>CM068369.1:360907107-361570232 GCA_034769895.1 Magicicada septendecula
TGATGGAAGATATCAAAGGAGAATTAAATAAAACGAACAATAATATAACGTCATTAAATGAAAAATTGGACCAGAACAGGGAAGAAACCAATAAAAACATAACGTCATTAAATGAGAAATTAGACAAGAATAGCCAACAAATTGCCGAAAATAGTAAGACCATGGAGGAAAAAATGGATGAACTGAAGCAAGACAGCCAGAGGAATATGGAGGTATTGACCCAAAAGATGGCTGAGAACAACAAAAATGTGAATAAGAAAATCGAGGAGGAGATGACGAGTATACGGCAAGAGATTTCCGAAATACATGGGAAATGGGAAATTACGAGCCATGACCTGCAACAAACGAAAGAAGACTTCGGCGAACGAATGACCAACATGGAAGAAGACAGCCAGATCCGAATAGAATCCATAAAATCCGCAACTGACCAAAATATAACACAGGTACGGACAGAATTTGGAGAGAAATGCCGAGAGATCGACACCGCCGTATACGAAGTTCGCGGACAAGGTCAACAAAACAAAAACAGAATTGAAGAAATCCAGCAACGAGGGATTGCCAAAATTAGGGAGGAGCTGGAAGTAATTAACAACAGACCGCCAGTAATAACACAGTACCAGCACATGGACAACCGGGAAGTAATTAACTTCAAACAATACCGGCGAAACGCGATGGAATTCTTGGAGAGAGTGGACGAACAACTGGCTAAAACTCGGGAGAATAGATGGACCATTATCCGAGGGTACCTGGACGAGTACTTTCGTGATATAAATGACAATTGGTGGACGGCCACGAGACAGGATCTCACGAATTACGAAGAATTTAAAGACGTGTTTAAAAGGAAATACTGGTCGGAAGCAACACAAAACATCGTGCGAGACAGTATATGTTTCGGCAGGTATGACGCCACCAGAGGGACGACTTTTACGGCATATTTCCTGGGAAAGGTATGTCTAGCAAGGAATCTGGAGCCGAAAATCCCAGAAGAAAGTTTAGTGACTAAACTCGCCTTTCATTACGAAGAGGGTGTCTCCAGAGCGCGGCTGGGTAGCCAAATTAAGACCATCCAATCCATGGCAGCTCTACTAGAAGATTACAAAAGGGAGCGCTATTACCGTAGAAGCCGACAGCGGGACGACAGGGGCGAAAACACAAATTTTCAGAACGGCTACCAATATAACAACAATAACTACCGTCCTAATTATAACAACCGCAACAATGCAAATAACCCGACTAACGAGTCGCATAACAGAACAAATCACAATCCGACCAACCAACCAAATAACGGCTATAATAACAATAATAGGCCGAGCAATCATTATAACCAATACAACCGTCCAAATAACACACAACATCAACCCTATAGGCCGAATAACACCAGTTACAACCGGCCAAATTTTAACAGCAATACAAATGACAATCGAAATCACAACAACACAGTTCGTAACTATCGTCAAGTACATTATGTGAGGGCCGAAAGTGACGGGAGAAATAGGTCGTTTTATCAGGGACGACGAAGTGCCGATCGAAATGCCTACGGACACCGGTACAGTGATAGTAATTACGGACGTGACACCAGAACCAACACGGGCCGAAGTCGTAGCCAAGAAGTATACAGGCGTGACCGGTATGAAGAGGATCACAACCAGCCTGAACCCCGACCGTCAACGAGCGGAAGTCCGCCAATAAATCAGCAAGACGATCGTAACAATCAGTCCGAGATGACGTTAAACTAGGAGCGGCAGGGAAAAACCTACTCGTACCCTCACTGAACCAATCTATTGGGTTAAATCGCATCGTTATTCAAACCAACGGCGAACACACAATTACAATCGTGCGCAATAATTATTTGAAGAATATTATAGAGGAACTCCTCGAAGAAAGTAGCAACCAATCTGATAGTAAACATAACGAGATTGCTTATATTTCAAAGCAAGTCAACGGAGTACCAGTACAAATTATGATAGACACTGGATACAATATCTCATTAATCGACGGTATTGAACTTCAGAAAATTCAAGAAGCAAGTAAGACAATTATACTTACGTTACCCATCAGCAACATTGTCCTTGTAGGAGCGACCGGACGACAAAACAGAATCGTCCGAAAACAAGTGCAACTCGAACTGACAAGCAATGGACAAACCGTGACAATGACTTTTTTAGTAGCCAGTGGATTGTCATTCCGGATGCTAATTGGTTGCGATATGCTGCGCCAATACTCAGCCATAATTGACCTGAGTCAATACAAACGTATTTTGAAGAAGAATGACATACAGTGGATAGCTGAACTGACCAATAGTGAAGAAATACAGCCACATGAAACAATGTACCATATCCAAAAGTACAGAAATACTGGAGAACATGTACTAAATAATGGGATTTATGACGAGACCGACAATGAAGAACTATGGCAAGAAAAACTCGAAGAAATCCGAACTTTCCAGAGAGAGAAAACAAGCGCTCAATTAACAGCTCAACAAGCTGAACAACTGATCGAAGTATATAAGCGTTACAAGCACGTATTTTCAAATACACCTGGAAAGGTCAGAGATTATCAGTGCGAGATTCAATTTCGAGAGCCTGTCAACTTGATAAAAACATCTTACCCGATCACAATTTCCAAATGGCGGAGGATATCAATTCAATGAAGTTCAATTTCACAATAAAATACTAGAAAAGACTGACAAAATCAGAGAAAAATATAAGCAAATGCAACCGAAACCCATACAATATCAGATTGGAGAGCAAATATTAATCAAAAACAGAGGATTGCCAAGCACCATGGAAGGAATAGCCAAGAAGCTACTGTTACTGTACACAGGACCCTACATAGTAAGCAAAGACAACCAAAATAATACATATGAGATCGTAGACCCAAAAACACAAAGAATAAAGGGGACATTTAACCAAACCTCTATGAAAAAATATTATTAAAAATGAGAAAAATCCATCCTGAAACCAATTAATAAATAACTAGTGTTAAACAGTGAGAAAAATAAACAAAACAAATAATAATAAAAAGATCATGGATACCATACCCACTAACAATATCGAATCACTAAGAGCTAGAGAGTGTGAATAAAAGAAAAAGAATATAATTTGAAACAATGTATTGTATAAACTAAATAATTATAATGTGAAGAATCCTACAAATGATATTTATTTTATAGTCGCACTAAGACTACTTGTATAATTTTATAATGATTGACTGTAGATAAGTCCAGCAATCAAATGTGTATTTTACGGCGGAGCAATGGAGTCAAAAGTACCCCTCCGATCCGATTCAATATAATGATAGGGAAAAAAATTAGGTAATTAGATATCAAAGGGATAAGAACATTAAAATAAAATATGATACAAAGATCAAGAAGTATATTGACACTCAAAAATAAAAGAGAACCTATTGCTCTAAAATAACCAGAGATTGAGAAAGTAAAATGAAATAATGATTGATAATTCCAATCAAAAAACTGAACGATATTTGTTGAAATAATCAATTTTAGTGGCAGGGCAATATGTAATGGTACATATCTTCACCTAACCATAATGAAGAAGACATGACCAGATAATTTATTTAGTCATTGACACTAGAGTAAAAAGGGATGAATTATAATAGAAGAATGGGTGAATCAGAAAAATAAAACGATCAGACACATCAAGGTAGTCAGAACAGTAACTTATATTAATTCTTAGTAGTAACAAACAAACAAGTCAAATTGGTAAAGACTGAAACAAGACGATTTAACCCGAATAGCCCAATAGATGGTAAGTGAGAGAGTAGAACTAGCCCCAAAGGACCAAGAACAACCTGATGATGACAACTACAAATAGAATTGAAATAGTCATCGCACCAACACAAGTGTAAATAAGAAGAATAGTCACTAAAAGACAATTAACCTATAAGTATAGTGAAATAATCAGCCACAACACTAAGGAAGTGACGGATAATGTAGGACAAAAGAAAATGAACTAAGAAAGAACACCAAACTTGTATTAAACCAAAGAAAATTGTATATCATATTAATAATTGTAAGGACAGACAAACTAAAGATACGAATTATTAAGTACTTAAAATATAGAAGGGCACAGTAAACCCCAAACAGATAGAGTAAACTACGACAAATCACATTAGCACAATACTAACATATTTGTGATACAATAAACCAACATGAACTTGTTAATATTGTAATTAAACCTTGTAAAATGAGAGGTAGAGAGTTAGAGAGGTAGTGAACATAGTAGAGTGAGAAAGAGAATTTAAAGTTAGGTAATACCCACTAGTAACGCTTAAATTAAACATATAAAGTGCAAAGTAATAGTGTGAAAACCCCAAATTAAATAGAACCCTATTGATAGGGATGGACACCAAATAATCAGTGTTAAAACCATTAGTAAAGAGTAAAGAGTGATCGAAGACCATCAGTGAGTGGTAAAATAATAAGTGAAGGCTGATAATGGCTAGTCACAGAAAGGACTGTGACACTTAATAGCAATTATCCAGTGAACACAAGAGTGTTAATAACAAGGTAAAGCAAAGTGTAACAGACTAGATAATAAGTAGATTTTAGAAATAGTAGTACTTACTACTTGCCACATGTTAGTTTGCAAGTCTTAATATTAGGGAATAAATTGTTAATTAGTATTGTTAATCATGTATTCAAGAACGAATGACTATCAGTGTGTTAATACACCAAGATATATGAGTTTATTCACAGAAATAAGAATCCAATATCATTAATTTAAAATGATACATTAAAGAATATTGTTCATGACAAACTGATAATAATAAAAACAAGATATTAACATTAGATAATAAACAGTTGTTGAGAAGTCAGTTATGGCTTAATGTCATTTAGAGTTAGTCATAACAATATACCATTGTATTAATAATTAATCCATGTTTATATCTTTATTTTTTATGTCAAGTAATAATTATAATTTGTCAAAGAGTATGGGGAGATGAAGAGTATGAGTGAATAATTTGTCTCAAATAATTATGTTTAAATGGATAAGAAGTGTATTTTAATGACTAAGGTTATGTTCCAATAATGATGTTTAAATGATAAGAATTATGGCTATGAGAATAGTTAAAACCATTAGATGTTATGCCATACGTCATAAGAAATAAGGTTTAAAAACCAACAGACACCAGTAAACAGGAAACAAACCATACATTCAAACACAATGACACCAAAAATGAATTATCACAGTAGACAAGTTAATATAGGGAAACAATAAAATTATACGCAATTACAAGAACCGACTTAAACATTGAATAAATAAACAAAATCTTGTATTCAAACAATCATAACCCATTACAAGGAAAATAGTCAATTGCTGTTTAAGCCTATGCAAATTCCCAACTGTCAACTACCAAAACACTTCAATTTATAGTATTAAACACTGACATTAGGAAGACTAAACCACATAAACTATGAAGTACAAATAGACAATCATCATAAGACAGAAATATTATGATAATAATGTAAACTGAGAAAACAGTATAATTAAATAAGATTCACAAAATTGTCAAAATGTTGATACCTATGTGAACACTATAATATTGGATGTCAAATTAATCCTTGAGCAAAAATATGAACAGTGGTGATAATATTTACTACTAAAAAGGGAGTACTGAAGATTAATTACATTTAGAAGATCTGTAACCAGTTTGAATACAAATTCAAATAATAATTAACCAATTTCAGCCAATCAAAAGACTTTGAGTAACCATGACAACAACCGAATATTGACAAAATTCAGTTAGGAACAATGACTTTTATGTAGTGACGCCAAACTGAAGAGACGCCACGCGATGAAGGGCCCAAATTTTCATTAGAAAAAACGTATTAGTGCCCATAATTTGGAGAAGGAATAGCAGTACATCAGATGAGTGGCCTTTACAACCAATATCTACCAAGGACCAGCCGAAATTAATCCAGATGACCGGAAAATCCCAATAATCCAATCTGAAGAAGATGACAACCCAATTTCGAGCACAAGATCAGAAGTAGGAAGAATCTACATTGACACATTACTTAATATGGACGAATGACCATGCCCATCAGAACTACTAACGTTGAGTATTGCTGATGTTATTTGATTATTATTATAAAACAAATTCTCTTTCCAAAATTTTAACTATAAAAATAAAACTCTCACTATAACTGAATATTTTCAAGGATTAATAAACCAAAGAAATAACTTTGTAAACATTGAATGGACACATGATAACCTATGTTACACAAAGACACTGTCACACTTCAACACCATAATTTTCAATTTATAACAAACCTTGTATAATTTTAATGATCACAAACTTTTAATTATATGTTCTAATTTTGTTATCTTGTTATGTAAACCTCTGTTTCGTACTTAAAAGAACCCATTTGGCAGATTTATTTTGTGAAATAATAACCAGAGTCAATTGTAAACATTGCACTGCCAACCCAGCGCTACGCTGAGCGAGAGATTATATTGCCGAGGCTAAAACTTTTATTATAACAGTCATTATTTTCATGAAGCTTTAACTATAATTAACAAGCAAAAGTATAATAAAAAAGTGCATACAGATAACAAACTGTAGAGTGTTTATTTGTAGAATATATTATGTATGTTTTGTTTGCTAGCAGCGGGTCGACATAACCAACATTAATTCAAGTTGGCAACACGTGTTCCCCCACTCACACGAGAATCAGTCACAAGCCAGACGGCGAACTATTTGAATTTTCGATAACAAAAATCAACATACTACACAAACGTTAAACTTTAATACTATTATCCATACGACACAGATCTATTTATTATAAAGTGGCGCACCAACTAGTGAGGCTAGATTGACGAGAAATATTAACGTCTAGTGGCAAGTACGACAGAAGGTCAACAAGATGAAGAGAGCGTCATCGTTAAGGCGGACGAAAGAGGCCGAAAAGGAAATTCGAGCGGAAGAGAAGGAAGTGACTTCGGTAGAAGACGCCGAACAAATGTTACCTCCCGCAGAACCAGTCAAACCCGTACAGCCAGAAAATCAACCGGAGAAACCCGCACAACCAGAGGACGGTAGTTTACTGGACATGATGAGGGTACTGATGGAAGATATCAAAGGAGAATTAAATAAAACGAACAATAATATAACGTCATTAAATGAAAAATTGGACCAGAACAGGGAAGAAACCAATAAAAACATAACGTCATTAAATGAGAAATTAGACAAGAATAGCCAACAAATTGCCGAAAATAGTAAGACCATGGAGGAAAAAATGGATGAACTGAAGCAAGACAGCCAGAGGAATATGGAGGTATTGACCCAAAAGATGGCTGAGAACAACAAAAATGTGAATAAGAAAATCGAGGAGGAGATGACGAGTATACGGCAAGAGATTTCCGAAATACATGGGAAATGGGAAATTACGAGCCATGACCTGCAACAAACGAAAGAAGACTTCGGCGAACGAATGACCAACATGGAAGAAGACAGCCAGATCCGAATAGAATCCATAAAATCCGCAACTGACCAAAATATAACACAGGTACGGACAGAATTTGGAGAGAAATGCCGAGAGATCGACACCGCCGTATACGAAGTTCGCGGACAAGGTCAACAAAACAAAAACAGAATTGAAGAAATCCAGCAACGAGGGATTGCCAAAATTAGGGAGGAGCTGGAAGTAATTAACAACAGACCGCCAGTAATAACACAGTACCAGCACATGGACAACCGGGAAGTAATTAACTTCAAACAATACCGGCGAAACGCGATGGAATTCTTGGAGAGAGTGGACGAACAACTGGCTAAAACTCGGGAGAATAGATGGACCATTATCCGAGGGTACCTGGACGAGTACTTTCGTGATATAAATGACAATTGGTGGACGGCCACGAGACAGGATCTCACGAATTACGAAGAATTTAAAGACGTGTTTAAAAGGAAATACTGGTCGGAAGCAACACAAAACATCGTGCGAGACAGTATATGTTTCGGCAGGTATGACGCCACCAGAGGGACGACTTTTACGGCATATTTCCTGGGAAAGGTATGTCTAGCAAGGAATCTGGAGCCGAAAATCCCAGAAGAAAGTTTAGTGACTAAACTCGCCTTTCATTACGAAGAGGGTGTCTCCAGAGCGCGGCTGGGTAGCCAAATTAAGACCATCCAATCCATGGCAGCTCTACTAGAAGATTACAAAAGGGAGCGCTATTACCGTAGAAGCCGACAGCGGGACGACAGGGGCGAAAACACAAATTTTCAGAACGGCTACCAATATAACAACAATAACTACCGTCCTAATTATAACAACCGCAACAATGCAAATAACCCGACTAACGAGTCGCATAACAGAACAAATCACAATCCGACCAACCAACCAAATAACGGCTATAATAACAATAATAGGCCGAGCAATCATTATAACCAACACAACCGTCCAAATAACACACAACATCAACCCTATAGGCCGAATAACACCAGTTACAACCGGCCAAATTTTAACAGCAATACAAATGACAATCGAAATCACAACAACACAGTTCGTAACTATCGTCAAGTACATTATGTGAGGGCCGAAAGTGACGGGAGAAATAGGTCGTTTTATCAGGGACGACGAAGTGCCGATCGAAATGCCTACGGACACCGGTACAGTGATAGTAATTACGGACGTGACACCAGAATCAACACGGGCCGAAGTCGTAGCCAAGAAGTATACAGGCGTGACCGGTATGAAGAGGATCACAACCAGCCTGAACCCCGACCGTCAACGAGCGGAAGTCCGCCAATAAATCAGCAAGACGATCGTAACAATCAGTCCGAGATGACGTTAAACTAGGAGCGGCAGGGAAAAACCTACTCGTACCCTCACTGAACCAATCTATTGGGTTAAATCGCATCGTTATTCAAACCAACGGCGAACACACAATTACAATCGTGCGCAATAATTATTTGAAGAATATTATAGAGGAACTCCTCGAAGAAAGTAGCAACCAATCTGATAGTAAACATAACGAGATTGCTTATATTTCAAAGCAAGTCAACGGAGTACCAGTACAAATTATGATAGACACTGGATACAATATCTCATTAATCGACGGTATTGAACTTCAGAAAATTCAAGAAGCAAGTAAGACAATTATACTTACGTTACCCATCAGCAACATTGTCCTTGTAGGAGCGACCGGACGACAAAACAGAACCGTCCGAAAACAAGTGCAACTCGAACTGACAAGCAATGGACAAACCGTGACAATGACTTTTTTAGTAGCCAGTGGATTGTCATTCCGGATGCTAATTGGTTGCGATATGCTGCGCCAATACTCAGCCATAATTGACCTGAGTCAATACAAACGTATTTTGAAGAAGAATGACATACAGTGGATAGCTGAACTGACCAATAGTGAAGAAATACAGCCACATGAAACAATGTACCATATCCAAAAGTACAGAAATACTGGAGAACATGTACTAAATAATGGGATTTATGACGAGACCGACAATGAAGAACTATGGCAAGAAAAACTCGAAGAAATCCGAACTTTCCAGAGAGAGAAAACAAGCGCTCAATTAACAGCTCAACAAGCTGAACAACTGATCGAAGTATATAAGCGTTACAAGCACGTATTTTCAAATACACCTGGAAAGGTCAGAGATTATCAGTGCGAGATTCAATTTCGAGAGCCTGTCAACTTGATAAAAACATCTTACCCGATCACAATTTCCAAATGGCGGAGGATATCAATTCGATGAAGTTCAATTTCACAATAAAATACTAGAAAAGACTGACAAAATCAGAGAAAAATATAAGCAAATGCAACCGAAACCCATACAATATCAGATTGGAGAGCAAATATTAATCAAAAACAGAGGATTGCCAAGCACCATGGAAGGAATAGCCAAGAAGCTACTGTTACTGTACACAGGACCCTACATAGTAAGCAAAGACAACCAAAATAATACATATGAGATCGTAGACCCAAATCACAAAGAATAAAGGGGACATTTAACCAAACCTCTATGAAAAAATATTATTAAAAATGAGAAAAATCCATCCTGAAACCAATTAATAAATAACTAGTGTTAAACAGTGAGAAAAATAAACAAAACAAATAATAATAAAAAGATCATGGATACCATACCCACTAACAATATCGAATCACTAAGAGCTAGAGAGTGTGAATAAAAGAAAAAGAATATAATTTGAAACAATGTATTGTATAAACTAAATAATTATAATGTGAAGAATCCAACAAATGATATTTATTTTATAGTCGCACTAAGACTACTTGTATAATTTTATAATGATTGACTGTAGATAAGTCCAGCAATCAAATGTGTATTTTACGGCGGAGCAATGGAGTCAAAAGTACCCCTCCGATCCGATTCAATATAATGATAGGGAAAAATGTTAGGTAATTAGATATCAAAGGGATAAGAACATTAAAATAAAATATGATACAAAGATCAAGAAGTACATTGACACTCAAAAATAAAAGAGAACCTATTGCTCTAAAATAACCAGAGATTGAGAAAGTAAAATGAAATAATGATTGATAATTCCAATCAAAAAACTGAACGTTATTTGTTGAAATAATCAATTTTAGTGGCAGGGCAATATGTAATGGTACATATCTTCACCTAACCATAATGAAGAAGACATGACCAGATAATTTATTTAGTCATTGACACTAGAGTAAAAAGGGATGAATTATAATAGAAGAATGGGTGAATCAGAAAAATAAAACGATCAGACACATCAAGGTAGTCAGAACAGTAACTTATATTAATTCTTAGTAGTAACAAACAAACAAGTCAAATTGGTAAAGACTGAAACAAGACGATTTAACCCGAATAGCCCAATAGATGGTAAGTGAGAGAGTAGAACTAGCCCCAAAGGACCAAGAACAACCTGATGATGACAACTACAAATAGAATTGAAATAGTCATCGCACCAACACAAGTGTAAATAAGAAGAATAGTCACTAAAAGACAATTAACCTATAAGTATAGTGAAATAATCAGCCACAACACTAAGGAAGTGACGGATAATGTAGGACAAAAGAAAATGAACTAAGAAAGAACACCAAACTTGTATTAAACCAAAGAAAATTGTATATCATATTAATAATTGTAAGGACAGACAAACTAAAGGTACGAATTATTAAGTACTTAAAATATAGAAGGGCACAGTAAACCCCAAACAGATAGAGTAAACTATGACAAATCACATTAGCACAATACTAACATATTTGTGATACAATAAACCAACAGGAACTTGTTAATATTGTAATTAAACCTTGTAAAATGAGAGGTAGAGAGTTAGAGAGGTAGTGAACATAGTAGAGTGAGAAAGAGAATTTAAAGTTAGGTAATACCCACTAGTACCCACTAGTAACGCTTAAATTAAACATATAAAGTGCAAAGTGATAGTGTGAAAACCCCAAATTAAATAGAACCCTGTTGATAGGGATTGACACCAAATAATCAGTGTTAAAACCATTAGTAAAGAGTAAAGAGTGATCGAAGACCATCAGTGAGTGGTAAAATAATAAGTGAAGGCTGATAATGGCTAGTCACAGAAAGGACTGTGACACTTAATAGCAATTATCCAGTGAACACAAGAGTGTTAATAACAAGGTAAAGCAAAGTGTAACAGACTAGATAATAAGTAGATTTTAGAAATAATAGTACTTACTACTTGCCACATGTTAGTTTGCAAGTCTTAATATTAGGGAATAAATTGTTAATTAGTATTGTTAATCATGTATTCAAGAACGAATGACTATCAGTGTGTTAATACACCAAGATATATGAGTTTATTCACAGAAATAAGAATCCAATATCATTAATTTAAAATGATACATTAAAGAATATTGTTCATGACAAACTGATAATAATAAAAACAAGATATTAACATTAGATAATAAACAGTTGTTGAGAAGTCAGTTATGGCTTAATGTCATTTAGAGTTAGTCATAACAATATACCATTGTATTAATAATTAATCCATGTTTATATCTTTATTTTTTATGTCAAGTAATAATTATAATTTGTCAAAGAGTATGGGGAGATGAAGAGTATGAGTGAATAATTTGTCTCAAATAATTATGTTTAAATGGATAAGAAGTGTATTTTAATGACTAAGGTTATGTTCCAATAATGATGTTTAAATGATAAGAATTATGGCTATGAGAATAGTTAAAACCATTAGATGTTATGCCATACGTCATAAGAAATAAGATTTAAAAACCAACAGACACCAGTAAACAGGAAACAAACCATACATTCAAACACAATGACACCAAAAATGAATTATCACAGTAGACAAGTTAATATAGGGAAACAATAAAATTATACGCAATTACAAGAACCGACTTAAACATTGAATAAATAAACAAAATCTTGTATTCAAACAATCATAACCCATTACAAGGAAAATAGTCAATTGCTGTTTAAGCCTATGCAAATTCCCAACTGTCAACTACCAAAACACTTCAATTTATAGTATTAAACACTGACATTAGGAAGACTAAACCACATAAACTATGAAGTACAAATAGACAATCATCATAAGACAGAAATATTATGATAATAATGTAAACTGAGAAAACAGTATAATTAAATAAGATTCACAAAATTGTCAAAATGTTGATACCTATGTGAACACTATAATATTGGATGTCAAATTAATCCTTGAGCAAAAATATGAACAGTGGTGATAATATTTACTACTAAAAAGGGAGTACTGAAGATTAATTACATTTAGAAGATCTGTAACCAGTTTGAATACAAATTCAAATAATAATTAACCAATTTCAGCCAATCAAAAGACTTTGAGTAACCATGACAACAACCGAATATTGACAAAATTCAGTTAGGCTCAATGACTTTTATGTAGTGACGCCAAACTGAAGAGACGCCACGCGATGAAGGGCCCAAATTTTCATTAGAAAAAACGTATTAGTGCCCATAATTTGGAGAAGGAATAGCAGTACATCAGATGAGAGGCCTTTACAACCAATATCTACCAAGGACCAGCCGAAATTAATCCAGATGACCGGAAAATCCCAATAATCCAATCTGAAGAAGATGACAACCCAATTTCGAGCACAAGATCAGAAGTAGGAAGAATCTACATTGACACATTACTTAATATGGACGAATGACCATGCCCATCAGAACTACTAACGTTGAGTATTGCTGATGTTATTTGATTATTATTATAAAACAAATTCTCTTTCCAAAATTTTAACTATAAAAATAAAACTCTCACTATAACTGAATATTTTCAAGGATTAATAAACCAAAGAAATAACTTTGTAAACATTGAATGGACACATGATAACCTATGTTACACAAAGACACTGTCACACTTCAACACCATAATTTTCAATTTATAACAAACCTTTTATAATTTTAATGATCACAAACTTTTAATTATATGTTCTAATTTTGTTATCTTGTTATGTAAACCTCTGTTTCGTACTTAAAAGAACCCATTTGGCAGATTTATTTTGTGAAATAATAACCAGAGTCAATTGTAAACATTGCACTGCCAACCCAGCGCTACGCTGAGCGAGAGATTATATTGCCGAGGCTAAAACTTTTATTATAACAGTCATTATTTTCATGAAGCTTTAACTATAATTAACAAGCAAAAGTATAATAAAAAAGTGCATACTGATAACAAACTGTCCAGTGTTTATTTGTAGAATATATTATGTATGTTTTGTTTGCTAGCAGCGGGTCGACATAACCAACATTAATTCAAGTTGGCAACACGTGTTCCCCCACTCACACGAGAATCAGTCACAAGCCAGACGGCGAACTATTTGAATTTTCGATAACAAAAATCAACATACTACACAAACGTTAAACTTTAATACTATTATCCATACGACACAGATCTATTTATTACAATATATATATACATTTTATATATACATACATACTTTCAACTTGTCTTTTTTTAATACATATAACCATGAGCTGGCGAATTATTAAAAATAGTTCAAACGTTTAAAGTAATATTAAATTTATTAAACTTCTGCACCTTAGTAATTAAATCAAGTAACGCGTGACTTATAAAGCAAAGTATTAAGTACCGGTACGTAATTAGTATGTAATGATGACTGTTGAAAGAGAATTACGTAACAAGCACATTAAGATGAATAAAAGGGCTGAATGTATGGAATGTCTAATAAGCAAAGTCATTAGAAATCACAACTTATAGGACAGACGGTAAATGTGAAGGGTTTAGATTTTTAATTAGAACCAGATGCGTTCATTATAATACAGTGAACATTATGATGATGATCACTCGTACAACAAAACTAAATGAAGAAAAAGTATATAAACTGTGTACGAGATGAATATCGCAGTTGCTTCAAAAGTAAATTATTGATCACTGTTAGTTAAAGGCGACAAGTTAAACGCTTTGTGTGTGTGTGTGTGTGTGTGTGTGTGTGTGTGTGTGTGTGTGTGTGTCTGTGTGAGTGCGTGATGTATTCTTATTTCCAGTTGAGTCGTGGGGCGAATCGTTCTTGTTCTCGCCGAAGGTGATTGACGATGTTTTGAATGATTCTGAAGATGTCCTCTTATGTTCTAGTACGGAGTAGTCCAAAGAAGAGGATTGAACATCTCAAGGATGGCAGACATGAATCTACGGAAACGTCGTAAAAAAACTATTAAGAAGAACGCAGAGGAACTCAACCCGAAAGACAACACATATTATCACGGTCACACAATCAAAGTAGTTATCGTGCAGGTGTGTGTGTTTGTGTGTGTGTATATATGTGTGTGTGTGTGTGTGAGAGAGAGAGAGAGAAAGAAAGAGGGCGTGCGTTGCGTACGAGCCTGTAAATTTACTTACACAGGCCTACATGTATATTCTAAGAAATGTGTACTACGCACACGTTATTTTTTGTGTCATTTTACATGGTACTTCAAAAGGGCACAGACGGCAAATTAGGCCTATAATTAAGAAGACAAAACATTCTGCGTTAGGAACAGGTGTATTTATTTGAGCTGAGTAAGGAGCGTTACACTGATATATTTTGCAATCCATAGATAAACACTTTATAACTGTATCGCATTCTTCAATTATATCTTACTTAACAAATACCCTAAACAAATACCCTTTGGCAGTCGACTATAGCATGTCGTGGTGCGCACCACCGATATCGCGTGTGTCTCAAATTTGGGTATTTTATGTGTTTTTTATGTTTATATTATATTTATCGTTATGTGTAAAATTGTATATACAGTGTTTTTAATATTTTAACGATCGACGAACTTCAACAAGGGATATTCCTCATGATGGGGCATATGTCCTGAAACGCGTTGAATTAAATATAGAGAAAAGGCCACCAGACGGACAAGAAAAAGGTAAACTATTTTATTAATTAATACCCTAAATGTTGTTTTTGAAATCTGTTTCCAAAGTAACAACATAATATTTTTCATACACAGTGAATTATATTCACTGTATTGATAAAGTCCAAATATTTAGTGAGAACTTTGTAACTAATTTTTTATTAACCTTTCGAATTCCTAAATGAATACAAGAACTTACATAACAGACAACACATTGTAACGTACCTATATGCATGCTTTAGTGCTCCCTTTTCTTAACAACTTCTGTAACGTGACACTTCTGTAGTCTGTAGTGCACAACTAACTTTATTTAATCTCTTAGTTAATACCTCCCGATGTATTGGAAGAAATAATGCCAATACTAGTTTGAAAATTCATAAAGGATAAACAATTCATGACCACTTTACACATTATTTTTTTCCCTTAAACACGGTAGTGCCTCAAACGTACATGGCGATTTTGATATCCAAGCACCAACCACGGTTTCTGAATGTAGATGAGCGTTGTACACATACACCCTTAAAACTGATTTTGTTAGAATCCGTGATTGGAGTTGTTATAACACTGCAGAATTCTCAAGCAAAATAATTAGTGCTTTCTGGCAGAGAAGATGGGATTATTACAAGCTTACCCTACATGCGGCTGTCACGCTATCCTCATCAAGTGCAGTTTTTATTCGTAAAACAAATATCCCATAATTACCTCCTAGTCGTTATAGTGTGGTGAAATGTGTGTCTATAAACTTTATGTCCGCAAATTTTATAGAAATAATATTAAGGACAAAAATAATACATATTCGTACATTTTCTATTTTTTCTTAAAACGGAATTTGTGGCAATAGCTTTCTCCATTCATTGCACACAAAAAAAGTAGGCATGTGTTTTCTATGTACGGAAATAGCAGCGACAAACGAACAAACGCCTAAATAAGAGGAAACAAGTAAGTCGGTTTCTTAACTCAATATAAAGAAAAAATATTAGGAAAGAAACAAAAAGAAAAGACAACACAAAAGTGTAGATGAAACCGTAGTGACGTAAGATGCAGAAGTGTGGTATATCAGTAGTAGAAACGAAACAAACACACAAACACAAAACCTTTTTCTGGTAAAGTAAATTCACACTGGAAGAAATAAGGAACGAAGTAATTAGGAATATGGTAAAGGCAGAGAAAAGTGTAGTGTACAGTGGAAACAGCTTGTCGTGTTTGTATACACAAAACGACCGGGGAAACAAGCTGGATATATTAGAATGGATACACCTGTAAAAAGCAAAAGCGGACTACTAAGAAGAAGCTGCAGTATGGGGTTGTTCGAGACGTGAGACAAAGCGATTTGTGAGAGGATACATGCTACGACAGTGGAATGTGTAAACTAGGAACATTGCCCTACAGGGATAGGCTGTAGAAAAATCCGTACTACAACACAGAGACACAGACATACACGAGCTCTCACAACCATGAACGTTTCTTTGTTCCTTTTTAACTCCAAACTACGGCATAGAATTTGACGAAGCAGGACCCAGTCGATTATTTTCATCGATGGTAAGTTTTCACGGCCCAGTCGATTATTTTCATCGATGGTAAGTTTTCACGGCTACATATTGTTACGACGGTCTCACGGATTGTCGTATGGTACAGTGGGAAAAAATACAAACGCCAATGAAATTACTAATTACCAACTTTAATGAGTCACAAATAACAATTTGAAATTAACAAATACAGATTAGTAATTCATACAAGATCTCATACAGTAATTGAAATTAAATTTGTCAACACGCAATAATAATGTCAACTGTTAAGAGTTCCGCACTAATTATATCACAGAAATGACTTTCCACAACAACCACTTGATCCGTACTCTACAATCTCATCTCGCCAGGTGTAACTAACTAACTAATCCGGCCGCTGTTGATTACATATAGCCTGCAGAAGTTCCAGAATAACGTTTAATTCATTTCGCGGCGTGCCAGCATAATTTGCGTCGTTATAAAGTATTCGAAGTGTCTAGAGGGTACTTAACAGAGACACTCTCGACTGTTCGAGAGCGTTCCGTAATTGTTGTAACAATATAAAGGTCACAAACAAAATGGTGAATGTATACAAAAAAGGGCCATATTGTAGACACGAAAAATTATAATTTTCAGTACAAGTAGACAGTACATTGTATTGTCCTTCATGGATGTGCTTACTCCTATTACGAGCTTTGATTTCAACTAATAAAGAATCTTCCGTAACTGTGGTTTCTTACGACTAAATAGCCAAATTTGTTGTATCTTTCTAACAAAAATGTGATGCTGTAGTTCAAAATTTGTTTAATAATTACTTCAATGTGTTGCTTGTTCCATACAAAATTATATTTTATGTAACAAAATAGAACAATCTCAACAGATTTCACAATAATCAAAACTTTGTTGCCTTACACGGTACTTTAAAGTTTAAAACTTTGTTCATAATTACATGTAGAGTATCCACTTTAAAAATCTGTATAGTTTTTAATAGAATATAGTCTACTGCAATGATTGGTAGTGGTTGATAGGTCAGTTTAAATAATTTTTTTTTTACTTCCATGTTCCATAAGGAAATGGAAGTATGGTCATGGCGAAAAAATCGTGTTCGAGATAATGGCACATTCTGATTGTACTACCATCAGAACATGAAAAAAAGTCATTTTTCGAAAAGTGTCTGTGTGTCTATATGTAGAATTTTTTTTATGGCAAACGATAACAGCCGCAAATTCAAACAGAATCAAATAAGTTTGTGCATACAGTCCTGATTTGTAGAGGACTCAAGGTTTTTTGATTTTGGTGAAGATCGGTTAAGGGAAAGGGGTAGTTTACCTGCAACGTTTTACGTTTTAACAAGAGTAAAGTGCTTAATTTTGATAAATAAAGTATCCTGAAAAGAAGGTCATAATAATCCACTGTAGAAAGGTAGATGAAATATTTATAAATAAAAAAGGTAGTTGATGGGGGAGGGGGTAATTTTTTTAATAAATTAAAATATTAGTTGATGAAGGAAGTAAATTTTATAAGTTTTATATGTGTAATACGTTATTGACAACAAAGAAGTAGTTTCTATGGAAACATTTCATTTCACTTTAAAAAAATTCTATATTTTTCATTTTAATTTAAATCATGTGTGAGAGAAAATATATCGTTCGTGGCAGGCAAGCAAATCTCAATTATGTAATGTTTACGTTTCCATTTTATTATTATGATTACCGCAATAAAAAGGCAGGCAAGACACACATCATTGTCGCACACCCACACACGCAAACACACATGTGTTCCGTTAGTTCTATTTAGAAAATTGTATTGTCCGTAATAACGTAAAACAACTTTAACAAAGTTTAAGTTATTTAAAACTTTGTTGCCTTATATAGTAATTTAGAGTTTGTCTTTGTTCACAATTACATACAGACAGTCTATTTTAGAAATATTTGTAGATTTCAGTAGAAAATCGCTTGTTGCAAAAGTTGTTTTTAGTTAATAAGTCAGTTTTACAATCAAACACAGACACAAACAAAAACACAAACACACACACACACACACACACACACACACATTAACTAATGTTTTATTTCTGTTAGCGTACGTTTTGTGTCTGATTTTATAAATATCTGTTAATATCTCTACTGAAATTAAAGAAATATTTAAAGTTTTAAATAAGGCAATTCAAGCTTGGAAGGATTTATACTGCGGATAATAAAAACGGTAGTGGCGCTATAAAGTACGTGGTGGCACAGATTGAATGAAAGTTGGTGAAGAAATGAAAAGGTAGAAAATAAGGAAAAAATAAAAGTAAATCAAAAAAGTAAAAGTGCCCCAAAGTAAGAAGAGATATAGGAAGCCCCACTAGAAGATGGCAGGAGTGAAGGCGGAACAGACTGTAAGCCTAGACCCTGAGGTGAAGAAGAAAAGAATATTACTAGTATTTTTGAAGTAAAATAACACTACATAACATTAAAACATTATAATTTTTATAACATTATATGACACTAATTTTATTACACATGATATTAATGATATTTCTATGAACTAATATGAAGCATGGGTATGAATATTTGATTAATGTCACATGTACATCACCGCTTTAAGTTCAATTTAAACAAGTAGCGACGACACAGGGCTTTCCTGATTATCAGGGAATCAGACATAAAATTCTCAGCTAGTGCTGCAACTCTTAGTTACGCAATCAAATCGCGATTTCTCATCTTGATCGCACAGCTGGCTTGTGTAGTGTACGTCTTATTGCAGAAAATTTAATTTCAAGTTAGAAACGAATTGTCCAAAGAAAATTACGTGTAGGATAAACTGTGCCGCGATTATAGACACGATCATTGTAAAGAATGTACTACTAGTTAGTGGTCACTATAATTTTTACACATGGCTGTAGTTATTTCCTCAGGTAACTATTTACTAGCCTTTAATATATTAGAGTTTTGTTTTAACGAGTAATATTTAAATTTATAAATTATCTCTAAGCCTTATAAAATTCTACGACATACATCACTGTTGACATAAACTGAATTACATATAAGCCTCCTTTAACTTGGTTCCGTGTAAACACAAGCTTTTCTGTTCATTTCATCTTAATCTGTACTTCTTATGGCAGCAGCTATATTACTTAATTTAAAAGTTCGCATCGATTCTCAGGACACAGGTTATAATATTACTTTATCTCTTTTATCCGCTCTATGTCTGTTTCGCATGTAACTTAATGTAACTTGAAAGTGTATTTATAATAAACTAGTAGAATAAAATTGATACAATATACTGATAGAATTTGCATACTGAAAATGACTACTTTTTTCAAACCGCTAATTGTGTTATCTTTAAAATATGTAATTTTCTCTATTACAGACTAGGATATCAAATCACAGAAATACATGACAGCAAGAGGTAATGTTATTCAACAGACTGTCAAAGCCCTAAAACCATCATGTTTATGGAAAAACTACCGTTTACGCAAGAAGTTTACGCAACTGTTGGAAGACTGAATAAAACTCTGATACCAGTCACGTTATGAACAGAGAAAATCAGTAATGATAAACTGTTTCGTGTAATGTACAATGCAACTTTAAGTACGTGTAATGTTTCGGGTAACGTATAGTAGACTAAAATAATATTTTTCTAATTAAAATTAACATTAACAGGGTTTGGTACATGTTCACTAAATAATTTAAATACATCTGAATTAAATACATAAATTATAGTTGGTAATGTAAGGTTTATTATTGTTCAATTATTCACAAGACAATCAGTTTCAGTTTTTTTTTTAATAGACGCAATGCGATCAACAGTTTAATCATATGTAATGCCATGTAGAAAGTAATGTGGCATTTACGTATAAACTTTTTGGACCCATGAAGTGAATGGATTTGTTGAGTCCCGATGAATTTAATGTGATCACACTACGCTCGGATCACACTAACAAAGAGCCATTTTCAATCCGATTTAGGGCACAGTTGTTAGAACAGCTTTGTAACCCTCTTTTTATTTGTGTGGGAGTTTCATGAATTTTTTTCAAAAGAAAAAAGGGGTTACTTAATATTTAAAACTAGGCTGAGGGCCTAGAAGGAAGCATAAAGTGTGCTGGGTCCAATGAGACGGAACTTGAAATTAATACTCTCTGTTAACAAGCAAGATAACAACCTTTATTGGAGCCTAAACGATTACACATAATTTACGGTAACATACACGATACAGATAAATCACAGATACAATTATACATATATATTTACAGGGCCTATGGGCAACTGTATAGTTTCATTAAAATACAATAACCTCCAAAAATTACTCAAAAGGCAATTGGCCATCATAATAAGAAAATACAATTTATAAATTTAAAGTGCCTTGTGAACAGCCTGTATAGTTTTATAAAAATACAATAAGCACCAAAGTTACTTAAAAGGCAATTGGCCATGATAATAAGAAAATACAATTTATAAATTTAAAATGTCTGTAAACAGCCTGTATAGTTTTACCCAAAATACAATAACCACCGAAATTACTTAAAAGGCAATTGGCCATAATGATAAGAAAATACAATTTATAAATTTAAAGAAAATAACCTGGATTGGCCCGGCCGCTGACATGTTCCACACGGCATCCGAAAAGGCAATTAAACATTACAAAATTTAGGAACCCCCCCCCCAAACTTCTACAAACCCATTCAGTACCAAGGTAAAAAATAATGTATAGCATAAAAAAAAATTAATGAGCGCTGGTCACATGCCAGCGAACGGGCCTACAATTGCTCTCGAGACTAATTACACATCCAAGCAATGTTACATAAAAGTTTGCATGCAAAATTATGTCCAGCAAGGCACGCGCACAACTGAAATGGTTTTATGCTGTAGTAAGTCAATTAAGTAGAACTTGAGTTTTTGTAGATGGTTAACGCACGATATCTGTTGTTTTATACAGAGGCCAAATTTATCTAAATATTGGATGAATATCACCTTGTTTATGCAAATGATTCCCAGGTGGACTTCTGCCTTGCTGTACTGTCAGTCGGCCATGATGAGGGTGGTTACAGTTGCATCCTTACTGTTTTTTCTCCCCCGGCAGGCGAGAAACGAGAGTCTGTGTGTGTGTGTGTGTGTGTGTGTCGTCAGTTCAGGACATGGTAGAGGACGAGATTTCTACCACGCTAGGGTCAAGTCTCCGTCGCTCCGGGAGCCCTAGGCATGAATAGTAATTAATTCACTGACAAACTAAATCGCTCCCGAGCATAACACACATGTACAACTGCCCAACCTTGTATTGACAAAATCAAACATGAATCAAACGCTTGCCACCATTGACCATTTACACTGATTTCTTTATAATTAGGTGTAACTTTCTTTCTTAAATTAATGATTCACACAGAAGGCCTCAATGCCTCATTATTTGGTTTAAATTTTAACGCACCCCCACATGCGTATGCAAGGTTAACGTTTATAATGGACACGTGCTCTCACAATCACTTCATCACAGTTTCCCAGAATTACACAAAATTTACACCCCTTTTAACATGGGCAATTACTATTTCTAAATACATATATATAAGGATGTTTCAGTGGTCAAATAAATCAAGATATATGACAATGAACACACGAGCCATGCCTATCAAACATTATCCGTTCACATCTACGCCAATTATTGTTTAAATTAGTACTTTTTACAAGTAAATGAATAATATATATATAATTTACTTACCGGAGGTCTGTGAAAGTCTACCTACTCATGACAGGATAGAAAATACAAGAATTAACCAAACTCAGTCTGCCGAAGGAAAAAGACTGTTTACTCTTCTGTAGATGACGGCCAACTGAAAAAATTTTGCAATCAGCGGGGCCGGATTAGAGAACACAATTGCCTGCTTCCGCTAACAGATGGCGCGAGCGTGCAGTAACGCAAAACACGGCGCTAGCTGAACATCGCGAAATAATAAGTTCGCAATTCATATTTATAAATTACATTTTTTTACTGTC
This sequence comes from Magicicada septendecula, assembly GCA_034769895.1. Classification (NCBI taxonomy): domain Eukaryota; kingdom Metazoa; phylum Arthropoda; class Insecta; order Hemiptera; family Cicadidae; genus Magicicada; species Magicicada septendecula. The sequence goes on from CM068369.1 coordinate 360,929,945, forward strand.
GCCCGGTTTCTTTGAGAAACCGCGGCACAGCTTCACTAAGCTATTCAATGATTATACTCGTACAGTAACAAATTAAATATTTAACATTTAGGTATATTCACAGGCAACAATCAGTCATTCCACACAGCATGTAATAAATTCTGTTCTGCGTATCGGGAAAGTAATTTGCATACATCACAGTAGTGTGAACTGTATGACAGAATGTTTCACTCGTGCATGTGACATGCTTCCTGAGGTTGCAGTTTACTTACGCTACGTATGTGCACAGATTCCTATTACCTATTCCTGTGCATTTTGTATTCCTATACATTCCTATTTTAAATGAGACTAAAAACAACGTTAAAGGTATGTGGTATTAATAACTGGGACGCTGCGTAATATCCGTTGGAACCTGGTTTATTGTAAACCTCATTGTAAAGTGTTAAAAAACACTGTTAGTGGTGATATTTCGTAAGCGAATTCCGTAATACCTATGTCATGTGAAATTGTGAAGACATTGATTATGTACACTTTAGTAACAACTCGGTACGTTACACAACTTGTTCGCAACACGTGTCTTTTCGTCAGGCAGTATTGGATCTCACTTACATTGAATATTTCATGGTAATTTGCAGTCTACTTCGTGAAGTGAAATACGTGTCAGTAGGTATCGTGTTAAAAAGGCAGTTAACACGAAATCGATATCCATTTCTCAACGTCGCGTTTGTTACCTTGCACTGGCTCACGGTTAACAGTGAACGATTAAAAGGAACGAGAACTAGCTTGCATTAGAAATAACGAGGTTTACGCTATAATACGTACATCAGGTGCATTGAAATTTATGATTTTATGCATCCATATATCATTCTGGCGGATAAATATATGTTTCAAATGAACGCATGGGATTACAGTTTGCTAACTCACATCTAGTCCGTCTCTACCACCTAATACACAACTCTAATAGAGAAATGATTTTATATAATATAGTGCCACGACAATTACATAACGCTCTCGAAAATTCGAGAGCGTCATTCCACACGTTTCTCGACTAGCCCAGCGCATGCAGCATCTGTATCAAGGTTGTACACTATCGTAGCCTCCAGACTGTTCGAGCTCTTGTAACTATGCAAATTGTGTTGGCACGCTGCCAGAACCATGGAAAATTATTTTGAACCTGTGCGGGATATGAATAAGATCAGCAATCAGCTTAGCGGTCAGTTATAGTTGGCGATTTATTGAGTGCAGATCAAATGATTGTTGCGGGTAACTGAAATGTGATTATTATTAACTAGTGCGTTACTGGAATCAGCTCACTCACACACACACACACACACACACACACACACACACCAATATATAATAATGTTACCAACGTTTAGATATAATTTGTTTGCAAATCTGTGCAAATATTGGCGGTCATTTATGTAGACAACTTGTGATGCAGCTGGGTCATGACATTACTTTTTTAATTTACGTAACCTTTTTAAATTAAACGTTAGATACGTAATAAATAAAGAAAAGACCGTGCGAGTAAAATAGAAAAATTGCTTAATGAAGTGTTTTAAACATATAAAACTTTTGCTTATGATTAAAATTGTAAATTTTCCTTTGTAGGCTTACATTTTAACTGTACTTAATTACTCAATTTTAAACTTACACTACGCTGCGTTCCTGCGTTCAGTTCACTGCCTAGCGGAACACCCGCAGAAATCCTCTTCAATTCTAAGTACTCGTTCCCACACTTAATACGAAAATATCGGTCTCCAATATACTACCTAAGTATGAGTTAGAATTCCTCCAGAAGATCTATGTGTAAGTTATATTCAAGTCCACGGTGCTAGACTTCATCAAATGCCTGCGCTACATCCAAGAATACAGCTGAGCAAATGTCTTCTCCTCCAGCGATTTCTCATTCACGTGTGTGATTCTGTGCACTTGCTCTACTGTGGAGTACTTGTTTCTGAAACCAAATTGGTGGTAAGATATAAGGTTTCATTCCTTAATCAAAGGTTTTAGCCCCTTTAGAAACAGTTTTTCAAACAATTTTGAGATCACTGGCAGCAGTAAAATTGGTGTGTAAGATTTTTCATCACTTGGTGGCTTGTCAGGTTTCAGGATCATGATCAACTCAGCTACTTTCCATTGGCGTGGAACGTGCTTTAGCCTGAATGCATCATTGAATGAATGTTGTAACTTTTTCAGACCTTTTTCTAGTAGTTCCTTCAGTATTTTTCCTTTTATAACGTCATACCCTGGAGCTTGTTTCGCGTTCAGATTGTTTTTAACTTCATTCCTTAGTTCTTGCAACGTTACTCTTTTTATATCTTTTCTATCAATCTTAGGTACAAAGACAGTACTGTCCTCTGCTGTTTGCCTGGGCATTGAGCGAAAAGTTTTCTTGAGGTACCCCGCGAAGAGATCTGCTTTCTCTTTTGGGCTTCTTGCCCAAGAACCATCCTCCTGCCTAAGTGGAGACGATTGGATCTTTGGTATTTTCATTCTTTTCGTCGCTTTTCACAGTGAGTAGTCCGTGTCCTTCTGTGCTCGAAGTCCAAAAAGAAATGTTTAAACACTCTCATTTTTAACTTTCTTTATCAGCTCTTTGAACTCATTACAGAGTACATTTACTTTCTTTTATTTTCTGGGGTGCAAACCCTCTGCCTGGATTTCCGAGCTTTTCTCTTTTCCCTGATAACCTCTTTTACCTCAGGCTGGTAGTTGGCTCGATTTTGGCTTTTTCCTTGAAACTGAGGCGTGCTTTCCCAAGATGCTTTATGTATGCATACATTTAGTTTCTCAGCTTCTTCATCCAGTTAGGATATATTTTTTAAGGAGACTTAATGAATCTTTATATACAATGAGGTCAATATATTCTTCCAGGAGCCGTCTAAATATGGTCCAGTTTGTTTTTCTATTCGTCAGCCGAGGTGGGTTTTTTGTGTTGCTGCCTGAGCATTAACTGTCAAGACCACCGGTAAGTGGTCTGATGAAAGAGCCTTGCTGTTTTTAAATATATATATAGTCCAGATACTCCTTTAACAGGAAAGAAATCTATCAAGTCTAGAACTTTATTGAAGTCTCCTGGCCACTTGCCACTTGCAATGAATCTTCCTCAATTCTCATGCCTTGAAAATGTTCGATCAAAGATTTTATCAAAACTGCAGAGCCTCCCCTGGCTCTATCCGCTAGATGGGCAGCATGATAGCAACTATAGCCGCAAATCTTGACGACCGAATTTTTTATTAGGTGACTTTCTGAGATCAAGCAGATGCCAATTTCTTCATGTTCAAAATCTCTAGTTCAGCTAAACGTTGTAAGAGTCCGTTTGCGTTCCATATAGCAATTCCTATAATGTCATGCATGATTTATGTTTTATTTATGGTGGTAAATCTTCTCATTTGCATTTCAATTCTGGAGATGCGTTCAGAGAGTTTCGCACTTGTTTGAAGTTGCTCAGCTGGTTTTTCAAGGACTTTATTATTTGATTCCATTTGTTCTTCAAAGCCTTTATTCACGGCATTGAGTCTTTTAAGCACTTTATTGGGTACTAAATCAATTTTTTCTCTGTTTCCTGTTGGTACTGTTTCTTTACTCTCATAGCATAACTTTGTTTTTGTTCCAGTGGCGATAGTGGTGGTCTCATTAGTGGCTTCTCTGGTTTCACTCCCTGTGAAATCGTTCTTTGCCTAGGTTCTTTGATACGTCTTTGATTTTTAGTGCGTTGTACTTGCTTGACTACCTCAAACACCCTATAGTTTGCAGGATAAAAAGAGCAAGTAAAAAGTTAAAAACCAATGTCAGTACTTTTCATGATTGTTTGAAGAAGTGGCGTAAGAAAGTAAACTAAGTAAAATCAGTACGACTAGGTGAATGTTTACCAATACGTTCAGCGGAAAATTGATGCCCTAATCTGACAATGCATGGTATTTAGGAACCCATCACCTTAAAGTCCTTACACGGAAAACATACAGTTGGAAAATACGCAAACAACTAAATATGAAATTTGACAAACCCCACTGGCTGCCGTGAAGGAACTTGGAACTCTTCATTAAAAATAAGCTGCTAAAATTGAATGTAATTTCCAAACTGATATAGACGTATGGAATTCAAATATGTGGTAATTTGACAACTAACATAAAAGTAATAGGAAATTTCCAGTAGTAGTAGTAGTAGTAGTAGTAGTAGTAGTAGGAGCAGCAGCAGCAGCAGCAGCAGCAGCAGCAGCAGCAGCAGCAGCAACAGCATTCTTAGAGATAGGATTTTACTCACAGTTTTATTCTCTTAGTTTTACTCACTGTTTAGTAAATATAGATATAGCCAATTACAATTATATTAAACATATCATAAAAATTAAATATTTGCTTGCGAAGCCGCTGTAGTATTAAATAAAAATACATTTTTGGCAAAATATTGTAGGCTTTACGAAAATTTCTATTTATTCATTCTGCTTTTTAAGTCAAACAATATGTTTTACAATCGGATTTATACCAGCAAAAAATCTAAAAGGATCAACAAAAAACAATTTTCATTATGTTTTTAAAAACTTTTATATCCTCTTGAAAAATAATTTAAATGAGCTAGCAGCAGTAAAATGAATACTAGCGTTATTTAATCCCTAACACATTTTTTCGCACTAAACAAACAAGCAATCATGGCAGACACACAATATCTCTCACACACACACGCGCGCGCGCGCGCACACGCACACGCACACGAAGATAGACGGAATAAAATTTAATTATTATTCAATGTACGTGCCCTGTGTTTCTACAAATAGTATAGTAAAATTGTGAAATAAATATTTCAAATTAGATATTTAAACGTCTATGATGAGTATTATATACATAATTAAATTTTGATACACCCAATTATTTTCAAGCTTAAAAAATGCTATTGGATGTATAATCAATTCCATGTTAAACGTTTTTGGTAATACATTTTTTATTTTGATACCAAATTCTTTTTAATGGTGTTAAAAAATATTTATAGATTTTAAAATTAATTTGTTTGTGTATGCTACATAAGATGTGTGTACCCTTATACAGTTATATCGACAAGACATTAAATTTAATTTTTCATTAGGGTGTTTTAACTTTCTTACACTAAAAGTATTAACAGAAGGTAAAGGTGCTTTAAATAACTACGTAGTAAATATTATAAGTTACAAAAATTCTCATGCTTTGAGAGAAATTTAATGTATTAGTCTTTAAGTTGGTATGATTGTCTTCTCAAAGAGCTTCATCAATTAGACTGGAAAACTCATATTGTCTTAATTATAGGAATGAGGTCCTTTAATAGTTCATAAACATCGAATTATGAAAGGACGTATTAATTTATCTAGATATAATACAAATCAGAGTAACTTGGATTTGTGTGTGTGTGTGTGTTATTTTTGTTCTTAGTGCGTCAGTTAATAAGCTTGAGGCGGAAACCTTGTCAGTATAAAGTGGCGCTTACAAGCACAACGCGTTTTCCTAATTATTAATACTATAAATATCGGTATGGAGAACCATACATGACTTCCATATTCTAAGATTTATATTTAAAATCATTTTCGAAATGAAATATTACCATAGAAACTACTTCTTTCTACTTACTGCTTCAGCCTTAACCACAGTACTGTGGTCACTAACGTATACCACCTCACGTTATTGCACTCGATTTTCACTGATTATGGAAGTCGATGGCATTGCCGAAACGTCTGGTTTTGTAGAAAACATTGGACTACGGCCTAATATCCCGGGAAGGAATTTTAACAAAAACTACTTCTTTGTTGCCGATAACGTTGTACACACACACACACACACACATATATATATATATATCATTTTCTATATAAGAAACAAATTGAAAAGATCACAAATTATATATATATATATGCATAAAATTAATGGCTTGTATAAGTTAATGATTGATCTCCATTACGTAGTGCTTAAGTTTCCAAAGTTTTAATATTATGATGTCCGTAATTAAAACATCAGAGCAGGTTTAGTGTGAATGAGGGTACACTGTGGACAAAAATTTTCAACATTTCCTATTGAGCGTTGCTTAGAGTAAAGTTGCGAATCTACAGTGTATGTTTCACAGAACAAACACGCGAAAAAGAAGGAGCGCTCCGAAGTCATTCATGGACCCTCAACATCTTGCAGAGGGTTCATTCCCTTAAGACGAAAAGTCTGTCTATGAATCGTTCCTCTGTAAACACGTGCAGTTACACTGCCCAGCGATCCACAGGAAGCAAATTGATGTCCATTTTTTCGGCTTGCACGCGTTATGTTGGTGTGGGTTTCGGCACTTTCCATTTAAAAAGCGTGCAAATGTAAGAAAATAAACATGAGTGAGGCCAGAAATAACGTGAATTGTGTGTGTGTGTGTGTGTGTGTGTGTGTGTGTGTGTGTGTGTGTGTGTGTGTGTGTGTGTGTGTGTGTCTTACCTGCCTTTTTATTGCTGTAGGCATAATAATAAAATGGAAACGTAAACATTACATAACTGAGATATGCTTACCTGCCACGAACGATATATTATTTTATACATGGAGGAGTTCAGTGACATACACACGTACAGAAGAATTATATATATAAAGATATTAACTCATACATAATTTACATTAAAATGAAAAAATTATAATTTTATTCCCTGGCAACAAAATTATTTTATTTTTAACAATTACCATTGTTTGAAAAAGTGTAAACGAATTTTCAAGTACTTTACTGTTGTTAAAACATAAAAGGTTACAGGTAAACTACCCCTTTCCCTTAACCGATCTTCACCGAAAGTTCTTGAGATCTCTACAATTCAGGGACGTATGCAAAACTTTATTTGATTCTGTTTGAATTTGCGGCTGTTATCGTTTGCCATAGAAAATACGCTTGATAAAAAAACGTTGCTGGTAAACTACCCCTTGCCCTTAACCGATCTTCACCAAAAACAATAGGTCTTGAGAACTCTACAATTTAGGGCTGTATGCAAAAAATCTTTTGATTCTGTTTGAATTTACGGGTGTTATCTTTTGCCATAGGAAATACCCTTGTTAAAACATAAAACGTTACAGGTAAACTACCCCTTTCCCTTAACCGATCTTCACCAAAAACAATAGGTCTTGAGAACTCTACAAATCAGGGCTATATGCGAAACATTATTTGATTCTGTTTGAATTTGCGGCTGTTAACGTTTGCCAAAAAAAAAATTTTCCTTGTTAAAAAAAACTGTTGCTGGTAAACTACCCCTTTCCCTCAACCGATCTTCACCAAAAACAATAGGTCGTGAGTACTCTACAAATCAGGACTGTATGCAAAACATTATTCTGTTTGAATTTGCGGCAGTTATCGTTTGCCATAGAAAACAAATCTTACACATAGACACACAGACAGACACACAGACACACAGACAGACACACACACAGACACTTTTCGAAAAACGACTTTTTTTCATGTTTTGAGTGTAGTACAATCAGAATCTGCAATAATCTTGAACACGATTTTTTTTGCCATCACCATACTTCCATTTCCTTAAGGAATATGGAAGTAAAAAACAAATTAATTAAAAATTACGTATTATAGTTCTTTGTATGGTTTTGTTTAGTGAGAACTCAAGTTCATGTTACTGGGTCGTGATATCCTGAGTAAATTACACATTATTCAGATTTCTACGATTTTACGATCAGACGATTAGACGATTAGATTATACGATTTTTCTACTAAATCATTTATAATCAGTTTCGTTTCTCCCATTTGTTCTGACGTTTTACTGCATATTTTATGCGTACACACAAAATATTTAACAGAATATTAGCCGTAACCATGACTGCCTTTAAACGTCATGTCTTTAGTTTAGCAGAACAAGTTCTCTACTTTTCCTTTTTTCTAACCCAAACCTCACTAACATTTGTAATCCTGTTATTATACAATCTACTCCAGATCACTGAAGGTTATACGATTCCTTTTCAAAACAACTCTAGAGGTAAGGTTTTTAATTTATCCATTAGGTGTATCCTTATCCATGATGACATATACATGTATACCTACCTACTGATAATTCGCATTTTCCTACACAGATGAACGCATATTTAACATAAAATTATTAAAATAAGTGCAAAAACTGCACTTGTTTGTGTACTTTTGAAAATAGTACACACAAGCCTATGTATAAGTAAACTAATTCAATGATACCTTTGTGGTAATAGTATCACAATAGTGTCATGAATTAAGTGTATTAGACAAAAATCAGCGTAATGATCGTATAGCTGTTCAATAGCCAAGTTACACTTATAAGGATAGTTAGAAGATAAATATTTGATCGATCAGAAGACTGGTTAGCAGTTTTTGTAATTATTTGTGCACATACGTCTTTATTTACGTAATAGCATTTAATGCCTTTGAGAAAATAGGACAGGCAGAAGAAAAGAGATGGAAAATGAGAGAGAACATACACACAAACTCACTTACTAGTAGGCAGATGAGATACAGTGAGAATGTGACAGATGTGACGAAAAGATGAGATAACGAGAAAACATTACAAAATATAGAAAAATATAAACGTGTGTGACATGCGGAAAATTCATATTGAGGTCAATGTGTAATTCATAGCATGCGTCGTCAATATTCATGAAGTCTGGATTTTTGTGGATCCCAGTACACTTCAATTGCCGTTGTCATTTGATTCTGTCATTTACATATAATAATATTGCCGTTGTAAATGATAAACTCTCTACAATATGAATATAATATTGATATTCGTGGAGTCTAAAATGTTGCTTCAACGAAGCAGTATGTACAAAATGTGAAGATCCTAAAAGTAGAAAGTTATTTTTATTATATAAGATACATTAGTTTAATTTTTATGTGGCCAATATCATTGTCTCTTTCTTGCATCTCATACTTATTATGTAAGCCTTAGTTGGTGTCCTGTGCAAAGGGATGTGACAGTATTGTTTTAGCACTGCATTTTAACACACGAGGGTCGGTTGAAAAGTTCGCGGAGCGACAGCTGTAGCTTAGCTGTAAAACTAGAATTTTTCGTGTGCTGCAAGATTCGTATTTTATGTGACTACTGTTAATGTGGCATGCGTGTTTTGGAAACGGACAAAATCAAACATCGTGATGAGATTCTTTGTTAAAAATTGTTTAGCGCCAACGGAAATTGTAAATGTGTCAGAACATGCTGCGTCTTCAAAACCAACGGTTTGTAAGTAAGCATTTGAGCTTAAACGTGGTCGTACGGGACGCCCAAAAAATGCAACAAATACGGATGCGGCAGCCATCTTGCACAACGTTTTATCACACCAAGTTCTTGGGTCAAAGTATGATGCACAAGCTCATATGAGATAACTACGATTTCAGCAACGTCATCCATTCCTTGATCTGCGGTCCTCCAATACCCTATAAAATGTTTTCAATAATGCCATTTTTTGTTCCATCTTTTGGACGTCCACTGCTGGGATCGTCTTTAGTGCCTTTACGACCACGTTTAAACTCGAGTGTGTCGCACGTACCGTTGTATCTAAAGACGCAGCATTTCCTAACACATTTACAATTTCGTTTTAATTTTCCATTGGCTCTAAAACTTTTTTAACAGAGAATTCATCACAACACGATGTTTGATTTTGTGCATTTTAAAAACACGTGTGAGAGGAAAATTTCAAACAGCTGGTAAAGAGTGAATAAACTGACAGATATATCTGGAAATTAACAGATTTTCACGTAAAATATACGTCTTACAGGACACGAAAAATTTTAGTTCTACCACTGAGCTATAGATGTCGCTCAGCAAACTTTTCAACTGACCCTCGTAGTTTAAGATGATTATAAACAACAAAAAACAACAGTGCCATGTAGTGTGAAAGTGAATAAATGTTGTGCGTTAGCGAATTGTGTTAAGATAATTAACAGTAAGACAATTCATAGACAATCTATCAGTCATTTATATTAGTGTAAAAACTGGATTAACTATTACTAACTAATTATTTTAGTATTAAATAAATTTTAATAGCATTTATTCAACTGACAAGGTAATTAGTTATGCAGTCACATGCAGTGGAAAACACGTGGTTTGGAAAGGTCTAGAAACCGGAAGTTCGTTCCACCAGTACGGGGTCGATTTCTTGAACAATTTAGAATGTATTATCATGTAAAAATGACGTAATGTGCGTAGCTATATAAAGTACAGGTGAGGTGGGAGTTTAGGCAGTCTTTCATAGTCTTCATATTCACTTGGAAGTTTACAGTAATAAATTCGATTTCCAGCCAGTCCTTGGGAAGCCGGAGTGGATCGTCGAGGGAGCGGCTGAATTAGATCCATAAAGTCATGTACGGCATTCGAAATCTTCAACGACCGATGGCTGTCAACGAAGATTGAATCAGGAGCAACTTGGACGGACACAACGCCCACGAGGAAAGCCTGAGATTGATATCCCACCTTAGAAGGACAACGGCCGGTGTGAACGTGTAGGAGCAGGACCGCGAGATCGTCCGGACTGATCCAACTTAATCCAGCAAATCCAGGAAAGTAAAATTATATAACTATTTACAAATTATAAAACAAGTAAAGATTATCTTTTTATTCGATTACTGTCAAATGTATCAAATTTATATTTTTTAACCTCAGAATTATCAGATATAAACTGTATATGTGATATACAGTAAACCAATTAGAGTAATAGAGTAATCAATAAAGTAATTAGAGTAACTGGTTATAGAGTAACCAATAAATGCATAAATGTATTAAGTCACCTAAGGAAAATTTATTTCTGAAAGTGTACCCAGCTTCTAGCCCGTTACCTTGATTTATATATATATATATATATATATATATTCACTTTTTGCTACAGTCCGTTTCTTGATGTATATAATTTATTTAATATTTATAATGAATTTACCTCAAGATATTTTTTTTCCTTATTAGGAACATGTTTCGGGTGCCATTTTGTACACATCCTCAGCCTTCCGGTTTTTGTGTCGGTTGAAGTACATATGTGTTGGTTGACTATTATTATTTTGGCTTCCTGTTGGCTTCTGGTATTTCAAATTTGTTTTATTGTGTGTGATTGTGCTGTATGTGTTAGTTTTTGTGTATTTTCGATGTTGAGTGCTTAGAATATTGTGTCATGTTTTGTATTGATTTGTATTTGTTCAGGTATTAGTATGTTTTGTGTTTTATGTTTGTATATTTGTAAATTTCCCCAAATGTTCATTATGGTGCCTTTGTGTGGTATATGTTTTATTAGTGTCACATTGGTTATGTCTGGGAATTCATGTCCTGTGTTTATTGCATGTGTGGCTAAATTGGATTTAAATATTTCTGGTTTTTTGTATGCGTTTAGGTGTTCAAAATAACGTTTTTTCAGCTGTTTTTTTGTTTGTTCTATGTAACATTCATTGCAATCTTGGCATTCAATTTTGTATATACCGTTAGTTGTTGTATTATCTTTGTTGTGTGGGCTATTTAGTTTTTGTGAATTATTTTTATTAGTGTTATATGCTATTTTTATATTTGTGTTTTTAAATAGTTTTGTCAGCTTTGTCATTTTATTATTTATTTATGTGAATGTGGCCCATTTTTTGTTGTTGTTATTATTTATGTGTTATTCATTTTGATTAATTCTTAACTGTTCAGTTTTTGTTTTATATTTTATTTTATTTTCTATTTTGTTTACAGTATCTTTATTGTATCCATTTTCATAATCAATTTGGTATGTTATATTTCTTTCTTTGTCAGTTTCTTGTTTGTTTAGGGGAATTTTGTACATTCTGTTAACGAATAGAATGCTGCCGTTTTAAGAGAATAACAGACAAGCAATGATTTGGGTAAAGTAATAAGAACATTCAATTATTGTAAAACAGCCCAAATTAATTCAAAATATAAACAAGTCATAAGTGACACCAAGCAAAACAAGTGTAAATGAAAAATAATCTTTAATTTGTGTAAAATAAGAAAATACAGCCAATTACTACTTAGGCCCATAAAATGCCTAACTGTATAAATCCAAAATAAACAAATTGTAAGAAATTAACTATTGTATTAGAAAATTCAGGGCAAGTAACCAATTAAGTACAATTAGTGAACCATATTAAGATGTCAGAATTAGGTTAAAAATTATTATAATAAGAATGAAATGTAATAACATATTACATTATTAACATTTTTGTCAAAACTTTAATACATGAACAAACCCAGCTTTGTGGGATGTCAAAATGATCTTTGAAAGACAATATAAATAGTTGTGATAATATCTAATACATAGATAAGAAGACAGAAGAATAATAGCCATCAGAAGATATTTATTCATTTTGAATTAAAATTCATATATTATAACAATAGACATAAATATGATCAAGGAATGAGAGTACAGACAGTTGCCATAACAACGGAACGTTATTTAATATAATTCCGTTATACAAAAACATTAGTCCATTATTGACGCTCAAGACATACAGAAGCCAAACTGTGACGATTTAAAAAAATATTTAAATCGCACAAATAAAAAATTGCTTTCAATATAAGTAAGAGTATTATCCACCCCTTAGTTATGCCTAGATTCATGCAACAACGTGCAAATTGTCCCGTACCAACACGTTAAGAACGGTGTTATTTAGCTAATAATAATAATTACTTTAATTAAATAAAATATGTACAAAATAAATAAAGAAATTCATAATTCGTAACCAAAAGGTAAAATAATGTATTGCGACTTAATTAGTAAATAATTAATATAACTTAAAAGAACGAACTATTTTCTTAGTGCGTAAAACCGCGCCAACTACTGACCCCTTGCCGCTAAACATTGCATTCATTCGCCCGATAGACACCGAGATGTAAGGATGTAGCTGCTGTGTTGCGAACATACACGTAGGTGTATACCGTTAAACAACATTTAATCACGTTTATAATGAGTTCGAATTGACCTATGTAGTATAATAATAATAAAAACAAAATTATAATGTAGTGCGTGAGGAAACATGTATAGAATAAAAAAGGAAACTTAGCCGACACATCTCTTAGCAAGCTGTAAATGGTGAGAAATGTTAATTACCAGATTTTAGTGCTGATAAAATAAAAACTGTAACTAAAAGTAAAATGTGAACTACTGACTCCGAAAGAAGGTAACACAAACAGCAACCGGATGAACTTCTAGAACCCAAAATCTAATCGTCTAGGAAGAGACTACCAGAAACAATCAACCTCATGGAACTTCAAGAGCAACCGTGGATCACACCCTAGAAGAGGACTGAAGTTGACCATCATGGACCAGACAGCATACACATTGTTATATTCAGGTGATATCAAAACATAATATTTGTAACACAAATTCACTGTAAAACAACAAGACCAGTAAAAAAGAACAGCAAAGAACTTTTGATAATTTAAAGTTTAATATACAGGTTTTTGTAATCACTGTAAAGAAGTAGTAATGACATTACGATGTTTAGATTTAAATTAATTTTAAAATTTACAACCAAACTTATTCTTCTAATAATTTGGTTGAAGTTGTAATAAAAACATAACAAACTCGCTACCCGGATCCGGGGTAATTATAACAATATCTAGCTGAATGATTTTGATATAGAAAGAATAAAGAGTAAAATATACAAAGTATTTAATGCAGAAATTTTTAGAATCTGAGTTTTAAAAGTAAAGTAAAGTATGAGAGGTAAATATGTTAATAAAGAGATGTTTTTGTTAACACCCAACGAGTGAATAAATTTATACAATCCTTGCTTAATTCCTGAATAATAAAGTGTTATAATTTGTTAGTGATTAAGGTTTACTAACAACGGCAGCTAGTTCAATTAACAGATAACAAATTGATCTGGTTCCCGACATTTGTGATATCTTAACAAGGGAGACGTCACAAGATTGCGCCACTCTGCTGCTTTGTAAAAAAAAAAAATAATTGTGTACATTGTTATAATTCTTTAACAATAACTTTGACAAACATAAATTTATTCACTCTGAAATCGGGAACAAATAAATGAGTAGAATTTTAATTAAGATATAATAATATTAGTATCGAGACATTGCCGTAATAAACAAGTCATCGCTGGTAAATGTTCCATTCTAAACCTGTCGGTATGAACAAGCTGGTTCATATTAAATACGTGTTGAGGAATGTAAACTCTCCCCTTTTGTATGCACGCATCTCATTCAAAACCTCCCCTCGCTGACCTAACAGACAAACCTAGACACGAAGTCTTTCCTGTTCTAAATTGTCCTACCTGTGTTACCACCCTATGCAAACAAAGAGGCTCCCCAAGACAGCTGACCCTTTGTGCTATTGTTAAAGCAATGAAACATCGTATATGAAATTTCTCTCTACTATACAATGGTATTAGCGTTTTGTTTTGACTAATTATTTATGACAGTACAGAAAATTGAATTGTTGTGAGATAAGTTATTTTGATTATCTAATATAAGATTCTATGTGTAATAAGAGATATATGTATGTATTTAAATAAAGTCGAGCTTTACAAGTGTTTAAGCTGATATAAGATTTGTCGTACGTAATACTTCGTTTATTTAAACGACGTTATTAACAAAAATGGCTCAATTTAACCCCGACTTGTTGTTGAAAGACGAATTAAGCTATGAAGCATTATTGCGTGGTCTTCCATACTCAGATGTAACTGTCGCGGAACTTCGCAAAACGTTACGTATAATAAACCGGACAAACCCTCATTACTAAATCGTTTAAGTGTTTTAGATTTTGAAAGCGAAAAGGAAACATGCTATCATAAGTATACAGAACTAACTTCGATCGCAAAAACCCTGCGTGATGAAAAATCCCCCGCAGTAATTTTACGCACCACCCAAAGAATCGAACGCCGGACCCGCCGTATCACCAATTTGTTGAATTGGCCCGGTGATAAAGTTACCTCACCGGATGTACAAAAATTCGCGGAGGAAGCATTACAACAATTACCCGAGATAATGCGCGAATTACGTCGAAGATCCGAATCATTTAGATTAGAAGAGATTGAAGAAGCAATGACAAAACTAAATATTTCCCCTACCCAATCCCCTACTCAAGAACAGCAAACCGGTACTGTAAAGTTTCAGTTTCTGCAGGAATCCAATATAGATCCATTTAAAGAACGGTTAACTGATAGTCAAGTAAATATTCAACCAGCAAACGTTACGTTACTCCCTAATGAACTAGAGAATATGTCTCGTACCTACGATTTACCTTCCCACTTGCCGACGAATCAATCTCCGGAAAAAACCGAGAATGACGACTCCATTTAATCTAACTACAGAGCCTTATGGAAAGATAACCCACCCTGTAGAACATATTTTGAGGGACATACCAATCACTGATGGGCTGAATATTACAAAGCTCCTAGATTTTCTCAAGCATCTTTTGCAATTAAAAGATCTGCGACAACTAAGAGATGACCAGATTTTACAAGTAATTTTACCTAAATGTAGATCTCCTTTAAACGATCGTGTGTTAGAATCCTTAAGGCATAATCACCCAATAGAAGAACTTCATACCACCCTAATAAGACATTTCATTCCCACCGGTATCTACGAAGAATTGAAGCGAAACCTAGTACTTCGTGTACAAGGAGCATACGAGAGATTAGCTCATTATATATCTGAAATAAGAGAATCTGCCTTATTGCTGCAAGTCAAATGGAGTGAACAACAGTTAGTAGACAATATCTTAGTCGGACTATCCCCCGAGGAGCGATCTCGCCTAACACTCATGAAGCGACCAACCATTTTCTCCGAACTAGAACTATGTTATATACATTCGTCCAACGTCTGGTATTCTGACCAGAACAGACGCGTTTCTATGTCCCAGACTCAACGCAGAGATTCATTCCGAACTCTACCAATTGGAACAGATACCCGAAGCTACCGCGATAAGCGATTCGTAAGTACATATAAAACCCAAAGCTACCCCCATATTTCATACTCTAGATCAAAACCCCGACAACCTACGAGCGAAGTAAATGAGGAAAGAAGATGTTATAACTGTGGAATGGCCGGACACATTAGCAAGGTATGTAAACAAAAGTGCTACCAACAGAAAACCGACAAATCAAAAAACATGTGAAGCTGGAAGAACAAAAACCCTACGTCTTCCGCAGCAACAGAAGGAAAGGTAAAAACAATAATAATCATAGAGTAAAAATAAATAAAAATAAACGCATAGACCCTCACCTAACAAGATTTATTGAGAAGTGCAACTCTATTGGTGCATGCAAAACAAGTATATGCGAACTACCCTACGTACAGTTAGGCCTTGGAGCAACAAATACCCTTGGTTTAATTGATTCCGGATCTACCCGTAGTGTAATTAGTCAACAGTTAGCCATCGTATTAGATAATCATAATCTGATTAAACGTAGCCAAAACGTGAACATAAAGTGTGCAACCGCTAATAAACAAAACCTAAAGATATCGCGCAGTATTACGGTGAAATTAAAAATAAAGAATTTTACTTGGTGTATTCCCCTACTAGTAGCTGAAGTGTTAGGACAAAACTTAATACTAGGCGCTGATTTCATAAGTAAAACTGGCTTAATCCTTGATATGTATGCAAAACAATATTTCTTCAGATTTGATCGTACTCGAAAATATCAGTTCGACTCCGAGTCAAGTAACGACGTTAATTGTGAAGCCTCAACTATTCAATCAGAGCATAAAGAGTCTAGTCTGAGTCATTTAAAAGGAAATGAGAGACTAATAATTCAAAAGTTAATAAGGGAATTCAACGGCAGCTAGTTCAATTAACAGATAACAAATTGAACTGGTTCCCGACATTTGTGATATCTTAACAAGGAAGACGTCACAAAACCATATTCAACACAATTATTAATTAAAATAATAAGAAATTCGACCAAATTTAATAAGAAGTGGATTTAGTAAGTTGAACGAAGGCTTAATTAAACTAAGATAGCCAATTAGGCAGATTATTAATAGTTGAAAATAATTCAAACTTCCACTTGATTGAAAAAGAAGCCAGACGTAATCCCAATTATAAATGATGGAAGATTGATGATCGTATAGACCCAACCTAACTAAGAACTAAGTGACTCTTCACCAGAATTTAACAAGATTTGTTAAGTATATCTGAAATACCAGAATTTATGAAATAAATTCTAATTAATTTTTCTCACAACACAAATAACTCTCACTCCGAACTGATAACTAAATTTCTTTCAAGGATTAATTGAAAATAAAACTAAACTTGTATGTAAATAGAAAATAACCTGTGTACAAATTACGAATTATTAACACACACTTTTTCACACTTAAAAAACGAATTGTATTTAACTGTAATAGTATATAAGTACAATTGATGTAAGGTAGTGTACTTTATTATCATCTTATTAACATTTTTTCGTAATCTAAAGAACTCCACGATTAAACGAACTGTAGAAAATAAACACTGACGACAGCCATGTCGATTTAGAAACGTTTCAATCACATTTAGCCAACCTGAGAATATTGTCTTTTATTGCCGGAGCAACTTTATTTAATAACAGTATATAATTTTGTATCTAACTGAATTATCATTAACTATTTCACGTTAATAAATTAGTACTGAGTAGTAATAACCGTCCTTTATTTCATTATAAATTGTGTTATAAAGTTTGTGTACTTTAGCGACGAGCGAAATATAGTCTGCCAGCGTTAGACGTCGGCAGCACGACGAACTACAAGCGAGATTCAAATGCCCGCCAGTTGGGAGGGTAATTTGAATTAGTCAACACCGCATAGAACGACCGGTCAGTTTTACATTTTTAATTGTTTTCATAAACAATTTGGCGCCACCCGGGAAATAAATTTACTCATTAAAGGACAGGTAAGGTTTACACTCGTGAAGCTATCGGTACTGGTAATTCGTGAGTTCGCAACGGACATCGTCAGCGTGAAAAGTTAGAAAAAGTACGACTGTTATTTTTAAATATAAAGTAACGACTACAACGTGTGGGGCTAACACACGATAAAACACACTTTTACAGAATACGACAGAGTTTTCTCGTTACAATATATTATATATTACAACAACACATATAATTATTTAATACTAGCTGATTTACCCAGCGTTGCTCGGGTTCATAATTTATTCACAGGCTCATAGGCACCTATTATCTTTGTTTATAAGAACCGGGGACTCTGGCCCGGCCGTCTTTCGCGGGATCTGACCTAAGACTCCCCGGATTCCGTGGACGGACTCCGGGGAAGGCCCGTCAGACGACTCCCGCGCTACTCCCTACGCGGGAGGCTTCCACCAATGCCGAGATACCGCCTGCTTTTTCCGGTATCCAGGCCGGTCGAACTCCAGCGCTAGGACTTGTTCAGACACCTCCCCGGGGTAAGGAAGGTTCCCCGAAGCCCAGGAAAGCCGTCGACTAGCCGGGCGAGGCGCCGGGACTCTGGCATGGCCGTTTTTCGCGAGATCCGACCTAAGACTCCCCGAGTTCCGTGGATGGAGTCCTGGGAAGGCCGGTCGGACGACTCTCGAGCTATTCCATACGCGGGAGGCTTATACCTATGTCGGGACACCGCTTGCTTTTTCCGTCATCCAGGCCGGTCGAATTTCCGCGCTACAACTTGGTCAGAGACCTCCCCGGGGTACGGAAGGTTCTCCGAAGCCCGGCAAAGCCGTCGACATGCCGGGCGAGGCACAGGGACTCTGGCCCGGACATTTTTCGCGAGATCCGACCTAAGACTCCCCGGGTTCCGTGGACGGACTCCTGGGAAGGCCAGTCGCACGACTCCCGCGCTATTCCCTACGCGGGAGGCTTCCACCGATGCTGTGGCAACCAGAATGTATTTTATTGGGTTGCCAAGGTAACCAGATCTAATAGTTTCTTTTTAAGACCCCAAAGGACCCCCCAAAGGATCGTATAGAAAAACACCTGTACTATGTTGGTTCTCCCGTTGCGTAAAATATTTGTGCCAAGTTTGGTTGAAATCGGTTCAGTAGTTTAGGAGGAGATGTGGAACATACATACATACATAGATACATAGATACAATGACTTTTATTTATATTAAGATAGGCGTGTCGAGCCCCAAGTTAACGGGCGACAAAATTATACAACAACACAAATTATATGTAATTTTTTTTGTGGAGCCCCACGATCTTGGAGACGCCAAAATTATACAACGTAACATATTGCTGTATTTCATGTAATTTAACTTGGTGCTGTATTTACACTCATATAACATTACTAACAACGTGTATGTATAATTGGAGTTCAGGTATAAATATAATAAGAGTAGTCCTTTTAGGAATCGTAATATGTTTTCATTTATTACATCAAACAAACATACTAAAAATAATAATATATTAGTAATATTTACTTCGCCATAAGAAATTCATTATCTATCGTTTGAATGTTTCTTTGATTGCCGTACATTCATCATAAAAATATATTTTATCTCTTATGTCTTATATTATCAAGTCTATATAAAACATTTCTTATTCATAATATAAATTCTCGACTACTCAGTCTGAATGTGTGCTATATAATTGGTAATATTTACCTTCTTATTCTTAACTTGACATACCTTTTACGGCTTTATAATCATTTTAACAAAACTAATTGATTTTTTTTCAATTACTCTACTTTATGTGCTTTCAATAAAAAATTTAACTTATTAAATCAATGATTAATACTCCAAGCAAGGATTTAAATTATCTTTACATTAACTGTTCATTCATTAAAGAAAAAAAAATCATTAAGAAAAATTCTGATTACAATTGAATTACATTCTCTTATCTCTATCTACATAGTTATTCTTTAATTTTAAAATGTTCTTATTAATGTATTCCAATGTCTTTATTCTGTGATAATTATAAATTTGTTTTTCGTCACCTCAAATGTCCCATGTCCTCCAGTGATCTGTCGGTCCTCTCCTACTGGATGTCCTCTTGCCTTTTCTGGTTTCACTGGTCGTCGTCCCGTCTCTCGTCCTTCATGGTCCATCGGCTGCTGTAGATTGTAATGACGTGTTGCTCTGGATCGGCTGCTGCTGTGATAGAAACAGTCTCTATTGCTCTGCGTATCGTTCCGCTGCTATATGTTCTCTCGCCATCTGTCTAGAGTTGATGATCGTAGTTGTAGACTGTTCGTAAACGTCCGACGATTTTAGTTACGGTACTTTTTATTTATTTTTTTCATTACTACTTGAAATAAAAACATTTTCCGTAATACTTTACAGTTTATGATATAAAAATCTTGTTGCTGTTAGACATAGCGTCCAACTCTGTCCGAAGTAATTAAAATTTTCGCGTCTCAGACGGACATAGCGTACCGCCACGACTGAAAACTGTTTGAAGAGAGACTTTGGCTCTCCTGGGCTCGTATTTATATTCACCAAGAAAACCACACCTGTTGGCTCAGGAATATGCATGTCAAAAACTGCCCACGGCGTCAGTACCCCCACTCTCGTCTCATTTTACATATTCGCACTTTTTCGCCAATCGCACTGTTTAATGCGGATTTCAAGGTGATCTAATATTGTCTAATTTAATTACACACATGATATGTAATTATCATAATGACCGTATCATTAGTGTAATTATTATGCTTTAAAAATCGCACAGAATTCGCACTGATTGTCAGAATTACATAGAATTCACACTGCACATGTATCTGATTTTTATGCATTTTTTGAAGTTTTTACACTCTTTCTAATATTTATGGTTTGTTTAAAATTAAATAAATCTTAATTTAGCATTTATTTACTTGCAATCTTACTCTATTTACTTGTGTACACGCATACAGCGGTAATCGCGTGATGTTTCTTGTTGATTCCTGTTTATAAGCCAGCTTCCAATTTCACACCTGCTCGTCTATTATATATTACTAAAATTAATTTAAATATTTATTGTATTTCATATATGCGCATTACAGCCTATGCTTGTATTGTCGCAATGTATTGTAACATTACAATTTTGTTACATATGATAGTATATAGCAATCCTCAAAATTTACTGTGGTGTGCCCTTGTACAAATTTTATTTTATATTGTATGCAAAGAAGCATAGAAATTAAAGAATCAGGAAAAGTCACTAACATATAACCATTAAAAGATAATATTTCAAGTAATCATGTATACAGAGTAATAAATATTCTGTTAGTTAAATTTAAATAAAATGAGGTAGAATATAATAACTACATTACAAATTGACAATGACCCAACCTTTAGTGACTGAGACTTGACTATACCCAGAGGAAGATCATGTGATGGTAATATGTAAATATAGGGTTATATAAATAAATGTAGAGTATAAGTGTTAATGTATTAAGAATTGATTTATAAAATAATTGATAGTATTTTAATGTAAAAGAATTTTATTTTATATGGTTTATTAACCTGTTTTATTTAATTAATGTTGACTTGTTTCTTTTGTATAATCACCAGAACACACTATACCAGACACACACCTACAACATAACATATATCAACATAATTAACTTATGTGTATCAACTATTATGTTATAACTTACCTTGACAAATTACTTTAAATGTATGTTAAATATTTTACTCGTACATTACCCTGAGATAAAAGATTCATGTACTACAAGCAGGGCCGACGCTAGGGTGCTTGCCGCCCGTGTGCAATTTTACCTTTACCGTCCTCCTGAATAAATATTTCATATCCGTACTTTACCACATTATTTAATATTATTTTAATTAAAACTTGATACAAACATTTAATTATGTTTTAAAAACTTATTTAGCTGAGTACTTACATGATATAAGTGGAAGATGTGCTCGTAGAAGTTTATTTAAGGATTTGTGTTAGTGGTTATAATCACAAACAGAATTATCACTGTTGCACACCACTATAGAAATATGGTTAGATTATATGTTTAGATTTAAACATAGAAATTAAGAATAATGGAAAACTACAATATGGAAATATTTAGGAAAGCATCGTATTCTGATATAATTATACCGAAAGAATCTTACCACCCTTAGATATAAAATGGCGGCAATCAATTCATTTTGTTATAGACCTCAGACCTGTGTAAAAGAGACAGAAACAAAAGATAAGGAGATAAAAAAGATAAAGGGAACTGTAAGGAATAATAACTATAACACCAACATAGTGGATAAAGTTATGAAAAGTATTAACACAAAAAGCTAACATACAAAAAGCTAAAAAAGAACCAAAACCTAAGAATTATGCAGGGTCATTGACATACATAGGATCACATACCAGAAAAATTATAAAATGTTTTCATAAATACGGAGTAGATATAGCAATTAAAAAATGTGAAATGGTATTTGATAAGATAAGGAATAAAAATGTAGAAAAGATATCCCAGTATTACAGAGAAGCGGAGTTTATAAATTAAAATGTAAAGAATGCAACAAAGTGTACCTATGTGAGACAGGACGGAAATTGGTATGTATGTTGTCTGACCACAAACGTAATGAAGGTAATAGAACAACGAATTTGTTATATGCAAGACATTCCATGGAAGAGTACCATAAGTCGTTTAATCCTTTGGAAGAATATGAAATTTTAAAAGTAGTAAATGACATAGTTGAAAGAAAGCTTAGGCTGGAGTTAAAAATATTGAAAGAAAGAGAGAAAGGGTTAGACAATTTAATGAATACTAAAACTAAATTTCATAATGAAGAAATATTTTATTATATAATTAGGAAGTTAAAGGTGGAGGACGGATAAATAACATTAATCAATTAAATTGCATATATGGATGTTTTATAAATAAGAGTGAGTGACCGCGCCCAAAAGTGTGAATGAGAGAGGCTGTACAACGTTAGGTTTTGAAAGGAATGCACACACACACACACACACACACACGGAATGTGCTAGAAAAATATGTAACTGTACAGACGGGGGGACAGAGCTCGGAGGTTGGGAAGGGACATTTGACTTACAGCTTGTTTGCAGGGGTGTGTGTTGGCAGTGGGGCGGGTGGTGGTGTGGAGAGTTTGTTTTATTCTGTTGTTGTTATTTCCGATTTGACGATGAGCTGAGAAGCCTGAAAGCGCTAAGCGGAATAATTTTTTTTTATAGTGGTGTGCAACAGTGATAATTCTGTTTGTGTTCGTAGAAGTGTTGAATACATTTTCAAAAATGTAATACTGTAGTTTATTTGCGCTGGCGTCTTTTCATAGTTTTTATAACACTATAGTTTATTAAAAGAGCGCTTTTTGCGCTTTGGTTTCAGAAAATGTTTTAATAACATTGCTCAAACCGATTGCCTCACACATTTCATGTTCTATGGATAGAGCAGCTAGGGCCGATAATCTTTATCGTTATCTAGTTTATTCTTATTTAACACTGTTAAATTGGTTGTCTATCCATCTTTTAACATTTATTATATATTTTTTACCACTTAACCATTGTAACAATAACATTCTTAACCATTATGGGATTTGTATCCTGAATACCACTGTATTACTAATCTTCTATCACTTTTAACTATAATAACAATATTCTGGTTATTCTTATTTCTTGGTATCTTTCACCCTTAAACTATAGTGCTAATCACTGGTTTTGGTGTCTTTACCTATATGTTGTGTTTTATATTTATTTTGTGTTACACTGGCACTTTTTACTTTTTTACTGTACTTTAGTGTTAATAGTGGTTATTCCCTAATATTGATTTCTTTTACTCACTTAATCACTTTCACTTCCTACCTATCTCTCACTTCTGGGTTTTTTATTGTTTTAATCACAATTGTTAGTTAGTATGTTAACAAATATTTCATGTTCTGGTCATAGAGTTATTCATAACATATAATATCTATTACTCTGGTTAGTGTACTTTAATTGAGATTATTTTATTTTATTTTAATACTTTTTAATTACATTTGTTATTTGTTTGTGCCTTTTTCATCATTATTTGAGTTTATACCTTCTCATTTTATTTTTTTTATTGGGTCAATAACTTGGGTTGGGTCATAGACATTTGTCTCGTCATAGTCATTTTATTTTCATTAGATTAATTTAGTTAGTTCATTTTAGTTTTTTCCCTAGTATTGGGGCGGCTTTTTGTGTTGTAACATAATGCCTCTCCATCAAAATTGATCATTTTGGTATAACACTAGCATAGTTTTTTATGAAATTATCAGTTATATATAATTTTTTCCTTTTTCTTCTTGCTTATTACTTCCTTCTTGTTTCTCTTCGTACTTGTTCCACTCCTTTTTATTTAGTTATGTTTCAGATCTGTTTTTGCTTATTTCTATTAGTGCGTTCTCCCTTTTATATATAATTTCCCTAACTTTTATTAGCTGGTTTTATCCATTACTACCTTTTATTCTGAGACCAGAGGAACATCATCTCTGCTCAGTTAATTTTTTGCTGAACCTATTCTCAGTCAATCTTAAATACCATTTTGTCATCTTGTGACTTTCATTAATAATAATATTTTGGGGATTGTCCACTTCATGGTTCTTTAGATCATTTTAACTTTTTTCTTCTCTTTCTTCCTTCCGCTGTACCTTTGCTATATTCTGTTATATACTCACACAGTTGATTGTTTTTATTTATTTATTTGTTAATTTCATTATTTCTAACTTTTAATTAGTTTGTTTTTCTTTTCTTCTTGTGATCATTTTAATTATTTTAGACACTTTTTCTTTTCTTCCTCTTTGTTGATTACCCTTATTTTTGCTTTAGCCACTTGCTGTATATTTGCTTTATATTTTTTCTTGTACCAGTTCTTTCTTTTCTGAATATTCTATATTCTTTACAATTGTATGTATTTGTCTTGGCAGTTCTTGCTTGGTTCTATATTTGTTTATTTTATTGATCTCCTTTCTAATTCTCTTGTATTATTAATTCTTGTTTTCACTTCGTTTGTTTATTTTATTTTATCTCACATATTTTCTAAATCTTAGTGTAAGTTGGTTGTACTTACTATTTAGGAATTTTGTAGTTTATTCCTTTATTTTATCTCTTATCTCATATGTTTCCTAAATGGTAGTGTAAGTTGATATTACTTTTTCTTTTTGAATTTTGTAATTTGTTATTATGATTGTTTATCTTTTTTGACTCATGGAAGATCGGTTGGTCAAAACAAAACATAAATAATTTCTTATCTTATCGAGTAGGTACTTTATAGTTTAACATGCACGCGTCTGTCTACAAAACCACAAAGAGACCGCAGCTATAATTCAGATATAAATGTCGACAACAATACGTATATGCTTTCATGGCAGTCAAAACAAAGGCTGATGCGAGTACGCTGCGGCAATGCTAACAAAACAAATATCAAGAACAACTCGATAAACGTTAACGTCACATTCATAGCTCTAGTCGGTATTAATAGTTTTTATTTTTTTGCAATATCTGCTGATGAATTTGGCACTCTACGGCCGCCCCTTTGGTATGGCCACCCGTGTGCGGTGCACATTTCGCACATATGGTAGCGGCGGCCCTGACTGCAAGAGCAAACGGAGAGAATAAACTACAAATGAATGTAAACAGAATTTCATAATTATTCAATAATTTAATTAATTAGTGAAAAAAACATAATTATCTATCAATTTTTTTTTAGTTTGTAGTATATAATAATTTATATTCCAACACTTTGTGCTACAGTTCGTTTCTTGATGTATATAATATACATTTTATAATGACTTTACCTCAAGATGTTTTCTCCCTATTTGGAACATGTTTCGGGAAGCTTTGTGTTCCCATCTTCAGCCTTCCGAACTTTGAGCCTTGTGAGGTATTTATGTGTTGGCTGGTTGTTGCTTTGGTTTTCTGTTGGTCTCTGGTGCTTTAAATTGGTATTATTGTGTGTAACTGTGGTGTATATGTTAGTATTATGTGTATTTTCTATGTTGAGTGCTTTGAAAAATTGTGTTATGTTTTGTATTGATTTGTATTTGTTCAGGTATTAGTTTGTTTTGTGTTTTGTGTAACATTTATTGCAAGCTTGGCATTAAATTTTGTATATTGCAATAAATGTTACATAGGATTATATGCAATAAATGCAATAACATTGCAATAAATGTTACAAAGGACAAACAAAAAACAGCTGAAAAACGTTATTTTGAACATTTAAGGCATACAAAATTCCAGAAATATATAAATCTAATTTAGCCACACATGCAATAAACACTGGACATGAATTCCCAGACATAACCAATATGACACTAATAAAACATATACCACACAAAGGAACCATAATGAACATTTGGGAAAATTTACAAATATACAAACATAAAACACAAAACAAACTAATACCTGAACAAGTACAAATCAATACAAAACATGACACAATATTCTTAGCACTCAACAACGAAAATACACAAAATAGTAACATATACACCACAGTTACACACAATAATACCAATTTAAAGCACCAGAGACCAACAGGAAACCAAAGCAACAACCAGCCAACACGTAAATACCTCACAAGGCTCAAAGATCGGAAGGCTGAAGATGGGAACACAAGGCTTCCCGAAACCTGTTCCAAATAGGTAGAAAATATCTTGAGGTAAAGTCATTATAAAATATATATTGCAACGATACGTTTAGCATAAGTATATGTATCAACCCCAGATTGAGGTATGATAACATACGAACGCACGTATGAGATATATAAAATGTAAATAATAAAAATAATGTAATAAATATACGTTAGGTATAATAGATAATATAAGAAATAAACGTAGTATTTAATTTTAAATAAATCCAATATTGTAAGTAAGCCTGAATATGGAATCAAATAGCTTAGTTGGTTTTAAACGTAGCGAAAGTGAGAAATTGACACGCGCTGACCGGCAGAGGTGATGTCAGAGCGACATGCCGCCACCTGTGTATCAGTCTGCGTGTGTGTGTATGTGTACATGTGTAAACGACAGACAGGTTGAATTATGCAAACGAGGGTGGAAGATTTTACACAGTTTTTTAAGTACTGAACGAGAACCAGAAGTCACACAAATCAGCGACATATGTAAAAACATAGCTGACGCCTGGCGCTTCAGTTTGGCGTTAAGTGGTCATTAATCGTGGGAACCGTTCAGCCACCGTGTGAAATTTTGCCATAACTGCCATAATTTACCCACCTTAACATTTATAATTTGCATAAACAATTAATATTATATCGAACGATTCGTGAAAAAATATTTATAAAAAAGTGTGCGCTTCATAGAAAGACGCGTAGGTTGAAAGTAACAATTAAATTGACGCGCCGACCTGTTCAATGTTGTCAAAACAGTTTCCAACAGGAATTTCAACGACGGCAGCAGTATAAAACCCCAGCGAGCGACACACTCTTTCTCAGAGGATACTCAGACGAACTCACTTAGACACGTAAGATCCACGCATCTCGCAACCGCGAATTTTACAAAATCATGTTAGGTTTTTAAACAGTATTCAATAACGTGAAGTGCGATGGAACCGGCATTACGTCGGTGCAAGTATTAATGAAAACGAGTGATTTTAAAAAGACTATACTAACGAATCTACGAGAGTTGTAACTACGATGAAATTCGAGAAGTCTACATAGAACTTCTAGACATCTACGAGGGACAAGATAAGAAGAGGAGAGGAACTAGAACAAGAAGACGAGAGGACGCAGGGACAGCACATGCAGCTACATCCAGCCGTACATCATCACGACCAGAGGTCCACGTCAGAATTCAGCATCCAGGAGACGGAGCGAGGAATTTCAACGACGCAGAGACAGAGAAGGTGATACCGAAGAGGATCAACAAACTCGAGAGTCCAGATGACGGTAACGACAAAGTTAAATGGTTGCAGAAAAATGCAGGTGAAGTCAGACATTTATTTAATATTATAAATGGCCCTGAGGTCTATCAAAAAAAGCTCTAGTTTCCATATACAAATTTACAAAGAAATTAATATATTTTTAAATTTGCATACTGGATAAATAAATGTTCAAAGTATAATTGATAATAGAGAATATAACTGTAGTAATCTCATAATAAATGGTCAAGGAAGAACTTTATTTTTATTATATTTTTTGGTAATTTACATTACATGATGATAAATTCAATAATAAATAATCATTACTAATATAATAATAACGACATAAAAAATTGACATGTATTAGAATAGCGCATTAAAAAAATCAGAAAATTGATAGTAGATGACAATATGATTAACATATTAATCCATGTGCGGATTACAAAATACATAATGATTTACATTACACAGTTATTTACGTTACGTTACACGGTAACAGAACAACAATAATAACATTCCATGACATACAAACATGGCAATGCTACATGAGAATACATCAATTAGGTATAATAATTAGTAGTACATAAGAATAAAACAATGATCACAAAAAATTCAAAAATACACAACCACAGAGTCAGTACAATTGTGAAAAACATAATAATTGATACAATAATAATATAACAATACCCAAAAATTCGAAAATACACAAAACAGGATTGTGATACGCAATATTACAATGAAAATAATAATAGTATATTAATCATAACAATACAATGCATGTGGTCGCCCCGGGAATGCCCCGGGCGTGAAGTAGGGTAATGTGATAAAGTTCACATTCCTGATGCGTGTCACATGAGGCTCATGCGATTAATCCAGTGCCACCGGAAGTGGGCATAACTTATGAATGGGTCGACGTAGAACACCAAGTGATGTGCGAACGTCCGCGACGCGCACTATTGAGTCCTGACCCGAGTAGACATTCGTGACTACCCCGCGTTTCCACTGAAGGGGGGGGAATTGTCATCTAGAATAAGAACTAGTTGTCCGGGAGTCAAATTCTTAGACGTACTGCGCCATTTGTTGCGCTGTTGCAACTGGTGCAGGTAGTCCTTTGACCACCTGTTCCAAATGGATTGGGTGAATCTTTGGAGCAGTTACCATCTGCCCAAACGAGTAATATTGATTTGTGAATAGTCAGGTTCAGGGAGAGCAGTGAGCGGAGAACCAACCAGGAAATGAGCTGGAGTTAAAGGTTCGGGGTCCCTAGAGTCACTGGATATGGCGAACAAGGGGCGTGAGTTAAGGCAAGCCTCTATCTGGGTTAAAATGTTGTAACATTCCTCGAAGGTTAGAATGGTCACGCCTACCACGCGTCGCAAGTGAAACTTTACACTTTTGACTCCGCTTTCCCACAGGCCGCCAAAATGCGGTGCTGAGGGTGGAATAAAGGACCAATTAATGCCTTGGGCACTGGCAAAACCCTGGACGGACTGCTCAAAACCCTAAGACTGTAAAAGTTTATATAATTCCTGAAGCGTGCTATTTGCACGGCGAAAATTTGTTCCGTTGTCGGAAAATATCTGATCAGGGATACCTCTACGCGCAATAAACCTTTTTAAGGCAGCTATAAAGGCGTCCGATGTCAGATCTGAGACAAGTTCCAAGTGAATGGCCTTAGTGGTCATGCATATAAATAAGGCAATATAAGCCTTGGAAGTTGATTTTGAACGCTGCCCGCCATGACGTACAAATATCGGACCGGCATAGTCGACCGCCGATTGGGAAAACGATTTAGCAGGCGTAACACGGGAGGGGGTAATTGACCTAGTAGTTGGTTTGCGCCCCTAACACGGAATCTAAAACAGGTGATATATTTATGTATCACCGAACGTATATAAGATTTGTCATTAAGTATCCAATATTTACGTCGTAGAGAGAACTGAGTCAATCGTACACCAGCGTGTAATAAACGAAGGTGCTCGCTTTGTATAATCAATTTACTTATATGAGAGTGTGGGTGCAGTATAATTTGGTGTTTGCTCTCGTAATTGAGCTGAGAGTGCTGAAGGCGTCCACCTACGCGTAGTATTCCTGACTTGTCCAGAAAGGGGTGAAAAGAGAGAATTTTACTGTTATTAGGGATGCAGCGTTGTTCCTCAAGTTTGTTAATTTCGACTTCAAAATGCGACTTCTGGGACTGGCGAATAAAAACCAAAAGTGTGCCATGTAACTCATGTGAGGTTAAAAAGAAAAGGTTCCTATCCTCTTTGGGAATCCTAGAGTTACGGATGAATCGACGACAATACGAAAACACGCGAATGAGCTTTGAGAGCGATGAGTAGTTCTCAACATAATTAGATGCGGATAGTGCGAAAATCCATGCGGTTTGGACCTGTTTACGTTGTTCCTGCTCAAGCTCAGGATGAGTGCATGGAGAATGGGCATCGAAGGCACAGATAGGCCATGATGATGACTCGTGGGATAACCAGTTACGTTTACGGTTACGTTTACGTTTCTGTTGGACCGTGGGTTCCAGTGATTGAACCTGGCGGATAGCGCCGGAGAGAGAATCGCCTAAATGATAATTATGTAACCTGCGTGGCAGGGATACCACAAATCTGCCATCCTTATTACGGACAGTATTCGACACAAAATGAGTCTCACAATCTGAATCCTCAACGGAAGGAGTACGAATAGCAAGATCCTCTAACTTCCAAAAGTCCTTCAGTTGCGAGGAAATGGCGTTATCATCTTCACATAACATGAATGATGAAACCGGTTTTGTCATATCGACATTAAATGGTAGGTTACTTGCAAGAATGAATCCCAACTTAGTCTCCTGTATTATGGGGAAATGTGGGCTACGAATAAATTTGACAGGTTCAATTAATTGTAAGTAATACTGAGCACCGAGCAATATATCAATTTACGACGAAAAGTTCAGCTGCGGGTCAGCTAAAAATATGCCCTTTGGTAAGGTTAGAGAGGAGAGGTCAAATGATTCAGCAGGGAGATTATTAGTGATACTGGGAAGCACCGCGCAATGTATGTTCAAATTAAAATTTTTATAACGTGAATGCAATCTTACTCTGGTACTGAAATCAGCTTGAGATAAGGAATTGTTTATACCCGTGATGGGTAATTGAGTTTTAATCAGTTTTAATCCCATGCGGCGAGCGAAACTCATGGTGCAGTAATTAGCTTGCGATCCTGAGTCCAACAGAGTCCTAACTGGTTGCATCCTACCTGCTTGTTCAGTTGTCATGCAGACTGCGGTACACAATAATATCGATCTGTTTGTTTGTAATTTTAACGAACACTGATTGTTACTTGACGAAGCGTTATTGCTAGGTATATGTATCATTGTGTGATGGCCTTTAGCGCACGTTCTGCAAGAGAATTTGGAGGGACAGTGAGCAAAGTCGTGGCCTGTGCGCATGCAGTTTAGGCAAAGTTTATTTTTAATAAGGATATTTTTTCTCTTGAGAGGAGTGATCGCAACAAATTGCGGACACTCAATAAGACGATGTTTCGCTTTGCACAGCTGACATATGTTATTGCCGATACTAGCATGGAATGCGGTTCTATTGATACTAATCGATTTAATTGCTTTGCTATATGGACTCTTATCGCTAACGTTCACCTTGCTTACGGAACTGGGCACGCTATCTAAATTTTGCAATACTTTCCTACGGTTATTTAAAAATTTTATAAAATTGTTAAAATCGGGAAGTCGTTCGTCCGACAAGCCTTCTTTCCAGAGCCTACACGTTTGAGTATCGAGTTTCTGCGTTAAGTGTTGAACTAAAATCATTTCAAATGTATTTACATGTAAATTTAATGAATTTAAGGCATTTATATTTGCTGTAATCTCGTCAATGAACCTAGAAATGCTGACCCTGGAATCTGGTTGTACGGACTTGACGCCCAAGACATTCCCTATGTGATGGACTGACACGATTAATTTACTGTAGTATCTATTTTTTAATACATCAATGGCTACTGCATAATTTTCATGAGTTATTGGAATAGATTTAATTACATTTAATGTCTCGCCACTCAATGACGAGTGTAAGTAGTGTATTTTTTGAATATCTATCAGATCAGTTCTGACGTGTATTAACTCGACAAATATATTGTAATAGTGTTGCCAATCAATAATTTTTCCTGAAAAGGAAGGCAATTTAATCGGTTCTAATTGTATCGGGGGGGGGGTTTAATTGGCGTAATTTCGGTTTGAATTAACGGTTTTTGGTTGACCTCCTCTATTTGTTTCAATAGATGGTGTAATTTACATTCGATATTGCAGAGATCATCCTCGGTTTGAACCCTGTCGCTGACTGTAGCTAAATCTGAATCGTCAGCCTCGATTTGAGTCTGAATATCGTCATACTTAGCGGACAGTTCCATTAAATGGCGGAGCCTTGTTTTTAACGCATGATGATCACTTATGTCTGGATCAAAGTTATCCGCGAAAGTATTCACGCGAGATATGGAGGCCTTAATTGTGCTGCGTTTCTTTATCAAGGCCTTCACATCAGCCATGACCAAAATTTTAAAATGCAAATTGAAACCAAAAAACTAGATGTAGGGAAGGTGAACAGTTGTTGCAATTTAGAATGATTTACTACAATTTGATATAATGCGGGAGCCAGTGATCTATGTACCTTAATATATAACTGATTATAATAGGTACTTAATTTGCTTAAAACTAGTTGTGAATGTTATCGACAATATAAATCATTCGACATGATAATAAGTTTATGGCCACTTAAGTATGATATCTGTTTCTGTAAGGCTTATTAATAATGTTATATTAAATGTTGTTAACTGTATACCAAAAAATTTACTTAGATTGTCATAATTATATGAAAAGATTATAAAAAATAAAAGTTCATAATCACGTGGACGTTGATCCAGGCGTGCTGAAGCTGGCTTCGATCCCGCTGCTCGATCCTGTTAGGAGTTGTTGCATCTCTTGTCTCTACCGGTCAGATGATGCCTGATGTTGCAGCTCTCCATACTTTTAAAGCTGTGGAACTTTTTCATGTAGAATACGTAATGCTGTCCCGCCGTGTCCCGTCGTCTCTGGAATACTGCTTTGTAGAATCTTGTAGTGTTAATTATGACGTGATTTTCGAAAATAATAGAGGTACGCAACTGTCAGGAATTCAAGTTGAAAATTTTGGGGCTTTAACCAAACGCCGTTTGGGCCCATTAAATAAAATATTAACGTTGTCCCGTAGGGACCAAAAATGTTGGACGAAAATCCGGATCCCTTAGGACCAAATGCTGTCGCTGCTGACAAAGAAATGCGGTCGCTTGTGGACCAAAATGTCACTGTGGACAAAAATGCGGTCGCTTGTGGACCAAAATGTTGCCCGTAAGGCCAAAATAAAATCCGGCCTGGAGGACCAAATGTTGCGTCTTAGAAGCTCTTGAGTTGTTCTTAGGAACGCTATTGGAGTTTGCTGGTTTGTAATGAAATAATTGAGTGGACTGTATAATGTTTCAGAAAGTAATGGTTTATTGAGTCAAGGCGACATATTTGATTTCTTATTAAAATTTAGATTGAAATAATTGATTGATTGCTGAAGCGTGCAGATTTTAACACGGCATGAGTGCCGGAGAATTTAATAGAAATAAAGCGGGAGCTTGCATTGCAACCCGAAAGCCTAGATAGCCTAACTAAATAGTCGCATGGTGTCCATGCTAATAGAATTAAAAATACTGAAAAAAGAACGGTATGTAGCCGCTGCGGCGAGTGAGAACGAGTGATCAGCTCGGAGTCTATAGTAGAACTAGTTTAATTTTGTCTGCAGTCAGCCGGTCTGAATCTCGGCTGGCGATAACAAGAACAAACGTGACGTCATCTGCACGCTTCGCAACCTAGTATTTAGATTACAAAGTACACATGGGTACAAAGTTTGACCAGTAGTTGATTATATAAGTAATTTCAAATATGAGAGTTACGTAATTTGAAGATTGTTAATTAATTGAGACATTAAATAATAGAATCAATTAAAGTAATAAATGTTCTCTATTAATATTTTAATCAATGTAATTAATTAAAAGTTTATTAAGTGGTATATATTAAAAACCACACTTGCAAAGACAAGATGAATATTAAAGTTTATACGTGTTAATCACGGTTTTATAATAATTATATGTGTTATATATTATATGTCTGTGTAAAATATCAGGTCATATATGATTTATTTATGTGTATACTATGTCTTAGAAATATAAGAAATAAGATTTAAACACGTTATAATTGCATTATATTCAGATCGAATATAAGGCTTCAAATAATAATTAACCCACACAAAACAATTAATAATATGATAATTTGAATTTTTAAAGAATAAATCAAATGAATATGATTTTATTAAAACAGTCGTACTAATTTCACAACCAGTACTAAATCCTCTGTAATCTTTACTTGTATTAAACTTATATAACGATATTCACGTGCTTATCCACACTCAATCAACGACCAAAGCTTGCGATCCAGCCGGGGAACATCAAGGTAAATACTGCAGAAGATTAGTATACCTCCGAGACGTGGGTTAGTGCGCACAAATGAGTAAGAGCATATGTGTAAAAGTAAGTGTCTAAAAATAACGTTGTAATACACACACACACACACACACACACACACATATATATTAGTATTTTTAGCTTATATTGTTCCAATAATATGTATGTAGGCCTAGTACAAATAACTTGCAGTATACGTCACACAGATCGTGTTTAGAAACCACGTATGACATACCAAACATGCAGTTTAACCAAGACTTTCCTAAGAAATATTGTACTACCTTCTTGGAAAACAATGGATTCAAGGAATTTCATTGGTACACGCAATGACTGGCCAGTTTCTTTTCATTGTCTGATTTACAAACACAAAAAACATGAAAGTTTCTACAGTGGATGATTTAAACAACATGATTAATGAACGTGGATTACACGGAACAACGTTAGGCCTATATTCGTTTCAACGAATTTCTCCTCATTTCACCTGAGCGGTACTCAGCGTATATGTTTATAAACCTGATGTTATTTTATTATAAAGATAGAACATTTTGACAAAACCTTGATTTTTTAAATCAAATGTTTTACAGATGTTGAGTGAGAAATCGTTATAACATTATCCTGACAGGTCCTGTTATATAAAAGGTTAATCTGTTTGAAAGTCCTCACGTGTAGAGAAGTATTCGTTCTTCATTGTACTCCTTTCTTCTGACATTAAGTAGTTGTTGACTATGCAACATTATAAGCATTAATGCCGTCATACTATGGACCTACATGGACGTAATACATTTTGTATAGACGTGTGCGTGTATGAAGACCACTAAGTATGTTCCGGATCACAAATGATTCACAAATTAATTATTATTGCTATACATAACAGCGATAACAAAACACGATTTTTTACTTGAACGAAGAGTTTATTCTAAACTTTCAGACGAATTTCTTTACTTTTAGGGTAAAATTGTTATTTTCCCAATAACACAGTCATGAATAAATTTCACACACACACACACACACACACACACACACACACACACACACACACACACACACACACACACACACACACACACACACACACACACACACACACACACACACACACACACACACACACACACACACACACACACACACACACACACACACACACACACACACACACACACACACACACACACACACACACACACACACACACACACACACACACACACACACACACACACACACACACACACGCACGCACACACACACACACGCACACGCACACGCACGCACGCACGCACGCACGCACGCTCGCACGCACACGCGCGCGCACACACACACACACACACACATGCATAAACTGTTATACAAACTTATATACATACAATACAGTGCTCAACACGCCTTCAGCAAACGACTGGTGGAAATTTTCCCTTACATGCGTCGACAGTCAGCGATGTGTGTATAATAAATGAAGCAAACAGCGCGTCATAAACTGGAGTGTAACACGGACAATGAAACACCATATAGGAACAGCATTAAAAGTAGAACAGAAAAGTTTAGCGTGAAAGTTGTTTTATACATGCGTGGAGAAGCTTATGTTTTCCCCAGTTCAGAGCTAGCTCTGAATCACAATAACGTAAGGCATTTGAACAATATGTAGTAATCAGAATTTACGTTCCTCAAGTATTTACAATTTGAATGTATTTGGATAACTAGGATTTGTAAGTTCCAATAAAACCGATAATTGAAAAGAAATTATGTGTGTGCGTGTGTGCGTGTGTGTTAGGAAATGTGCCGTATTTAAAAACGCATTAAAATGAAGACACTACCAACTTAATATTATGTTATTCTCGTTTGTAAGAAAATTAGTTTGTTACATCGACGATCTCTGTAGCCTATATGTGTACGTGTAAACCAAATGCTTATACGGTACGAAGTTTATGGGATCGATTAAATTAAAAATGAAAATTTAACTTAACTTTGCAACCGTCATAGTTGTAGCCGTGATTCCGTTATACTTTATAATAACACGTAATTTATTTATTACTTCTGCACACGCATAAAGTCAAGGTCCGTCACACATCTGTGAAGTCAATCACATATCTTCGCTTGCTGTAACGATTATTGCAGCTTGTTTTGCAGTGAGCTTTTATGGATGAAATGCTGGGTGAAGAAACTAGCTGCTTCTTTATTACAAACTCTCAACATTTTGGAAGGTGTGGGAAAGAAGATACTCATATATCTATACCGAGGAGAATATCTGTTTGTTTCACTGAAAAGTACATTACATACGAATTCAGTTTTTTTCTCTGTTCTACACTGAATCAGCCCTAGCGGAATGATTTTTAGCGAAACCTTTCAGTGTGGTTGAAGTAAATGACATGTTTGAATAAAAGTGTGTTACCTTCAACGTAAGAGGTGTAATTTATAGCTTCAATATTGTGATAACGAGTCATTGTAATATTTTGGTGCATACAAAGAAAGTTACACAACACATCTGTCCCATTTTTATGTGATACCTGTAAATTGATAGTGTCATACTATGCTACCTTTAATTGTCACAGGAGACCTCTGAAAGTGATTCTATGTTCAATATAGAGTACCAACTAAATATCAGCACACAAAAAATTAACAAATTTTTATTACTTACGGCTGTCAATACTATAGTTTATTTACAACACACTCACAAACGTAATAATTGATTAGCACATTAAGTAGTACGCCTACACAATTATAATAAATTAAAACGTACTAAATCAGAATTATAAACAAATAATCAGTAATTATTTGTATTGTAAAATGCCAACACTACTGCAACCACACTACCAAGTTACAAGTTACAAGTCATATTATTGTGAATACAATTCTGTTTATACCCAACGCACTGTACCGTGTTTAAACCACCGGTTAGTGTGCTCGTTGCGTTTTAGTACAAAAGTTACAAAATATACTTTTTTTACAGAGGGGTAAGACGTTGATGGTATGAAATAACTAATTAACGTATTGAAAAATCAGCGATTTATAAATTATTACTTTAAAAAATTAAATATTAAAAATTAAAAATATGAATTGAGAATATTTCCTTTTATAATAAAACACAATGACAACATATTAAACCTCTTAACTGTAACACACAGTGATAACATATAAGCATCAAAACATAAAACATATACGAAAAAAATTATAAAATAATTCAAATTGCGTGGATGTCTGCAACACTATCAACTTTGAATCATTATTACAATTTTAAACCATAGCAAACTCGTCTAAGTAGTTTATATTTACTAAATCAAACTGAAAGTATACTATTAATATGTTAATAAAATTATATTTACGTTAAGTAAAAATAATTACTTACGACAGAGCATTTTAAATTGACTAGACAAATTATTTTTTATAAAACTTAAAATTCTACATTACTTATTTTACTTGGACTAATTATACTAATTGCATTTATGAATTAGTTTTACTTCGTTAACTCATAATACAGTTCTTTATGTGTTCTTTCTTTGTTTTTAAATTAATTTTTCATTTGTCACCTGCGTGTTTGTTGAGATACCGTTACAAAGCTGTTGCGCGCGTCTGTGTATGCGGCTCTTGGATGTGGACGATGACGACGATGATGACGTCTTGATTCCCTTGTAGATCGTTAATTGTCTTGTGTTTCTATTGCATGATGATGATGATGATGATGATGATGATGATGAATATGATAGTCCTGGTGCTCCTTCCTCAATCGTGGATGTTCGGTTTACTGCATGATGATGTCGATTCTCTTTGCTAATCAAACTGACATAGTGCCCCCGTGAGTAAGTTATTAGCGTCTGACCCTCATTCAAAATCGTCCAAGATGTTTATAGCCTGGAGTAATTCGACTTGTCAGATATTTAAATATGACGTTTTTAACATGTTCAATTTGGTCTACGCCTGCATATCGTCCCTTTTGAACACATAATTTTGTTTTTGTTTTTCAAGTACCGGTAGAATTGAAGATTAAATCAGCTGTGGCATTTATGCACAATTTTTGACACGTTTTTTGAATATAACTTGATTGCTAAAATTTACAGTTGTAATTAACTTCAGTTTACAAAACTCCGTTATTATTGCACTTTTTCCAATAATTTTTACATCAACACTCGCATGTATGTGCAATTACTCCGATTGCATTGTCTGAATCGTAAAATATATTTTGTAAAATACAAATTTCGTTAAATAACCATATTTAATTATTGTCATTGATTTATGTTTGAACCAAAGTTTACTAACACAAGAAAAATACATGCGTACACAGATCTCCCTTATCCGTAGCCGCCTCTGAAGGCAGACCACACACACACACACACACACACACACACCGCTTAAAATCGTGAAATCGACAAGTATTAACTTCTTCAGGTTACAGTCTTTAATCTTTGCCTGTACATAGGAATATCTACTTATACGTGTCAAGTAGAATTAAGAGATGACAAAATCCTCATTTTACCCCAACGTTTCTGAATAACATGTGTGTACTGTTGTCTAAACGACAAGTGCTAAATCAGGTACGTTGCACAAACAAGAAAACGTTTGAATTACATATGTTACGTATAAATTATGTAGGAAATTGCCTACAATGGAGAAGACTTTTGCAATACATGTACTGTCAATGAACCATTACACTGTGAGATTCGAACGTTCTGTCACTTTGACAAATTTTAGTTATGCTTTTGTTACTTATGAATAACATTTTGTATTTTGCCTGATGTCAACTGTATATAGTTATCTATTTAATTTTAATAAATTTACAATAATGGTAAATATCTGAGTATTGAAATGTGTTAAATAAAAATGGACAATAATGTTTGTATGTCCGTTTGTGTGAGAGGGGTTAACACACAGATTAATGCAATAAAATGTTTTAATCCATGTTAGAAATGGGAATGCTTTACTAAAGTATGAGTTTGCATTTGGGACTCGGAAGGATTATCGTATTCCATGTTCACAGTTATTTCCCAGGGATCAAAGTAATTTATAAAACTCCAGTTTATAATACGATATCATTTCAGAGCTGAACCGATATTGTATTATTCTGGCTTTACTTGTTACAGGCGTGTTTATTTTTATGTTTATTTATAATCTATATTTCGAAATTTACATTAATTTCCGAGTGACTTTTGTAATTAAGTAAAGGTCCAGCAACGATGTTAGTACCTAATGCAATTTTTCTGTATACTTTGTAGGCCTACAGTGCGTTTTACTAATTGTTATTGTAAGTTATTGTAAGACAATCAAACGAATACCTATAGGTTATTTCACTCGTTTGTACATTGAGGAAGCTGGTAATTTGCGACATATCTTTAGGTTGTTAATCCGAGGAGATAAAGTAGGCAGACAACTAATAAAAACAGTTTAGACAACTAATAAATTTTGAAGGTAATTAATTGATCAGTAATTTCAGATTTTTATATTTAAATAATATTTTATTTCCTAAAAACTTAATACAGAAATTAAAACTTAAAATTAAATATATAATAAATTAAACCAAAGCGTAATAATCACGTGTTATAATAACTGCAGACTTGCTAAAGTAGGATGTTTATTTGTCAAACATAATGCACAGCAATTTGTTTTGTGTATATTGTGTATATTGAGAAGACAATATATTTATTAAATAATTGAAGATACGGATTACTAAGTGGCGTATAGTTATTGTATTCTGTCGTTGTGTTTTGCTCTTGTATGTAAAATTCACTAAGATAAATTCATTTAATAGCTTTATATTTTCTACACAACTCGGCTGTCACCGGCAGTATTGTGAGATTTTAATATTTTGCAATGAATAATTTTAACTGTAAAAACTATGATATTTTGACAAAATTGTCATATAGAGTCGAATCAATCAAGAAGACCACTTGTAAAGAATACGTAACATTATGTTGAGAGATAAATTCCTATCCGTTTACATAGTACAAGACATTTCCTACTCATATAAACATAGTCGCCTTTATCTTCATTGTTTTTCATTGCGTTTGTAAAATACAAGCCTCCCTTTCATTCATTTCTTTTTTAAGTAAATTTGTCTTCTTCTGTCATCTTTTTTTACTGCTATATGCCTATCATTTATTAATAAAATCTTAACACGTACTATAAAATAAATGAACCAAAATATCTGTCTTTTTTAAGACAGTCAGAACCATTGGAACATTAAAACATAATCTACAGCCTT
This sequence comes from Magicicada septendecula, assembly GCA_034769895.1. NCBI lineage: Eukaryota > Metazoa > Arthropoda > Insecta > Hemiptera > Cicadidae > Magicicada > Magicicada septendecula. The sequence goes on from CM068369.1 coordinate 360,970,320, forward strand.
ACTCCTCAATCTTCTTTCTAAACTTTCCCAGACTGCAAAGTTTCTCAATAAAAATTAAAATTATGCAGTTTGAAGTTAAATGTATAATAATATCTTAATAACTAAAACGTGTAATACAAATCTAAATTCAAAAGGTGCAATTAGAAAAAGGCTGATGGGAACTGTTCAAACAGTTGCTGTCAATCAGCTACAAACAGGACATGAAGTAATATAAATTTGAGAGTAACATACTTTACGAGAGGAAATAAAACTGACAACAATCACAAAAATGTAATGTATGATGTAATATATATATTGCATCAAAACAAATGAATGCGTAGATAGGTTACAGTAATAATAATATGCAACAGAATCTATTATCTGGAGGTACGAAAATTTATTAAATCTTGTCTGTTAGTTTCTTTATAAAACACAGAATGATTTATGGAGTTAATATGTCTTTTATATACAAATTAAATGTTCGTCTTGAACAACATTTAAATGTTACTTGTTTGAGAAATTCCTTGCTGTTGATAAGTAGACGGCTGATTTGCTACAACGTTGACAGCTGGCCTCGATGATGCGTTGTCACCCGCGATACACACGCGCACGCCGTTTATCTGGCCGTTATTGTTTATATTGATAAATCTCAAGTTTAGAACGCATATGCTGTCCAAATTTCATTCCGAAATGTTAATTAATATAGAATTTATTCAGAAAATATAAATAAGACACGCACACTCGCGCACTAAAATTGCACTAGACATGAAAGAGAATAAATTTATGGGAATTTTGATATATAGCACATAAGTACTTATTTATTATTTTACAACTTATAGCTAATTTACAAAAAAAATACAAAATCAATTTTTAACCGGTCTATTAACGTCGTAAACTGTGTAAAGTGACTTTACTGCACCGTTCTGATGCAACACACACACACACACACACACACACACACACACACACACACGAATATATAAATATATTTTTGGAAAAATGTAAAATAAGGAAGGAAGCAAAGTAAACTTTTTCTTATGACATTTTCAATAGCATCTATGGGAAGGAACTAAAAATGTAGCAGTATGAAACAGTAAATAGTTTGTATTTTATAATACATTACTTCGTATAGAGAATGAAGTACACGCTAACACGAATTATTAATATAAATTATCAAAATGCCACGAGTGAACAGGTATAATTTACTAAAAAGTGATATGATTAAATACAAAAGAATCTTATCAGTTTGAATGCAAAGAAAACATATAAACTGAAGGTAAGATTCCATGCAACAAGTAATAAATGTCAAACATGACACTTAAGGAAATATTGAATTATCTTAAAACAGAAGGCAAAGTTGTTTGAAAGAGTAAAAATTTATATTCCTTTTAACAAATTTTCCGCTTGATCAGAAGACTAAAAAAACTTTAGCGATGATCACAAAAGAGATATCTGCTTTTGCTTTCTTTTTCTTTGAAGCAAAGGATATATTATTGTGTTTCGTAGACAAAAACTTTTGCAATCAAAGAATTGTTAACGGGTACAGACAGAATTACTCTGTCAGTGACAGTATAAAAACATAAATACAGAAATTATTTAATAAAATTATTAATCATTATTGCTCGTTTGAATGTTCTATTACATTGTTAGTTTGATTAAAGTATTTTGTAACTCGCTTTCTATCCCTAAAATGTGCGCTGATAAATAATCCCAATTGTAAAAATAAAAATTCATCTTCTTCACATATATTAAACAATTCTCCTCGCAGCAAAATATAATTTCGAAGGTTATAGAAAACAGTTGGAAATAAACATGTAGCCTTATCGAATAATGTCTCATTAAAGTATATATGAACGTTGATTTCTAAATAAGCAACAAAGAATTCACTAAATTTCTCATTTAATAAATTACTTATAAATTTATAAGTAAATCTTCTAGTCGAGTAGATAGAACAGGGTTATATGACATGAAGGTTTTACCTTGAGGTAAAATATGCACTTATCAATATTCCTTTAAAGGACATTTTATTTGAAATATTATTTTGAAGGAGATTAAACAATATTGTATTTACTATAGAATTTTATTGTAACAGAATTTTACCTTCCGATGAACTTTACTGCTGACCGTACAGGTTAATATAGGTCTACAGGCTATGGTTACTCGTCAAACAGAAACATTAGGTATATGGTTTGCATGAACTTGACGTAATTGTTCTCTTTAGGCGATGTAGGCCCACTTGAACGTTGAAGTACGGTACAATAAGCTGATACTCATTCAGTCAGCCTGATCTGGTTATGTGCCTTATCACAGTTTGTTTGAGCCTAAACATATAATTAAAAGAAGATAATTCTGATACATTTGTTTGTACTCGATACAGTAGAATTTTGTCACACATTCAATAAGTAGTCTAATTATAACAATATGTGACATTTCGCTTCTGAAAATGCTACGAAGTAGCCATTATGTACGGTGTGATGTATTTAAATACCATACCCCGTATTTGATTCTAGGAGTTTGTTCCTCTAGCAAAAATCCTAAACAAAGTGTCAGTATGATGCTGTCTGATTATGTTAAACAAATAACTTCAAAGAAGATGTACGTACAAATCCGCACCTACCAGCAGATTTTCAATATTTTATAAATTGAATTTCTACTATGAAATATTTATTAAAGTTTCATTTATTTACATTTCTGAAAATAGAATTATGATTCTTTGGTTTTACAATTAAGCAAATTGTTCATTCGCCCTCTTAATTTTAACAATAAGATTAAACATTTTTAATGAATAGGTTTAGAGTCAAGTGTTGTTTTGATATTTTATTTTAATAAGTTATGCTACTAATTGTCACATACTGTAATTACTACAAAAACAAAGTGATGTTACAGGTTACTATTTTAGAACGATGACGTAAAATAGAATAAGTTAATAGAAATAACAAATGTTTGCGCCAAAATGTATGTATGTTCATGGTATTATATAAAGAAAAACTGTATCACCTTACCTTGTACAGAAGCTTAATTTATTATTTACACTTCACTAAATTAACATTTTCTATATTCACCAGTAAACAAAAATTAGAAATTATCTTAAGTTTAGTTTTATATTCACTATGTTAATAAAATACATTAAAACAGACGATTTTGGAAATAAAGCTAGCACATGCTATTTTTCCATAAATCACTTTAAAAGAATTATAAATGACAAATAAACAAAATTATTCATTTTGTTTTCATTTTGTTTTAATTGTCTCCAAGTCACGTTACTAAATATTTAGAATTAATATTAGGCAATTAGCTGTATTAACTTCCGTCTTGTGACTTATTTAGTTTTTCTTTAAAACAACGCGTTTCGAGAATAAATTCTCATCATCAGGTTTTAAAAACACTATAAAAACATCAAATTCACCCAAAAGGGGTCGTCAACTATTTAAAATACACAAACACAAAAACACCACACATAATTAAACACCGACACAGTCACGGCACAGTCCGATGCGCATCGTCTCGTTGCCAACGACCAACTGTTGCACTTTGTCTTACACGACCGTTATCATTGCCCGCTGACCCATCGATATCGATGGCCGTGTTGTACAGCAGATTCGATCGGAACGAAACTTTCTCATTAAGTAGCTGGTCCGTTTGTAACTTAGAAGCCCTGTATATCTCATATTCCTCCACAGCGTTCATGTATGCACCCTTTTTACAATTATGAAGCAGCTTAAAGTTTGTGTGGAAGTCTGAGTACTTATGATTATACAGCATTAAGTGCTGAGCGTAACTGGATCTAGTTTTCGAGATATCACTTTTGGGCAGGTGTTCTTTAAAACGTTCGGCTGACGGCCTGCCCGTTTGTCCTATATAGAATTTGTCACAGTCATCGCATTCAACCTTGTACACTCCAGTTTTCTCTTCAGCCGGGATATGAGTTCTTTGTCCCAAACGTTTTTTGATGTTATTTGTGGTTTTAAAGGCCACTGTTATTTTACGTTTTTTCAGCTCATTCTTTACAATGACTGGTAGTACATTTGTGTACTCAGTTACTATAAATTTAGTATCTTCTTTAGATGGGCCGGTTAATCTGCTTTTACTATTGATTTTTACCGAGTGTTTTCTTATAAGCTTGTCTATGATTCCACTGTTATACCCATTAGCGATAGCTATACTTTTGATTATATTAGTCTCTTCTACTCTGTCTTTTTGCTCAAGGGGAATAGCAAGCATTCTATGAACGAACGCGTTGAAGGCTGCCATTTTTTGGGAATATGGATGGTACGAATCAGCATGAATAGTAATATTCGTGGTGGTGGGCTTTCTATAAATTTTGAATCTAAAACGGTCATTATATTTGCTGATAGTGAGATCAAGAAAGTTCAGGCAGCTATTATTCTCCATTTCTAGGGTAAATTGGATCTTCATGTTTATGCTGTTCATATATATTTTCAAATTTTCTATTTGTCTACTCGTTCCATTGAATATCATAAAAGTGTCGTCAACGTAGCGTACGTAAAATTTAATTTTGTCTCGCTGTTTATTAAGACTAGACATTAAAAATGTATTCTCAAAGTGGTTCAAGTATAGGTCCGCTAAAATCCCCGATAAAGGTGACCCCATTGCCAGACCATCCTCCTGCATGAAATACTCATTATCATAAGAGAAATAATTTTGTTTGAGTATTGTTTTTAGCAATTGCATAAGTTCATCAATTTCATTTCTACCTAACCTATTTGTATTAATTAAGCTATTTCTGAGAATTGTCATTGTCTCATCTACCGGCACATTGGTGTACAGATTAGTTACGTCAAATGAAGCCAACCAATAATGTGATGCTGATTTAATAGTTTTAATTTTTTCAACGAGATCGTAGCTGTTTTTTATGCTGTAGTTATTTACTATGTCAATGTTCTCTTTTATGATTTTTACTAAAATCTTTTAGCCGTCCTATAACCAGAGGCAGTCGTGTAATTTACAACCGGGCGTATTGGCATATCTTCTTATTCTTAGGTTAAACAAAATTAATAAAACGAATGATTATTAAATCGTTACTGATGTGTTGACGATATATATCATTTCCTCCAAAAAGTGGTGTAATATACTGGATCTTTGAAGCTAGGTTAAACTATCCTTTAAATAAATTTAGAACTAAAATAATTAAAAATTAAATTAAAATTTTAATACCAAATATTTAAAAGACATTACATTCTAGTTTAAAGTATACGCATACTCCACCCATCATTTAAAATTACTGTATTCAGTGCAATGTATAACTACAACGTTAAAGTCTAATTAAGTGAAACAGAAATCGACATTAAAAAAAATTTGCCAAGTAAGGCAATCTAATAAATTATGATCATTATAAATTTTGTAGATCTTTACCTTGTTAAATATATTAACGTAAACGTAATTGAATTACATGTATTTTGTACTCAGTACGGAAGTCTTGAAGTGTAATCAATAGAATTTTTCTAACGTAATAACAAAGGTGATGCATTAGTAAAGCATAATAACCAAATTTAATGATATTCATGATTAGATCATTTTATTACGGTAAAGTACTTAGGATAGATACACACAAAAAAACTGGGCAGTCATATTTAACATATATGCAGATTGTGTGCTCCTTATGTACGGCACTCAGAAAACAGGTAAGCTTGTATAAAATTTATACATTTAATGTTTCCGCACGTATTTTTATGCTGGTATGGAAGAAACAAAAACCCCTTTGTTTCAGTAATTTTAAAGATCCTTAATATTACTTTCTGATTATAAATCTAATAAGTAATATCAGTAAGAATATATTGAAATTTATCACTAACATGCGTATTAACGATATGCTAATGCCAATATGCAAATGTGATTTTAAAATATGCACTGTTGTGATATAATAGAGAAACTAAAATTTCATACATACCTCAATGTCTGTAATTATATAAACTAAATCCACTGTTAATGCTTAAGACTGTCATTAACGCAGTGTAAGGGAAGTAAATTGAGGACGGCGCTAATTGGTGCTGCTTTAACACCTTAATGTGACACATTACGTCTAGTGGTAACATTCTGTGTCATTATTAGTTCTGTTTAATTCGTGTATACATAAAGTGTGTTGACACATATTATTAAAGTGTAGTCGGATATACAGAGGATATGTACATGTTCTGTGTGTGAACACATACAAATGCACATTCTCAGTTTGCTGTATCAACCTGCGGTGTTGGTTAAGTGGTCTGATATGGCAGATGTCGCTCTATTTAATGCTATTTGTTATTTCGCACAGGTTCCCAACAACACTAAACACTATCACTTGGCGGACGTAACGGCATGTGCCACAGACACACACACATACACACACACACGCGCGCGCGCGTGTCTTTTACTGTTGCAATTAAGGCAAATGTTTGTCGTTTCATATGTGCTGTCATAATCACAAAACGAATTAGTACGTATAGCCTACTATACCCATGTCCTACCATACATTATAGACAAACAAATACATCTCCCAAAGAATTAAAACAAACAATTTAGTGATTACAAAAAATGTACTATGTTTCAGTAAGTAGGCCCATATTGTGGCTGACATACGTTCCAGAAAGTCTTAGTGTTAAGACTTATCGACATTACTATCTTCAAACCGTGTGTAGTATCCTGAAATCAGTCCCATTAAAGTAAACGGTAACAACACAATAAAATACGTTTTATTAAAACATTCTTTACAGGTTACTTATTGACTGAATTATTTTCCTATATTTCGTATTCAGACGTATTATACGCTAATGCTGTATAATAAACCTGTTCGTATACTTAAAAAGAGTTACTACTATAATAGCGTTCACAGCTGAAAAAATAATAAAACAGACTAAAAATTAAGAGATTAACAAAATTGATCGACTTTTTTCGACTCTCGCGGGAGGGGAGGTCCGGTCCCGATTGTCCTCCACGAAAATACGTCCCTGCCACATCATACACAGTACTTTAAATCCAGCTCTATTAAAGGTCGACTCTCAGTGGCGCCAATTTTACAGCCACTTCGAGCAAAATCTGTTCAACTCTTCTCCACTTCCTAACTACTCAAAGCAATAGGTAACACTTTCAGTTTAATGGATGTCACTTTACAGTAAAAATGTCGGCCACCGACTCTAAAAAGATTTTTTGATGCAGAAAATTTTATTGATGCCGTAAGAGCTAAACTCTCGTAATGGTATGCAGATGTACGCCAACAGAACTAAAAAAAGTGCTGGATGGAAGTTTGCCATAAAACTCATAGTGTTTTTGAAAAACCGACAAAAGAAAAACAAACAGAAATAAATGTTAGCTTTTAATAGTTTTGCCTCTAGAATAGTTAAAAAAATCTGTTACAATATTTTAAATTTTGAAAAGAAAATTAAAAATTTAAATCAAATGTAGCGCAAATAATGATTTAATGAGTAATGTGTACACGCATGATACTTAATAAATTCAAATAATTCCATTAGATATTTCAGTAAATATTTCATTAGATATTCCAATTTCCCAATAAAGGTTAGCCTACAGCAAAGTTACAACACCGTTCTTAACAACAATTAATCTTTAGTTTTTATTTAACAGTAACAGAAAAAAAGATAGAAAGTGATTATTAGTTTTCCACTTGCGAGCTTCAGAAAAGAAAATCCATAAAATCTGTATCAGCAGCTCAAGAAAACTCTAAGTTTACTTTGATCGATTAGGTTTTATTACCGATAACTGGCCAAAAAATTACCATATTGTTACGACGGTCTACTCGAGATCGTCGTATGGTACAGTGGAAAACAAAATACAAGACACCAATTACGTCACTAATCACCAGCTTTAATTTTCACAATTACACAGTTTGTAATTAACTCGTACAATATTTCCAGTTATTTTTCCACACGCAATAACAATGTCCATTAATAGAGTTTCACACAATTATTAACATAATACTATTTCACATCGACACACTCAATCCGCACTAGCGAAAATCGCTCACGTAACTGAAATGACAATCCGGCTGCTATGGCTTTATATAGGACCCGCAGAGGTGCAGTACAGCTTTGCCTCCTTACTGCACGCCAGCGGCTTAATGCGTACCTGAAGTGTTCCTGGAACTCACTAGAACTACCTACGTGAATGACGCAACACAAGCCACACTGGACGAGGGGAGTGGAGAATGTTCTGGATTGTTCGGTACGCTTCTCGTAAAATATCAAACTTGGATGAAACCATGGATATCTTTTCATCTCAAACTATTTTTCAATTCATAAGTAAATCATTTCATAATTCAATAGGTAGACTAACAGTATCTACCTCAGACACCTTGCCAAACATTTTCCGACCCTGAAGATGGCCACCGATGTTGAGGCCGAAACGTCTGTCTACAATAACAGTCGACCACGGGCTAACAGCTAGGCTATTAATAACAATAATTTTAACAATGGCGATGTCGAATGTCAAAATGTTACCATTTAATTAACTTTCCGCAGACGTTTTAGCATATTATGTTAAAATAACTATTATCAGCTTGCAACAACTTACCTCGTTTGGTTAAGTGTATTGAATGCATTTATTGGATCCAAAGAAGATATACATACACATGTTGAGAAGACGCGTGCACAGCGAAATTGATGCCAAAATATTATTATTTTTATAACAGCTTGCATTAAAAATATATTAATTGCGAACAGCGGCAAAGTGTGATATAAAATTACGGGAAAGGTTACGTGACCTCTCTTGTCATACGTTGTCATTCGTTTTTCATAATTTTATACCAAACAATATTTACTTTTATTAAAGAAGTCTAAGTTTATTCATTACTTAATGCAAGTTTAAACGTAAATAGATGATAACAGTTTGTACATCTTATTATTTGTAGTTCAGCTGAATACGTTAACTTGTACCTGTAAAGGTGTTGATCATATTACCGTAAAAAGATGATTTCCGTCGCAGTTTTGCGCGTAGAGCCTTTTCTATGTTGATGAGAGGAAGTGAGGACACCCTCTTCTGATCGTGAGCGTTGCGTAGGTGTTTTTTCAAGGATGGTCATTATTCTTCCGAGGGCTAGTGTACTCTCGAGAGAAGTGAGTAGGATCGAATTCTATTAGATATCTGTGAAGGTCAACGATCGATTCTTTATGTAATGTTTCATCACTAAATAGCACTAACAGCTCACTTTTCAGAATACTACGTTAATTCTCTTTCAGATTTACAAGTATTTCTTTCGAAAATTTATTTTTAAAATCTTGTTATTGCCTTGAACCTAAAAGACTTAAAAATTTTAATTGAACAATGCCACCGAATCTACGGGTTTGTTTCAAAAACATCAATAATTTTATAAAACAACTTTCTGTCCAAGGATTTCGTTTCTTCAAAGGGAAAGGATACCTACTAATATTCTTTTTCTACGCATTGGAAACTCAACTTTAAAAACAGACAGTTTCTTCAGTTTTATTCCAAAACCAATAAAAATCTTTCCTAAGCTTTTTAAGATAACAACTTTGTCGTGTTTACTTGCTGAACTGCTAGTTGTCATGTTCCAGACGAGACTTTCAGTGTTTTCACCATTTTCAAGTCCTAAATCACGACCTAGGACGTGGTCGTGGTTTAGGACTTGAAAATGGTGGAAACACTAAAAGGCCTCGTCCAGAACATGACAAGTAGCAGTTCAGCAAGTAAACACGACAAAGTTGGAATTACAGAGATTGATAATTCAATAGATTTTTAAGATGTGTTGAAAACCCTTCAATTTTGTTTATACAAAAACCGATATCAAACACCTTTCTTTGAAGAGTATGAAGTAATAAAACAACGGTGTGAGATAAAACTGAGGAGAACATAATAGGAGAAAAGAAGAAATCGAAATCCTTAGTGACTTAGAAATCAATCCGGAAGTTGTAATTACTGTTTCAGTATCCCAATTGTCGGCATTTTCTGTCATGGACGTTAGCAATAAATGATGTCAATTTTGTGTTTATTTTTTCTTGTAGTTCCATCTAATAGGTGTCAATATGGAAAACCGCTTTTTGACTTCTGTGTCCAGTGCCTCGGTTTTTTGGTCGACTTAAGAAAAATCTAAAACCTTCTAAAGTAACAAAAAAAGTACACTCTTTAGTACAACTAACCTGTGAGAGATTAAATTTAGCTTATGGGTATAGCAATGGACAAAATTAGTTTGTGGACATTGTTCGTATACCCGAGATTAAAGACCACCGTGTTTCCCTGCCACGCTGTGTTTCCCATACAGTGGCACCGTCATACGTCTGTGCTACTATTTTCTTTCCACAAGCATATTCTTCTAAGATGCACGTTAACAACATGCTGAGACAGAGCGTTAACTGTGCGGTCACATATTTTACGTAACAAAAATCTTTCTTTACTATTTCCATCCTTTTTTATAAAATGAATTACTGTAAACAACAGTATTTTGGTAGATACGTTTGTAGTTTTTCAAAAATAATTGCAACAAAAGAAGATCATTAATTCGTGTTTTATTTTGAGCACTGAATTTTGTGAAACTAAAGATTTAATGTAATTTCGGATGTCACTTGATAGCTCTGAGAGTATAGTAGAACTATTGAAATGATTGCTCTGTATCGAAATCACTCATTTGCTGTAGCAACTTGATATAAATCCCTTTATTTAAAAATTCTGAGACTAATTACGACCACGAAAAGTAATTACGATTAATTAAAATTACGGTCTTGTTTCCTAAAAAAACAACTAACGTAAATTAAATGTTTTAATATTCTACTGTTCTTCTGAAAGTGTTTGTTATGGACTTCTATTGACAGACTAAACTGATTATTGAAACTAAATTCTTTGCGTATTTTCCAGAACTTCTTTAAGCCTGTATGTATCGCTGAGAAAGCGAAAATCTATTTTCTGCTATTTTCAAGTTACGTAAGTCACTAAAACCATTTTTACTTCCATATTCCGTAAGGAAATAGACGTATGGTGTTCGCGAAAAAAATTCGTGTTCGAGATAAGGGCTGACTCTGATTGTACACTACCCTCAAAACATTAAGAAAAGTCATTTTTCAAAAGTGTGTCTGTGTGTGTGTGTGTGTGTATGTGTGTGTCTGTGCATAGAATTTTTTCTATGGCGAACGATAACTACCGCAATTTGAAACAAATCAAATGATTTTTTGCATGTGTCCCCGAGTTGTAGAGGAGTCAAAAAATACTTTTTTTTGGTGAAGATGGGTTAAGATGGGTAGTTTACCGATTTCCACGTGGGTAATTTACCTGGAACGTTTTAGGTTTTGACAAGAGTAAAGTGCTCAAAAATTCATTTAAACTTTTACAAACAATGGTAATTGTCAAAAATAAAATAATTTTGTTGCCAGCAATAAAATTATATTTTTTCATTTTAATTTAAATCAAATTAATTGTCCAACGTGGACAGCGATTTGCTTCCTGTGGATCGCTGGCCTGTGTAATTGTACGTGTTGAAAGGGGAACGGTTCATAGACAGACTTTCCGTCTATAGGGAATGAACCCTCTGCAAGATGCTCAGGGTTTATGAGCGACTCCGGAGCGCTCCTTCTTTTCCGCGTGTTTGTTCTGTGAAACGTACACTGTAGATTCGCAGCTTTACTCTGAGCAACGCTCCATAGGGTATGTTGCAAATTTTTGTCCACGGTGTACCCTCATACACACTAAAACCTGCTCTGAGGTTGTGATTACGGTGATGATAATATTAAAACTTTGGAAACTTGAGCACAACTTAATGGAGATCAAACATTAACTTTTACAAGCCATTAATTTTATGGATATTTTGAAGCAATAAATGCTTTAACAAATTAATACAATCTGCGTACTTCTTTCTATTATGATATAAGAATTACAAACTAATATGCGCATTATGTATGTATGAAAAATATATAAATATTTTTCTCCTCTGGAGAATTGTTTGCCCCTCCTGGAAAGTATTTTGTCCTCTCTGATGGCTAGTTATTTACCAGCCTGTGTGGAATGTAACGTTATGACATGGATCAGAATGGTGGGTGTTAAAAAAACAGAAAACACAAACGTATTAAGAAATAAATGTTTTTCTGAGAAACTTATAATTATACGGATGAACAGAATCGTCTCTCAGAAAGACGAATGAAAAGAAAGAAAGACTCGATTTTAAAAAAGAAAAATGACTAGTATGGTACTGACAGGAAAGACTTTGATAACACTACAGACATCATTCACTCTCGGCCGATAAATCGTAGAGAGAGTCCAAATTCATTAGAGGAATCATATAACAGCTCCCTTTGGCCAGCTCTTTGCTCGACTTACAAAGATTTTATCCAAAAGTACAGTCCTTCTTCACGAAGATTGGGAATAATCTTCACCCACCTGACATGGCGGTATCATTTGAGCTGATACGTAATTTCTTCAGAACTTAAGGATCCACTTATTTGATGTTTTGTCACCATATCTAGTTTTGCTTCTTGTCAAATATATATTATAGACACGAACGTAAAGTTTTGCACCTGTCATGTCTTGGTTGTAGAGTAAAGAACGTAAGTTTTCGTGGCTCCGTGCTCAGAAGACCCGTACTCGGAGTACCATCGACAATTACTAGTAGCGGTCACTAGTCCTTCTTTGGTCTTTTTGGTTGGCACAGATAATGAAAATTACACCCTACAACATATGCCTCTTGTTGAACGAGGAAGCAGGTTCTTAGAGTTTAACTCGACAGTTTGAGATTTATCTGTCTGTCTGTCTAACTAATTGAGGTATGTTTCACGATAACTTTTGAACGCATCAACCGATTTTCGTAAAACTTGGCACACATGTCCTCACTTTGCACTTCAGAACCTTGTTGTTTTGAGATTGATCACTCCAAAAATAGGACGGTGAGTCAAAATTGTGAACACACTCGTAAAAACCCACATAGGGTATCAAATTAAAGGGAATAAACCATAATCTGGATATAGTATTCATTTGTAAAGTTTCTGAACGTCACAGCCCAAAAAGTTGACCAAATGCTTGATAAATCACAATAATTCATGTGGCATATTAAGTTAAAACAATTTTGACTAAATTTGAATGTAATGTTAAGTTTTAAATTTTTTAAATATTTTGACTCTAAGAACCAGTAAATAGATCACCATTTTTGTTTAAAGTGAGAATCCAACTGGATGTCAGATTAAAAGGGATTGTAACCCACATCCGAACGTTCCTAATTGTTTGCCTTTAATGTATGATTGTGTACTCTGCAATTGTTATGTTCTTCTTCTGATAATTCCTATCCGTTTCGGATGTTAGATATAATACAAACTATTTTAACTTTCTGCCTGCTGCACGGAATAAGTCAGTTGTATTCATGCCAAACCAGGTCCTTAAATTTCTCAGCCATGATATTCTCGGTTGCCCAAATTCTCTCATTCCAAGTACTTTTCCTGTAGAATGGACTGCAATAACTGCAATATGTAAAATCTCTGTAAATTTCTTATGAGATGTCCCAGATACTGAAGCTTTCTTATCTTCACCGCGTTAATAACTTCCCTTTCTTTCTTCATTTTTCTAAAAACTTCAACATTAGTTATATGAGCTCAGTATGTGCTTAGTCCATGAAAAGCTCAGTATTCTGCGGTAAAGCCACATTTCAAAAGATTCAAATTTTTTAGTTGTGGCTCAGTCAAATTCCAAGATTCTACACCGTAGAAGAAGACCGAGAATACGTAGCAGCGTAAAAGTATCATCTTTGTGGTTATTATTAAATCGTGACTTTTGAATAAACTGCTCATTCTAATGTACACTGCTCTTTATTTCTTGAGAGTGGTCCCATTGTTCATTGACTTTAGTACCAAGATATAGTATCTAAATTTTCTTACACGTTCAACTGGCCTTTCATTTATATTAAAGGACCAGTTTGTAAACTAGTTCTTAGATACAATCTTTAGCTTTGTGTTATTAACACTGATGCCTATCTACGGCTGCTTTCTGTCACTCTATTCATTAAATGTTGCAGCCCCTGTAAGCTATCTGCGAATATGACTATATCATCCGCATAACGTATGATATTTATTCTTTCACCGTTCAGAGAGATTCCTACATCACATTCAACTAAAGCTTCTCTAAATATACCTTCCGAGTAAATGTTGAATAAAAGCGGAGGTAGTATACTACAGTAAGCTAGTATACTAATAGTATACTAGTAATATAGAGTAATCGGGATGTAATTTTTCCCGCAATTAGAAAATTGGCTAATAGCAAAATTTAAGTTAATAAATATACTCCGTTCAAAATCATAATGAGACAATGTGCGATATCATAAAAATAGTCCGATGTACGAACACACAAAGATTATTGTAAGATAATTGAACATGTAACACAGCCTACACTAAAATTTTTGACCTAAGCAGAAGTAGGGCTACTTCAGGATTATACACTGTGAGGACGCTACTAGTTAAATATCTGACGATGAAGCATTTGCTTTGAGGTGCATCATCAATTGTAAACAAGGAGTCAAAAGGCGGATTGAAAAGGTTAGTTTATCTATTCATACAAGTGAATTGGATACCACTGAAATCATGTACGTTAAATTGCCTTTCATTATATAAATAAGTATATTGTATTTTATAGACAATAAAATAACAACACGTAAAATAAAAATTTACATATTATCAAATACAGAAGGGGGTAAGACAGGGAACGACCTAACATATTTCCAATATTAGTGGAGGTTAACAGACAGAACGAGAAAGAATTGGCTTAGAATAGCTAGAGTATAACTCTCAAATTGGAAACTTAAAGATTTGGATTTCACTCTTAGAACCTAACTTTTGGTGGTACGTGAACATTATCAGCAAGTTTAGGTCGGACAAGTACCATCATTAGAATTTACCACACATAAGTTCTACCTATATACCGCTACTTACCCTTTAAGCCCCTGGACAGAACCGAAAAGCACCACCATTGACGCAAGGTTGTTCATTGTTTAAACTTGCGTCAGTGTGGTGGTGGTTCCCGAGTCTGTCTAACGGTTACTTTTATAGAGTTTTTCTGTAGTTGTATTTAACTATGCAGAAAATGTATTTTATTTTTTTGTGGTCCTCACTTGTTAGTGAATGAGTCTCGAGTAAGCTTAAGTTTGTATTTAATGTACTAATTTACCTTACACTTAAAGACGATTACAGATTGTTTGGTAGTCGAAATGTTGTGTGATAAGTTCTAACAATAGTAGTTGGCTGACGTACGCCTTCTGATAAGATTTGGAGTTGTTTAGTGAAAATTCAGTCGAGGTGGATAGCACGTTTGACAAACTCATCCTGGAAGGCATAAAGGTTTCTTCAGAATAAATGTGGACAAAATTGTTAATAAGGCTCCACCAAGTGACAGTCGGTATAAGTGTGCGAATGAAATTAAATGTTTTGTTAAAATAGTAACAGATATAATACGAAGCCTCACTATCCGCAGGAACTTCGAGATGATTCTTTTAATTGATATGATACAAAGCTCACCGTTGAGACGGTTTAGCCTCATCTGTAGAATAGAAAATCGAAGATACCCTAAAGAGCGTGGGAAGCAAAACCAGAAGGAACAAGGAAAAAGGCAGACCCAGGTTGAAGTGGGAAAACAGTACAAAAGTATGTACAGAAAGGAGACTTCTATGCATTCATTTGCTTATAAAACTAAAAAAGTTGATTGGATTAACTGTGGAAAGGAAAAGTTCGATAAGGCACCTGCTATGCCATTCAAACTGGTTCGCCGAACCCATCGAGGGCGTAGTGGGAGGGGAAGCCCCAGGCCCAGGTAAGACTACACGGTTTGGGTAAGAAAAAGAAAAAGGTATGTGATGATCAAGAGGCTGTCTATGTAAAGGAAGAAATTGCAAGTCTTCTAACATCTGGGTTGAAGAGAAGAAGAAGATTACTAAAAATATGTAATTTAACTTTTACGTAAAGTTGACTTTTAAGTGTTAAAGCTAAGCCTTTTACAAAGTACAACATACAACGACACCACCTTCTACGGTAGGAGCAACACCAACAATAGAAAATTAAACAAATATATTAACGAATTTTTTACAAATTTATTAAAGAATGTAGAAACTGTTAATTACAGAAATACATTTTTGAAATACATTAAATTAAGTAACAAGAAAACCAAAATTTGCAGTTTCTGTTAATATATTTATTAGGCTATAAGTCCAACATGGTGTACGTGTTCATCTAGTATATATTTATTTTGTGGAATTTTAGTCCAGAACATGTGACGTGTTTTGTATGTTGTTTCTACAATAAATTCAACCCTGGCTGAATTTGGCCATTGCGAACATACTCCAGTTGCAAAATTTTACTACTATGATTGCCACGATTAAAACAAAGAAGCATGTGTGTACACCGCGACGCCAGAGTGCGTGCTGGAGTCACTGCATAGCGCACGCTTGCACTGATCCTGAACACGCAGACTGCATCGCAGGACATGTCGGCTCAGCGGTGCGGTGTGAGTCTGTACGCGCGGGCTACACATGCGCGCGTTTACCAGAGTGCGTGTTGAAGTCAACTCAGAACATGTGTCCGCCAAACGGGTGTGTGTGAGTGTGATGCCCGTATCCTAATCTTGACAGTCAGAGTAGCAAGAATTCCATTACCTGGAGTTTTCACAGTGGGTAAAGGAGCCACAAGCTGAATTTATCTGCAGAGACACCGACAGGATACATCTGTTATCGTTTCCAGTTTGAATTAAACTAAATAATTTCATTTAATTTCTATCAATTGCTTAGAGACGAACAGATTATTGTTATTAAGAATTACAACAATGAAACATTTAAAACTTTTTCTTTTTTAAATGCTTTACTATTATAAAATATCAGTATGGAGAACCATACATGACTTCCATGATCTAAGATTTATATTTAAAATCATATTCGAAATGAAATATTACCATAGAAACTACTTCTTTCTACTTATTGCTTCAGCCTTAACCACGGTACTGTGGTCACTAACGTATACCACCTCACGTTTTCGCACTCGATTTTCACTGATGATGGCAGTCGATGGACTGCCGAAGAGTCTGGTTTTGCAGAAAACATTGGACTACGGCTAAACAGCCCGGGAAGGAATTTTAACAAAGAACTACTTCTTTGGTGCCGATAACGTAGTACACATAAAAAATTCTCCCCTCCCCAATCAATTATAATTTTCATTAATAGAAAATTACCCCCACCCCGTTCACCTAACCTCTTCATTTATAGATATTTCATCTACGTTTCTACAGTGGATTATTATGAGCTTCTTATTAGGATACATTATTTATCAAAATTAAGTACTTTACTCTTGTTAAAACATAAAACGTTGCAGGTAAACTACCCCTTTCTCTTAACCGATCTTCACCAAAATCAACAGACCTTCAGTCCTCTACAATTCAGGGAAGCATGCAAAAAAATATTTGATTCTGTTTGAATGTGCGGCAGTAATCGTTCGTCAAGAAAACATTTCTCTTGTTATAACATAAAATTTTGCAAGTAAACTACCCCTTTCCCTTAACCGATCTTCACGAAAAATTGCGTTCTCTACAATTCAGGAAATTATGCAAAAAATTATTTGATTCTCTTTGAATTTACGGCACTTACCTTTCGTCAAAAAAAAATTACCCTCCTTAAAACATAAAATGTTGCTGGTAAACTACCCCTTTCTCTTAACCGATCTTCACCAAAATCAACAGACCTTCAGTCCTCTACAATTCAGGGAAGCATGCAAAAAAATATTTGATTCTGTTTGAATGTGCGGCAGTAATCGTTCGTCAAGAAAACATTTCTCTTGTTACAACATAAAATGTTGCAGGTAAACTACCCCTTTCCCTTAACCGATCTTCACAAAAAATTGCGTTCTCTACAATTCAGGAAATTATGCAACAAATTATTTGATTCTCTTTGAATTTACGGCACTTACCTTTCGTCAAAAAAAATTACCCTCCTTAAAACATAAAATGTTGCTGGTAAACTACCCCTTTCCCTTAACCGATCTTCAAAAAAATTAACAGACCTTGAGTTCTCTTTAATTCAAAAGGGTATGCAAAAACGTAGTCGATTCTGTTTGAATTTGCGGCAGTTATTGTTCGTCATATAAAAAATTACCCTTGTTAAAACATAAAATGTTGCCGGTAAACTACCCCTTTCCCTTAACCGATCTTCACCAACACCAGTAGGTCTTCAGAACTCTACAATACAGGGCTATATGCAAAATATTATTTGATTCTCTTTGAATTTGCGGCTGTTATCGTTTGCCATAGAAAAAAATTACCCCCGATAAAAAAACGTTGCAGGTAAACTACCCCTTACCCTTAACCGATCTTCACCAAAACAATAGGTCTTGAGTACTCTACAAATCAGGACTGTATGCAAACAATTATTTGATTCTGTTTGAATTTGCGGCTGTTATCGTTTGGCATAGAAAATACCTTTGTTAAAAAAACGTTGCTGGTAAACTACCCCTTTCCCTTAACCGATCTTCACCAAAAACAATAGGTCTTGAGAACTCTACAATCTAGGGCTGTATGCAAATAATCTTTTGATTCTGTTTGAATTTGCGGCTGTTATCGTTTGCCATAGAAAAAAATTACCCCCGATAAAAAACGTTGCAGGTAAACTACCCCTTACCCTTAACCGATCTTCACCAAAACAATAGGTCTTGAGTACTCTACAATTCAGGGCTGTATGGAGAAAAGTATTTGATTATGTATGAATTTGCGGCTCTTATCGTTTGCCATAAGAAATACCTTTGTTAAAATATAAAACGTTGCGGGTAAACTACCCCTTTCCCTTAACCGATCTTCAACAAAATCAACAGACCTTGAGTTCTTTATAATTAAAAAAGGTGTGCAAAAGAGTAGTTGATTCTGTGTGAATTTACGTCAGTTATCGTTCGTCATAAAACAAAATTACCGTTGTTAAAACATAAAATGTTGCAGGTAAACTACCCTATTCCCTAAACCGATCTTCATCAAAACCAAAAGATCTTAAGTACTCTACAAATAACGACTGTATGCAAAACATTATTTGATTCTGTTTGAATTTGCGGCTGTTATCGTTTGCCATAACAAAAAATTACCCTTGATAAAAAAAAATGTTGCTGGTAAACTACCCCTTCCCCTCAACAAATCTTCACCAAGAACAACAGGTCGTGAGAACTCTACAAATCAGGACTGTATGCCAAATATTATTTGATTCTGTTTGAAATTACGGCTGTTATCGTTTGCCATAGAAAAATATCGGTATGGAGAACCATACAGGACTTCCATATTCTAAGATTTATATTTAAAATCATTTTCGAAATGAAATATTACCACAGAAACTACTTCTTTCTACTTACTGCTTCAGCCTTAACCACAGTACTGTGGTCACTAACGTATACCACCTCACGTTATCGCACTCGATTTTCACTGATGATGGAAGTCAATGGCATTGCCGAAACGTCTGGTTTTGTAGAAAACATTGGACTACGGCCAAATATCCTGGGAAGGATGTTTAACAAAAACTACTTCTTTGTTGCCGATAACGTTGTACACATATATATAAAAAATATGCATAAAATTAATGGCTTGTATAAGTTAATGATTGATCTCCATTAAGTAGTGCTCAAGTTTCCAAAGTTTTAATATTATGATGTCCGTAATTAAAACATCAGAGCAGGTTTAGTGTGTATGAGGGTTCACCGTGGACAAAAATTTTCAACATTTCCTATTGAGCGTTGCTTAGAATAAATCTGCGAATCTACAGTGTATGTTTCACAGCCAAACACGCGGAAAAGAAGGAGCGCTCCGAAGTCACTCATGGACCCTCAGCATCTTGCAGAGGGTTCATTCCCTAAAGACGAAAAGTCTGTCTATGAATCGTTCCTCTGTAAACACGTGCAGATACACTGCCCAGCGATCCACAGGAAGCAAATCGCTATCCACGCTGGACACTTTTTCGGCTTGCATGCGTTATGTTGGTATGGGTTCGGCACTTTCCATTTAAAAACCGTGCAAATGTAAGAAAATAAACATGAATGAGGCCAGAAATAACGCGAATTGTGTGTGTGTGTGTGTGTCTTCCCTGCCTTTTTATTGCGGTAGTGATAATAATAAAATGGAAACGTAAACCGTACATAACTGAGATATGCTTGCCTGCTACGCACGATATATTTTCTCTTATACATGACTAGCAGAATACCCGTGCTTCGCTACGGAGTTTCACGTTGTACGTAATGAAAATGTTAGTTTAATTAATAAAGTTTAATTAAAGTAGGCTCCTTAAAAATAAATAGCTGTTGCCCACAACTTCGTTCGCGTGGTCTTCAATTTAATGCGATAATATATTTAGAACAGAATCTATTCTATTGGGTTGCCATAGTAACCAGATCTAATAGTTTTTTAAGACCGCAAAGGACCCCCCCAAAGGATCGTATCGAAAAAAACACTTGTCCTATGTTGGTTCTCCCTTTGCGTAAAATATTTGTGCCAAGTTTGGTTGAAATCGGTCCAGTGGTTTAGAAGGCGATGTGGAAGACCCCAAAAAACCCCCAAAAGGACCCCATCGAAAAAACACCTATCCTATGTTGGTTCTCCCGTTGCCTAAAATATTTGTGCCAAGTTTGGTTGAAATCGGTACAGTGGTTTAGGAGGAGATGTGGAAGAAACCTTCGCGGACGTGCGCACAACAACTCACCGAAGTTTCATCGCAATCGGATGAATGGTATAGGAACGCGTAGGGGACAAACAAAGAAACATTCATTTTTATATATAAGATGTAAACTATACCACTTACTTGACATAAACCGTGATAGCTAAGCTAATGTACAACATATGTGTATTAATTATACACATAAATGTTCCTCGATAGACACTCTATCTATTGGCGAAAACTTGAATAAAATCCGTTCAGTACTTCCTGAGATTAGCGATTTCAAACACAGAGAGAAAACGCACCGACTTTACTTTATACTATGTACAGATTTACATTAAAATGAAAAAATTATAATTTTATTGCCTGGCAACAAAATTATTTTATTTTAACAATTACCATTGTTTGAAAAAGTTTAAATGAATTTTCATGTACTTTACTCTTGTTAAAACGTAAAAGGTTGCAGGTAAACTACCCCTTCCCCTTAACCGATCTTCACCAGAATCAGAAGGCCTTGAGTCCTCTACAATTCAGTGACGTATGCAAAAAATTATTTGATTCTGTTTGAATATGTGGCAGTTACCGTTCGTCATAGAAACTACGCTTGATAAAAAAATGTTGCTGGTAAACTACCCCTTCCCCTTAACCGATCTTCACCAAAAACAACAGATCTTGAGTACTCTGCAAATCACGGCTGTATGCAAAAAATTATTTGATTCTGTTTGAATTTGCGGCTGTTATCGTTTGCCATAGAAAATACCCTTGATAAAAAAACGCTGCAGTAAACTACCCCTTTCCCTTAACCGATCCTCACCAAAAACAATAGGTCTTGAGAACTCTGCAATTTAGGGCTGTATACAAATAATCTTTTGATTCTGTTTGAATTTGCGTCTGTTATCGTTTGCCATAGGAAATACCCTTGTTAAAACATAAAATGTTGCTGGTAAACTACCCCTTTCCCTTAACCGATCTTCACCAAAAACCATAGGTCTTGAGAACTCTACAATTCAGGGCTGTATACGAAACATTATTTAATTTTGTTTGAATTTGCGGCTGTTATCGTTTGCCAAAAAAAAATTTCCCTTGATAAAAAAAAACCGTTGCTGGTAAACTACCCCTTTCGCTCAACCGATCTTCACCAAAAACAATAGGTCGTGAGTACTCTACAAATCAGGGCTGTATGAAAAAATTATTTGATTCTGTTTGAATTTGCGGCAGTTATCGTTTGCCATAGAAAAAAATCTACAGACACACAGACACACACACAGACACTTTTCGGAAAACGACTTTTTTTTCATGTTTTGAGTGTAGTAGAATCAGAATCTGCAATAATCTCGAACACGATTTTTTTTGCCATCACCATACTTCCATTCCTTAAGGAATATGGAAGTAAAAATCTACAGACACACATACAGACAGTTTTCGAAAAACGACTTTTTTTCATGTTTTCAGTGTAGTGCAATCAGAATCTGCAATAATCTGGAACACGATTGTTTTTGCCATCACCATACTTCCATTCCCTTAAGGAACATGGAAGTAAAATGGTGAGTATTAAGTGCTATAATTTGTGTTTGTTGGAAATATACTACTATGTCTACTATGATGTAATTCCTTAAACACTTGTAAAAAATAATTCTTAAAATAGGATCAGTCAATGAGACGGGTGACTTTAAAAATTCCGTTGTGTTATTATTTACGGATTGCAAAATTAACATTTACACTAAATTGAAAGTATATATAATAGCATTTAGCAGAAACTATAAGTTTTTGAACATTACGCCCCGAATATGGCGATATTTTCAACTCGCATACTTTTGAAGTCGAGTTTTTACGTTTTCCATTACACGGTGTAACATGTGAACAGAAATTACACCAACGTTGTGTGTTTCAGTGATTCATGGGAGTGGATCATTGTACACCTTACTCTCAAAATATCCCAGTAGAATAAATAGCACGCTAGCAATCTCGCGGGCCACGGAATGTTGCTACTCCTGAAGGTAACTCTTTAAACTGCATCTATTGATCGCCTAGCTCTATGGCTGGTTACTCCCCATACTGTTTGGGAAAAAGTCAGACTTTTCTGCGGCTTGGGGAGAAAAAAATTCGTTATCATTTGGACATATTGCTCTGATCTGACAATAATGGAATTCCCAGAAAAATAAGTGAGGACTGATTATTCTAAACGATGCTACTGCACACCATACAGTAAGTTTTGCAGTGTGCAATGGTTCTCGAAGCATTTATCGACGGTCATTTGGCTCTCAATACCGAAAGGTTTGTTTATTTACATATATGCTCAGATGGAAATGCGTTTCATTACTCATTAGCGTATTGCGAATAACGTCTACGCTGTTATGACATACGAGAATTGGCGGCAAAAAGTCACACGGTTTACTTTATCACTGTCACTTAAGGTTTACAATATTTTAATTGTGTACTCCTGCATGTTTAAATCATTATGAAGAATTTTTCCAACACTGGTATTCGACGATTCGACGAGTTGTAGAGACTCAACGCCTATTGATTTTGGTGAAGATCGGTTAAGTGAGAAGGGTAGTTTACCTGCAACGTTTTACATTTTAACAACATTAAAGTACTTAATTTTGATAAGTAAAGTATCCTAAAAAGAAGGTAATAATAATCCACTGTAGAAAGGTAGATGAAATATCTATAAATAAAAAGGGTAGTTGAAGGGGGAGGGGTATTTTTTTTGAAAAATTACCTTTTTCACGTCTATTACCTATTCTACTTCGTTTTGAAGCATAATATACCTTATTAATTACGTTTAACAAAACTGTTACTCAACAAAAGTGAAAATATCAAAAATGAGGTTGTTCGGGTAAGGGGGGGTAGTTTGCCAGCATTGTTTTGTGTTTTAATAAGAGTAAAGTACTTAATTTTGATAAATATGTGCCCCGAAAATTAAGTCATATTAATCCACTGTGAAATGGTAAATGATGTATATTTGTATAGTTTCTTCTATAAATGAAGAGGGTAGTTGAAGGGGGGGGTGATTTTTTGAAAAATTCTTTGCTGATATGAAGTAAAGTACGAGTTTTAATTTTGAAGGATAAGATACCTCAGCAATTACATATGATAAAACTATTACTCCATGTAAGTGTAAATATCATTAATGGTGGGGATCGGTTGAGGAGGAGGGATGATTATCTGCGTACTTCAAATTCTTTATAAGAATACCTAATTTTTATAGATAAAGTGACTCATAAATAACAATCTATTAAACGACTACCATATAAGTACAAAAATATCTATAAATAATGAAAACGGTTTAATGGTGGGGAATATTTTTTAGAAATTATCGAACCGAATTAAAGTAAATGATTTTAAATATAAATTTTAGAACACGGAAGACATGTACGGTTCCCCACACTGATATTTTGACCATATAATGCTTTTATTAGAAGAAAACCAAATACGGCCAACACAACAAACGGGAATATTTACTGCATCCACACAACTAGGGTGTTACGACGTACAATTTAACATTAAAATGTCGTGTAAAGACTTTACGACCTTTTTGTTGCTTGTTTAAATCTAGATTACCTAATGGAATATCAAGTTTAAATATCGGTATGGAGAACCATACAGGACTTCCATGTTCTAAGATTTATATTTAAAATCATATTCGAAATGAAATATTTCCATAGAAACTACTTCTTTCTACTTATTGCTTCAGCCTTAAACCACAGTACTGTGGTCACTAACGTATACCACCTCACGTTTTCGCACTCGATTTTCACTGAGATGGAAGTCGATGGCACTGCCGAAAAGTCTGGTTTTGCAGAAAACATTGGACTACGGCTAAACAGCCCGGGAAGGAATTTTAACAAAGAACTACTTCTTTGTTGCCGATAACGTAGTACACATACAAAATTCTCCCCTCCCCCTTCAACTACAAGTTTCATTTATAGAAAATTACCCCCACCCCGTTCACCTAATCTCTTCATTTATAGATATTTCATCTACGTTTCTACAGTGGATTATTATGAGCTTCTTATTAGGATACATTATTTATCAAAATTAAGTACTTTACTCTTGTTAAAACATAAAACGTTGCAGGTAAACTACCCCTTTCTCTTAACCGATCTTCACCAAAATCAACAGGCCTTGAGCTCTCTACAATTTAGGAAGGTATGCAAAAATATATTTGATTTTCTTTGAATGTACGGCAGTCATCGTTCGTCATAGAAAAAGTAAATATCGGTATGGAGAACCAAACATGACTTCCATGTTCTAATATTTATATTTAAAATCATTTTCGAAATGAAATATTACCACAGAAACTACTTCTTTCTACTTACTGCTTCAGCCTTAACCACAGTACTGTGGTCACTAACGTATACCACCTCACGTTATCGCACTCGATTTTCACTGATGATGGAAGTCGATGGCATTGCCGAAACGTCTGGTTTTGTAGAAAACATTGGACTATGGCCAAACATCCCGGGAAGGAATTTTAACAGAAACTACTTCTTTGTTGCCGATAACATTGTACAATATATATAAAAAATTGCATAAAATTAATGGCTTGTATAAGTTAATGTTTGATCTCCATTAAGTAGTGCTCAAGTTTCCAAAGGTTCAATATTATGATGTCCGTAATTAAAACATCAGAGCAGGTTTAGTGTGTATGAGGGTACACCGTGGACAAAAATTTTCAATATTTCCTATTGAGCGTTGCTACAGTGTTCCTAGTTGCAGCGTTCGTATCAAGCTGGGAATCTACAGTGTATGTTTCTGTTTCACAGAACAAACACGCGAAAAAGAAGGAGCGCTCCGAAGTCACTCATGGACCCTCAGCATCTTGCAGAGGGTTCATTCCCTAAAGACGAAAAGTCTGTCTATGAATCGTTCCTCTGTAAACACGTGCAGTTACACTGCCCAGAGATCCACAGGAAGCAAATCGCTATCCACGCTGGACACTTTTTCGGCTTGCACGCGTTATGTTGGTATGGGTTTCGGCACTTACCATTTAAAAAGCGTGCAAATGTAAGAAAATAAACATGAGTGAGGCCAGAAATAACGCGAATTTTGTGTGTGTGTGTGTGTGTGTGTGTGTGTGTGTCTTCCCTGCCTTTTTATTGCGGTAGTCATAATAATAAAATGGAAACGTAAACATTACATAACTGAGATATGCTTGCCTGCCACGAACGATATATTATTTTATACATGTATATTAACTCATACGTAATTTACATTAAAATGAAAAAATTATAATTTTATTGCCTGGCAACAAAATTATTTTATTTTTAACAATTACCATTGTTTCAAAAAGTTTAAATGAATTTTCAAGTACTTTACTGTTGTTAAAACGTAAAAGGTTGCAGGTAACTACCCCTTCCCCTTAACTGATCTTCACCAAAATCGAAAGTCCTTGAGATCTCTACAATTCAGGGACGTATGCAAAAAATTATTTGATTCTGTTTGAATTTGCGGCTGTTATCGTTTGCCATAGAAAATTACCCTTGATAAAAAAACGTTGCTAGTAAACTACCCCTTCCCCTTAACCGATCTTTACCAAAAAGAATAGGTCTTGAGTACTCTACAAATCAGGACTGTATGCAAACAATTATTTGATTCTATTTGAATTTGCGGCTGTTATCGTTTGCCATAGAAAATACCCTTGTTAAAAAAACGTTGCTGGTAAACTACCCCTTTCCCTTAACCGATCATCACCAAAAACAATAGGTCTAGAGAACTCTACAATTTAGGGCTGTATGCAAATAATCTTTTGATTCTGTTTGAATTTGCGGCTGTTATCGTTTGCCATAGAAAATACCCTTGTTAAAACATAAAACGTTGCTGGTAAACTACCCCTTTCCCTTAACCAATCTTCACCAAAATCAATAGATCTTGAGAACTCTACAATTCCGGGCTATATGCGAAACATTATTTAATTCTGTTTGAATTTGCGGCTGTTATCGTTTGCAAAAAAAATTACCCTTGTTAAAAAAAAACCGTTGCCGGTAAACTACCCCTTTCCCTCGATCGATCTTCACCAAAAACAGTAGGTCGTGAGTACTCTACAAATCAGGGCTGTATGCAAAAAATTATTTGATTCTGTTTGAATTTGCGGCAGTTATCGTTTGCCATAGAAAAAAATACACACAGACAGACAGACACACACACACACACACACACACACACACACACACACACACACACACACACACACACACACACAGACACACACACAGACACTTTTTGAAAAACGACTTTTTTTCATGTTTTGAGTGTAGTACAATCAGAATCTGCAGTAATCTTGAACACGATTTTTTTTGCCATCACCATACTTCCATTTCCTTAAGGAAGATGGAAGTAATAATATAGTTTCTTAGAAAGGTAGTGAACCTAAACTCTAGCGTAAATGTTTGTCGCCAGATAACAATTCTGTATACTTACAGCGACGGAACGATCTGACGCAAAGACTGCGCTAAGGAACGCTCTCCTTGTTCGTGCTCCATTACAGTATCGTCTATTAAACACTGGTTAAACATACACACACTCGCACTTTGTAGACAAAAGAGATGTTTTATAATAGAATTACAGCCCCCTCACATTATAATGAAACAACACAACAACATACGATAGCCACACAATAGGCTACTAGGAGCACTGAACTCAGGTGCCTTCTGATACACATAGCCTCACTTACTCCACGTGTGGAAACTGCAACACTATGCCTTTGCAAAGTCGCAGTGTGAAAACAAAATGATACTTTCTCTGATGTCCCACGGCTTGACAGTTACACACGAGCTCAGACCTACTGCATCCGTCACATTATCACCCATACGTAAGCACAGATTCGTTCCCTATACCGCTCGGTCTGTCAAACAAATGTAGAAGAAGACGGAAAAGAAGGTAAAGCTATCGCCTTAGAGGAATTTAGACGGGAGAACTGCAGGGGACTCTAAGCTAGAAGAGTAAATTCAATATTCTTGCATATTCAAAAGATACCCAAAATATTCAACATTCTAATTCAAAACTCCAAGCTAGAAGAGTAAATTCAATATTCTTATATATTAAAAAAATGTAGCATTGATTTTTTATACCTGCATATAGTAAGCACAAGTCATTTATTGACATTCAGAAACCTCTTATACACAGTCTAAGTATGGACAACACGTCTGAATATAGCAGTTGTCTGAAATTCAAACATCACGTCACTTGAAACAGTGACGCAATAAAGAACCTCGGTTCTACCACAATATTCCAGATCCCAGTAGAGTGTTTTGTATAATTTTAATTCCACATCGCACTAGAAGTTGATACGTCAAGCCATTCATTATGCAACTAACATCATAGTTGACTTTACTAGTTATTTTATTTCGTTTCACGTTATAGAATATAATTTGCGGATACTTCCGAATTTATTATAACGTATTTACAATTATGTCTGTTGGTTCCAAGTGATAAAATTGGATAACCTGCTGCCAAGTATTTTTTTTTATCTATATTGGACAATAAGAAGTGCGATAAATAACCTGAAGTCCATGGAGATCAGTACCTTTAGGATTTATCTGTCCATGAAAGAGAGGAGAAACGCTACCCAGTGTAGTTTTTACTTTGTAAATGATTATGATGCTGATGTAGCTTTATATGTCAGAATTACAAAAAAATATCTCTTAAGCTGAATCTATTTGCTAAATACAATTACCTTATATATTATGAAAAGTACATAACATATTATGCCATATAGCCTACAAGATATGCCAGCGTTGCTAGCATTTTTCTCTTATCAGAGATTTAATTCCTCTCCTTTAGTAGTATGAAAATGTCAAGCTACAAGCACGTTTGCGCAAATACAGTGGAAAACATTTTACAAAGCTGTGTTGACTTTAGTTGTCGTAGAAGAACTTTCAATATCTCATCTCAACTGAGTCGCAAACGAGTGAAGCGTTAGTCAGTAATATATTCATGTTCTTTCTCTTTGTTGATTTTTCGTGACAGTAGGAAAGCTATATACATTTATTGAAAAGATTATTAATATTAAATACTACTCTGCAAAATCAGTGCCAATACGCTATAGCTCCAGAAAAATATTCTTCATATATTTTTTACCTCCACGTTTTGTAGGAAATTGTGAAGTTTTAATGCCGTCTAAAATCTTTTTTCACATAAGAGTGTATTTTGAATCTACCACCTTCCAAATTTCATTGAGAAGGTATAGACCTATGTGGCGCTTGTTCGCTTGTGTCCTAGTGTCCACAGAAAGTTAAAAGCATTTGAACGTCTCTCAAACAATGTCCACGTAATTAGATACATATAACTACGTAACATCTGAGTACTAAGTATGAGTAGTTAAATATTTCTTACATTAAACGGTTCTTACATTCTTTCTCATTTCCTTCCCTTAACTAGGTCTATCTACGGTTTCATTCTATTGAGATTTAGAAATTCACGTAAACGTAATATCGACCTGCAAAACTGTGACAACTACAGAAGAGTGTCCCTACTGGATTTGGTGTACAAGTGGTGTGCATAAGAATGAGTGAGAGTATCAATACATTCACATGCAAGTTCTTAACGTAGTGTTCTAACGACATCCATGGGGTGAGACAATTTTGATATTGATGTGTATGTTATGATTTCCATCTTCTGTTAGACACTGTCAAACTGAAGGTACAGACAGGTAGGTTACATTTCTCGCTCAATTGACCGGTTACTGTTTTTACCCAACATTTGTTGTAGTAATTATGTTATATTGGCTCCTTCGCATGAATTTGTCAATCTTCTGTTAGGCAGCAAAATATGATTGCTGGCTAATCCCATCATTTAATCCCCCCCAAGTAGGCCTAATCTAGAGAATGACTGGAGAGTGACCGGCGAGGGACTCGTTCACCAATGGACAAACTAGTGTTACTGATGGCAATGATATGGTTAGTGTGGCAGTATGACATGTATAGACATAAAGAATTGTAGTGCGCGCGCGAGTGTGTGTGTGTGTAGCGCAAGCGCAGATTTACACTCCTTATCTTAGTTATTATTGGAACAACAAGGACTTAGTCCTTTACGATTACCTGCAAATTTAAAATACAGGTTAATTTGTCGGAAATAGGTACATTAAATGGAACTGCTACAGTACAGTAAACTAACTACTCAAACATACTTAATCACAGCGTTTTGTATTTTACATTATTGGCTTTATTTCAAAAATTATTAATCGATGTATTCATTCGGTAACATTTGAACAATTGTAGTAGTAAGCGATGTTTTTAGAATAATTTACAACACACCTTTATACACTAAATTTCTAGAAATAACATTAAAATTAAAATTAAGTCGATACTGTGTTATGCCGAATATCTTAGTCTTAGTGGCATCCAATTCTATCCTGGGGTGTCGAGGAGTTGGAAAGAGATCGCCACTCTTACCTCTATTGAGCTAGCGTCCTTGCCTGATTCCAAGGGATGCCTCTATCCTTCAAGATGCCTTGCACATTTCTTGCCATGTCGTTCTGGGCCTTCCTATAGATCATCGTCCCGTGCTTCTGGCTTCATATAGTTTCCTGGGACGTCCCTTATCATTTCATGCATTATTTCTACTTCTTTCCCAGATAAAGAACTGACGTTCAACTACCATATCTCAGAGTCGTATTTCCTCTCCAAGTTTGCCTTTCCGGGCTTCTCTCTTTGCTTTCTTTGAGCGTGGTCTTGAGTGTGCAGGTTATTGGCCTATAGTTTGGTGGAGCGGCCTACATGGAGTTGCTTCAACTGCCTGATCCTATTAGGGACATGATATCTAATAGTGGCTCAGCCTATTCCATGGGACGTGCTCTTGCACTATCCAGGTTGCAACTCCGGAAAGAGAATGCCATTTCCTACAACTCCCTACTATCAGCTATGGTTATACCGGCAATACTCGGTCGTCAGAGTTTCGCCAGTGGTAACAAGGTGCGCCGGATTAAAGGCGTCGGTCGGGAAGATGAGGTTGACGGTTGTATGGTAGAGGAAATTTAAGATGCATCCCATACCTTACACCCCATTCCGAATGTACATTTAAAAAATTTTAAAACCTCGAACAGATTATTATCTCATGTTCCTTTAATTAATACTGCATTTCACTTCGGCCCGAAATACTGATCTTTTACACACACACATAAGCTTTTAATGTCGATCTACCAAAAATATCTTTTAATTAATTGAATTTGTACTGTAACTTTATCACTATTCTGTTAATGTGGCATTTCTATTCAGATATATATCCGGGGACAGCGTGGTCATATATATTCACAGATACAAGAATATTGGAAAAATATAAGCAAAAGGCAAAATCTTTAACTACTCAAAGTTCACGAATCAAGCCATATGATGACGAAGTTCATTTAAGATCTAAATATTTCACAGGCTTTATGAACTGTAATAGAAATATCAGTGTAATGGTGATTGTGAATTGTACAGAAACAAGTTAAAAGTGAGAACAAACAGGAACATCCTAAGGGTAAGAGTTAAGGGTAAGCGCTAGGCTATCTACGTCTTTCATCGCTTCAGGGTGTTAGAAACTCACTGCGTTGGAGTGAAGATATCTTGGCACAAAGTGATGAGTTCTCTGACAAACCAAAATTATCGGTTACATTATTTTCGAATAATTCCGTACGGGAAAATTTCTATAAAATTACTGTTATTGAAGTAAAACTATATTCTTAATATCTATAAAAAAATTTTAAAAGGTAGACGACTGTAATAAAATATTATTTAAATTTAATAAGTTTAAATAATATTTTTAAGACTTAACATAATGTACCTGCACAATAAAACAACGGTCAAGAACTACTACATTTATTACTAACAAAGTGGCAAAATTATTTGTTACTGCCAAGCCAGTAACTACATTTTATTCATTATCACACTCTAACAGGACTGAAAACTTTAAATCATATTCCAAGATTTGTTAAAATTAACACGTTTGAATTCGCAATACAGATAATAAATATCAGACGTAGGACTGTATGAATGGGGTCCGACAAATGGTTCAGAGGTCCCAATGGAGGCACGAAATCAGAGACCAAATATGTATATTTTATTGAAAAATGTTAGTATGAAACGGTTTAACCGGCAGATTACGCTATTCAAGATTGTTTTAATATTTGTGCTACAGTGTATACAAAATTATTTAATTTTACACATTTATTTACAGTATCACTGAACTACGTGACAGTATTTTCAAAAATTTTAACTTATTCAAAAATAGAATATTAAAAAATTTTGAAATTGGGATTATTATCTCCACGAAAAAAATATTACTTGCAAGTTATAATAAGAAAAACAAGTTAAATTGCTCGGTATTAGCAAATATTTTAAATCGCACTAATAAAATCATGTAAACAGTGGATTCAGTTGAGCAGCTCCATTACATAACCACAACAAGATGTTACACATGCTTTTATGAGAAATTAATAAAATCATATTGTTAAAAAATTCATGAAATCGTACTTTTAGAAACTGCGATAACAATACGGGACACTTATATTTCCTGAAGGAAAATATTCTACACATGTTACACTTCATTTTCCTGTAACCGTATTTAACTGATTCAGATTTAGTTATTGTTACACAGACTTTCAACTCAAGACACAGAAGTTAGTTATGATCAAAGATGCCAAAGTATCTAATAAACTCGTTTGTGGTATCTCCAATACAATTAGTATAGTAAAATTTGCTGCTAAATTCGGTGTTATTTCTAAGAATGGCTTAGTTTTTAAGAATTGTTAAATACGTATATCTAACTTTGTCCAAATACATTTAAATTAAAAGTACCAATTTGTCCTATATTTTGCGCAAAATTGAAAACAGTATTATTGTTTTACAACTATATCTGAAATGCAGAAATTTAGTTATACTCTTTTGTTACAAGCATATGACATGTGAATCATAATATATTTTCGTATGTAAAAGACTTCAACAGATGCAGCATGTCAACAAACCCCAAAGTTCCGAACTTTTCAGAAAAATAATTACCTGTTCACAATTCTATTATAGATGCATGTACAAATTATTGCGTAATATTTAATTTTCTATATATTATTCTTTCTATTGCGCAGAGCGTGCGTTTTAAATGATAATGTTTGCTTAAAAATACTCTTAACTTATTTTTACACAGAGCTGCAGCATAAGTGCCACCTGATAGTTAGAACACCTATTCCAAATCAATTAAAGCTTTCGAATTACGATGTGGTAATTAGTAATCAACATCTGCGCAATGTGTACTGCACCCAACACAGAGGAAGACGACAACGTTTCGGAGAGAATCTCCGAGAGTTTGAATCAAGTATGGTCAAAATAATTAGACTGGCTTATCCTGAATCGCCAAAGGATCTTCGAGCGCGATTGGCAGTGCAGATATTTATGATAGTGACAGTAATGGTCAGCTAGAGAAAGTGTTGCGAATGGCAAGACACCAGAGGAGTGCGAACACCCTTGTACAAAGACTACACATTGAGGCTGCCAAGTCAAAGTCTGGTTTGCGCTAACCACAAACAACGTGCACAAAAAGATACACAGTTCATATGAAAGAAAGGATGGAAGACCAAGGTGTTATAAATCTGTGAAACCTGGACATCTACAAAGAAATTGTCAGTCCAGAGTTAACTGAAGCAAAAAGCTTGAAAACGAGGCATGTGTTGACTAACTGTAGGAAGGAAGCCCCTAGACAACAGCAATCTCTATACTTCAAGAAAAACAGCAAGAGGTTGACAGTTGAAGCAACCGTTCATGACAAGCATACCTCAAATTGCAGATGAAATGTGTCCATAGTTTCTACTGTGAATCCTGATCTAACAAAAATCTCAAGCTAATTTGGTGTTCTTACACCGTACAGACAGCCAATGAAGGCCTGTGAAGGGGTTTAGGAAAGCGGAGATACACCTACGTTTGTGTCAACTTGAATTTGATTATTAAGTACTCGGTGTAAGCAATTCTGGGTAAATCAATTCTTGTTGTGGACACTTATGGTTTTGTAATCGATTTAAAAAAAAATGTCCTGAGATTCGGACAAGAAGTAATGGTCTTTACAACAAATACGTCAGGAAAATCAATGGATGTGATAAACCAAGTGGCTGTAACTATCTCGCCAAACTCCGAAAAAAATCACCATGGTTAAAACCGAGTTAGATACTAAGGAGGAAACCAGTGATCTACATTCAAACTTCAGACAGTCAGCACACGAAGCGTACTAATTGGCTGACTCTTAGTAAACCAGACGTAACCGCATATTTTCCTATTAGAGAGGGAAATATTTGCGAACAGCTATTATTGTCAAGGCAATACGCATCTGGGTATAATTTTCCCTTTGGGTAGTGTAGCCGGAATGATGAAACGAAGGCCTAGAGTTTCAGGCACTTTAAAGAACGTGCGAATAATTGAACAGTATCTATCAAAGGTTGTTAACACCAAACGGACTAGAACCAGCGGATACAATTATTTCTAATGGCGTATAGGTCTTCAGTACACAACACTACCGGCAATACTCCAGTAACACTAGTGTTTGGGCGAGAGATACATCTTCCTGGGTACTTGATATTCGGATCACGTGAGACTTGGCTCCAAGAGACCTCAGTAAAAGAGCTAACGTCCATGAATAAATCATTTGAGGGTAGATAGTGTGTGTGTTTGTTGTGTGTATAATTTTATGAATTACTCTTGTTTAATTAATGTTTTATGCTGAAGTTCAAGTGTTGCTCAATATACCTTTACTAGTTTGCAACTTCCACTTTTAATTTTTTTTAATGTTATAAAAAGAATAAAGTACTTAGGGGAAGTAAACTAAATTAAAAACATTTAGCTATATGTATTCATTAACGTCCAGGCTTCCACCGGCCCTTGTAAGGACCAAGACGTCAAGGAATGCCAGTTGAAGTATACAGAAAATCTAGGTTACAAAGAATAGGAAACCAACACACACCAACAGATCCCTCCACAAACTGTCCAATAATCATCCGAGTCAGAAACAGACAATTTTGAAGACCTTGGTGGACCGGGCGAAGAGGATCTGTGAACCAGGGTATTTCAACGAGAAGCTGCGGCATCTCGAGCAAGCGCTGCAGGCCAACGATATTCCGTCGGGGAGGTGAGACGTACAGTCCGACCGAGGAGAACAGCCAGGCCGGTAGAGTCGGTGTCTCAGGAGGTAATTGATTGATTGGCTTCGCAGTGTTGCCCTATGTCCATGGGGTGACTGATCGTATTGGCAGGTTGCTGAGCCGGTGCGGCGCGAGACCAATCTTCAAGCCGACCAAGACAATCCAGCAGTTTCTGAGACCAATGAAGGATGTCAGAGACCCGCTCTCGTTGTGGGGAGTGTATGAAGGTCCTTGCTCATGCGGCCAGTTGTACATGGGAACTACGAAACTCAGTGTCCATGCCCGCCTTGATAAACACAGTCGCTACTGTATTTGAGGCAGCCGGAAAACTCTGCAGTAGCGGAGCACGCACTCGCCAATGCCTACCATCCCATACTCTTCGAAGAGACGAGTGTTCTGTCGTCGATGACTGCGAATTTCCCTCGCCTGCATATGGAATCTGCTCAGATTAAGAAACATGCATTTATTTCAATGACTGGGCGGGGTGAGTCCCTCTCATTGAGTGCTCTTTGGACGCTAGTTGTGGTAAACCAATAAGAATTTCCCTTTCTTCTGATTGGTTGGTGGTGTCAGACAACAATTTCGTGGGGATACCAGAAGTTTATAATTATGAGTGTCCTACTCACACCCAATAGGCTTCCTCGCAACCCACCCAGGAATTCTGCCGCTGATTTTTGCTCGGCCATCGAGCTGGGCGGGCTTCGTAAAGCGGATGCAGCGGGGCGGTCCCGCTAACACAAGATTCCTCCATCCGAATCAACACCACGATCATGGAAAGCTTCCGAATTGCTCAGAAGTTCTTCACGGACGCGGGCGTCTCCTTTCACACCTTTGCCTTGCCAGAGCAGAAAAAACTCAAGGTGGCAATTATCGGTATCCATGCCGATACCACCCCTGAACTCATCAGCAATGAGCTGAATCACCATGGATATATTGTTAACAGTGTATTGCATCTGTTCTCCCCCGGCAAGGGCGAACCCAGAAACGCGTTCCTAATCAAGATCAGGAAGGTAGGTAACTGATATTACAAGATTATTCTATTTCATGGTTAGAGTACAAGCCTTCGAGACCCACCCCGGACTCAACCAGTGTTACAATTACCAGCGGTACGGCAACAGTTCGGCATTTTGCCATTATCTAACCTGCTGTGTGGGCTGTGGCGAGGGACATCGCAAGGACAGCTCCTCGCTATCGTAGTGCCTCAGGTACTTGCGCAAACTGCCATGAACTCCACCCGGCGTCATCCAAATCATGTAAGGAATATGCTACGTCCTTGAAGAAGCTTTCAAGGTCCGCAAAACAGCCTGCTCCTGCATCTACACGTAGATCCCAGTCACCTGCATCTGCCTCCTCTGCGGCTCCAACCCCAGCTGTGGTAACTGCACCTGCAACTGCCCCAGCTCGTCCGGCGCCCGCCGGTGCGCCCAGCTATGCGGCAGCAGCTGCTTCTCAGCCTGCCGCCCAGTCCCCGACCCAGCAACCTAAACCTGCTGCGCCAATGAAAAAGGGCAAAACATCGGCCCCTACATCCAAGCAGCAGAAGCCCGATGCTACTCAGCCACCTTCGACTCCCTCAGTCCAAAGTCCTCGGCAGCCGAAAAAGAAGGCCCCGGCCCAAGAAAACGGCATCATGCTTAAACACCCTGCGCCCAAGCCACATGCGGCCCCGGAGTCAGCCACGTCCTCGGACTCGAGTTTCGCGATCCAAACCGCGTGCGTGCTTGGATCGAGACCATCATTCCCCAGATTCTTGCTGCCAAGGATGCCCAGTCACTTCTCATTACCACCCTTATCTCCGTGACATCCCTGCTTCCCATCCATGGCTAAGCCTCACCGGCTGGTGGCATGAAACGCCTCTGGCGTTCTATCTCGCCGTGGCAAGTTGGCCACCTTCGCCACGGAAATAATTCTCCTTTCCGAAACCCATCTGGCCCCTGAAAATTTATTCCAGCTTCCAGCGTACACCATGTACCACACCGACCGGGCTCCCCAGAACCCGCTACGCCTCAGTGGAGGCACGGCTGTTCTGGTTCACAGTCGCGTCACCCACCGCCCCTCCCGCTCCATAGACTCATCGTCTTGAGGAGACGGCGGTTGCCCTATGCGTTGGTGATCGGGAGGTTCGACTGGCTTCAGTCTACCTCCCAACAATTCGCGACGGTCCCCCGCCCGACGAAGAAGAACGGGACGTCCTCTTTGATGACTCCTTACCAACTATCGCAGCCGGAGACTTTAATTGAAAGCATCCCAGGTGGAACAGCCATGTCTCGAACTCCTACGGCCACTCGTTGTAACAGTATGCTCAACGTCATCCTCAGTTGAACATTCAAGGTCCTTTCATACCGACCTACGTCCCCTATCATAGTTGCATTTGCAGTTGTCAAGGACCTGGCCTACTCTGTCTATATCGAAGCCGTGTCAGACCTTTCGTCTGATCACGACCCGGTACTGATCACTGTTCTGCTTATGCTGGACACACCTCTCCAGCCTTCCCGCCGTGTAAGGAGAGTCAATGGTCGCTCTTTTCACTGCGAACTCAGTCGAACATTCTCATTTGACCCAGTCGCCATCCGCAAACGGCGCGAGCTCCGCCGGCAAAGCAACAAACCCGGGACCCTGCTGTAAAACGCAGGTTTAATTCCCAGTCTGCTCTCGTCAAGCAGCTTCTGCTTGACGCCACTGCCGATCGTTGGGATCTATATCTGGTGTCTCTGGAAGTCAAGCCTGCGTCTGTTTAGCAAACGGCGAACCGAGTCAATGGCGAAAGAAGGGCCCGTCATCCATTGCGATCTCCGAACGGGATTGTGTACTCCGCGGACGGCAAACCTAAGGTCTTTGCCGATTCCATGGAGGTGCAATTCACCATTCACAGAGGCATCTGCGACCCCGGCTACTATGCAGCAGTCGCATACTTCCTATCTGGATATTTTTCCCGCCCTGCTTTGGACCCCATCGACCCGCGTAACAGACCCGATGTGGAATCGGCCATTCGTCGCCGGGCCCTAAGCGCCCTACGGGCCCCCCCGGCGAATATCGTATTAGTGCGGCAGCCTTACGACATGCCCCATCAAGTCTCGTTTCACCTGTACACGAGCTGTTCAATAGATGCCTCCGGCTCCATTACTTTCCCAGCCAATGGAAACGAGCAAAAGTCATCACAATCTCCAAGCCTCGCAGGCTACTTACAAACCTGGTACGGAGTCAATATCACTCTTGCCAGTCATCTCAAAGGTGTTCGAGCGCCTCTTGGATGGCCGGATTAGGCCTACTTCCCTGCTGGATAAAATTTATTCGGCAGGAACAGTTCGGCTTTCGCAAGGAGCATTCGACGACCCTTCAACTTGTCCGAGTTGTCACTCAACTCACAGACGCCCACAACGAGCATCAATCAACAGTTGCCGTCCTCTTGAACGTGAGCAAGGCCTTCGACAGAATCTGGCACGAAGACCTTCTCTACAAACTGGTCATGTCCCCGCCCCCAGCGTAATTTGTTCATCTGATGCGCTCGTATCTCTACGGGCCGCATGGTTAGGATCTGCGTCGACGGTTCGTACTCTCTGTCCGTCTCGCCGTCACCGGCGTCCCCCAAGGATTTGTCCTCGGCCCCGTGTTTTACCTCGTGCACAGGAACGATCTACCTGTTCAGCCTGGAGTTACGCACTCACGCTATGCGGATG
This sequence comes from Magicicada septendecula, assembly GCA_034769895.1. Classification (NCBI taxonomy): domain Eukaryota; kingdom Metazoa; phylum Arthropoda; class Insecta; order Hemiptera; family Cicadidae; genus Magicicada; species Magicicada septendecula. The sequence continues at coordinate 361,008,658 of CM068369.1, forward strand.
ACGCTATGTACCACTACAGCTCAGCAAACCTTTGTTTTGCCACTAACGTGGTTCAGCGCCAGGAAGTAAATGGCGGGTGGCAATCAATACGGAGAAATCCGAGGGGATTGTCTTCTCTCGTCAGCTCAGTTCCCGATGCCAGACCCTCTCCCTTGATGGAAGCCCGCTCGCTTGGAAACGCACTGTGAAGTACTTAGACGTCACTCTTGATCGACGCCTAAGCCTCAGAGCTCACGTGTCCAACGTACTCCAGTGCGCCCGCGGCGTTAAAGCCAAACGTTTCCCGTTTTTATCCAAACAAGGTCCACTGCCTGTGCGCACGAAGCTCTCAATCTATCTGCGCTTTTTCAGAGCCATCCTAATGTATGCAGTGCCAGCTTTCTGGTCTCTTCTATAACCCGATGTTGTTGCACGCCTAGAAGCTTTCCATTCTTGTACCCTCCGTTACATCTCCAATTTTTCCTGACGTGATGAAAATGAAGTTACCAGGCGAGGGTTGAAGATTCCGTCGTTCGACGGGTTCGTGGGCACTTTTTCGTACAACCTATTCGATCGAGCCTCCAAACCACCCTTTCCTCACCTACGACACTTTAGTAATGATGAAGGACCTCCACCAGTCAAACGTAGACACCCTCGAGCACCGCTCGACGACCCGCCATAATTCACAAAAATATCTACCCATTTGCCGCCCTTCCGCGCTTGACAACTTTCTGCATAGTCATGTTCCGTTCCGTTGCATGCCGACAAATGGATCAGGAGTTGCGCCCGCTTTAGGTGTGCCAAGCACCGCCTTTTGCGGGTAACGTCTTCCCCTCCACTCTCTCGTCTGCTCCGGCATCGCTATATGGCAGTCTACCCGGACTCTTACGGGAAGGCGGAAGTGTATCGAACCGTTGTGGACAAGCAAATTCTATCTACCCATGCGAAGAGTGTCCGCATAAACTTCCCCACTACAGCCGTGGCGAATCGCGTCGCGATTCAGCCAATCACAGCCCACATCCTTCACCTCCGCAAATAAATAAAAAAGGAGGATCCATCCAGTAACTGTGACAAATTTCGCTATCAAGCTCTTTAGTTAAGCATCTGAACATCAGCCAGTCATCGGGTTCGCACGGACGTTGCCGTCACCGGGGCACGCCTAGATTGTGCCCCTACATCTGGATCTGGACCTGGACAGCCACTAGCCCTAACCACAGTTCAGTGGTCATTGACTGCTGCCTGTTTCACTGAAGATGGCCGTCGAAGGCACGGCCGAAACTTTTGCACCAAACAACTTTCGACCACGGCCTTACAGCGGAAGTTCTCATAACAGTAAGGAAGGAGTGTTTCAATGTATACCATTTGAAAGTACACGCTTATTAGCACCACTATTACCTGGTAACAGACTAAAATAAAGTATACTCGATATCATACTTAAACTATTTAATTTATATGTCTGTTGCTTAAGCAAAATTATTTAACAGATATGAAGTTTTAACTGAAACTTACAGTTATCTGCATACTTATAACACAATCACGACACAAAAAATGTTGATACAAGTAGACGTTATATGTAAACAAGCATATTCATGCGTGCATAAATAAATATGGGTAAATAGAACTGCTACATTAACAATTCAAAATGGATTTTGGGTACTGCCTAAGAGAAAAAAAGTAAAATTTGAAATATTATAAATGTAAAAAGTGTTCTTCACCTATACCTATACCTATTTATGTGTTCTTTACTAAAACGTCTTCATTGTAATCGACCAGAATTATTACTAACATTATAGACAGGCTTTTAAAATTAATAGGAGTCCTTAACGGACATGTGTATTTGCGCAAATAAGAGATTTCGTGGACTACGAAATGTAGACGTGGGTGTAAATAAAATTCATTGTAATTTCTTATCAGCTTACCTGTTGGTGTAAAAGTTTGTACAGTAAATATGTAAGCGCTTATTTTCTACAAAAGTTGTGATATAGTTACTATTTCCTACTCTAAATCCAAGTGTAAATAAAATATTTAAAGAAATTTTATTTGTTTTTATTAAATTACACCACATGCACTATTTATGCAATTACTTTTTTTCCCACCACATTGTACATAGAACGTCCATTAACTTTAATTTTTTAAGTAACATTATATGGTTACTGACGAATGAACACCGTAAATATACCCTTCATAAAACGTGATACTAAATATCTACTGTTACTCTTCTCAATAAACTCAGTTCCCTTGCATGTTCTGCTTCTTTACCCAATCCTTGTCTTGTAAACCTGTTTTCTCGCTGAAAATCTTTACGCTCTTCCCACGTTGGTGTTATCATAGGCTACATTTTTTATGATTTCAAACATAGTCTAAAATTTTCTTTCCTTATAACGTTAGCGTAACTAGTGTTAATCGTGTAGTTTAATTAATTAATTTTTTTTATAAAGTTGTTTGACTTTAACATATTATAAATATGAAATTGTCTCCTTTACTAAAAACCGATTTTACTTCCATGTTCCATAAGGAAATGGAAGTATGGTCATGCCGAAAAAAATCGTGTTCGGCAGATTCTGATTGTACTACCATCAAAACATGAAAAAAGGCATTTTTCGAAAAGTGTCTGTGTGCATCTGTGTAGAATTTTTTCTATGGCAAACGATAACAGCCGCAAATTGAAACAGAATCAAATAATTTTTTGCATACATTCATGAATTGTAGAGGACTCAAGGCCTATTGTTTTTGGTGAAGATCGGTTAAGGGAAAGGGGTAGTTTACCGCCAACGTTTTACGTTTTAACAAGAGTAAAGTGCTTAATTTTGATAAATAAAGTATCCTGAAAAGAAGGTCATAATAATCTACTGTAGAGAGGTAGATGAAATATCTATAAATGAAAAGGGTAGTTGAAGGGAGGAGGGGGTAATTTTTTTATAAATTAAAGTGGTAGTTGATGATGGAGGAGGTAAATTTGTATACGTTTTGTATGTGTACTATGTTATTGACAACAAAGAAGTAGTTTCTATGAAAACATTTCATTTAATTCTAACAAAATTGTATATTTTTTCATTTTAATTTAAATCATGTATGAGAGAAAATATAGCGTTCGTGGCAGGCAAGCATATCTCAATTATGTAATGTTTACGTTTCCATTTTATTATTATGATTACCGCAATAAAAAGGCAGGCAAGACACACACACACACACACACACACACACAATTCGCGTTATTTATGGCCTCACTCATGTTTATTTTCTTACATTTGCACGCGTTTAAATGGAAAGTGCCAAAACCCACTCCAACACAACGCGTGCAAGCCGAAAAAGTGTCCAGTGTGGATAGCGATTTGCTTCCTGTGGATCGCTGGGCAATGTAATTGCACGTGTTTACAGAGGAAAGGTTCGTAGACAGACTTTTCGTCTTTTGGGAATGAACCCTCTGCAAGATGCTCAGGGTCCATGAGTGACTTCGGAGCGCTTCGGAGGAGGGATGATTATGCGTAGTTCGGTTTCTTTATAAGAATAAAGTAAGCCTACCTAATTTTTTGGATAAAGTGACTGAAAATAACATTATATTAAACGACTACCCCATAATAACAAAAATATCTAAAAATAGTGAAATTATTTTGAGGGTGGGCGATATTTTTTTAGAAATTACTGAACCGAATTCAAGTAATTTATTTTAAACATAAATCTTACAACATGGAAGTCATGTATGGTTCTCCATACCGATTTTTTAATAATTTACGTAGCACTAAAATATTAAGTGAAGTTACCGTGCTTTCTCTGCAACATTAAGCATGCATACGACTAAAATAGTATCAAGAACTAAAGTTTAGAATGAGCTCGTGAAGGTTAAGAGTACGAATTATTCCTCCATGTTGTACCTACTGTTTTATCATAATCGGACTTGAATGATTAAAATTGCAAACATAAAACTGTTTTCAAAGAAATACAAATTCCAACGAGCAATATTAGGGTTCACATTTGTTTCAACACATAATTTTGCATCTGCTCCTAAAACTTATAAATGAATACACGGTACACGTTCGCATCTCATCGTGTGCCATGTAGAATATTTAATTGATATTACTTTGTTCGGACACAATAAAACTTAATACATAATAAAGACAAATAAACTTAATACATAAGTTAAGACACGATGTTACCCATAGTTGATAGTTGATATTTACAAATATTTATGATACTTCTCAAAATTTCAAAAATACTAATTTTAGAAAGAGGAGTTAGTTATATTTCTCACGGGAAATTTCTAAAACCATATTCATATCATATTCCTATTCTGTTACACAACCCAGATCATATATTATACTTATATTTGTATAGAGATATATATGTTACATGGTAATAAAATTTGTTATTACATAGAAAATTATATAGAAACCTCTGAAGATGCAGATTAATTCTGTCAAAGGTGCGTCAGGTTAAAATATAACGATAAAAAGTAAGCACATTCTACTTGCAGAAGTAATTATAATTTGATTATATATTCAATTATGTAATGCATTTTCAATCAACTTCATAAAATAAGAGTACGTATAATTTGCAGGTTAATCCACGTCTGAGCTTTGCTCTTTAATTTTTTTATAGTATGTACATTTACGTGCAATATACAGGTTAAAAACTTTATCTTAGCAAACAACTGTTTACATGTATAAAATATAACGTTTCCAGTTTTGAACTTTTGGACTGAGTTTACTTAGGTATACATAATTTATTTTTGGTATATCTATTTTGAAGTTGGCATTTAAATTTCACATTAAAATATTTATTAAAACTAACTGAAACTTACAAATTTATGACGTTAATTATGTTTTTGTTTGCTTGCAGCATTATATGTTATGGCAATAGCTCCTGCGGAGAAAACTTAATTCCTTTCTCTGCAATGTTATATCAACTCACCAAAATGAAATGCATTCATATATGTTTTAGGTACTGGATTGATTCTAAATTTTTACAAATTATTCTAAAAAACAACATATTATTTAAAGCATAACAAAGCATACAAAAATGGCAGTAACCAATCTTGCTAATTTTAAGCACATTGTTGATCTGTTGACAACAGTGAAACTGAAACACGTGCGCCACGTGAAAATGTAATTTAGCTTTATAAAGGATTAAACAAACTAACCTAGAATCGCATATCGTATCAACTTATTAGTAATAATCATTGTGCGAATTAAACGAAGTATAATCATCCTATGGTTTTTATTTCGGCAATGAATTGTTGACATCAAATATTATTGAGTAAACAGTGACGCCACAGCTATTTCAAAGAAACCGATATTTATCTGGACGACCAAATCGATTCAACGCCGACATTCGCTAGTTTGTAATTACCAACGCTCAACACAAAAATATTATGTTACCTTATTTCAAGCAATTTACTTTATTTTGTTGTGTTTCAGCTCTCACTTGACCCGTGAAACATAGGCCTGTTTAATTGTTATTCTGCAAGACGTATTTATCTCATTTTTATCTGAATAATAGTTACGTAACTACACAAAGAATTTAGTGTAGTAATAGAATTCTTACATTTACATGAGGTTTTCATTTCCGATAAAATTTTGTGTTTCATTGTCTGTAATGTAGACGTTACGTAAGATTACTCTCATAGAATTCGATAAAACAAGACATTTATTAGTAACGATATTTACGATTTTTACATAATGACGATGATGATGATAACAGCGATAATAACAAGCACAACAAATTAGTTGTTATCGCGTCCCTTGAATAAACAAAAATGCGTTTGGACTCCCAGCCAGGTTTTTCGGGTTTCTAGCCTTCATCACTCCACCTTCGTAATTTGTATCTGAACTGCTACCTGCTGCGTCTTACTGTAAGACGCCTTTTGGTGTCATCACCATTATCAAGTTCAAAAATGCCCCAAGAATTATAAAGGCAAAAGAGTTTTGAAATTAATAATGGTGATGACACCTAAAGCCTTCGTTCAGCAGTTTAGCAACAAACAGTATTTTGTCTTTTTTCTTTTTTTAAAGACGTTGTTTAGATTCCTGTTTAGTATACCCTTCTCCTTGCTGAAGACTTCATAAACTTCTTATGTTTACAGTTTAAATTGTTTTACGTTACACTTTTGTTCTTTTATTTAAAAGTGAGGTTACGGAAATAAATCTTTCTACGAATTATGAATAATATGTAACACAAATTAAATGATAAAAAACTGTTTATTAGTATTATATAAGGTCAAACAAAATTAGCATTAAATAAGCTTAGTTTTAGTAGAGAAAATAACGGTGCACAGATCGTTACATTCAGCAAGAATAGCTTATGAAGTGGCTAAGGTTTTTATTATAAACTAAAATCGAAGGACAGAAAACAGAAAACAGTGGTGTAACACTTATGAGCTGTGCCGTATATGAGAAATATTTCAATTATTAAATTAAGTTAGTGATAGCTAAATGTAAAGATTTTAATATGTCTAACAAGACCTTCCTTAATACGTATAGAAGATACAGTATATAAGAAACAGTTTGTTCACGATATTGATTGGCGACTCGTTCGGCACTTGGTGAAACATATTAATATAAATGTTTTAAAAAATATATAAACACTAGGTACGAGAATTCTCTTTGAGAATAGCCTAATACGCTGAAACAGCTGGCAGAGTTAAATAAAAACTGTGAAACATACTAAGTGTTTATATATTTTTAAAAACCTTCGTAAACAGTTTGTTAACTAAGGATAATATAAAACAACTTTTGTAACAGGAAATCATGGGTTAGTGCATCAACAAGACGTTTAGTATCATACAACCTGAAAAGGGCCGAACAGAATGAATGAAATGCATGATTAATGAGAGGAGAATATGGCAACAGCCCCACAAGTTTTTAAACTAAGCCTGTGAATACATAACACTTATTAAAAATGAAACTCGTATTTTAGTTTTAATATGCAACGAACATCAGTAACATCAGTAAAACATACATTACCGAGCTTTTATTTTAACTATAACTGTAGCCATATTTTGTTAATACTATAATTTTAAAACTTTTCCTTGTTTATGTATGGCTCTATAAAGTTATAGCTAGTAATAAATTTTACTACGTAAGGACATAATGTGTTATCGGCTATAAAGCTCAGTAAATATCCTACTCCATTTATGAAACGCCATGTGTTGAAATGGGCACTAAACGTTATTCCTACTCTCCTCAAATATACCCAAATATCTTGCTTGGTCAGTTCCTTACATGAACTGTGGAAACCACTAAAACGTGTTTTTTTACTAAAACTCTTTATAGTTATGTTATAATATTCCTTGTACATTATAACTATAGTTTTATTTTGTTATATAGAATCAGGTTCGGGAGACGCGTCTTTGATCTCCGAGATTGATTAAGGTGGGGAAATTAGTATTTAGTGTAACTTGAACAATAAAAAATACCTGAAGTACAATTCTCACTAAACTTCCTTTCCTGTGTGACGTACGATATGAACAGGCCACTTTTCCTGCCTAATAGAGCCATAACTGGTATTAAAAAGGAATCTCGTATTACAGGCCTACAATCATATACGGAACCGTGTTTGAAAAGTAACTACACGTATAAATGCAACTGTAAATTGCAAAACATGTGTTCATGTGTAAATTAGTATTATGTGTTCAATTTAGTCAAATAGTAATTACACTAATGCTATTTAAATAATCATTTTAAACTTTAATAATATTAATTAGCTTACTTCGCTTATGTTAATGTATGTTAATAATTTTACTTCGCTTACGATTTACTCTTGAACTACAATGAGTCGTATTTTAGTCTCGTAAAGTATTGTCAAGAGTATTCAAAATTTTTCATAACAAAATCAAACGTATTTTATAATTGCAAACATAAATAATAACTAATAATGTTACGTAAATTATGGTATACGCATTTCTAAGTTCACGATGGCTCACTAATTGTTGACAGTGTGTAGTTACGGTTTTGTCAAGCGACTTATGGCTAACTCTGTACCTCTAAATATAGTTTACTCGCAGTTGTTGTTGTTGGATGTAATGGCCTCACTGTTTTAGCTCTTTCGATTTAAGTGGCTCACGGCGGTTGTAATGTCTGTGCGTGAATGATATTGGATTATCATTACTTACGATTACGGCTTACGATTATCATTTTATTTTATCCGTGTATTATACATAAATATAAAAACTTTGTTGTTCCCTGAAATCTTAATTTCTAAATCTGAATGAAGAATTTGCATTATACAATTTAATAACGAATTTTAGAAGTACGATATTAAATAAACTTAAATGTTGTAAAAAAAAGTTGCAAATACATACGCATTTTATGCATTGTAATTATAAATCATATACAGTAAGTTATATTTTCCAAGCCAATTTACAGATCAAACTAATATAACCTGTCATACAAAACACGTGTCACAGTTATGATGAACCAAGTCACGCACCGAGTCAGTAGATAGATAAAATAAGTCACGGTCTGCAGATACCAATCTCGAAGGCCGAGATCGTCATTCTAAATAAGAGAAGGATACATAAAATCAGTCAGTAGGTGGTAGGAAATGAAGAAATTTATACATCAAGAACGGCCAAGTACCTGACCTGGGAGTAACGCTCGATTGTAAGCTCACCTTCTGGGACCACATAGAAATGCTTGTAATAAAGCCGCTGTAGTGACTGATACTAAGTCCCTTACAGGGCTGATACCAATATTGATGGCCTTTGCCGAGTAAGAGAAAGCCGCAGATATTATCGGTGCAGTCTAACCAAATATACGCGCGGAAGTACCGTATGCGCATAGCTTCTCTCCAGCGGCGAGGAGCATTGACAATCGCGTGCTCTTATAGAATCATGTTGGAGATGGCAGTTATGGTGGTGGCCAACGTCGTCCCTATAGACCTTTTGGTACAGGAGCCCAAATTTATCTAAGCGCGCAGTGGGGATCTTGGCAGAGCTGTCCAAGCCCATGCTCAAACTATGGACTTAGGACACGACGACACCTGAGGTCGCTGGACGGCAAGACACATCAGGAACTTAGGACCGTGGATGTAGCACAACCACAGCAGACAAAAGCCTGAAAATTTCTCCCCAGCACACAACCGTGCTTGGAAATAACATCGATTTCGATGCAACAAAACTGATGGATGCTATGATAGTGTTGCAGAAACGCATCATCAAGGAGCCAATTAAAGTTTAAAACGATCGAACACTTTCAGCAAAAGGATCGACAACCTGCTGCTTCATCGAGCCTGGGAGAAGGTACTTGCTTTCAACAGTCGGGGGCAGTCGGACACCATCAGAAAACAAGTCAACACTTAACAGACACAACTTCGACAGCAAACCAACAAGAATATGCATTTGAAATCACACCTAAGTACAAATACAGGCCCTACCTCGGTGGAATCTGCCTGAGGATGAAAGAGATGGAGCTTCTGAAAAGTTGCGGAAAATAGCAAAGTACAACGTGTGTTTCATCCCTCACTTGACACGAGAAATATATGCTTATTGCATTGTTTTTACAAAGATATATTATATCTCTTATTTTATCAGAATATTAATAATAGGGAAATACGTAAAAATAGTGCAATAGTAGAATTCTTACATTTATGCCACGTTTCCATTATTGATAAAATTTTGTTTTCCCTGTATGTAATACAGACCTTACTTAAGATTTCTATCATGGATTTCTAAGAAAACACAAAATTACATAGTAGGATAAATAGATTTTTATATAATAATAATATTTTGATATTTGTTGTTGTTGTTCATCTTCTTCTTCTTCTTATTGTTGTTGTTGTTGTTTAGATTCGTCTTTAGAATACACTTCTCGTGAAGTACAATAACCTTCTTGTGTTTATTTTTTGAAATGTTTGATATTACACTCTTCTCTTCTATTAAACAATGAGGTTAGATTTATGTTATGTGTATGATTTAGAACAAACACGTTACTGATTAATTATAATATTCACATAAAAGTACTCCACAAACTTCGCATTATAAGTTCCGTTATTTCCTTTCTCTTTTCAAAGTCATCACACAATTGCATATAAAGGTCTCCCGTTTTTCTGACAGTGCTGTGATATGTCCCTAACTCACATGACTGTGCACCATCAATCACATCCCTCAAATACAGTTTCCCCTTAGTATGTGTCCTCATCCGCCTTTTTAATGTAAAATATGTTTTTTTTTATTATCTTTTATAATTAAGTCAAGATGGAGATAATTCATGCACTTGGGAATTGCGCAACACTGGTTTTTGCAGTTGGAAAGAGCTCAATACTGCTTGCGATTATGGTTTCTAAAAATGAATATAATTTGTTGTTTACGGTAAGAAGAGAAAGTATAATTAAGTATATTATCCGTGCGTGTATGTGTGTGATTATGCACGTTGTAATAACTTTTTGAGAAGAATTGTGTAAATCACTTAACGTAAATTATTCTGAACATAATTTATATGTACACATTTACATACGCACGTGGCTCTGCGTGTGAAAACTCAAGTGTGCTAGTAAGACTACATTTGTTATATTAAATTTAAATAAATAAATAAGTAGTATTTTTTTATAATATTGTTACGCAATACGGAACGTTCTTGTACAAATGTTGTTCTACACGTATCTCGCCTAGCCCAGTAAAGGAGTGTTTCTTCAATGACGCAAAAAGTACGCTCTACAGTTTTTGAGCGCCTGTTGATACATATTATGGATTATTCTGGAACACTTGTGCTACCTTTTAGTACGTAGGCTTTCACGGCCGGTGTCATTATAATTATTTAAAACTTCCGGGCTGAAAGGCCGTGGTCGAATGCTTGATCTTCTGCAGCTAGACGTTTCGGCCACACCACCGGTATACTTGTGCTACCTATTTAAACAACAGCAGCTGGCTTTGTCAACCAGTTTACGTCGGGCGATTACTCAGTGCGTTCATGTGGATATTAGTGAAAAGTGATTATTGTACGGGACTCTATTAGTTAACATTATTGTTGCGTGTGGACAAATTTAGTTTGAATTATTGTACGAGTATAATCTTGTTGAATAACTTGGTGACTACAAAGTATCATTTGTGATTAATTAAAGCTGGTTATTAGTGACTTCGTTAGTGTTTGGGTTTTCACTGTACCTACCATACGACGATCAGTGAGACCGTCGTAACAATATCATAATGTCTTGAAAAGAAACATTAATACCATTAAATTTTAATTATGTATGTGCAGTAATTCTATCATATATAATTAGTTAGAAGAGAGAATGAGAAACTTTGTGTTAAAGATAGTGAAGACAGAATTCTTTAACAAAAACATGAATATAAAGATAAGTGCCGAGTGAAAGGAATTTCTAATGAGGAAGGTCGTTAGAGATTGTAGCTTACTCGTTCCCAACGGTAATTTTATTCATGCTACGGTGATTTTTAATTGGAATCAGCTGCATTCATCAACAGACAACACAGTTGCTAAACACAAGTAATCTGATATGATCTAATGCAGACACACACGCACGCGCACACACACACACCTTACATACACACGCTTACACATAATATATTATAAACAAAAGTATTCATACGTATCATTATTTACCTGCAATAAACAGAAAATTTAACGAATTTCTATTGTAAACGTGTTTCGTGTAGGACAGCATAATTGTCGCAGGCTAATAAAAACAAAATTTGCAGTTAGGAAATGTAAAATGATTTATTATGAATTTAACACTTTCATATTTTAAATCAAAGTTTAAAACAACTGTTTAAGTGGTTCCGCACCATTACGCTGTGGTACTTCCCTGAAAGTCTGCTTGCCAAACTTGAGTACACCACAATATAGGTTAAGGACACAAAATCGGAAGTATAATCGGAAAACTAAGTAAATCGGAAGATAAAGTATAAAAATTAACTAAGCTAATAACTTTTAATAAAGGGGATACACAGAATTCAGTTTGTTTGTTTGTTAAATTTTTGTTAATTTTGATTGATTTATTCTTACTCACGACTTGGGTGATCATAATTTTTAATAACACAATTCTTTCGGTTGACAAGTACAATTCATGATATTTATATTACCCGTGAGTGATAACAATAATATTAAATCGTTACTGTCGATTAAAATATTATTGTAATTTAAAATGACTATTTTAAATAGAGAAATAGAGAAAAATATCAAGAGTAATAAATACTTGTGATATTTGCTAATATAGAAATTACAAACTGTACCAATAATTATGATTATTTTTCAAATGTTTTAAACTTCACAAGTGAAAAAGTAATAGTAATAACATATTTAACTTTTAAAAGATGTTAATTTTTTGTCCAGACACAATAGAATAAGAGATATAAAAGTAGTGTTTCTGGAAGTTAGAAATTTACTCAGATTAAATTTGTCGTTTCAAAGATAACCATGTTCATTCAGTGTCACATTCAATAAGGTAAGTTCTATTCACACATACATAGTATACACTGGGCGCAAATTTTCATTTGCTTTTATGATAATAAAATTATTCTATTATTGCTCCCATAAAATTGTTTCTTCTCAGTCAGAAAATTCCTTTTAAGACAGTAATATAATATTTTTTTCTTATGAAGTACATCTTTGGAGTGTTTTAATGTAATAGTAATTAAATTCTGTCACTTATAATAAAGTATTTCAAAAGACACTTCTGTCATTTTGTCTTTCCATTATTAGGCAACTTGACAATGGCCGTTACTTGTGTTGATTCTCAGATAAAAACGCTAATGTAAGATATAATACGAGTCTCGTTTCTAATTCGTTTATCGTTGACTAATAAATTCTAAGTTTATAATTTGATTTTCGTTGGAAGAGTGTTGTCCATTGATCGATAAATCGATCAATTTAATCCATGTGTTCTTTAAACCGACATTTTGTCTTTGTCTGTGGTAGTCTTTCTTAATACAATGACATAAGTAGGTAGCTAGAGGTAATGAGTAGAGCCCAGAACGTGCAGTGCAGCCACTGAAGCAATACTGTTGCATATGGAACTAAATCAATTATAAAAAATACAAAAACAACCATTTTGATTAATAAATTTGATAAAAATTTATGTTTATACCATTTAAATAAGTAATTTGTTTACTTCGCATATTTAAAATTATAAGTCAAAAAATCATAGTTATCAATATATTAAAATGATGAATATATCTACACCTAAAACTTTACAGCTTATGTGTTTTTGTGTACAAATATGTTTGTGTGTGAATGGGTGGTTGTTGGGTGTGTGAGTCTGTACTCATATTTGCACGACAGGAAGTCATGATGTATTCACACATACTTGAAACATGTTTAGAAATGCAGCTGGCAAATAAGCTACATATTAGCAGTCAAAAGAAACCTGTGTTAATGCGAATGTATTATCTTGGCCTCTACAACTTACTTTTTTTTAAATCGATTCTGAGACAAATTAATGTAAAACTGTTTTTCAAATGCAGTTGTAAACAGAAACTTTTCTTATGATGTTGGATAGTGAATAACCCATGAAAATGTGCATATAAACAAAAATAAAATTTATTTGCACATAGAGTAAAATTTTATATATATATATATATATATATATATATTGCGACAGTACAAATAAGTGATGTACTGAGCATGAAATATAAAAATTTAAATTTACTTAATAAACTGTAAATAATTAATAATATATTAGAAATAGGCATGTTAGGGATTGCAAGCTTGGCTCAGACAAAAATATGAACAGGTGTTTCGACCTGAATCGACGTGCACACACACACAAATGTAACTGAAAGTGTGTACACCAGTATTTTGCTAGTGTGTGTGAACGCAGGTCTCTGCAGGCGAGTTTGCCACCCCAAGATGAATAATTGCACAATTACTGTTTTTCCGTAATTATTCATAAACTAGAATTAAGAATTAAAATCCAAAAGCACCATAAAATGTAAATAAATTTACTAAATACTGTGTACGAAAACCACGCGAAAGTGACACACCGTACAAGTGCAATAGTGAAACAACTGTGTACACATACAATAAAATATTATGCAACTTTGCAACGTTGTCACGTTGCATAATAATGGCGCCCAACGTGGGGCATCACAAACATAAATTACATGTAAATTTGTACACATACAATATAATATTATGCAACTTTGCAACGTTGTCACGTCGCATAATAATGTCGCCCTGAACGTGGGGCCCGACATGCCTAAATTTACGTACAAAAATTTGTTACATAAATTATAGCTCATGAACGTATGACCCGATCCCCATCATTTAACTATTAAGATTTTTATGTAGTTAAATGGTTGCTCTAAAAAAATATAAAGAATGTGTTAAATGAAAAATGTATAATATGTAATTATTATTTATAGTAAACAGTAACTGAATGTAATGTTAAATTGTTGTGTAATCACACAGCTGGCGCCCACAAATAATATTGTTTGTCTATGTAACAGGTGTAACTGTAATGAGTATTAATAATAACTATTAATAAAAATACAGAAATAAATAAATAAGTAGGGAACGGTTATCAATAATAATTGTTAAAGAATTATTACTAAATAAATATTTTAATAATTATTCAACATGGCAGAACCAGGAGGGTTGAATGTAGAAGCATTTAAAAATACGATACTCGCCATGATGGACGAATTAGTTATAAAACAAGCCGAAAAATTTAAAGAGGATGTGAAAGAGGAGAATGTCAAACAAATAAGAAAAATAGAGGAATAAATACAAAACAAACAGAAAGTTTAGAAAAGAACTTAGCAAAACAAACAGAAAATTTAGAAAATAAATTAGAGCTACAGTCCGAAAATTTTAGACAGGACACCATAAAAATTACAGAGAGTCTAGAAGAGTTAAAAATTGATAATATTGAAATAAAACAAAGTATAATTGACAGTAATGCGCAGTTAACTAAAAACATTGTTAATACAAACAGACGTATTGACACGATCGCAGAAAATGTCTGTGGAATAATTAATAAACAAACGGAGGTAATATGTGAAAAGACAGTATGTAAAGAATTCATACAAATTGAAAATACATGTGTAATTACTAACGATAATTATAAAAAAGTAATTAACATTAAGGAGGAGAAGCAAATAAAGGTTAATAAAACATACCTTATTAATAGCGATATTCCAAGTGTGAGGCACACACACAATAGTAAATCACACAAGATGACACATTTGAAACACATAAGACACCACACTTACGGAGATAAATATCACTGTAGGCCTAACAAGAAACGTAGTAAGTTATCTAGACGAAACACTACGCAAAATTGTAGTAAAAATGATGTTAGATATACGCACGATAATTATAATAACGATAATTATAACTGTAAGTATGAAAACTACAGAGGTTATCATAAACGACGAATGAAAAAACCGTCGACAACTGTTCATGTAAGTTCACTCAACCAAACTAGGGACGAGAGAATTGAGAAAGAGCGAAGCATTTGTAACGAGAGAAAGAGGGTAGATTTTAAGTGGCCGACAGGCAAGATGAAAACATTGCTCTATGAACAGGTGACTTATACGATCAAAACAAACGTTTACAAGGTAAGTATGCACACAAACGTCGCAGCTATGCAACGGAAAGGTAACGAGGGGATAATACAATGGAACGCGGACGTTGTTTACACGAGGATGAACACAATGAATTTCCTGTGTACAACAACCAATTGTGTAATGAAGGGTGTCAGTTCTAACGACACACCGAACTCAGAACTCAATACCCTAAAATAAATAATTATTTTTAAATGAGAAAAATAATGTTACTATTAATTATTAATAATAATATAAGAGGGTTAATTAAGAAATGTATTAGTGATGGTAAGGAATGCTATTGTAGAGAAATATTTAAGAAAGTAATGGTAAAAGATGTTATTGTTGTTGTTAATATGAAGAAATGGTAAGGAATGTTATTATTGATATGTTATAAATATGAAGAAATGATTAAGATGAGCAATAATTGCCATAATTGTTAGAACGACTGATCAAGCGAACACTTATTGAAGATACAAGGACACAGAAGAAAGCGAGAGTGAAAAGTCATAAGGGCAGAGACTACTTAGGATTAAGGACTTCGAGAAAAATATCGTTGTTTTCCAAGACAGTTCCTCTGTAACCGATCATGCGACACACTACAAGCTAAAAGAGTATTCTGTTACGGAAGTGTATTTCAAGAAAGTAGTAACGATCAGAAAGGTAATGTTAAAGAAATGTAATAAAAGGTAATGAATGTTAATGTATTGTATAAGTAATGTATTAGATAAAGTAATGTCATGTTAAGAAAAGAGCTAAGGAAGATTAGAAGCGAAGGTAAGAATGTATGAATTAAGATAATGTAAAATAATGGACCGTATACATTAAGACAGCAAGTAGGACAGAACACTTTCATCGTATATGATGAGATACAGAAGAAAGAAATTGGTAAATTCCACGCAACGTCATTTAGGAAGTTCTACACATGAAAACAGAGGTCAATGAAACCAGTTAAATCAGCTGTTTGTAAAGCCACCCTACTACAAGGTCGCGAGCAGTGAGCGTACGAAGAGGGGAGGTAAGACATTTGTATACACTCCAATTAAGGGTGAAATGACGAATATTATTCTTTATTATTTGTTACATTTTTTTGCAAATAAGAATAATAAATAAAAAAATAAAAAAATTGTAATAAATAAATTTATTAAATTTTTTTTGTTACCAAGCAGAGGAATAATGCGACAGTACAAATAAGTGATGTACTGAGCATGAAATATAAAAATTTAAATTTACTTAATAAACTGTAAATAATTAATAATATATTATAAATAAGCATGTTAGGGATTGCAAGCTTGGCTCAGACAAAAATATGAACAGGTGTTTCGACCTGAATCGACGTGCACACACACACACAAATGTAACTGAAAGTGTGTACACCAGTATTTTGCTAGTGTGTGTGAACGCAGGTCTCTGCAGGCGCGTTTGCCACCCCAAGATGAATAGTTGCACAATTACTGTTTTTCCGTAATTATTCATAAACTAGAATTAAGAATTAAAATCCAAAAGCACCATAAAATGTAAATAAATTTACTAAATACTGTGTACGAAAACCACGCGAAAGTGACACACCGTACAAGTGCAATAGTGAAATAACTGTGTACACATACAATAAAATATTATGCAACTTTGTAACGTTACAAGTATTTCAAAAATTACACCAATACATTACCATGTACTCAACCAACTATAAAGTGTATTACACCGGCCAGGTCGCAGGATTTTTTTATTCTCGTTGCGTCAAGTATATGTAGTTGCACAATAATTAAATAATTTTCAAACAGAAGTGAGATGTTGTTGACATGAAATAATTAATTAAAACCGTTTTAAAATAATTATACTAAGTTTTATTTATGTTAATTAAAAATATTCAAATATTAAAATTTCAAATCTTTGATAAATAAAATATTCTCTTTTATAAGTTTACATAAAGTACCATATAACCTTCTCTGCTATTCATGACGTATTAAAATAAATAACCATATAATCTTACTAGCTAAACAGACATGTTAAACAAATTATCTAAACTCTTTTTCTTTCAGTGTGTCTGACTTTTACTCCAATTTTTAAATAATAATAACAACTCATATACAAACAAAAATAATATTAAACTCAAGAATAAAATTACTTTTTGCTATAAACAAAAATAAAATAACATTTACTTTCAACCTATTATTTAATTCTACTGGCACACCCAGATTTTAACATAATGCAGAAGATTAGTATTTTTTAAATTTTCGTATTAAATTAAAATATTTACTTTAACTACTATTTAAATTTAAAACTTTAAGTCTTTATTGTTTATGTATAATTTTTTTTAAAGTTCTTTTCACCAGAAAAAAATATAATTGTTTATTCATCACCTGCGTACATCTGCCGTTACCGTTGCACGTGTGTGTGTCCTGAATCCTGAGAATTTGATGATGATGATGATAATTATGCTGATGCTGTGTTCTATGTCTCTACGGGTTGTTGATTGTGATGGTCCAGAGTTCCTCCATACGTCTTGGTGTGTGTGGTAAAGCGTGTGTGGTCCTGATCGATCGGCAGACAGGCAGCGTGACGTTGTGTAAATAATTCTTGAGTCTGAGACCGCCCGAAAATTGCCGGTGGTATTTATACTGGACGGCAATCTGACAGGTCCAGGACTGTTTTCGACCTGTTAGATATTGTCACTTCGTGCAAAGCGTCCTTTTAATTACAAATCACTTTTTGGTTCATTTTCGCGATTTCGTCAACATACTCGTAACATGAGCGATATCATTGTTTGCGTAATTTTTTCTGGTCACTCACATATAACACACTTATTAATTACTATTTAATTACACAAGTAATTAACATTAAATCACTTAGCGTCATTGATATTGCAAATTTTTCAATAATTTTTATATTACCATATTCGTTAAAAATTCCTTAATGTAATGGTGTCTTTATAATTTGGTTAAGTCTTTGTTCACAGGTTTAAAACGTAATAATTAGTTTATTTTTATCCGGTTAAAACCCGATTACAGCCGTCCGCATCACCCCCTATTTTCCTGTCGTAGCTTGCATTCACACACACAAACACACAAGCGCTGTATTCACGCGGGGCAGGTGTACGCTATCTGACAAATTCTGAGCCTGCATAATATTGTTAAAAACTGTTCATCATATACTTTCTATGCTAAGTATTTACAAACATACCGCCCTGGGCAAATATGCAAATACAGTATATGTATTGTTGCAATATATATATTGTAACAGTACAAAATGTCCCATAAAAATCAACTAACTAAGTAACCAGAAGTGATGATAACCAGTAGTAAATCTACTGTCAGCATTCAATGACAATACTACATAACCAGACGATTTGACTGAGACATTGACAAAGACTAGTTCCCAAATAGATTAGTTAAGTGAGCATAAGAAACCATTAAACAAAGTCAAACACCATACATATGATTAAAGGTGAAAGAACTGATATTTACAACATGTATTAAAGTAGTATAAACAGCACATTAGCTGAGTAATTGAAAAGTAATAAGTTGCATAACAAATAAAAGGAAATATATTGTAGATAATCATAAATTATAGATGAATTATAATAAACGAACCATTAAAATAAGATTAACAGTATAAATACAATGTTAGATCAACCTTGAAAGAAAGGTATGCTAAGTCATAATGAATAAAGGTGATAAAATAATTGATGAAAGAACAAATTGTATATGTTCTAATAATAAATGATCTCAATGTATCAACAATGTAAAAACTATATGTATTTAAAAATGTTATAGGATGGTAAATTTTGTGGAAAGATGTATTATCAGTTACGGTGAACAAAACCTTATTATGAATTGTGTAGACTAAGAGAATGGCATAAGATGAGTTAAGATGACTCAATGAATTATAAATAAAGTAATAAAAGCTCAAAATAATGACTAACAACAACTTATGTGGAGTCCATACAGGAGGAAGTAGAGTAATTCTAAACTTGAAATAATAGGCAAACAAATGATGACAAAACAAATTATGAAAATAATAATCATATACAATAAAGAGACCATACAGAGTATAGGAAAATAGAGATATAACAATTATGTAAAAGGTGTAAGTCAGCAAACAATGTCAAGTATAATAAGTGTAGGAAGTGAGAATAATTTTGAATCAGTAATAATGAAGTCAGGAAGCCATTAAATAATAATAAACAAATATGTTATAAGGATTGTTAATGTTCAGCTGGATGCAGCAAATTTCAATAATAATATGTTAATTTCAATAAGATAATTGTGTTCAAAATAGAGAAAAATTATGGTTTAATAAATGTTAAAAAATACAAAAATAGAATCTGCAAAGTGTAGCAGAAGACATTTGAATTAACACAGTATTTAAGATAGTGTAACGTTGTGGCCTACGTTACAAATCCAGGGAACCCATCATAATTGACACTCGCCAATTATACAGGCTGCCTACGTTGTAACGAAATGAAATTAAACTCAACACAAATAACAATAGTATTTACGCTATTTATTAGGACACAAGGGGAAGGTATTTCACTGATTTATGCACTCACTTCAATGTGTAATAAGATGACATCTCTTTATTAACAAATTATTTGAAAAGATCCCATAACATAATTATTTATACTAAAATATTCAAAAGGGTTTTCAGTAAAACAAGGGATCACATTGATCATGTAATTTTACCTCGGATCCGAGTTTACTTTAAATATAGTAAAGACGTCTGAGTTATACTATGCTCATTTAGGAGCTTGCAAGATTACACTAACCATTTGAAGAATGGTATTATTTACTAAAGGGATAATAATTAACATTTCCTTATTAACGTTACAACGTATGATTTTCAATTCTACAGTTTTCAATTTTACATTTCTTTGGTTTTATTTATTGCTTAAAGAAAATTATAGTCTTTGAAAAGTCTCTTTCATCTATAAAGTTATGTCTCAAATGTAATTAATTCTCGATAGCCAAGCTATCGAGTCACATTTAAAATAAGCTTTGCTGTCCTCGTCCTGGGGTGTGACTCTTCGGAATTCTGGTAGTCGGCGTAGTCATCTGGGTCGTGTCTCTGGCGAATATCTTATAGTTGTATCAGTGAGGAGATTGAAGTAATGCTGGTTAAAGTTGGGTTGATCCACGTCGGTCCTGGTCAGCGTCGTATGGGTTGTAGACGTCCATATGTGCAGTTTGTACAGGCCACATATTCACAAGTAGAGTTGTACGAGAGTTTACATCTTAAGTAGAGACGTCACCTTCTTTACGTGTTGTTAATTTTTCTTAAATTATTACATTTCTTAAACAAACTTTTCTACATCTTATATATTTAAAAAATACTAGCTCCCCACGTTTTGTAGTGGTAGCTAACCGTTATATTTAAGTTTAATTAACACATTTCTGAAGAGCTCTCGCTCGGAGGTGTGTACTGTCTGACGGCGGCATAGTAACTCTTAACTTGATACGACTGGTACATTACAACGAAGCGGAGCGAGTACTCCGCGATAATATAGTTCCTACTTTTATTTAAATAGACATTATTATAACATGATGAAACAAATTATTTATACTTATTTAATTTACAGGAATTATTTTAACTACTACTCGTGCCTTCAAATTATTAATTACTTACATTACGATTTTCAGACATTTTTTTAGTTACAGACGGTTCGCTAAGCACGTTGTGTCCGGAATTAAACAGGTCAACGCATGATGATTTACTAAAGGGTTAACTGTGATATTAATAGCTTTTTACAATAGATTTTTATTACTTGTTTAGTTAGATTTTTCCCATTTAAATCTCATACTTATTCTGAGTTAGTACAGGGGTATTGGGTTTAATTTTGCGATTTAAAAATACTTAATTGCTTTTAAAAATTTTTTTTATTATTAAATATTTTATTATCAATTAAATCGTCACAATAGGCTATCATTAAGATAGAGTTTATTAATGAAAAATATATCCAAACTAGCCGCTATTCATATCAAAATAACCAGAAAGGAACGAGCAATACGATGCTAGTAATTGAACTAAATTTGTAATTAGTATAACTGAAAAACTAACATAAATATGATAAATTTTGTGAATTTTGGAAGGGTACAGAAAAATACCAACAACAATAATAAACCCACGCTAAAACAATTATGTAAGAGCTAAAAATAGAATGACCGCATCATGACGTCATTTTTAACCAATCAGGACATTACTTGAGAAATTAATTGTCGCTGCCTAGCGGAGTTTTCAGCGGACTATATATACAGATGTAAGAGTCTACAGAAAGACATTTTTTCGAATTCCATTCCGGCAGATACTACAGGACTCCAGATCAAAATTTTCATCAAATATTATTAAACCACAGCAGTGAAGAAGTTACATACCTATTAAAGTGCATCACAACAAGCAGTGTTCCTTTAAATAGTTGTGCGAAACAAAAAGAACGAGGTTAGGTGAATTACCTAACAACAAATTTAATCTCAAGAAGTTATAATCGTTCATTCGCGAAAAAGTAAAGTGTACGATCAGTGTATACGATCGTAAAGTGAATTAAAAAATAATCCAAAGCGATTATCAAGCAGGGAGTACAGTGCCATATATAATTACAGTGTATGAATGTTATGTTACTAGTATAAGAAATAATACAGTTATGTACTAACGCAAAACATTAATACTATAAGAAATAAGCATTGTCTATACTTTTTTCAAGATGAATTATACAATTCCAATATAATAATTAACGATCTAGGCTAACCATAGTTAACCTCAAAACTTGTAGAGGTCAGACGAACATTTCGTTAATCAATCTGAAATTTTAAAGGTGTCTAATCTATTAAATTAAAGGTATGTAAATCATCGTAACTCGAGGCATAGTTATTTTATTCTGTAGTTCTAAACGATTCACCCTTGAGGTATAAAAAATTTGTAAATAAACAAACTGATAATTAGAGTCATCATTGCTAACCTTCTGGGTTAGGAGAGAATTAAGCCAGGTATATTGTAATCCATAAATCATTGTTAAATTGAATGTATAGAGTTAAAGTAAGCACGCTGTGAGCAATAAACCAGTAAATTATTAATTAACAAACGTTGTAAGAAATTATTGAAGGAATTATTAGTTATTTTTCTTATTTAAAAGAGCTGCAATTTCAAGGCACTCAAACAGTTAAGTTGGCGGCTTGGACGTGTGAACCGCCAACCGTTTAAATACATAAACAAACCAGAAGAAAATTAATTAATTAAATTATATTAATCATTCAATCAAGGAAATAATTTAACAACATCAATTAAATTTATTTATTTTATTCTTTGAATAAATAATTTTATGGAATAAGAACCAGAGATTCCATATGGCGCCCAAGTAACATAAATTTAGCTCACTTACAAACAGTGCAGTTATACTGTTTTGACAACTTAACCGTTTTATAACGTACTGAGACCATCTGAACAACCAGTAAAGACAGACCTAAACTACCAGTGCTACACCAAAGGTACGTGAGAGTTATAATTACTTTATAATATTGTCAAAACAAGACCTTACTGTAGAAAGACAATTTAGGTCTACGGAAGTGCTACGGAACTTCAAGAGGATTCTGAAGTGAACAACATTCAATTAACTGAGATTGCAATAATTAATTAATTATATAATAAAAATTAATTAAAAAAAAATACAAATCCAATAAATTAAATAACATTTAAAATTATTTAATAAACAGATAATTAATTAAATAAAAGATAATCAACTAAGAGGTACGCACGTGGTAGGTTATAAATATTACAGACCAACGTGTGGTTTATCAACACGTACGCAAGGGGTACATTATAATATATATATTACATTTAATATTTATAACTAAATTTACCTCAATATGTTATTTTTCCTTATTTGGAACATGTTTCGAAAGCTCCTGTGCTCTCATCTCCAGCCTTTGCGATCTTGTGTCTGGTGAAGTATTTGTGTATTGGCTGCTGGATGCTATTAAGGTTGTTTGTTGGTCTTTGGTATTTTAAAGTTGTATTGTTGTGTGTGATTGTAGTATATGTACTTGTATTTTGTGTATTTTCGATGTTGAGTGCTTTGAATATTGTGTCATGTTTTGTATTGATTTGTATTTGTTCTGGTATTAGTTTGTTTTGTGTTTTATGTTTGTATATTTGTAAATTTTCCCAAATGTTCATTATGGTGCCTTTGTGTGGTATATGTTTTATTAGTGACACATTGGTATGTCTAGGAATTCATGTCCTGTGTTTATTGCATGTATGGCTAAATTGGATTTATATATTTCTGTTTTTTTGTATGCGTTTAGGTGCTCAAAATAACGTTTTTTCAGCTGTTTTTTGTTTGTCCTATGTAACATTTATTGCAATCTTGGCATTCAATTTTGTATATACCGTTAGATGTTGTATTATCTTTGTTGTGTGAGCTATTTAGATTTTGTAATTTATTTTTATTAGTTTTGTATGCTATTTTTATATCTGTGTTTTTAAATAGTTTTGTTAGTTTTGTCATTTTATTATTTATGTATGTGAATGTGGCCCATTTGTTGTTGTTGTTATTATTTATGTGTTGTTCATTTTGATTAATTCTTCATTGTTCAGTTTTTATTTTATGTTTGATTTTATTTTCTATTTTGTTCACAGTATTTTTATTGTATCCATTTTCATAACCAATTTGGTATATTATATTTCTTTCTTTGTCAGTTTCTTGTTTGTTCAGGGGAATTTTGTACATTCTGTTAAATAGCGAATAGAATGCTGCCATTTTTTGTTGTGGTGGGTGGTCAGAATGGTTAGGTATAATGATGTTAGTGGAAGTTGGTTTTCTATATATTGCATATTGTATGTGGTTGTTGTATCTTGTGATGGTTATGTCTAAATAGTTGATTTTGTTATGTTTTTCTTTTTCTTCTGTAAATTGTATTTTAGGATGTATGTTACTGATTTGTTTCAGTATGTTTTCTGCATTTGTGTTTTTGTTATTTGATACATATAGTCCATCATCTACATATCTTATCCATATGCTATTTGGGTCATGTGATTTTATAATATTTTGTATTTTGGTGTCTATGTGTTGTAGGAATATTTCTGCTATTATGCTTGATAATGGTGATCCCATTGCTAAACCTTCTTGCTGTTGATAAATTTTGCTATTAAATTCAAAGTAATTTTGTTTTAGTATTAGTTGGAGGCTATTTTTTATTTCGGTTATAAATTGTTTGTTTTCATTTTGTTCTTTAAGTTTGTTGATTATTATGTCTATTGTTTCTTCTACTGGGATGTTGGTGTACATGTTTGTGATGTCGTATGATGTGAAAAATGTATTTTCATTTATATTTATTATTTTTAGTTTGTCTATTAATTCGTATGTATTTTTTATGCTATGATGGTTATTTGTTAGATGGTTATTTTTTAGTTTTTGTGCTATTATATATATATATATATATATATATATATAAAATTAATTATGACCTACGGTTTCAGAGAAATGGAAAGATATATATATATATATATATATATATATATATTGTAACGAATCACAGGATCATGATATGCGGGGCAAGTTCACATATATTACACAGACAATGGACATTCATATTATATTGGTAGATGGTTAAGTTTGGTTGTTATCAATTGTATTTAGTAAGGTTAAGGGTTTAGTTTAGTAAAACTGTGCATTATTATTTATGGTTATTCTTGTACTGTGTTTGTGGAAATGTGCGCGCGTGCGCGAGTGGTAAACGTTTCCCGGGCGGTGCGTGAAGTATTTATCGTTGTGTTGACATTAACTGAACTTAGACATATGTATCGCTACAATCCCTATACCTGTCGGACTATTGTTTACGTTCATGTATATTATTAGTATGTAGGCAGTTATGCATGAGATACGGGTAGTCTGATTACCGCTATGCATGCTGTTACAAAGTAAATGCACTCTACTGCATGAAAAGTGCATTGTCACTATGTAAAAAACATGTGACTTCCATCCACCAATAGAATGCTGACTGGTGGTTGGAAATTTTCTTAAGCCTGTCGTTACACAGGTAGTTCCTCTACGCCATCTACCGCGAACGGGTCGTGCACTCCTTGTACAAGAATTCTACCGCTTGCAAGGTGCTGTAAAAACTATTCGTCGTTAGTGAAACGGGAAGACTCAGAACTGTGTGTGTAGTACATCTACACAGTATTGTTAACGCATTGTGCGTAAAATTACAGGCAGTTCTTCACTGCTGCTACCGCGAACGGTACATACAATCCTTGTACAAGATTCTACCGCTTGCAAGGATCTGTTAAGACTTTTCGGGGTTAGTAACGCCTGTGACGCATAACAGTTGATATTATCTCGTTACACACGATATTAATATTGTAGTATTACGTGTGTAAGAAGTGAGTGTAACTGTATCACTGTGCGAGATTTTCCGCAGTGACAGTATCATTAATTGTTACGCAATAGTTCCATCAAGACGTTTCCGTGCTAGTGCAAGATTTCCTCATAGGGTGGTCTGCTGATCGCGGTAGACCTTGGTATTCGCGAGAACACTTGAAGAAGCCGGAGAGGTATAAGCTCAATATACCGTTATTAGATTAAACTCACTGTCACCTGAGATATTACTTGGTCTTAAACTCTATATAAGTTTTGCGAGTAATAAAATCCGTAGTACCGTTGTGTGTGCGAAGTGTCGGATTTATCGTGGGAATTGCAGGACATCAGCCCAGCTGTTACAGGACATCAGCCCAGCTGTTATAGGACATCAGCCCAGCTGTTATAGGACATCAGCCCAGCTGTTATAGGACATCAGCCCAGCTGTTATAGGACACCAGCCCAGCTGTTATAGGACACCAGCCCAGCTGTTATAGGACATCAGCCCAGCTGTTATAGGACCAGCCCAGCTGTTACAGGACATCAGCCAAGCTGTTACAGGACGCCAGCCCAGCTGTAAACGTTTCTGGGAAAACGTCTGTCATTTGTAAGCCACACCTGACGAACCAACTACACCGCAAAGACCGGCCCTTCTCTTCAGCAACATCATCGTGGGAGTCTTCTTATGTAACGTATCACGTCTTGCGTATGAACATTATTTAGCATTTTAAAAGAAAGACTCTATATCAAACATTACATTCTGTACATTTCAAATATACCATATAAACTATAACTTGTGTTTGTACAATAAATAATCTTAAACCCTCCAATATAGACTTGTAATTTGAAATACACATACTATCATATCCTATGCGCCAATAGTTTAGTAATTTGTGTTGTCGCAATATAATAGCACAAAAAATATGTAGGGTATATAATTATGAAGAAAATTGAATAAATAGACAAAATATTTCAAAAAAGGGTATGAGTACGCGGGCGTGCGTTTTTGTGAGAATTGTGAGGATTGGGAGACATAAGAGACATCATAATTAGAAACGTTATGTAACTATTTTATCAATAAAATTGTATAAACCTGCAGTTTACTCAACACGTGACATTACGGTTGCCGTAGATAGTTGTTTGTAGTTCAAACGCAATCTGTGATGTCACGTCGTAACGCCTCAAGTTATGTACGTGATGTTTCTATCTTAGCTTGTCCCTGTCTCTATCTTAACGTAGAAGGTTTGCTGGCTGTGTAGTGTAGGCCTACACTGTACAGTTTTCCTTATGCTCAACGCTGATCACAACCCTCCCCGTGTAACATACAAATGTGTCAATATTATAAACCTCATACATGTACAAATGTTGCATTAAAATTGTACGTGTAACTCGGGTTAAATTATTTTATATACAAAAACTATATATACATATATTCAATCACTTTCTGCTACAGTTCGTTTCTTGATATATATAAAGTATTTAAAATTTATAATTATATTACCTCAAGATGTTCTTTTCATTATTTGGAACATGTTTCGAGAGTTCCTGTTCTCTCATCTTCAGCGAAGATTGCGAAGGCTGAAGATGAGAGAACAGGAACTCTCGAAACATGTTCGAAATAAGAAAAAGAACATCTTGAGGTAATATAATTATAAATTTTAAATACTATATATATATATATATATTGTAACGAATCTTTGTACATAAATGTAGGCATGTCGTGCCCTAAGTCCAGGGCGACAAAATTATGTAACAATACAACATTACAAATATAATATAATTTAAATTTGTGATCCTCCACGTCGGAAGCGACAATTTATGTAACAATAAATATAATTTAATTTGGGTTTCAGGTGTATCTGTAATAAGAACTCTATGTAACTTGTAACGGTATTTCAAATTTATTTGATATTAATAAAATTGTGCACATGGCACTTACTTCGACTTAAAACATTCGTTATTATTTTGTTACTATGCCGTAAGGCTTATGCTATATACATCCCACAGACTAAATATTCTATTCTACTAATTATTGTATTAAAAAAAATCTCATTTCCAGACTACTCAGTCAATTAGTGTGTTTAAAAATATCAGTGTTTAAATATCTTTTTACATATTGTAATGTAACTCAAAAATAATAGTTACTGAATTTATCTTTCTTTTCTCAGTACTGATTTATATAAAACGCTAATTTTTACTTAAATGCTTTGCATTCTTTTCATTTCAATACTAATTTGAGCTCTTGTTTACGTTAATCTTACTTCAATAACATCTATGGTTTTAATTCTATATTTACAATAAACATTGGCTCTTACTTTTAAATAGAACAAGAATGTCTTTAATTGTCTTTGAGTTAATTGTTCCATTAAGAGATAAATAAGTTGTTTATCACCTTGTTGTCGTCAATCATACTTAATCATTGGATCCATCTGTAATCGTCCTCGTCTCGAACTCCAGCATCACTTCCTCTTGTCCACCGTCGTCTCCTCTGTCCAGCGTCGCTCCTCTAGAGTCCAGCGTCGTCTCTCTCTTGTCCAGCGTCGTCACGCTCTTCTCCTCTTGTCCAGCGTCGCTCCTCTCTTGTCCAGAGTCGCCTCGCTCTTCTCCTCTTGTCCAGCGTCGTCTCTCTCTTGTCCAGAGTCGACTCTCTCTCTCTCTCTCCAGCGTCGTATCGCTCTCTGGAACTTTTCCTCGTGGTGTTTCGGACGTCAGTTGATCTTCTTATGTAGATCTTCTTATGTAATTTTGTTACTACTTAAAAATTGTTTGTTTTACAATCCAGTTACATAACTGCATGGAACTGGAAGGATGAAACTATTTACAAAAAATTAAATATTCTGTGCGGACGGGCAGAAGCTCCCGCTGCCTGTGGGTGATTGAAAAAAAAGAACAATTGTAGCGTGTGTGTCCTATTTATACCCATGTCTTGGTCAACACCTGCAGTTGTACGAAATCGACATGTCAGAAACTGTCTCTGGGTTCAGTTCCCCCACTCTTTGTCAATTTCGCTATTTCTTATATTTCTGCGAATTGCAGAGTCCTGTAAGTATACTCTTATACTCATCTTATAACTATTTTCACTACACATGTTCACTGTAATTTTGGACATTGCAACTTAACCCTTTCGATTTGTACACAGTTATTTCACTACTACACTCGTACGGTGTGTCTTTTTCACGTGGTTTTTGTACACAGTATTTATTAAATTTTATTACATTTTATTGTGTTTTTGGATTTTACTCCTTAATTATAGTTTATGAATAATTACGGAAAAACAGGAATTATGCAATTATTCATCTTGGGGTGGTAAACTCGCCTGCATACACCTGCGTCCACACACACTAGCAAAATACTGGTGTACACACTTTCAGTTACATTTGTGTGAGTGTGCACGTCGATTCAGGTAGAAACACCTGTTCATATTTTTGTCTGCGCCAAGCTTGCAATCCCTGACATGCTTATTTCTAATACATTATTAATTATTTACAGTTTATTAGGTATATTTAAATTTTGATATTCAATGTGAGCACATCACATGTACTGAGGTACATCACTTACTTGTACTGTCGCAATATATATTGTAACGTCACAGAACGTTCCATAAAGGAAATTATTGGCATAGTAATTTATCATAAGAGGAAAGTGAGGTGAACAGTATCGAACCCAAGTAATCCGAAAAATTTTGTAATATTGTCCGATAATTAATATCATAACATGAAAAAACGACGAGACTATGACTAAGACTCAAACCCCATATATATTATTTAAGTGAAGAACAGTGTAAAACTAATAATATACTATAAGAGAGACAGATAATATCAGAAATAACCAAAATGAGGTCATTACTTATTAAGAAATGTAACTCTGAATAGGGTATAAAAAACTATTTATTGTGAATTAATGGACGAGATCCATTACTATACTTTGTAATATAGATAAAATAAATGTATTAAATGATTTGAATACATTATTAAAAAGGATGTAAGTTAAAATAAAAAAATATATAGATGTTATGACAAAAAATCTATGTTTAGGAGCTGAGTCCAATCACTCAGATTTTATGTAAAAATTAATTATTATAGAATTATTATAAAAACTATATGTAAATGTCAATTAGACAAAGACGAACAAATTATTTTAAATAGAGAAAACTGTAAAATGATTAGAAATCAATTAAAATACCCAGAAACAATACTAACTGAAAACATGTGATGGACCTATAATATTGTAATATTTATGAATTTAATGTTGACAAAATGCAACCAAATTGTATTATAAAGTTGAAATACAATATAATGTGACTATACTTATATATTTGACCAACTAAAACACTTTAACAGTCGAGTTAGGAAACTATTTACCTATACCATACCAGGCTGAGGCCAAAAAACAATCACAAAAAACAGTCATATTTGACAGAATAATTGCAGAATATTAGCAAAAATTAGGAAAAAGGTACAATCCTATAGTGTACTATAGAAACAAACTTACTCAGTTGAAAACAAGCTTAATTTTTAAAGGATTTGAAATATGAGAGTGAAATTTGTCACACCAAGAAAATGAATCACTTATGCAAACCAATATGATGCTAAGTAATCTTACAGTAAAAATAATATGTATCAGGATAAACCAGGTATCACCAAAGATAGACAATATAATAAACTCTCAGTAAATACCCGAAAAATCCCATATATGATACCGAAAAAAGACAAATTATTGTAAAGAACCAGTGACAAAAACATAGGACATATGTAAGGCCTATATAAAACTGAACTTATTTATATGTTATATGTGTTAATATTTGTTTATTTTGTTATAAAAAGATGATTATGTTATGCATTAATGTTGTAGCAAGAACCAAACAACTTCACAACATTTTTATAAGTAGAAAATTGGAATTTTGTGAAAACATTCCAAGGTAAGAGTTGTATTTTATGTTGTTTTATTAGAGTTAATTCGTTCAAAACCAATCGTAATTAGTATCATTAGATTCAGTTGAAATCAGAGAATCCAAAAATAGTAATGGCATGCAGATTGTAAGTAGTTATGTAAAATTGTTTGACAAATACCAGAATAATTTCAGTAATATCCTTTAGTGTGAAGAATAAGAAGTTTTTGTTCTAAAGCTTCTACGGAAGTCAAATTTGTTCCATGATGTTCCATTTGATTATTCTCGAACGTTCTAGAAGGAATTTTTACACAAATACACCGGACGTTCATGTCAAAAAATTAAAACAATGCCCCTTACAGAGTATAAAAGGAAGACGAAATTTGACCAAAAAACACTTTATGCTTTGAATCCAGAAGAGACACATCACCCACGAAACTGATCATCACATCCGAGGCGAAATCGAAGAACGAGAAGTCGACACGAGAACACAGAAAGGCTTTTCCCGTACATGACAAAAGACTGATTTAACCTATACAAGGAGTATACGCCGTGTTGTTGAATAGAGCAGCAACACGCCATATTTAATAGAACACACGCAGCCAGAATATCAGCGGCCCTGAAAAGGACCAAATTTTAATAGAGAATCAATTCTGCTGGTATTCGCTAAGACAAACTGACTTTGACAAAATTCCCAAAACAAACTGACACAAGCCTTTCAACGTTGAGTCCGGAACTGGCGCTGCGGCGGCCGAATCGAGAAACTACGCAGACAGCTGATCACCGCCGGCAGTATTCAAAGCATAGATTCAGTGCTAAACTTATTTCAATCGTGCGGAGTTTTAAAAAACCGTATTTTGACTTACAAATAATTATCAGTGCACGAGGAACGTCTACACGAAGAGGCAAGATTGGAAACGTCCCCAAGAGAAGTGTCCAGTGCAAGAAATAATTACCCACCGGAACGTGAGTTGTTCAAAAGTTAAAGTCATTTTTACCTGGTATCATTTGTCACACAGTTGTACTACACATGTCACACACCTTCAAATCACACAATCTTTGTAAAGCATCCTATTGATTTGTCTTGGTAGTTCAAAGGAGTCACGTCCTGAGTATAAAGATTTTTCATACACTAAACTCATGCTTTTCAACTGAGTAAATAAAATATTTATTAGCCGATACTTGATTGAAAAAACTTGTTAATAATAATTTTTTGTAACTCTGCAATTTTATTTAATACGAGTGTTAGTCCTTCAGACGATTTTTTAAGGTTCATTAAACATACGTTATTTTCAAATTCAAACTGTCTTGTTCACATTTTTTCATAGAATTCATTTAACAACTAAGAAATAAAAATTTAATTTTAATAATAATTTCTTGGAACAAAAAAATCCAAGTGGCGCCCACATACACATAGTAGCTTAAGTTGTTTTGCAGGACGACATCATCGCAGAGGAACCAGTCATCAGTAAGTATCGAAAGTGCGCGGAGTGTAACACCCGACATATAACAACACAACACACATACAATTTGACTCTACTATAATATATATATATATATATATATATATATATGAACGACTATGAATAAACAGGTAAAAGTAAAAATTCACGTTTGCATTTCAAAATTTATCAGATTTTAGGAATCTTGTGGACTCCTAAAAATGACTTTTCTTTAATAACAGTTGCCTCTTACTAGCATTTTGCCATTTGTGTATAAAAATAATGCGTACTCTTGCGTAATCCATAATCATAAAAATATTATTTTCGAGTTAGTTTAAAGACAAAACTTAAAAATTGGAAAAAAATACAAAATGTGAAATAAATCTCTAAAAACTACTGAGGGTCTGCAGTTACTGAAAAGGTGATTTATACTAAACGTGCAGAAATGTTTTACTATACACGCTCCGCAATGGTACGACTTATTACGTATAATAAAAGTAATTTTCACTGTAGTCTATGAAATAAGGTTATAAAAAATATTACTTTAGGAAAGGATAAACAAAAATATTAAAAAAAACAAATGATAATCTGTAACAGTCACGATCAACGAAAGTAAACAAAATTCACGGACTTGTAAATGAGGTGACCGTAAAAGTAACTTATAATGTTACTTGGAACAGACAAAAATAAGTTATAGAGTATACACTTAGTTGGTTACTAAAATAGACAATGAATACAAAGCTGACGGTTACTGTAGTTGCAAATATAAATGTAATTAAGCCAAATAATACGGTATGCGCTTCAACTGTCGTTACTAAACGAATGAATAATATTGAGTTAATGTAAAAAGAAACAAAATTGCATAATCGAAAAATAACTGTGATTATCGGAAATTTTCATAACTTTTACATCACATAATACAAATACTGTAATTAAGTACAAAGAGTTTAATATTATCTGGAAATTTAATATAATACGAAACATTTCAACTCTAAAAATGGAACCATTATTTACAAAAGGTCACTTACATACCTCTTGTCCTCTTCGATACATTCATAAGAATCGAACAAGACTACTCGGTCAAAATTATGTATAGCATAAAGGGAATATAAAAAGTAAGATACAATAATTTATATTTACCCCCTTCCCATAACCAAACTACAAAACCTATTTCAATTTTGTACAAGTAATTTCTAACTTATCATTGTATAATTACGTGTTTCATCTTAACTTTTTTACTTTTGCTTGTGTTTTTCATTAAGGAAAAACGTACGTTTATTGTAATTAAAGTGATAAAGTGATCAGAAGTTTCTAATAGTGTACGAGCCTCAATAGTTTTGCAAATTACAATTTCGCAAATTATGTTAATTGTGCATACAATCAGTACATTAATATATTATTGTTATTATTATTACTATTATAATTATTACTTTAATTTACACATAGGCATTATACAGTTCGATCCGTGTAAGTACAATGAGTCTGCAGATGGCTGACATGTATCTGCTGCTACGCTGTGTAAACGCTTCGCGGGGAAAGAGTAGCTCAACATCCTGAGATATCGAGGAGGAGTCTACCTGAGGATGACAGAGATGGCAGAGATAGAGATACGGCAAAGTGTCTCATGTCATAAGTTTTAAATAGAAATTTTATTTGGTGTCAGTTATTCTGTTTTCACTGATAAGTGATACTGCCATTTTTAAATTTCTGGTAACGCCATTTACCTTGACTCTAATTTCGTTATGTAGTTTTTGATCGATTTCTGTCTCTTGTGACTCGTAACACAGCAGTTTTAATCATCATTCACAAAAATAATGTTTTGTAAATTTATTTAAAAAGGATTTTAATTTCAATACTTATGAATTTTTTACTAATGTCTGATTATCTATGTAGATTTTTTTTTAAAGGAAAGAATACAAAACACTTTTATATTTCGGATATATGTAACATTTTGTTGTACAAAATTATTCATAAATATTTCCGTTTTAATTATCTGAATGCAAATTTCTATATAATTTATGATGAATTCTGCGAATTACTTGTTATTTATGCCTTCAATCTGAATGTACAGCTAAGAATTTACCTGAAATTTAAAATAATCTAGAAATATGTATAACGATAGTTACACCAACATTTACAAATAAATAATATCGTCTCAAGTTACACAATAAGACTAAAGATACTTTCAGGCATATAAAATAATAAAAACCTGAGTAATATCAAGAACGTAGAAGCAAAACTAAAAATTATGAAACGAGAATACTTTGAATTCCAGCGAGATGAGAACGTCGTGCCCTAACAAAGTATGTTGGCAAAGTTCATTTGAATCATTCGCTGTTTACTGTACGCGTAGTGTTGAAAACCTTTCTGTGCATTAGAGGAAGGCAATGTTAGGGAGAAATACGGTGGCGGAAAATAGAGGACGACAAAATGAATATCCTAATGTGGACTAAACGATCGCAAAGCGAGAAGTATCAAACACAAAGCAACCTAACAGAGGTTTAGTAGTTTTAACATTATTACTAATTCGGTATTGTATAAAATATTAATATATTTCAATATTTTGTGTAATTTCATTCATAATGATTAACGTAATTAAGTAAACATTTATTATTATTTAATTTTAATAAACTAAAAAAAGTCCTGAGGAATGTCCAATGCGTGAAGAAATGAAGACATTAGGTGGCAAATGGATGAAGACCAAATAATATTAGACACCGTATATACATCATAGCCACAAGGCGTTAGGCGTATCATAGGCGTATCATACATCATACAGCCACGGGGAACGAATGCCTGACGTTATAGTTCCAGATGTTGTCAAACTGGATTCCAAACAGAAGACGGAAACGGGGTATACCCAGGAGATCGTGGAAAAAGGACGTGATGAAATAGACAAAGAGGAGATTTCAACGAGGGGAACAGGTCGACGGTGGATAAACGGCAATGGCTCGCACGTGGTAAAAAATGTAAAAGGATATATATGTAAGGTATGTATGAATATGAGGCGGCTCAGTAGATCAGTGCGTATGGCACCTGGCTACTAACCTAGAGGTCCCGGGTTCGATTCCCTGGCCCGCACCATAAAATCAAGGCGCGTTTTTCAGCCCCCAGGTCGACTCAGCCTGTTGAAAATGAGTACCTGGGATAACGTCCTGGGGATAATAATGGTCGGCTGAAGCGTAGTGTTGGCCACACTGTTTTCATTGTATGCCGTACGGCTCGCATATGGCAGCCTACCCTGCCTTCTCCTACACTACTTCAGGTGGTACACACGGGAGCCATTATTATTATGTATGAACATGAACGTAATAACAATTAACGTATACAAACGTACGGCAACGCAAGGGGACTAAAGCAAATAACGTGCCTAAACGTATTAAAGCAATGTTAAAACTGTTTGTAATCGATAGCAATTACTCGTTAACACCTGTCGAGCGTTTCTTGTCAGCTGAGTTTAGGTTCCAATCTACAACACACTGACTGGACGACGACACGTTGACTTATATTTGTGTGCAAGTCGTAGGTATACTGCCGACTTCCTTAAACCACCTGTAACTGAAGTGTTACCAGTATCATAAATATTATGCCTATTTAATGCTTCATATAGTCAGTTCAACAGCGATACCTAAACCGTATGCGTGTGTGCGCCCGCGCGTGGTTGTGTGTTGTCTGTGTTTTAAAAATATAATTTTACTCTCTCTCTTTCTTTCTCTCTATCTCTGTCTAACTGTCTGTCTGTCTATCTCTCTGTGTCACTTCACCCCCCCCACACACACACACACACACAGACAAATATGTTCACTTATTTATTAAAATAAATGTTTTAATAATTGTTTTGTTACATACATTAATCGTTATTGTTTAAAGTTTCCTGTGTTTACAGTAATCAAAACAAAAGTTTACGACAGGCTTCTTTTGAATAACAAGGTTTCGTTTAGTGAAAGTAAGATAAGCAGTAATTTCAGCCGTACGATGTCCACGGAATGTAATTTAGCTAAATAACTCTCTACCTGCCCATTATTATGTAAGGTGTTGCAGAAAGTATGCGTTGTTTCATATTTTGAGTCCACTTCTGTTAAAAATTAAAACTGTGAATGCATATTTAAATAGTATATATGAAAGATAATTCAAAACACAGAAACTGTAGCACCTTTTAAGAGAGGCTTAAACATCACTCCTATATCGTTTGGATGCTTTTATAACTTTTATAATAAATAAAACTATTTAGTAATCTACAATTTATAACATATTTTAGTGTATTTACAATAAAATATCGCGGAGGCCAAGGCTCACCATGGGCTGTAGTGCTGGAGAGTAGTAGTAGTACAATAAAATATCATTTGTAATATATTCATGATTATTTTAATTATGTTTAGTGTCATTAATAATTATTTTTAGTGTCTTTAATTATTTATATTACCTTATGAATTAAAAAAATTAGTGTAATACAGAAAATTTTCAAATCTGATGGGAATTAACGATTTTCAAGAAATACATATATGCCTTGTTAGATTCTATTGTATACATATTTTATAAGAAAGTTTTCTTAGACTTTAAAAAGTTTACTTTTAGACTATATTATAAAGGATTACATATTTCATTTCTTGTTGTTCATTTTATCTACTCTCTATGTCTACAGAAATTGTCATAGGATCAAATTCAAAAATATCTCAGTTTGCACTAGTTTTGGCCGTTTAGAAATGATTTGGCCATATTTTATTGTTTTGAAAGAAGAGAATATAATTGACATATTTGGTTTCCGTTGTTCAACCACACAAAATTGATACAACAAGATTAAAAAGACAGACAGACACACACACACACACACACACACACACACACACACACACACATGGATACGGGACGAAGTAGAAAATGTTTGATTAAATTTAGAGTTTATCTTCAATAATGTAGGTTAACGAGGTGTGCCGCTAAAGGAAGCTATTCATACAACACTGGCATAAATAAAGGGCATACGCATAAATAATAAAAGTGGATACAAATTCATTAATTTGTGCGAAAAGTTATGAAAAACTATTAAATTTGAAACCAAAAATTACGCGCAGGGAAATCTGTAATAATTCTATATAGCACGAGGGCTGTTCAAAACATAACTTCCAGTTGGCTGATACACATAAACTTGTTGCCATAGCAACACGGCATAAACGCAGTAGCGTCCGGTATCCCTTTACACTGTTACACCCAAATCCGCTGTTCTTTTGTTCTGTCTGTGGGAGTAGAGATCGATAAACGACAGAACCCGGCATTATCAACGTCACCAGCTGTACCGTACGTGTTAAAATCCTCTTTAACGTGCCAGCTCCGTAGGCCACGTTATGGATTATGCTCTGTACAGCTGGACGGTGTCAAGCGACGATGGCAAGGACATGGAAACTGTCCTGTCGCTGCCACTAGCTCCGCACGTCAGTCGTTTTGCCTAGTCACAGCGGATCAAACGTAGTACGGGGTGACGAGTTGTCTGATGAATTTTGTAGCAATTACCAAATAACAATTATTGTAGATGCCATGTTGGTTGGTTCACGTTTTTAATTGCCAAATTGGCTGTTCTGAGACGATAGAGAAGAAAGAAGGAAACATGAAACAGCCAAAAAAGAAATAAACAAAGCATACTTCTCTTTTAAAAGCGTAAAGAATATAGTGAAACCAAACTATTCTAAGATTATACTAGCCAAACGATTACAGGTGATGACATTCAGGAAGAGTTAAGTTAAATAAGAAGAATGATTATCAAAGCCGCGACACACCTGTAGGAATGGAAAGCTTTAAACGAAACGAAGTTTATCAAAGTGTAATATGAATCCGAGTGTAATAAAGAAACGGTTTCATCTCAATAAAGGAACTAAAAGAAAAGGTATTTAAGGAAAGGGAAGAACCATACATGACTTCCATGTTCTAAGATTTATATTTTAAATAATTTACTTAAATTCGGTTCGATAATTTCTAAAATGTTTGATTGTTTAAAAAGTTTAAATGGTTTTTAATTTAATTTCGGCAAACTCATTAAATCAATACCAAAGGTGAATAAAATATACCTCTCCCTTAACAGATCTTCACCGAAATCAAAAGACCTTGATTTCGCATTGAGTCCTCTACAACGCAGGCACATATGCAAAAAATTATTTGATTCTGTTTGAATTTGCGACAGTTATTGTTCGCCATAGAAAACAAGACATGACAGGTGCAGAATTTTACGTTTGTGTCTATAATATGTATTTGATAAGAAGCAGAGCTAGATATCGTGACAAAACATCAAATAAGTGGATGCTTGAGTTCTGAAAAAATGACGTATCAGCTAAATTGGTACCCCCATGTCAGGTGGGTGAAGACTATCGTCAACCTTCGTGAGGAAGGACTGTACTTTTGGATAAAATGTTTGTAGGTCGAACGAAGAACTGGCCAAAGGGAGCTGTGATCTGATTCCTGTAATAAAATTGGACTCTCACTGCGAGTTATCGACCGAGGGTGAATGATGTCTATAGTGTTATAAAAGTCTTTCCTGTTAGTACTATACTAGCCATTTTTCTTTTTTAAAACCGAGTCTTTCTTTCTTTTTCATTCGTCTTCTGATTTCCTGAACGACGATTCTGTTGACCCGTATAATTATAAATTTCTCAGCAAAACATTTCTTCCTTAATACGTTTGTGTCTTCTGTTTAACACCCACCATTCTGATCCATGTCATAACTCTATATTTCACACAGACTAGTAAATAACTAGCCATCAGAAAGGTCAAAATATTTTCCAGGTGGGGCAAACAATTTTTCAGAAGAGAAAAATATTTATATATTTTCATACATACACACATGTACATATTAGTTTGTAATTCTTATATCATAATAGAAATAAGTACACAGATTGTATTAATTTATTAAAACATATTTATTCCTTCAAAATATGAATAAAATAAATATGTAAAAGTTAATGTTTGATCATCATTAAGTAGTGCTCAAGTTTCCAAAGTTTTAATATTCTGATGTCCGTAATCAAAACATCAGAGCAGGTTTTAGTGTGTATGAGGGTCCAACGTGGACAAAAAAATGTTCAACATTCCCTATGGAGCGTTGCTAAGAGTAAAGCTGCGAATCTACAGTGTACGTTTCACGGAACAAACACGCGGAAAAGAAGGAGCGCTCCAAAGTCTCTTATGGACCCTGAGCATCTTGCAGAGGGTTCGTTCCCTAAAGACGAAACGTCTGTCTATGAACCGTTCCTCTGTAAACACGTGCAGTTACACTGGCCAGCGATCCACAGGAAGCAAATCGCTGTCCACGCTGGACACCTTTTCGGCTTGCACGCGTTGTGTTGGTGTGGGTTTCGGCACTTTCCATTTAAAAAGCGTGCAAACGGAAGAAAATAAACATGAGTGAGGCCAGAAATAGTGCGAATTGTGTGTGTGTGTGTGTCCTGCCTGCCTTTTTTATTGCGGTAATCACAATAATAAAACTTTGTAAACGTAAACATTACATAATATAGATATGCTTGCCTGCCAGGAAAGATATATTTTCACTCATACATGATTTAAATTAAAATGAAAAAATTGTGATTTTATTGCCTGGCAACAAAATTATTTTATTTTTAACAATTACCATTGTTTGAAAACGTTTAAATGAATTTTCAAGTACTTTACTCTTGTTAAAACGTAAAACGTTGCTGGTAAAGTACCCCTTCCCATTAACCGATCTTCACGAAAATCAATAGGCCTCGAGTCCTCTACAATTCAGGGACGTATGCAAAAACTTATTTTATTATCTTTGAGTTTGCGGCAGTTATCGTCTGCCATAGAAAAAATTCTACACACAGTAATACAGACAGACACACAGACACTTTAAGAAAAATGACTTTTCTTCATGTTTTGAGGGTAATACAATCAGAATCAGCCATTATCTCAAAAGCGATTTTTTCGCCACCACCATACTTCCATTTCCTTACGGAATATGGAAGTAAAATAGCTAGTAAAACACATAAACTCACATGGTATAAATTGTTGTGTAGCCTTTCTTAAAATAACATTGCTACATCTTTTAATTTGTTGTTGGCAATACGGATTATCTTTGAAGATTGAAAAACGTTAGTACGATCTTAGTGTTTAAAATAACAAAAGAAATAATTACGAGGACACACAGGAATTTGTTTGCTATCAGTTATGAGATACAGGACACGTAAAAGTAATAGACTCAAATAATTATCAAAAATATTCTCATTGAAAGTTAAATGTGGCTTATCTGTGTACTAATGTAGGTTTTCAGGAACAAAAAACAGATAGGCATAGTTAGTACATTAAAGAAACTCAAAAACCAGAGTTTTAATTGAATATGAAACCTATTCGATTAGTTATGCCTATTCAAATAGCTACTGCGGAGTATGTTATAGAAAAGAACATATCTTGTTCGCGGCCCTTATCTTAAAATCTTTATAACATCTACAATAACACCAACAAAACCCAGCACGTTAAACGAAAAGCAATTAAAAAATTGAAATAGTTTAATATAAATTAACGGAAAGACACAAATATACCACAAACTCCTGCTTTGTTCATATGTACGTAGATGAGTTGGTAAACAAATGGAAACAGAGTCGGTTCTAGAGTTAGAATCTCTAGAATTAGTTTCAGGCGATATTACTGTACTTGCGGATTACGTAAGAATTGTGCACCACAAAATCCTCACAAACTAAATCAGCGTTAATCAAAAAAGACATGTCTAAACTCTAAAAGCAGTAAAATTCCTGCTTTACTAAGGGATTCTAATTAGTTACAGAGCTGAAAATATTTTGAAAAATTAGTGATTTACAGTGGATATGTGAAATAATAAAAATGAAGGCAAAATCATAAATACAAAAAATTACAATACTATAGCAATAATGTGACAGTAAAACATTTTCTCTGGCAGAATGCAAAACTAGATTAAATTTCGTTGATAAAATTGAATTTCTTATAAAAGTTAAACGATAGGCCTATAATTGTTAAACAAAATAAGAAGC
Source organism: Magicicada septendecula (assembly GCA_034769895.1). Lineage (NCBI taxonomy): Eukaryota > Metazoa > Arthropoda > Insecta > Hemiptera > Cicadidae > Magicicada > Magicicada septendecula. The sequence continues at coordinate 361,049,804 of CM068369.1, forward strand.
GAGGTCTTGACTGAAGAAATGAAAGTAACTAAATTAATGGAAACAATGAAAAAATAGTAAAAATTGATTAGAAGAACATGTAGAGATAATAAATAAGTTGTGGTTTAGACCCCATGATAGAAGAAATATGGATGGACGACGGAAACGGTGGAAGCAAGTTGGAGCAGGCAATTTGGCTAATCCGGGTGTGCAAAAGAAAACGAAATGCTCCAATAAACTATCCTTTTATTTCAATAAACTATTTAAATTTAGAAACAAGTCCCTATGTCAAGTAGCTTATTAAAGAGAAGTTCAGTAAAATATTATACATTAATTCTCTGTTCAGGTTTACATTCTATTTAAACCTGAATCTTTAAGAATAATGCAGAGTGGATAAGTGTATCAACAACTCTACACAGCTGTATATTAATTTAAGAAATGAGCCGTAAGAGTAGAATTTTTAAATTTATACACAATCTTTTTTAAACTTAGCTTCCTCCTCTCTCATTCCCTTTATCTTTTTCTACCTCGCTCACAGTGTCTCTCCGCCTGCCCTTTCATTTCATTGTCTCATGCGCTTCCATGTAGACTGTAGAAATATAAAGTTTACACCTTGTGCTGCAGCGAGTTGGCACGATATCACGTAATAACTGCTCCCTTGAGTTAGCAAATGCTCTAAACGAAACGACGATTTTGTAGTTTACAACAACGTTAGCTATGCCTCTAGCAACCTGTACAGTCTAACGCAACTAGTTACGTTTTATGTGTAACATAATTTAATGTTATTGTATCCGAGCTCTACATCGAGTATAAAATCCGCTGTAGCAGACGTTATCTACTAGCGTTTACACGACTCAGATGTGTATTATTGCATAGCAGTAGTCAGAAGTATAGCCTACAACCCGACTATCTTAACACTCGAACAGCTGCTCGCCTTTTGTGTACATATGTGCCAAAATTTCCTTGTGCTACGTAGGTTTCGCTGTTGTTGAACATATCTCATGATAAATGAGTAAAAGAGGTCGATTTTAAGGTAATGTGATAATCCAAAACATAAATTCACAGAAATAAAAATTACAGAACTTTTTGTCCGATGTTAATAATAATAATTTAACGAATAATCTAAACAACTGTTTATTCTAATTTGAAAAAAAATAAATAATATATAATCATAGACTATTAAATTTGAATAATAGTAGTGTAATTATATAGAGTAGTAGACAATATAGTGTATTTGAAACTATTCAGAATTGTCATTCAGAATGAGTGTTTACATAGCTTAGAAACGAATATTAGTTGACAAAAGCATTTTTTAGTCGACACGTAAAGCAAAAAAATGAAAAGTAATGTAAAGTAAAGTAAGTGATGGAAAGTAAGCATCACACACACACACACACACACACACACACACACACACACACACACACACACACACACGTACATGTTGCCCCTCTCTTTACCGTCCTCACTCTTTCTTTCCATCCATTCCAATACACGGAAATAGTGGTTGAGTAACGTGTAACATGTATTCTTAAAGAATAGGCTCATACATCCTACTAAATAAATTGTTAGGTTGCAGGATATTGCATTTCTTGCAGTGACAGCAAAAGTTCTAACATTCGATATGATTTCATAATCACGTCTGTGTGAACTTTTTCTATGTTCATTTAATACGCTGACAAAATCAAACTTTAATTGAAAGTGTAACGTATTATTACTGTGAGTTAAGAAATTAAAATTTGTAACTTTACAAATCTTAGAACACAATAAAGGTTTAACGTATGTTTACTGTGAGTTAAGAACTTAAAATTTGTAACTTTACAAATCTTAGAACACAATAAAGGTTACAATTAATTATAACAGTTTCTAATTAAAAAATACAATTAATTAAATATTTCCGCCTCTTTCCTCAAAATTAAGTAGGCCTATTAGGAAAGTAGAGAAGTATAATTAGAGCAGCTGCATTTAATGCTGTATTGAAAATATCCCCATAGTACTTAGATGAAACTAACCTATATACATATAAATGTTGGACCTGTTTTTAGTTACTTATCTGTATCCGCTGAGTAATACTGTTGAGATCTTTTATATTTTTGTTGTTGCTATTTTCTTTTTTACTGTGGGCTTTTGCTCCCACGCTCTCTTGTTTCTTTTAAATACCACGCTTCCACGCTGCCTTTAAATAAGGCGAGGAAAAAAATAAATTTTCTGTCTAACTGTAAACCGTAAATTTTCGGTTTACAGTGTAAACTAATACACTGAATACGCTCCATGATTTTATTTTTTTTTAAATAATTTATTTTAAAACATTAACAAGAGTCAGCCCAATATTACCCGGTGTCTTGCAACAAATAAACATTGTAATTGCCTTTTTACTTTTTTTGACTAGCTCAATTTAGTTGTAGGCCTAATTAAAATATGAGAAAGAATAACAATGATTATTATTTATTGCCCCAGCTTTCGGAATGTAATAGGAGGTAGCTTCAAGAAGTTCCCAGAATCATCACCTTCTGTGTGAAAAAAAAGTTGGCAGCGTTCATAACGTTACAATATGACTGATCAGCAGTGTCTTGTTTTCTCTGTAACAACAGCACAGTTGTATATATCTATAACGTACACGTGATGTCGTCTGTCACTGAATAGCGTACAAATATCAGATTCTGTGTTTGTTTTCGAAAAATTGCCACCAGAGACAATGCTGCCAAAAGGGGAGGAAATCTTAACAGTGACATTTATACTGACAGCACTAGTAATGAAATCCAACCAACTCTTTATATGTTTGAACGAAAATCTTCTACAATAGTTCAAAATAACACAAATTTTTGCAAACTTAACTGTTTTCATTGTTTTTTTCTATAGAAAAACCATATTAGGCTCTAATTAAATTAACCATTGTAAATATAATCGCCTTAAATTTAAATAACAAAGATTATTTTTTGTTGTGATAAAGAGTAGTTTTAAGACTAATTTTGTTAAAACGTGTATACATGTAATTACAATTCTAGGAATATAAGTCAAATATGAACAAAAAGAGCTTAAAACTATATTTTTTTAATATTATTTGATGAAAAGATTCATTTGCTACAATTTGTTTCAAATAACGCCAATTCTGTTTAACGGTGGTTAACCACGGAATGTCGCAGAAAAACGGTGGTGTTGAAAGTGTTAAAGCCGGTCTAGCTGTAATATAGGCGCACTACAGTATTCCTTTGTTAGTACGTGGATAGAGTTGTAGTGAGTCTTTCTTGAGCCGAATCCGTAGCACAGCAGTACAAATGAACGCCACAGCCACTGACTCAGTGGATGACGAGATCTCTTGTCACTGAGACGGTCGCCACAATAATAACATTTGATATTAATACAATAATGTTGGCTGTTTCAGAGAATAGTCTATGCACAGTAGTCTGCATAACAAGCTTGAAACTAGACTTGGATTAAAACGTCTAATATCACACGTTTGTCAGCTGTTTTCTAGAAGATGAGGTAGCGTCGTGTCACATGTATCAGTTACATATATTTTCAAGAAAACAAACCATATTCGTGTTTCACGTATCAGGCGTTGGCATGTGTTACCTGCTCAAGATATTCTATTACCTTTCCTGTTATACATACCACTTGAAATTGTCGACTGGAGTGACAGCGAATAAGCACGTGGCCTACGTGTTTCAGTATCACTGTTTGAGGCAGGACGATATAAATTGAACACTGGGGTCTCGATGCGCAGTAGACAAACACCTCGTTGCGAGGCTAACAAAATTTCTATTCACTTCGCACATGCGCAGAGCAGTTTTGTGGAGTGTTTCATAGCGTGAACATCGACTGCAACAAGACTGGCGAGAACAACGAAAGCATATGTGTGACAGAGAGGGAAATAATATGGCAGTGAGACAGTGGACGTTATAGCGTCGTCTCCCCTCTCTTCTCTCTAGATAACTTAGCTATACTTGAAAGTGGGGGTACATTCATGCATTGAGTCGGCGCAGATTACTGTTTAGGAAAGGCTGGCCGGCCTATATCAATTAATCCCCTGATAATTTTTGTCTTGTTTGTTGAATTTTTGTGTAAATGCGTTAATAGTGACGTAAAAATAAGTATTTTTGTATAAGTTCCTTATCCGTAGCAACGTGAGTCTATATGGACCCGTTAGGAAGTAGAATGAACAACAACGTGGTAAAAAAGAACAAAAGACAATTTTATTCTGCTTTATGTCTACATTCGTTAAGTAGAAAAAACGTTTAGTAATTGTATGATATTAAGATTGTAATTATTTGATTATGCGAAATCCTTCAAAACATTTCAGCATAGTCCTACACATTTTCTACACAGGGTGCTCACGGCCGACGCGACGGTTTACTCAACGCCCACTTCCTGTATGGTACCTGAATCTCTTTAAAACGTGGCGGAAGCAAAGGGTGTTGCTGGTCTTCCTCCTTCCTTGCCATATCGGATAAGGTTAACTCGAACTAGCGCACGGGGAAACTCAAGTTGTGTCATTTTTTCCATTTTTGCAAGGAATCAACCAAACATTATGAATTGACACAACTAGAAGCCATTAAAACATAGCCAAGTATAATTTATTATTTATTATATGTACATAGCAACGTTTTTATCCTGTTTGTCTACTCCCCCCACGAAAAATAAATTACCAGTAACGTTTAGGCGAAGTACTTGGATAAATATTTTATGTTTTTGTGAGTAACGCCTCACATTGCTAAATGGTTCTTTACCTACCCACGTAGATGTACCTGTAGCAACAGAATAACAGAATTGTTTCTCCATTTCAATACTAGAATTTCATCGTCTCGACTTACGCAGTTTTCATGGTAAGCCCTTTCCTTTCTGTACAGATCTTTGTTTGATTGTAGAGTACAACATTTAACAAGCCGGTTTTGTCTTAACCGACTAGTACCACCATATACTTTTTTCAAAGAAAGTGTAGTAGATTATATGTAAAGATTAAAAAAAAAGAAGTGGTATGAAAGTTTTATATCTTCCAGTAAACTATCAATGCTTTGCACTAGAAGAGCTGACGACTTCCCCAAATGCTGTTCATAGCCGACATTATCTTTTGTAGATTTTCCTTGATTTACTAGATAACATTTACTAGTACACTAGCGACTAATTTTGTACCCAAATCTGATTGCCTTGTTTTTTATGCTAATATTATTGAAGTAAATCTATGTTTTGTCAGTGGACTAACTTTGTTTTGCCATCGTATTTGATTCTACAAAACTTTATTTTTTACTAGCCTTTCCGTTTTAAAGGGAAATTTTAAAGTTGAAGAGAAGCTGATGCCTCAGAATTTCTAATTACCAAAGCGCTGTGTTGAAGTCTGAAATGTTTATACTGCCAAGCGACACCAGCCGTTTTATACAGGGTATATCTAAAAAGTAATCAGTTACACAGATGTTTATCAGACTTGCAATAAACGATTTATTAAAATTCTTAGTGCATACGCAAATTAGTATTTAGAAGTGTGCAGTAATTAAAGTTTGCTTATTCTACTAAGTTAAATGACATTATCTATTGCATGCATCCAAATTGTCCATTGAGAAGTGAGACATACTTCAACATGAGGCTGTACGTTCTTTCAACATGATGATACACATGAAGTTAGATCACTCTTATTCATATTTGGTCTCGTTATAACGTTCATTTGTTTTGTATTGACTTTACTTACATCATATTTTTTACAATTAAATTCTTTATAAATTGTATTACAAATTTACGATTATTTATTGGTTGGCAATTTAAACAAGTATTTACATTAAACCTAAAAAACTGTGTTTTTTGACACCATTTTTTTGAGATTCACGAAACGTTTATATAAACTCGCTAAAAATACAGTTTTTAAACCCTCGTTTTTCAATTTATCAGAATAAAAACCATATGAACCACCAAATTTTCCTTTTAACTTAAGTTACAAGAATTTCAGTAGGGCTTAGTTGTAGCGTTGGATTAGAAATCAAGGTGAATTTTTTGCAAGAGTAAAAGGAAATTTAAGCGTTTTTGGACCTATATTTAAATGAAGTTTCTTCTAATTTCAGCCTTTAGAATGCATTCCTGAAGTATGTCCCATTTCTTACAGGACACTCTGTATTATTTCAATAATCCACTAATATCTAGTTTTAGTAAAATATAGTTTGATACAAAACGTTCTTAGTATTAACTTGTATCCTATACTATTACTGTAAGCGTGATATCCGTGTAAAACTGTAATAAGACAAAAAAGATTCGCGAAGAGTAGCAGATGAGTACAGAAGAATAATCGATTAAATGTTGCTGTTACAATTTATTGAGTCACTAACAAATTAGGAGTACAACTAATTATTATTACAGGTACAAAGAACGTACTGATTGTTGGATATCATCACGGGGGAAGAGCAATTTGATGATAACGTACTGGCGCATCTGCAACATAGAGGCCAAAGATAATGCAAAACATTCAACAACTTGAATAGCAGAAATTTCATGTCTTTCAAAATCAAAAGTCAGATGAGATTTAGTCAATTCCTTAGGTCTACCATTCAGACATGGATAAGTTCAATTTACACTTGTTCACGTCGTAGTGGAAAAAAGCTTATATCAATAAATGAAGCATCGGTTACTATATATGTAATACAGCCGACTCCAAAAGCTATCGTTAACCGGCGGAGTTTCATTTATAAAATACTAGGCCTATAAATTTTATGCCAAATATTTATCTATGCTAGATCGGTGTATACTCAAGATGTTTTTCGTTACTTGATACATGTTTTCGAACATCAGGCAGTATAATCAAATCATGTTCCAAGTAAGGAAAGCACATATTGATTGTGTATTACTATAAGTAATTCATACATCAAGAAAAGAACATACTAATTTAATTATAACCGAAATACATAGAATATTCTCTTTGAGTATAATATTTCGAATATGTTAATTTTCAGATAAATAAGAAAGAAAAAATAAAACTTTCAAAGCTCTGTGTACCGTGACAGAACTTGTTTAAAAATCAGACGCAATTAAAATTAATTTTGTTTAATTAAAGAAATGTACACAAAAGTGGGACACATGTCATACATTGGTGTGCATTGTTTACAGGCGAAATTCAGCGAAATGAACTAATTACAGGCCTCATACAAAATATACTGCGCTATCAGAAAGGTTTCAAATTCATTTCTAGTACATTATGGTATTAAGCTTTTTAAAAATATTTCTAACGGGTAATACAGAATTGTGTAGCGTCTTGTTTAATATATTTTGTGAGTTAAGCGTCATATCTTTGTAACAAAAAACTTATAATTTATTTTTTTTTACTTTAAGTTGCATATTAATTTTTAACTTGAAGATTTTTCATGAGTTTGCCTGTCTAACTGTTTTAGTTGAAGTCTCACGATAACTTTTTAATGCAACGAACGATATTCGTAAAACATAGCACGTGTTTCCGTACTGTTACACCTTACACCCCTACTACTTTTCAGATTGTTGCCTCCAAAATGAGGAGCAGGCGACAAAATATAAGGTGTCAAAGGACTGAATTGCATTAATAATGTGAGGCATAACATTGTAATGAATTTTACTCAAAATGTAAAAATTTGAGGATACCAATACTCAGAAAGGGGCTACAATTTTTTATAAATTTGAAAAATATATGCTGAATGTCAAATAAAAAAAAATTAATTTTAATCGGAATGTAATGTTTACTTTCAAAATCTTTTAACTTTAAAAACGTCACAGGCCAATAATATGTGTGAGGTATTAAACACTGATGAATTCTGTTCAAAATGCAGTCATATTGGTATCGATAATAATTTGAAAAGTGTTAAATATACGATGGATTATTAACAGATGGATGGAAACATATATAAATAAATACTTATGTGTAACTACTTTTTGGTGGTGTCTCTTGGCTAAGCCAAACAATCCTATACTTTTAAAAACTTAAAATTTAATTTTGATAAAAAAATAACTGCGTAATAAATACGTTAGTAATACGTTATTACGTTAACAAATACGTTAATACTTTGTATATTTTACAAAACCGTGAGCAAGTTTGGTAGCGTAGGCTGCTTACTACTATTGAAGTAATCCTAAACCATTTAACCATACACATTTTTAATAGTTATAATTTATTGTAGGTTAAAAACAATGTAACTTATAAAATTATATAGTAAAAACTAACTGACGTATGTAGCTATTGAAAAACCGAATGTCCCTTGTGAATTATATTATTTCTTATTACTAAACTACAATACGCCAGTTCATACCAATATGACTTCGAGCTCCAGATAGCGAATAAATTAACTGAGAGACTGAACACAGAAGAGCTGATACCATAAAATAGCTCAAAGCATTGAATAGACTTTGTGCACAATTTCTTAATCAAACAGCTTGCCAAAAGCGCAGAAAAGTCAATACAGGTTTCTGCTTCTCTGCTTCCTCTTCGCTGTAAGAGTATTTGCCATCCATTTATATTTAATGCTCTCTATATACAAAGCCTTTTATATTAAAACTCTTTTATATCTCAAACTAAAGATTCTTCTACGTATTTCTGTTCAGAACCAGTGTCTGTGTGCAGAATTGTAGCTTCTTAAATTTGTTCATAGAAACTACAACTCATAATATATTTAAAACTGTTTACTTATTATGACTTTTCCTAGGAAGCATATATTTTCGTACAGTACTTTTGTAGGAGTTAACTGAAAGGCAGATAGCGTACATAAAATAAATTTAAATAAATTTTAAGACAAATAAATTCTAACATTTATCTTATTAAGAAAACTTAATAAGCACATAGTTTTTATTCATACGTTTTGGTGTAAATAACACCAAACAAGTAACCCAACATTTGAGAATAACGAGATTTTGTTATTTCACCACGAAAACTGATTATTTTTAAAATATATAATTATTTATTTGAATTTTCGTTTACTTACTTTACAAAGAACATAGTGTAGGCCTATATTTGATGTAGTATGTTTTAGGTACACCTGCGTTTACGTTTGTAATTTTAACGTCAGTATCTCTATCTCTGTCTGTTTATAATTGTTTGACATATGGTTGTTAGTAACCTTAACTTTTGGATTCCTGATTAAAGTATTTTACAATTGTGGTTGATATGTTGTACGTAATAACCCTTTCTATAATGGCCAGGATGTGTCTGCTAGTGATTGCGTGCGTAGATTTTTGACAATATGTGGGAGTAAATTTTCTTATACCAATGTGTGAAGCTGACGTGCAGGCTTACTACATTATTGTAGAAGAAATACAACAGGTTTAAAAAAATGTACATAATTTGTATTTGTTAGTACTTTAGAATGAAATTTGATCTTTATTAGAATTTAAAGCTGAAAACTGAAAATTTTCTTCAACTTAAAGTTAAAGACTTTTAGATTAAAGACTTTACAACATATCATTTTTAAAGTATACTCTTTACAACTTGTTTATAAACATGCTGTGAAAATAATATATACTTATATATCATTTTATAGGTGGCTATTATATATTATATATAGTGGCCCTTAGCTATAGGTAATTTTCCAAAAGTTAAAGTTTTGCTGCTCGCACCCCCTAATCCTGTTCCAATCCACAAAAAACCGGGCTGTGCAAAACTTCAGCTCAATCGGACAACTGCTAGGCGACCCTCAAACGCCTTGAAGTTGGAACATAGTATACGTAACGATTAATTCCGTTCAAAACCGGTATACTCTTCCCTATCTCGACCATTTTCTTTTTTCTTCTTACAGAAATTTATGTGGACACATCCAGGCAACCCCAGCAAGTGTTAAAAAACATATTGAATCAATTTTCCCAAAAGTTAATTAGAAAAATTCCTTAAATAACATGAAACATTAAAAAAAAATTAGGTTTTTTAATAACGCACACAACTTCTATAAGAGAAACGCATTTTTTTTACAACAATAATTTCTATAGAATCAAAACATAATGTGAACGAACGAACATTGAACATTATTTTTTCCTAAGAGAGGATTTAGTAGCAGTTGGGCATTTTTTACGGTCGCCGGCAACTATCTGTAAAACAAATTGTTTCTCAGTTTCATCTTTTGTGAGAATGTTATTGTAATCCTGAATGAGTTTGACACCTCTTTCTGCAACGTCATTCACAACAACTGTCATCTCAAGTTTTTCAATTCCACTTTTGTAACCAGGATCATCCTTCCATGTTGAAGAGTGTTTGTCGAGGAAATCGGTGCTGATAGAAAATCTCGTGAAGAAAGTTTTTGTAGTTGGAGTTACAAAAGACGAAAATTCGATGTTTGTAAAGAAAGAAAAATCATTTTGGTGCAGAATGTACCTCTTCAGCTTATTTTCTTCTTCTTCCTCTTCTTCACCTTTGTCTGCTTCCAGCATAACTTGAGCCATATTTGCCTTAACCGCTGTTGGAACATTGTCATCAAATAAGGTTACAGCCACAGTTTCGGGAACTAAGTTCCAGAGATGGTTGGAAAATGTTTCGCAGCAGCCTTACTTATTTCTGGATCAATATCCTGATAATTTATCAGTGCACGAATAGGAAATCATGATAAGGTGCTTTAATTGCTTCTGATGACAGAAACCAGACTCGAACGTACACTCGAGCAAGAAAAATATATATTCTTCTTAAAGAGTTCTTCTCCCTACGAGGTAACTGAAATTGATCTTGAAACAGGTATATCTTGAATGCATAAATTGCCTTTGTCATCCACCTAGCATGACTTACAGCTCCTGGTATACGAAATGATATCTCGTTCTTCGGAATGCGGGTATTTTGCGTTATACGACCACAAAGCATTGGCATTGGCATTTTGTTCATCTTTCATTAAACTGAGTATAGTTCTCAGAGTTTGCTATCTCTGTTTACTGATTAGTTAAAAGCTGCGTCCAGTCTCGCCTCTGTGTGTGTGTGTGTGTGTGATTTATACGAGTTGATTATTGGTTATTCTCACGACATATGCCGCCAAACACCCATTGTTGCGGGTAAACTCTACCGATGTTGTACTTTCGTCTAGAAAAACAAGACTCATCGATTTCTACAGTCATGTTAGGCCCTCCAATTTTAATAGAATTCTTCAACAGAGAGTCCGCGCATACTTCACGCAAATAGTTTTTCCAGTCGGTCATAGTGTGCGTACTCATGTTGAGCTCGTCTGCACAAAACTGTGATGTGGTGTATGTATTCCTTAGTCCACGAAAAAATAAACAATACAACGGTGTCACAAGACAGCCTGCTGCCCTCTAGCCACGTACCGTTACGTAAACCGACGGTCGTCCTACACTGTGTTTTACCACATCTCCACCTACAAATTTTTTCAGACAGCTGAAGAGTTATTTCATGACCATTCGCACAGTATCGTCTTTTGTGTAAAACACCTTTGTCCTTCAAAAACTGCACTTCCTTCTCATTACTACTTATTTCCCGCACTAAATGAAATAAAGACATGTTGCTGAACGCACCGACAAGACAGTAATGACCTACGACTACAGACGGTGGAGCGATAAGATAACTTATAATTATTCTTGTATAGTGTATGACAGTCTGTAAATGAGAGAATATCATTTTAACTAATCAGTAAACAGAGATAGCAAATTCTGAGAACTATACTCAGTTTAATGAAAGATGAACAAAATGCCAATGCCAATGCTTTGTGGTCGTATAACGCAAAAGACCCCGGAATGCCGCCAAGAAAGATCATCGTTAACTCCAACAATTCTCGGTAATCATCTCGCTGTTGTTTCTGCGTAGAAAGGGGGTGTTCAAGAAATCCAAGAATGGTAGAGCGGACATCATCAGACACTTCATTGCTACCAGTTATGTAAACTTTCTTGTCAAGTTTCGTCCATGTTCCTCTAAATCTTTTGGAAAGCGCCATGTCTGACCAGAAGTTGCACCCATCAGTGAGTCGAAACAGCTCGTCAAAACTAACTCAGAAATGTGATGACGGCAAGGGAGGTCACGATTGAACAATTTTTCTAGATTTGTACAGGCACCATTTACTTGACCTGTGTTGCTTGCTGTCGTATCACAGCAAAGTGCCTGAATTTTGTCGGTTATACCCCACTTCTCCACTGCTTGGTAAACAGCCATGGCTTGCTCTTCCCCTGAAGATGTTGGGATTTCAGTGACTCCCAACAATTGCTCCTTGCCTTGAAAAGTTACTATTATCGCCAGTCTATCAACCTTTTCAACACCTGTGAGTGCTGGGAGCAGCTTTCCATCCCAGTGCAACAGTAATTCTTGCCAGTCGTTTAAGTTAAATTTGTGCTGAATTTCTGTGTGTCTCGTTTCTCTAAATTGTTTTCTAAGGAGTTGAAAAGAAGTGCGATTTATTACCAGGTTTTCAGTACCACGCCCGAAAGCTTTTGCAGCAGCCATTAATATGTAAACCCCATTTCTATCAGTGATATTGCACCTATCAAAAACTTCAGAGAGACGGGGAGTAAAAAACTGCAATGTACCTCGAGTTGCTGGAACTGTTGTTGCTGCTGCGGTTGTTACTGTTGCTGATATTTGCTCATCGATGACAGAGGAATGTTCACTGTCGTCACCACTATCACTGCTTTGGCTGCTTGATGTTGAATCATCAGTTTTTGATGTAGCAAGCTGATGAGTAGCAAAATGTTGTTCCATTTCTTCATAAGTCCTTTTTTTCTTGGCAGTTTCCATTGCAGTGCGCTTCAGTGCTCTTTCCTCCTTGTGTTTTAGTTTTTGATCTACACCAACCATGGAGCCCGGTCGTTCTTTTTGGCGCTGAAGCATTAAGAAATTCTTATCCTCTTCATTTTTCATCTGTCCCAAAGCATCTGAATGAGCTATGTCAAAGAGATCGTCCATCATTTCCACAAAAAGATCTCTTTTTTCTTTTTCCTTGCCTAGAGCTCTAGTCAAATTTTTCTGTAAACCTTTCCATTCATCATAGAGTTTGAGTAACTTATCAACGCAGTGGTCAGTTCTTCTAGTAGGAGTTCGTGCTTTTTGCCAAAAAATGGAAACTTCTTGAATCACCAATGCTGCACTTTTCTTCGTTGTAAGATTTATAACTCTTACATTGTAGAAAAAACGCTTAAAGCTAGTTCGAAGGTAGTTTGGCCCCGACGATTTGATTAGAAATGTAACCAACAAGAGAGACATAAATATCTTTTCTTAACTTGTGTGACGAACTACCTGAAGAAGTTGATGCCATTTTACAAGTCTAGGAAGAACACGTCACAAAAGTCACTTTACACCAGCAGCACAAACAGTTCTGAAACAATAACAAAGACAACATCATATTTGGTTACAAAATAAGTAAACGACGCACATAACATTATAAAAACGAAGAGGTTATAAGATAAGTTTATCTAATAATAATAATAATAATAGTATCAATAATAATAACAGTATAAGTCTAATGATAATAGTATAAGTTTATCTAATAATATTAATGAAAAATCGCATAAAATAATTCTATGTTAAATCAATTGTAGCGCCGGCTTAATTTTGCAATAGCAATGCTAATTAAATTAATGAAAACTCTCATTAATTTCCATTACTAGTGCTTACAAATAAAATAACTAAAAAAAATTTGTATCTGAAAAAATGACTTTCAAGGCGAAAATTTCAAAATTTCATGGTCGATGAGCATCGCCTCGCAGTTGTCCGATTGAGCTAAAATTTTGCACAGATCGTTTTTTTGTTGATTGAAACATAATAGGGGGGGGTGGAGCTAAACGTTTAGAAAGTTGAAAAATAAGGGCCACCCTTATATATATTGCGATGTACAAGGTCGCATAGAATAAATAAGACGATATCTCAGATATGGAAATGTTGGTTTTAACCAAAGATTTTCTTAAATTTAGTCTGCACAGAGTTTACTACAGTTTACATTATCATATCAAAATTAATAGACAGTTTTTTAATACAATTAAAATAAATTGATAGTTCTGTTTACATAAATAAATAAATTATTGCTTATTTGTAAATAAAAAAATTAATATACAGTTTCTGTTGACCTTCCATATTACTTTAAAATAATTCCTACATACTAATAACATACATGTTAATTTCTATAAGTTTCTGTGTCTTATTAGTTTATAATAAATGGGTTCACTTTCCTGAATAAGATGAATGGTGGGGTGTTTCTCCTTGTTTCCCGGTGAATGTTGACAGCTGCTCCTTCCAGGTAGTCGTCAGGATACCGCCGCTCCTCCTGTGGTTCTTCTACAGGATCTCCTCTCGTTTTCAAGCTCTCAGGGTCGTTGTACGGGTTGGGCACTCCTAAGACAATGTTTAATTATTAATTATTAGCAAATTAGGCTATATAGCTTCGGCAACTTGATGTGTTCAAAAAACCTAATCGGACAATCTTGAAACTGGAACGGAATTAGCACTCGCATATACAGTCGCGGACTTTACTATTAGTTCGTAACTCCTGACAGACCTATCGTAGTGAATCAGAGTTAACGATTATACGTTATAGAGAGTAGCGATACTGCCTTTTCTGAGTACTACTGTAGACTGCCTTGCATCTCGTCACGGAACAAAACTACTGATCTATTAGCCCATCTGATTGGTCAAAACTGTTCCCTCACCCTTTCAATACAGTCCAGATAACATTCTACTTGTCAGAAATTGCATATGGGCAATGTAAAACGTGCAAAATAAACCGGTATAATTTTATCACTTTTCTTGTGCGTGATAAAACTTTTTTATGAAAAAACTCATGTATTTTGTACTTTATATCATTAACGAATATTACTACTAGATTGGTCTTATTTTTATGCACAATCTGGTATAAGTCTTATGTCAGACATTAGATTGACATTAAAGTTATTTAATTTAATTCGTTTTTTTATTGTTAATTCTTAACACAGTTGTTCACACGCGCACACCCACACTCGCCATATGCCTATGCATACGTTCGCACTATTTCACAACACTCATATTTTTTTATAAAGTAAAAAAATAACTTAATCTAACAATTCTGACATGATTCTTACTGTCTATAATACAATGTTCCAACACGCAACTTTCACTTTGACTACTTCTCATTGAAACATGCTATCATATGTTAAGAGTGAAATATATATATATACATATTGTAACATAACTAAATCCCCCTCTTTAAATTAATATAATTTATCGATTGTAGTGTAGTGGATTCTCGTGTTACAATTTAAAAGGTTAAAATGAACTCTACTTTATATGCAGTAATTCTCTTTGGTGATAAATTGTTTATACAATTAAAATGTGATAATTTTAATGGATAATATAATAATCGCTGGTCGGTGAATGAATGTAACCGTAGCGTCGATCTTGCAGTGGAACACCTCTTCCTGGTTAAATGTCGTCAGTGTACGTACCGTCAAGTATCGTCTGGACAAATAATTTATAATAAAAACACTTTCACGTACCTGATAGTAGTACTGGAAGTTCTGACGTTCACTTACCCAAAATAAACTGTCAAGATGCTCTTATGACCAGCTTACACTTTATAAACAAGGTTATACTACTCCTTGTATGCAATATGG
Organism: Magicicada septendecula; assembly: GCA_034769895.1. Taxonomy (NCBI): domain Eukaryota; kingdom Metazoa; phylum Arthropoda; class Insecta; order Hemiptera; family Cicadidae; genus Magicicada; species Magicicada septendecula. The sequence continues at coordinate 361,065,272 of CM068369.1, forward strand.
GCGCCACATGGGTTTACTTTAGGAAAAGTTCCCATGAAAAAACAAATTGTTAAATTTTGAAACTGTATAAGTTCTCTTTCTATCTCGTTTAAATGCTTAAGGCATTTACAACAATTCAAATATAGTTTTGTAATGTCTCTTCTCAAAGTTATCTCACTGTACTCTATATTGAGTATTACTTAGCTAAATGAAATAAATGTAACCAAAGTTTATACTGAATAAAATTGTGGGTTTATTTTACCCTTTAAAACAACTCAACAAATAAAAATACAATTATTACGTTAACACAATTTTGATGTTAAGTTGCCCATCTACAATACGGCCTAGCTCAGTTTAGAACAATAAAACTCTTATAACTATTAACAAATTTTACTTTTAATATATAATTTACCTCACGGGTAGGTTCTTTGAAATACAAATAGAATACTATTAAATGCCTTGACAGACGTTAATATAATGATAATTCGTAATTTGGCCTCTTTTTAAAAAACTCGTAATTATTTTTAAGGTTAGCGATCGTTGCGCTTACTTATATACTAACAAATATTATGATGCTTAATTCTAACACAAATATCTTACGTTGGATTAATTAATCCTCTAAATAAATTGATTCTGTGTATGTTATTGAAAGTTTTGTTGTCCTTGCGTCAGTGCAATGTTGTGGAAAATTATGATCAGTGCAAACAGGTAAACAATATAAATGGTCACTGTGTTACCTTATTTCTTTTAATCGTATAGATTAAAATTTAAAACACTTCAGTGATCGGATTATAATGATCACTGGTTAATTACACTTTATACGCACTTGGAACGAGGAATCTGCCCTCTTCTTAATAAAACTGGGCTATTTAAATTACTGATTAAAATACTCTCGCTCGTTCCGAACACACGCAATAATTAAAAATATTCACTTATTACTGTCGAAGCACTTTCCGTGTGATTAATTGCTGTACTGTTGACTGTTTTGAAGAATTTTGAAATATTTACTGTTATTATACTATATTAAGTCATAAAAAAGTATTACGCTAGCGAGCGGCGACTGTATCGCTCGAGTTGAGGTGGCGAATCTAACGAATTTCTCCGCGTTGCTGGTTATATACCCCTTCGCTGCATCGCGCTTAGAGAGAAAAGTCGTTTAGTAAACTCTTTTTTGATTGGCTCTGATAACCGTTACAATGACGTATTGTTTTTTCTAACGGCCACCGGAGCGAGCGATGTACTCAAACTGTCGATGTTATCCGTATTACTTTGACAATTTCTTAATTTTAATAACAAATGATGCTAACACGTACTATGCACTTATTATAATTCCAATCTCGAGGTTATTACCATCAAATTAAAGTTTAGTTTCTGTGCTTTAATTTGATATGGCTTAACACTGGTTTTAACCTCGTTTTCTTTGACAATGCTTACAAATAATGTTTTGAAACATGGTTTCTCACTGTCGTCTGCTAGCAATGCATAATGCGATCATTTCCTATCTTTTTACATTTAGTTATTTACACTGCGTTTTCTTTAGAACGTCATTATTTGAACATTAATACATCTATGATTATAACTAAAAGCTGTTTATAACTGTACGATATTAATTCTGAACATAATTATGGTAATACGCTATTATAAAAAATCCTTATTCTCTAAATACATTTTGCCTGGCCTACTCAATTTAAAGTTATACACTAATAACTGAGTGGTGGTATTTCACATCTCGTTTAATTATATTTATCGTTCAGTAAATTTAATGTTCACTAGGAGTCCTGTTTCCCTATTAACTTACTGACAAACATTTGTTTAGGCATGGGCTAGACACATTCTCAGCACTATGTTTATTCCTTAATAATTGTTACTAATTACGTTTTGTCTAATAAGGAAGTTGCTCATCCATATAAGATTTCCTTTTATAACTATTTTTACCAACTAATATTACATCTGGGTTTGTAATTCTTGTTTTAATATACATTGTGGTCATAGCTATTCTAGTCATAGGCTTTGTTATTTATTGGTCATGGTTCTTTTACTTAGAAATCTCAGGGTCGATTCTCTTCTCCTTTGTTAATATTATTTTTAGGTTCTTTTGGCTGATATAAAGGTTCAGTGATTATAAAGAAAAACAAGTACAGAAAGTACATTACATTACAAACAATAATAATAATGAATAACATAAATTGAGTATTTATTATAATAATACATATACGTTACACAATGTTTATCAGTTCAGTTTGGTTTCACACAGCCTCCTGGTCTCAGTGATGAAACATTCCAATATCAGTTTGTTTATGTTGTTCAAATGAAGGAATCCACTTCTTTTGGTGATCAATAAATGTTTATTTTCTCCTTTTCGTTGTCCAAAGCCTTATGGTGGAATATTGTGATTGAAGTCCAGTGTCTTGTTATTAATTTAATCCAAGTGTAGTTGTTCCTTCTGGTTGTTGGATCAGTAATGTTTTAAAGGTGATTTGTTTATGATGTTTCTTTATATGATACTATTTTATCTTCTGTTATAGGTTGTATATAGTGTTTTTTTACTTTGTATTATATTATTTTTTAATAATATTCATACGTTTTCTGTATAAATATTTAGTTTCTTTTACCAAAATTCAACCCAACTCCTTGGTTTGTTTTTTATAATAATAATAATCAACAACATTCTTTTTCTCTCTTTTGGTTTCCTGGATACACATAAATACTCTGGTCATATCTGTTCAAATTGAGATTTAGTTGTCATAGGATATTATTTTTATATAATACATTACTTTACCTTCTACATACAAGTTGCTTTTTAGTTATTACATCATAATACTTAATACAATTTACATGTTATTTTATCTGACAAACTCTGAACAATTTTAATATCAAATATTATAGTTAATTGTAATTTGACAAATATTTTTGAATAATTTATTATTTACTGAACATAATCATCTAGGCCTATGTTGACTGATTATATTTTTATATTGGAAGACTCATAATCGATCCTGCTTACACTTGTTTTATATTAATTAATTTCTTTAAATACAAACAAACTATTAATTGACAATTATATTTTAATTACTACAATTCCCTTCAGGCCTTAACTGAATGCACACTTTTAAACCATTGTCTGTGTGATTAATATCTATTAAACTTATATAACTCAACACTAATAAAGAAAAAACTAAATGTTAATGTCAGTATCATCTGCTACCATGGATTAGTAATTCATTTCATTAAATAATTGTTTATAATTACTATCCACTCACTTTTCTTCTTAATTGAATACCACTGTATCTTACATCCTCTTACCAATTAATTTCACTTGTTTTATATTACATTTGTAGCACATCTTAATTACATTTTACATTTACTTCTAAATTTGTATTGTACTTTATATGACTTTCTATTTGATTCATTCATTATTCATTAAATTTATTATCATTATTTATTAGTTTATGGACTACTCCAAATCTAACTGGGTACTGTCTATATAGTATAGTAATCTGTCATAGTAATGTCTGTTGTAGGACTTTTGGTTTGTAAATAGGTTCACACTTTTATTTATTATTGTTTCTTCCTTCAAATTATTTTGATTTCGATTTGTTTAGATAACTTGTTGTTATTGCTTGCTGATGTCTTCAACAGTTGAAGTGTATGATATTATGGTATTAATATTGCTTGGTGATAAGATTGACATTTATTAAGCAAATTCTTCATTATTATAGGCAAATTGAAACCTACCTTTCTTATCGATACCAATTATTTTCTTCTTTATCTCTGGAGTTTATTTATTAGAATTGGTGGTTTTAACGAATTGTAGTTCTTGAGTTTTCTCTTGGTTCATTGTATATTTTATTTATATATTCCATTCTTTTATTCAAATTGATTCCATACTAATGTTAAATGATTCCCTATATATTAATATGGTATTATGAATGAATATCGGCGTTGAGTGGCCCTTTTACGTCCAATTGCTCATCCGAACATTCACATACCTGGTACAGTGCACTTTGGCTGCTGCCCATTAAATAATTCGAGTGGTGCCTTAGCTTTCTACACTCTATAAATAAAAATAATTAAAAATCTTGCATCATTATACACACCCTTGGAATCTTTTATCTTCTGAATATTTTTTTTTTATTCTACCTTGCCTCCCAATAACTCCATTTATTTATTATATTCAATATTACTGTTGGTATATTTCTTAAGTAGATTTCTTTCTCTTTTATATAACTTCACTTCAGAGTTCAATGATTTATTAGCCTTAATGTCATTCACCTTTGTTATTCAATACCTCTTGTAATATAGTAGTTTTAATTATCCTTCTATTATTCTATCTGTTTTTATACTGCAACTCTTCTTCAGCAAGTTCATTTTCTAATTAGTTTATTAAATTTCTCTTAGGCCTATTATCATTAACATTGCGCCCCATTATTATTATTATATTACTATATGTATTATTTATGCTTGATTTAATAAGATGCGCTTATTTCTTTTAGAATTTTGGTGTCGTTACAAGTTACAAATTTTCAGTGGGTGTAATCGTAATAATAACAGCAACGTAAAATTCTTTAAAATAATTAAAATATTTAGTTATTAAAATTTCAAAATAAATTTCGAAATAAAACTTCATTATTATTGCATGTGTTTGGGTATTCGTAGTACCCATATTTATTGATTGCATACACGTAATATCGCATATTCCATACAAACATAAAATAATCTTATAATTATAAATACATTTGATTATTAATAATATAGCTCTCGGCTTGCTCAGTATATTATGAGTAATTTATTATATTCTCAAATCTTTCTTTTTAAAATAATTCTTATTTTTGTTGCATATGCGTTTGTCATTTATATTAATTACTTTAGCAAATTTCTATTCTTTCAAAATTACATTTAAATATTTTCAATAAATTATTAATTCAAAAATTATGCTATGAATAGCATAATTTACATTTATGCTATGAATAGACATTTACATTTACAAGTTATAAATTACACTTTTAGAAATAATTTTGTCTTTCTTTTGACAATGTTTACCTGTCTTTGATTAAGTCTTTTGTTATGAGGAATACATGGCTTTCTTTCACCTTAATTGAAGCGGTTCCTCAGTGTACCCTCTCCTGGTCCTGAGTCCTTGATGTTGTGAATCCTGCGTAGTCGTGAAATCCTGGATCCTTTCCGCATCCTCCGTGTCCTCTCAGAAGTCCGATGACTCGTCCTCTACGTCTGGAATTTATGCCATGTAGTGTGCTGCTCCCTCGTCCTCCGTAATGGTCTCTGGTTGCAGCGGTGGTGTCACGAAAGTGATGATGTTGTCAAGCATCGCCTCCGGCTGCCGCTGTGGTTGTTCGAGAAAGAGTTGAAGTCGCCGGGCTTAGCCTCCAGCTGCCTCTGTAGTTGAACGAGAAAGAGAGCAAGGCTGATGTACCTTGCGTATTTATAGTCTAGGGCGCAAAATTCATGTTTCGAAAATTCTCTGCAAGAACAGGTTTGTCGTGGCGTCCCTTTTACAAACACGATTATTCACACACTTATTTCACTTGTCTTCGCAACATACGAAGTTTTTCCAAATTACCCGATATTCATCTGGTCGGTAATTTTTATGTGTACAACTGTGTTTAAAAGGTTTCTCGTTATCTTAGTTATTATGGGTTTTATTTATGTTTATTTCACTGTATTCGCACTTTTTATTATTTTCACACCATCTTTCATACACATGTGCGTCTCTATATTATACACACTGTGGCGTATTTGGTTTTGTGATATTTCATATACACTTATCACTATTTAAATACTTCATATATTTATTAGCGTTTACTTAGAGGTGACGCTTTACAGAAATCAACTGGCCTCACACACACGCGCGCGCCCGCGCGCGCGTAAGTTACACGTGTGCACACAAACACAGCTGTGTGGCGTGACCCACCTCTTCAAGCATGCAATTTTGTTGTCCCCTTTACAACTTTCAAACTGAATTATTATTATTACTAACAATATGGATTATTAATTTAAATTATATTAATTATCATAACTAATTGTGCAATGCACAGTACCCTATACATTTGTACTGTTGCAATATATATATATATGTTTTATTAACATTTGTGCGTCCGTCTTAACAAATTTTATCATCGTCGTGGCGTCTGTTAGATTTTGACGTCCGTATATCGGACGCCAAAATGTAATACCTTATAGAAAATGTGTTCTGTAGAATAAAAGTTTATAAGTTCCACAAACACCCTTTATGGCCACATCGCTAATGAGAAATCTTAATTTTTTTAACTTTCAACTCATTATTTTGGCACCACGAGTTTTTTAGTTTTTACCTGCGGGTGCCAAATTGACAGACTTTTGAAAATTGATATTCAATATGTAGTTCATGGTTTGTCCACCACGTAGTACTACCATCGTCTGTATAAACTCTGCGCGCCTATTTTTCATTTAGTTTGTAATCATTGTGGAATCCGTGGATGTAAACACTGTCATAGCATAAACGCACAGGGTCAAATAACAAACGCAATCCAAGCCTGATTCAGACTGCTAAGTGGGTCAAAGATTATGTCCTTTTTTAATTATTCGCTTGCGTTTCTCTCATATTCATATGTTCACTTATAAGTTCATTTTCCCACTTCCCTCATTTTTCTTTCTCTTACCTTACCCACTTTTGATTTTATTCTCTTTATAAACCGTTTGATGTGTGCTTTACAATAGTCCATATCATGAATCAAAAGAAAAAGTGGTATGTAAATGTCTATTCATAGCATAAATGTAAATTATGCTATTCATAGCATAATTTTTGAATTAATGATTTATTGAAAATATTTAAATGTAATTTTGAAAGAATAGAAATTTGCTAAAGTAATTAATATAAATGACAAACGCATATGCAACAAAAATAAGAATTATTTTAAAAAGAAAGATTTGAGAATATAATAAATTACTCAAAATATACTGAGCAAGCCGAGAGCTATATTATTAATAATCAAATGTATTTATAATTATAAGATTATTTTATGTTTGTATGGAATATGCGATATTACGTGTATGCAATCAATAAATATGGGTACTACGAATACCCAAACACATGCAATAATAATGAAGTTTTATTTCGAAATTTATTTTGAAATTTTAATAACTAAATATTTTAATTATTTTAAAGAATTTTACGTTGCTGTTATTATTACGATTACACCCATTGAAAATTTGTAACTTGTAACGACACCAAAATTCTAAAAGAAATAAGCGCATCTTATTAAATCAAGCATAAATAATACATATAGTAATATAATAATAATAATGGGGCGCAATGTTAATGATAATAGGCCTAAGAGAAATTTAATAAACTAATTAGAAAATGAACTTGCTGAAGAAGAGTTGCAGTATAAAAACAGATAGAATGATAGAAGGATAATTAAAACTACTATATTACAAGAGGTATTGAATAACAAAGGTGAATGACATTAAGGCTAATAAATCATTGAACTCTGAAGTGAAGTTATATAAAAGAGAAAGAAATCTACTTAAGAAATATACCAACAGTAATATTGAATATAATAAATAAATGGAGTTATTGGGAGGCAAGGTAGAATAAAAAAAAAATATTCAGAAGATAAAAGATTCCAAGGGTGTGTATAATGATGTAAGATTTTTAATTATTTTTATTTATAGAGTGTAGAAAGCTAAGGCACCACTCGAATTATTTAATGGGCAGCAGCCAAAGTGCACTGTACCAGGTATGTGAATGTTCGGATGAGCAATTGGACGTAAAAGTAACTCAACGCCGATATTCATTCATAATACCATATTAATATATAGGGAATCATTTAACATTAGTATGGAATCAATTTGAATAAAAGAATGGAATATATAAATAAAATATACAATGAACCAAGAGAAAACTCAAGAACTACAATTCGTTAAAACCACCAATTCTAATAAATAAACTCCAGAGATAAAGAAGAAAATAATTGGTATCGATAAGAAAGGTAGGTTTCAATTTGCCTATAATAATGAAGAATTTGTTTAATAAATGTCAATCTTATCACCAAGCAATATTAATACCATAATATCATACACTTCAACTGTTGAAGACATCAGCAAGCAATAGCAACAAGTTATCTAAACAAATCGAAATCAAAATAATTTGAAGGAAGAAACAATAATAAATAAAAGTGTGAACCTATTTACAAACCAAAAGTCCTACAACAGACATTACTATGACAGATTACTATACTATATAGACAGTACCCAGTTAGATTTGGAGTAGTCCATAAACTAATAAATAATGATAATAAATTTAATGAATAATGAATGAATCAAATAGAAAGTCATATAAAGTACAATACAAATTTAGAAGTAAATGTAAAATGTAATTAAGATGTGCTACAAATGTAATACAAAACAAGTGTAATTAATTGGTAAGAGGATGTAAGATACAGTGGTATTCAATTAAGAAGAACAGTGAGTGGATAGTAATTATAAACAATTATTTAATGAAATGAATTACTAATCCATGGTAGCAGATGATACTGACATTAACATTTAGTTTTTTCTTTATTAGTGTTGAGTTATATAAGTTTAATAGATATTAATCACACAGACAATGGTTTAAAAGTGTGCATTCAGTTAAGGCCTGAAGGGAATTGTAGTAATTAAAATATAATTGTCAATTAATAGTTTGTTTGTATTTAAAGAAATTAATTAATATAAAACAAGTGTAAGCAGGATCGATTATGAGTCTTCCAATATAAAAATATAATCAGTCAACATAGGCCTAGATGATTATGTTCAGTAAATAATAAATTATTCAAAAATATTTGTCAAATTACAATTAACTATAATATTTGATATTAAAATTGTTCAGAGTTTGTCAGATAAAATAACATGTAAATTGTATTAAGTATTATGATGTAATAACTAAAAAGCAACTTGTATGTAGAAGGTAAAGTAATGTATTATATAAAAATAATATCCTATGACAACTAAATCTCAATTTGAACAGATATGACCAGAGTATTTATGTGTATCCAGGAAACCAAAAGAGAGAAAAAGAATGTTGTTGATTATTATTATTATAAAAAACAAACCAAGGAGTTGGGTTGAATTTTGGTAAAAGAAACTAAATATTTATACAGAAAACGTATGAATATTATTAAAAAATAATATAATACAAAGTAAAAAAACACTATATACAACCTATAACAGAAGATAAAATAGTATCATATAAAGAAACATCATAAACAAATCACCTTTAAAACATTACTGATCCAACAACCAGAAGGAACAACTACACTTGGATTAAATTAATAACAAGACACTGGACTTCAATCACAATATTCCACCATAAGGCTTTGGACAACGAAAAGGAGAAAATAAACATTTATTGATCACCAAAAGAAGTGGATTCCTTCATTTGAACAACATAAACAAACTGATATTGGAATGTTTCATCACTGAGACCAGGAGGCTGTGTGAAACCAAACTGAACTGATAAACATTGTGTAACGTATATGTATTATTATAATAAATACTCAATTTATGTTATTCATTATTATTATTGTTTGTAATGTAATGTACTTTCTGTACTTGTTTTTCTTTATAATCACTGAACCTTTATATCAGCCAAAAGAACCTAAAAATAATATTAACAAAGGAGAAGAGAATCGACCCTGAGATTTCTAAATTTAATTAATATTTACACTAAATAGACTATAGCAATTTTTTTGAATAAAATTACAATATTAGTATTATTATTACCAGATACTATTCCATGTGTTTTATTTATGTAGAAATAGAATTAACAAGCGTTGTAAATTGACACATCCAAAGTGAAGCATAAAGAACCTGTAATTCCTGAAGGGTGATAGATTGGCGAACCCAGCAGTGGGGAATAATCCCGTGTAGTTACAAGTTGGCGCTCACAACAGTAGAGGTTTAGAGAAGATACTGAGAACGGATAAATACGTGTGGTTACAAACTATATAAATCTTTGTGCTACTCAACAGGGTGGCTCATCATCAACGATAATAATGTTATAATATGTGTGTGTATATATATATATATATATATATATTGTAGCATAACGGAGATACCGTAACGAAGAAATCGTCGGACGTCTACAAGCAGTCGACAGCTAAGGACATCAACTCCTGACAGAGGACGAGAGCACGACCAGCTGAGGAACGAGATGCAGAGGACTAGAGACTTTCTATCATAACAGCTACATATCCAGAGCTACATGTCACCATAGTCTACATCAGCCAATGTACCATGAAGGACGAGAGACGAGAGGACGAGCAGTGAGGACAAGAGGACATCGAGGAGGATCGAACCGAAGGAATCACTGGAGGATATGGGACAATTCTGCGGAATTTAAGGTGACGAAAAACCAATACATAATTATCAAAGAGAAAGACGTTAAAAGACTTTAATAAAAAAAGAAAAACAAAAACAAAACTTTTTTGTAAGAGTAAATAATAAGTATGTAGATAGAGATAAAATCAATGTAATTCATGTGTAATCAGAAAATTATTTAATTATTTTTCTTTAATGAATGAACAGTCAATGAAACGATAAGTTAAATCATTTCTGGGAAAATGAAGAAGTAATTAATTTATTTAACTTTTTCTTAGTAAAAGCACATAACGTAGAATCATTGAAAATAATCAATTAAATGTGCTAAAATGATTGTAAAGCCGTAGAAAGGTATAAAGAAAATATAGAATAAGAATGTATTAATAATTGTTAACAAAAACACATTTAGACTGAGTAGGCAAGAAATCTTAATATAATGAAGAAAAGTTTTTAAATACAATTTATAATAAAATATCTAGAATTTAAGATATATGTTTGTGATGATAACACGGCAAGTAAAGAAACTTTGAAACCATAGATAATGGATATCATATGGCGAATTGATCATTATTTATATATTATTATTTTTTATGTTTGTTTAAATTAATAAATGAAACATATTACGATTCCTAAAAAGAGTTACTCTTATTATAATTACTCCTGAACCCCAATTACACATACACGTTATTTATATTGTTATAATTTTGTCGCCCGTCAACGTGTGGCACGACACGTTTACATTTAATAACGTTGTATCGTTGTAATATACTATATTTTTATTAATTATTATCTGTTAGTGAATAAGTCTTTTTTATTTTCTAATTGTAAGTATTGAATTCTCTCACTTTCCTTTCCTGTCTATTTCGACAGTTCAAAGAATCCATGTTAGATAATAATTTAATTAGAAATAATTTTGGAATTTGTATTAATCGACCTAAGATCTAGTCTCGACTCCGAGAGCAATAGTCGACGCAAGTCGAATAATCGCATTGATCATAATAAACCTAATTATTTGTGTTAAATTGCCGTTTTATTAATTAGTTAAGAACTAAATTAAAATACATCAATTCTCAATTTATAAACGAGGACTTCAGAAAGGCAAAAGACGAGCAGAAGAAGAAATAAAGACACTGAATTGACCGTTACATTCAATCGACTTGACTACTACAATCTATTTAACACGGTGAAACAAATATATCGTCACCAAGTCATACACAATTACTAATTCATAGTTTAATTAATTGAACAATAATAATAAAAACACTTAACATAATTAAATAATAAAGTTTATTGAATAAAAATAAATAAATAAAGTAAATAAAAATATAAAATTTTATTAAACAATTATTATACTTATTTGAAAATAACTTCGTTTATTTACAATATATAAACGTAATAAAAATTATCTTCTGATGTATTTAAATTTAATTCTTATGGGTCAATCTGCCACACGTCGGTAGCTTCAATTGTAATATAACTTCGTATATGGGGATTTCTTTATAGTATTAACATTTTAATATTTATTCTTTTAAATGATTTATGGCACTTGTTGCCTTCAACCACAGGTGTTAAATGTCCTGTGGGAAGAATCAACTCGTAACCAAGGGAGTTTAAGGGGTACCTAGCTTTGGGGTTTTATTTGGATTATGTTATATTTTTGTTTAAATATACTGACCTTGAGTCCTGTAAATGTTGGTTCCTGTAATACAATAACACACACTTATGCTAAATCTAGGCGCCACCTGAACACTGGTCCAGGAAAAATGAATCAACTGAAGTTTAAACTATTAAATCTATTTATAAAAAAGTAATCTCTTCTTAATTTTGTAAATAATTTTCCATGAATGATAAACCAGTTGAGTTGTAATTATATAAAAATTAAATTTATTAAATTCAAAAGTGTCTGAAGGACGGTTAATACACTCTTTAAATTTTGTTCAATAAGTTACAAAGTTCAATATTCTAAATAACCCTTAATCGGCTAAAAATTTGCTCAGTTGATCGGTTGAGTTTAATTACATTACAATATCACACGGTCGTGAATTCTTCTAACTACCAAGATTTATCAAAATGATACCTTACAAAATTTCTTAAACTAGTATAACATTTATAAGTCAACAATCTTCGTATTTGACTGACGTATTGTCAGTCGATTTATTATTATGAATATTTTTGGTTACTGAAACGTCAAAGTTCAGTAATTACCAAGATTGTTTCTTTATTTGGTTATGAATTACAAGTATACTGTTTGTTATGTAGTTTAGTTATTTGAAAAAATACACCAGATCGTTATTTAAATAGTTGGTTAAAAACTTACAGTGTCCGTTGAAATTATTTTCTTTCACTGCCTTTAATTTAATTTATTTAAATAAATAAATTGCTCACTATCACTCCACAATTCACTTCACTGATTTAATAAAATTTTATTCTTCGTTGGTAATCTTGACGGGTTACTGTGAACTTGGCGTCCTAACCACAAATGTGCTTCGTCGCTGGTAGTCGAATCTATTCTTCTTCTGCAAGTTTGTTGCCGAGGATTATTTTATCACTCGCCGTTAAAAAAGTTTACTTTGTTTAATTATCACGCACTTGGTTTAATAATACTTCTTCTTTAGGTCATATGGTTGAAAATTTGTAGAGTCGATCTGCGTGGAGTCCGTCTTGAGTCAGATCTGAGAAAAAACTGTTCCGCCTTGAGTGAAATTTGAGAAAAAACTGGTCCGATGGGCTGTGGTGATGCCGTTTATATCTCGCCAAATGCATTGCGTTACCTGACGCTTATTAGGTCATTTTCCTATTAATTCCGTACGCACTTCCGTTGTTTTATTGAAACATTTGTTCGAGAATCTACTAGAACGTGTTTTATGGAACCTCATAGAACAATTTTCATTTCCGCCCAACCTTCCATAGCGTCTGTTTTTATTCTTCTTCCTCTTGGATTAAATTTTAGAAATTCCCTATTTGATTCTGTTTTTTTTTTCAGATAACTTTACAGGACTACTTACAATGTAAATTTGACTATTATTATTGAATTCCTTGCGATCAACTGATTAATTTGGTACCCATTAAGCCTGGTTTAGGATAGGTTAACTTCAGAAAAATACAAAAAGTTTATAATCTTACCTTGTGATGATTTACAATAATTCATCATTGTCCATAAAATATTTATAATTAGGTGTCTTACACCTTACTAAAACATGGATACATGGATAATGTGAGTAATTATATAACAAAATTAATATCTTTACAATAACATTATATAAGAATAATGTTGAATAAAAAATGACCTTGGCTTAGGCCTAACAATTTTTACATTAGTAATTATTAATTTGTGACATTATTGTCTTATGAAACAGGTTGTTCTTGGTGTTCAATTCTAGCTTAGGATTTGGTTCATTATTATGACCACCTCCTGTTTCATAATATAAAGTATTTTAAGAGCATTATATGTTAGCATCATTTTTTACTCATCTGGGCTGGTCATATTGATTTGGTCACTAATACCTTTATTTTTACAATAATGCTTATTGAATTGATATTACTATCAACTGAGCAGGTTATTTCTAGTTTGATTTCATTTATTTACATCTTATTTGCTCATAATTTATGGTTTTAAACATCAAATATTTTAATTATGACCCATTTACAATGTCTGTCTGGACAGGTCTACACTATGGTCCAGGTAACTTCTGATATAACTTATACATTCAGGTTTATTATCTAATGATATCTCTAGGTCTATTGACTTTACACTCTTATGCAAATGTTAAAAGCAATTTGGTTGCATTTTGATAATATATTAGTAATAATTTAAATCATTTTAGATGTATAGTACCTGCAACTATTTTTACATAGATTTTTAATATTTTCTATGATTTTATGTATTTTAAAAGTTTCTTTATTAGACATAAAGCGTTCATCTTTATCTACTTGACATTTAGATATCATTATCTTTTTGTTTTGTGATAATTGATTTTTTTATTATTCTGGGTGCTTGTCACGTACATTACATATTTGTCATTGCAATTTTCTCGTATATGTTTACAATTTTTTATTATTCTAATTATGGATCTAAGCCATTTGGTAACTTTAGTTGATATATTTAACAATACATTGGTTTCAAATTGAGTAATAACTCTGTAACAATTCTGTTTTTATGCCCTTATCTGAGCTGATTCTTGAAACATTGTGACATACATTTTGTCACTTACAAAGGTTATTTCTTAATAACATTTATTACTGTTGGTATCATTTTTCCATTTCACTTCTACAATCTATGGGGTGTCGTTATGGTCAAAGTTTAAGTCCTTTTTATTGGTTCTGTCAATAACCCATACTTTAATACAAGTTGTTATTTGGCTGTATTAAATCTGTTTAGCTTTTAACTACATTAATTATGTGATTTATATGAGTTGACACTCTACTATTTTTTATTTTTTAGTGGTTAATATAATTCTTATGGTGTTCTTATTTATGGGACGTCTCGTGACGTTACAATATATACATATGTATTATAACGATTCATATTGTCGTCCTATCTGAGCGTTATATGAAAGTGTCAAACGGAGCGAGTATAGCGACGTAAGCAAGAGAGAGAGCGTATAATTGTAGCCATCTCTGTCTAACCTCGTCACTGCTACGACAAATGCCGGTACAGACAGGAAATTTTACTCAATTGAATTTATGTGTTAAAACTGCAATATCTTTAAAACCAATAAACATACAGCAATTCCGAAAACAGCATAGTGTTCAGCAATTAAAGTTCTATAAGTACTCAAAACATCAACAAATATAATTAACATTTACAGAAGATATACAGAAGAAGAACGCCAAGCGAAATAACTCGAGAATTAGGCTAGATACGAATTAGGTGTTTTCACACACACACAGGTAAAGACCTAAGCAACAATATTCTGTGGTCAGATCCGTGAAATCACGTTTGCAAATACCTGTAATCAAACGATTTGCAAACAAAAGAAGTACGATTTTAGCCAGTAATTCTGTGCCGTCTCAGACCTGTCAAGGGGCGTTTGGTCGACCTGTCCGATATTGTTTCAACTGGAAAACGCATGATTTATATGAACAACCGATCAGAATCCTGCGTTTAGAACAGACGCCAACTCTGACGGAGGGTAGCGAGAACTGTTCGTTCGGATCTTCAATGCGCTAGACGTGTGTAAATTACGTGCTTAATTTCACAAACACGCAAAGTTTCATTTAAGTAAAAAGTTCGAGAAGTAGTCCGCAGTTGCAGAGGAACTAGTACAGTTCGACAACAACTCTCGCTGTGTAACACCACATTAATTAATTAAATAAATAATTAATTAATTAATAATCAATTGTGAAGTGACTGGTGCAACAGAGAGCTACAGCATCTTTAATTGCCCAGATCATCGTTCAACAGGATTGGTCAACATCATTTCTTCTGTGCTGAACCATCAAAAGGAGGATCTCTACGGATTCCTATCTACGGTCGACGCAACAAATAGTAAGAAATAGATTCATTGATCAATGAAATAAATAATAAAAAAAATAAAAAATTTTAAAAGACACTAAGTAACTTCACACTTTGTATTTAATTAGTAAGATTAGTTATAACATAGTATAGGAGTGTTGAATGGAAAGTGATGTGTAGTATTGAACGTGCAAATTATTGCAGACCTGTTCTTTAGCACTGGTTTGGGAGATATAAATTTTCTTAATTAAACCAGATAAGAGCAATAGGTCGTTTGGACGTTTTAATCTTCACTTTTCACGCACACTCATTAATTATAAGAGTTAGGGTAGCAATAAGTCCTACAATTAGCATTTTTCAAGAAGTTAACAAAATAATTAAAACGGTAATTAAACAAACTTCAACAAAAATTT
Source organism: Magicicada septendecula (assembly GCA_034769895.1). Taxonomy (NCBI): domain Eukaryota; kingdom Metazoa; phylum Arthropoda; class Insecta; order Hemiptera; family Cicadidae; genus Magicicada; species Magicicada septendecula. The sequence goes on from CM068369.1 coordinate 361,081,475, forward strand.
TAATTGTTATTTGTAACGATTCCCCTTGAATTCCACATTCACTGAACGAATCCTGAGAAAGTGTGTCTCTATGCTCTGAGCTAAGCTGAAACCGTGTCATTTGTATCTGGGATTTGTTCTGGCGCCCAGGTAAAGTAAAATCACGGGTAAGTAACGTTTTATCTATCATTAAATATATTATATAAGTGTGTTAGATAAAAAGTAGCGTTGTATGTTTGGCGCCCAACATGGGGCCCGATTAACTTGACAAATTATATAAAGAAAGTTATATAATTTGGCGTTGCTTTTACCCAAGTGACTAGTTTAAAGTGTAATATTAATTAATTTGAAACGAAGTGGAATTTAAGGTTACAAATAACTGTTGAAGGGTTAAATATTAAAATAAAATTTGTTAAATAATTGTTAAATTAATTTGTTAAAAATAAAAAAAATGGCTAAATCACCAGCAGTAGATATGGCAGCAATTGAACAAATGTTTAAGCAGCTTACCATTGAAATTAAAAAAACTAATAGTCAATTAAATAGTAAAATAGATGAAAATAATCAAAATTTAAAAGAAAGTAAAAGAAAATTAATAAATAAAATTGAAAATAAAATTGAAGAAAATAATCAAAAATTAATAAATGATGCTCATAATAAAGTAGAGCAAACTAATAAATACTTGTCTAGCGAAATGAAACAAATAAATGAGAATTTAACTAGTCAAATAGAACAAAGTAGTAAAGAAGCTACATTTAAAATAGATGAAGAAATAGCAAATTTAGCTATTAATTTAGCTAGTACAATAGATGAGAGTAATCTTAAGTTTGATAAGCATACCGAAGAGGTTAAAACTAGATTAGAGGAATTTAGGAAACAAGTAAACACTAATTTTCGCCGTCAAGACGAAAAACTAAATAAATTTAGAAACGAATGTCATGAAAGGTTAGAACAGAAGTAACCCTCATTCACCAACAATTCAGCGAAGTAACTGCTGAATTAAAAACACAAACGCTTCTAAATAAAGAAGAAATCCAGAGTACTAGGGAAGAGTGTACCCAACTGGGTGAAAATATTAAAGAGGTTAAGAAACAAGTAGAGAGTAAGGCGGACCGAGACGAAGTACATCAAAAGGTGGAACAGCAATTAAAAGTAATGCGGGAAGATCTGACTAAGGCAATGAAGTCACAGCAAACCAGAGTCGTGAGGTGTGGCGTCTATAAGGAAGAACCGGAAAACCTTGTATTCTCAGGAAACCCACATGAGAATCCTGTCGAGTTTCTAAGTCTGTTTGAGGCTTATGTAGCTCGTATAAACCCGCTGATGGACGACGAGGACAAGACGGACATGTTAGGCCGATTCCTCAAGAATTGGGCAGGTACGTGGTGGAAAGTCATCTCGGACAGAGTCTAAACCTACTCCGAATTCAGAGAAAAATTTCTTGCTCAATACTGGAACATTCAGATCCAAAGAAGGGTACGCGATCATCTGGAATTTGGTAATTATCACCCGTCAATGAATATGACAACCACCAACTATGTGCTAAATGTAGTGGCACAAGTAAAGCATCTAACACCACCAACAGAGGAGAGAGACCTAGTGTATAAGCTAGCGCGTCATTTCTCAGAACGCACTAGAGTAGCAACCACTACTAGAGGAATGGATACTCTAGAAAAGTTAATAATGGTCGTGGATGAATGTCAAGACCTAGAGAGGGAACTGAAGCGTGTAAATAATCAGCTGAATAACCACCCTAGAGACGATCATCATGAACCAACTTTCTACCCAACGAAAAGAAGAGACAATGAACGCCCGAAGGAGAAAAGGTTACCCCATATCCGAGTAATAAACCCCAAAATCGGCAGGAATTGGAAGAGAAGGGTAGAAGTAGGAGTGTTGAAACCCGACCAAATAAAGTGTATAAGGTATGTAAAAGAGCCATAACATCTACCGAGCCGCAACCGTCCACTGGTAAAATGAATACGGGAAACGGGAAGCCACTGCAGGTAGAAAAGAAACAAAACTAAACCTACCATTACCTGCAGTGAAACAACCCAAGAAAACAGGTAAAAAGAAAGTAACAAATAATATAAAACAAGTGAGCGATAGGGAGTTCTTGTTAAAAGAAGAGCAAGAAGTGGGTAGAAGCCATTATCCTGAATGTCCGGAAATAATTTGTGAAATCAGTAATCTAAATGTACGAGCGCTAATAGACACTTGCAGTGAAGTAACCTGTGTCAGCTCAAAGTTTGTAGAAAATAATAGTCAGTTGCGTAATTGTCCCAGACTACGCGTAAAAAATTGTAATGTACAGGGAGCCAATGGAGCCAAATTGCAAAAGATAACTGAACAAATTTGTTTACCTGTCAATTTAAATGGTAATCAAATCCAAATTGTAGCTCTTATAGTCCCGAAACTCGTTCATGATGGTATTATTGGGGTAGATACGTTACGTGAATGGAAGGCAGAAATAAATTTCAAACGAAATACCATTACGATGGAAATTGATACTAAGAAAATCAATGTAAACATTAATGAATTTAAGCATTGGAAGTCGGTAAGTGTCATGAAAGGGTATAGAGAGAAACCGGTAGTTGACGTTAAGAGTGACCAGCACTGTATTGATGATACTCCAGAATTCAACATCGGGACTGAGTTGAACAACGAGCAACAGAACCAAATTCAGCAACTCGTCTGTGAGTATAGGGATGTTTTCAGAACAGAGCCTGGAAGAGCTAAGTTCTATGAACATCAATTAACACTTACTGAAAACGCATCATTTGTGCAAAGGACTTATCCAACCCCTTTACACTATAGAGAAGAAGTGGAAAAAGAGGTCCTACAGATGTTAGCGAATGGTGTTATAGAGAGGGCAAGTAGTCCCTATATAAACCCTTTAGTAGTTGTCACCAAGTCGAACGGGAATATCCGCTTATGCCTTGATGCCAGGAAATTAAATTCTTTATTAGTACCTGATTACGAATGCGCAAGGAGTGTGGAAGAATTGTTCCAAAAATGTAATGGAGTTAAGTACATGACCAAACTGGAATTAACATCAGGATATTGGCAAATTCCAATCCGCAAATGTGACCGACAGTATACGGCATTTTTGTATAAAAACAAGTGCTACCAATTTAAAGTGGTACCTTTTGGCCTGAGCACCAGCTTAGCTGCAATGGTAAGGTGTTTAGACAGTGCCTTAGGTAATGAGGTAGAGAAGTATACACTTGTGTTCGTAGATGATATTCCATGTGTGTCACAAACATTCGAGGAGCACTTACAACATTTAAGAAATATTTTTGCAAAACTAAGATCAGCAAACATGACGCTGAATCTACGGAAATCAGAGTTTGGTAAGGAGGAAATTAAGTTTTTAGGTCACCGAATCTCAGTGGAAGGAATAACCACGGACCCAGAGAAGGTAAAAGCCATACAAGAATTTCCAACTCCAAAGAACTGTAAGCAGCTAAAGTCATTTCTAAGTTTAGCTAATTACTATCAGAGGTTTACAAGTAAATACGCGGAAAGTACTGTTCCATTGTTGAAGTTGTTAAACAAAGGGATTAAATGGAGGTGGACAAAGGACCACGATGAAGCGCTACAATGAAAAGTCTTTTTATAAATACTGTTGTATTACATCATCCAAGGGTAGGAGAAAGATTTTATTTGCAAACAGACGCCAGCAATATTGCAATAGGAGCACACTTGTATCAGATAGATGAGAAGGGCCAAAAAGCGGTATTAGGATTTGTAAGTCGCACACTTAAAGGGGCGGAATTAACCTATTTTACGACAGAAAAGGAGCTATTAGCGATAGTGCATTGCCTGTCAAAGTTTAGAAGTTATATTCTGGGTGCTAAACTTACTATAATCACCGACAATAAGGCGTTAGAATTTTTATTAAAGTGTAAATTGCTAGGTGCTCGTCTGACTCGTTGGATCTTGGCTATACAAGAGTACCAGTTTGAAATACAGTATTGTAAAGCAAAAGACAACTTGGTAGCAGATGTACTCAGTAGAAATCCTCCATCAGAAAACAACATGGATACAGTTAACAGTAAAAGTAGTAGCACTGATATTGGTATTTACGCAGTAAAGCATGTAACAAAACCGGAAGTAGTTAGACGACTTAAGGAAATAGGGACCCATCAACAACAAGACCCTAGGATTAGTGTAGCTTGGAGAAGTGCTGTTACCAACACCAATCCAGGATTTTCCATATATGAAGGGAAACTATATAAGCTATGTTCCCATAAGTGGAAATTATTATTACCAAGCTGTATGATGGAGGAACTTATTTGGGAATACCACTTGTCATTGGGCCACGCTGGATTTGAAAAATTCCATCTAGCCTTAACAGAAAGCTTCATTGTAAAGGGATTAGCAAAACGCATGAAAAGGTTATTGTCTACTTGTGACCTGTGCCAGAAGTGTAAACACCCAAACTTATCTACGAGAGCAGAAATGCAAACAATCCAAGCAAAAGAGAAAGGAGAGTTATTAGCTGTGGATTATTACGGGCCTCTACCAAAAGCAAAAGGAGGGGTAAAGCACATTCTCGTAACAGTAGTTTTCTTTTCTAAATTTGTCAAATTATACCCAGTCCAAAGAGCCACGACAAAAGCAACATTTAGAGCATTAACAAAGTTCTACATCCCACGGTATGGTAAACCTAGGAAAATATTGTTCGACCAAGGAAAACAGTTCACCCATAACCTATGGAGAGAAACCTTGGAGGAACTCAATATAAAACCAATTCTTACATCAATACGTCACCCTCAAGCGAATTTAGCTGAGAGAATAAATAGAGAATTAGGTAGATATTTTAGGATATTGTGCCATCAGAACCATTCTGCATGGGTAGATTACTTGGGTTTTATTTCGGATTGTATTAATACATGTAATGAAACAACGGGGTACACACCTTCAGAATTATTTATCAATAAAGAACTAGTACATGTATGGACCAAAACCATAAAAAGTCCACCCAACTACAATCTACCTATTCCATATGAGGTAAAAACCAGAATAGCAGAAGAAAGAATACAGAGAGAAGGCCAAAAGAGGGTAGAACGATATAATTGAACTCACAAGTTGGTAAGATTTGTGGAAGGAGAGGAAGTGCTAGTAAAAGCGAATCCTGTATCCTCTGCCATAGATAATACCACGGCCAAGTTCTTTCCGATATTCGTGGTCCTTATAGAATAGAAAAGCAGATTGCAAGGTACACATATATGTTAAAAGATGTGGAGAAAAATAAAATTATAGGAAAGTACCATGGGGATAGTTTGAGGAAATATAGACAAAATATTGACCAATAAAGAAACAATAGTTTCAGCCAATAAGGTATGTGAATCAAACATGGTCAAATAAAAAATTTATAATTGTTTTGAATCAAGGTCAATGTTAATAAAAAAAATTATTTAAATAAATATTAGTATTGTTGTTTTAAATTATTGACGTTAATTGAGTCAAAATGGTGATTAAAATATTAATGGTCATATAAATTTCCAATATGTGTATGCCATGTTAGGTTAAGTAACATATTGTAATATTTAGTTATAAGGTAGATGTAAACAAAATTGTATTAGTGCAAGTTTTGTGCGGGAAAAACCAAAAGTGTGAAAGATTATGTGTAAAATTTTAATTAAGGTAAAACTATACATTAAGAAAAAAAATTAATGTATTTCTTAAATAATCAATTTTTTTTATACCAAGTGGGGGTATATATAACGATTCATATTGTCGTCCTATCTGAGCGTTATATGAAAGTGTCAAACGGAGCGAGTATAGCGACGTAAGCAAGAGAGAGAGCGTATAATTGCAGCCATCTCTGTCTAACCTCGTCACTGCTACGACAAATGCCGGTACAGACAGGAAATTTTACTCAATTGAATTTATGTGTTAAAACTGCAATATCTTTAAAACCAATAAACATACAGCAATTCCGAAAACAGCATAGTGTTCAGCAATTAAAGCTCTATAAGTACTCAAAATATTAACAAATATAATTAACATTTACAGAAGATATACAGAAGAAGATCGCCAAGCGAAATAACTCGAGAATTAGGCTAGATACGAATTAGGTGTTTTCACACACACACACAGGTAAAGACCTAAGCAACAATATTCTGTGGTCAGATCTGTGAAATCACGTTTGCAAATACCTGTAATCAAACGATTTGCAAACAAAAGAAGTACGATTTTAGCCAGTAATTCTGTGCCGTCTCAGACCTGTCAAGGGGCGTTTGGTCGACCTGTCCGATATTGTTTCAACTGGAAAACGCATGATTTATATGAACAACCGATCAGAATCCTGCGTTTAGAACAGACGCCAACTCTGACGGAGGGTAGCGAGAACTGTTCGTTCGGATCTTCAATGCGCTAGACGTGTGTAAATTACGTGCTTAATTTCACAAACACGCAAAGTTTCATTTAAGTAAAAAGTTCGAGAAGTAGTCCGCAGTTGCAGAGGAACTAGTACAGTTCGACAACAACTCTCGCTGTGTAACACCACATTAATTAATTAAATAATTAATTAATAATCAATTGTGAAGTGACTGGTGCAACAGAGAGCTACAGCATCTTTAATTGCCCAGATCATCGTTCAACAGGATTTGTCCACATCATTTCTTCTGTGCTGAACCATCAAAAGGAGGATCTCTACGGATTCCTATCTACGGTCGACGCATCAAATAGTAAGAAATAGATTCATTGATCAATGAAATAAATAATAAAAAAAAATAAAAAATTTTAAAAGACACTAAGAACTTCACACTTTGTATTTAATTAGTAAGATTAGTTATAACATAGTATAGGAGTGTTGAATGGAAAGTGATGTGTAGTATTGAACGTGCAAATTATTGCAGACCTGTTCTTTAGCACTGGTTTGGGAGATATAAATTTTCTTAATTAAACCAGATAAGAGCAATAGGTCGTTTGGACGTTTTAATCTTCACTTTTCACGCACACTCATTAATTATAAGAGTTAGGGTAGCAATAAGTCCTACAATTAGCATTTTTCAAGAAGTTAACAAAATAATTAAAACGGTAATTAAACAAACTTCAACAAAAATTTTAATTGTTATTTGTAACGATTCCCCTTGAATTCCACATTCACTGAACGAATCCTGAGAAAGTGTGTCTCTATGCTCTGAGCTAAGCTGAAACCGTGTCATTTGTATCTGGGATTTGTTCTGGCGCCCAGGTAAAGTAAAATCACGGGTAAGTAACGTTTTATATATCATTAAATATATTATATAAGTGTGTTAGATAAAAAGTAGCGTTGTAGTACATATATATTGTAACGTTAATTTTATAGCCTCACTGTTGTGATCGCCGATTCTATAATGTTCAGTTTCTTCTGGTTATTTAAAGTGTACTTTGTTTATATTTTAAGGATGAGTATGTTATCAAGGTAATGATAGTTGAGCGCCAATTTGCAATCAAATGTTGCAAATAAAATGTATTTGTAAATTGGTAAGTAATATTTTAAATAGCATAAGGGTTTCTTTTTCTGCTATAATTCTATCTATTTTAATCTTTTATTTAACAGAAGATTGTGACTACTGAAGCTCAGCAAGGCAGATTCAAATCGGGTGCCATACTTTTCTTTTTGAGAGTTTTACCAGCCTATGATAGTTGATGAAAAAATTAACATTCATTAATATGGTGTATATAATATCATATACATTTACTTATCCATTAAATAAAGAAAAGAAAGGCTTTTATCTGTTGTTATTGAACTCAAATCCTTTATTATCCTTTTTAAAATTCTTTTAAAAGACAATTATAATTATTAACAAAATCTGACCGGCTGTTCTTTAAATATGTTCAGAATGGCAGCAGTAGCTCTTATGTCTCAAGGCAAACATATTTGCATTTTTTATAATTGCTAAATAAAATACAAATAGAATGTTTTTAAGTTAGGTGCTTTTGACTACGTTATAAACGACAAATATCTTAGGAAAAGTACCAAAATACATGGGATTATAATAAATTACAGAGTGTCTTAACAAGAGTATATTAAGAATTATACAATGTTCAGTGTGTAGGTTATGTTGACTTATGTGTTTTTTAATGTCTAATACACTTTAAATGGTTGTATTACCATATATTAATAGTTTCTTACACTGAAAAAAAGATTATTCGTTAATTATTTTCACAGTGAAGGTTCAAAATAGTTGTAATCAAAAGTGTAAACAGTGTCTTTGAAAAGTGTAACTTAGGCCATTAAGGTAATTTCTTCAGTTTAGTTATTTATCAAAAATACTTCCCTTCCTTGATAGGTTGATTGTATTTCTTCATATGTGACTGGGTTTCCTTCTTTTGATTAATGTTGTACTTCTTTCTTCTAATTATTTAGTTCAGTAATATAATTTAACTTTTATTTAGGTTCACTGATATGAAATTTACAATATGTTGGATTGGTCTCTCTTATTTTTATATCAACCTTTCTCGTTTAGATCTAATAATGAACTCCTTTTTATTCAATTTATAACACATCAGTTGCTAAGGCCTATCTTAGCTTTCATTGGTGTGAATTGTAACATTTGGTGTTACTATGGTTCTCTCTGAGTCTCAACATAAACAGACTTCTAATATTTTACCTTCCATTTTCTTTAAATTGTTACAACTTTTTTATAAGATCTTTGATCTTCAGTATATTAGTATCTTTGAGTTTCTGATGGAACACTGATTATTTTGATACCACCTTTGATTATCTTCCATTACATATTTCCTGAGTTACCATTTTACACTTTTAAATATTTGTACCAAAATTATTTATTATTAGTTCTCCTTGTACTCTTCACTTTACTAAAGCTATTGGATACAATCAGTAATAACATAATTCAACGTGACGTTGATTATTCTAATTTTAATACAAATTCTTTTTTCAAATCCCTTAACTATCTATGCCTAACATGCCTAGTTTTACAAATCTCTATTATTATTATTTTGGTACTCTTCTATTAATATTAACATTTGTATTATTAATATTACAACATATAATATAATTCAATATAGAAAAATTAATTACTAATAACTATTAGTAAACATATGATAATTCTTATTAAAATTCTGTATACAATCCAGTTTTTATAAACATAATAAACACTGTAAGTAGTTACCAAAACATTGTCCTCCTTACTTACTAACTTTAATAGTTGAAACATAACTATTAGAACATTGTTTATTATTAATTACTTCCCTCATCAACATAACACAACTCTTAATAACCTTATTAATTAATTTCCTCTCTCACACACATAGTAGGATTAGTATTATCATAGTAAGTATTTCTAAAACATTGTCCTCCTTACTTACTAACTTTAATAGCTTAAACATAACTATTAGGGCATTATTTAACATTAATCAAATAATAGTTAAACAAATCTCTATATATTAATACGTGAAGAGAAAACTTTGTACCCCTTTTTAAGCATATTGCGCGCACGGAGGAGTGTGAGATTTGGCATAGTTAAAGTTTATATGGAGAAGGAGTGCAGAAAGCTAAAATTTATATATAATATGTGTTACAAATACATTAAATAAAATAAAATAAAACATTCATTTGCACTTGAAAATTCATTTAAACTTTTTCAAACAATGGTAATTGTTAAAAATCAAATAATTTTGTTGCCAGGCAACAATAGTCTGTGGAGTGTATGTCAAGGCAAAATATCGGTATGGAGAACCATACATGACTTTCATATTCTAAGATTTATTTTTAAAATCATTTTCGAAATTAAATATTACCATAGAAACTACTTCTTTCTACTTACTGCTTCAGCCTTAACCACAGTACTGTGGTCACTAACGTATACCACCTCACGTTATCGCACTCGATTTTCACTGATGATGGAAGTCGATGGCATTGCCGAAACGTCTGGTTTTGTAGAAAACATTGGACTACGGCCAAATATCCCGGGAAGGAATTTTAACAAAAACTACTTCTTTGTTGCCGATAACGTTGTACACATATATATAAAAAATATGCATAAAATTAATGGCTTGTATAAGTTAATGATTGATCTTCATTAAGTAGTGCTCAAGTTTCCAAAGTTTTAATATTATGATGTCCGTAATTAAAACATCAGAGCAGGTTTAGTGTGAATGAGGGTACACTGTGGACAAAAATTTTTAACATTTCCTATTGAGCGTTGCTTAGAATAAAGCTGCGAATCTACAGTGTATGTTTCACAGAACAAACACGCGAAAAAGAAGGAGCGCTCCGAAGTCACTCATGGACCCTCAGCATCTTGCAGAGGGTTCATTCCCTAAAGACGAAAAGTCTGTCTATGAATCGTTCCTCTGTAAACACGTGCAGTTACACTGCCCATGTAAACACGTGCAGTTACACTGCCCAGCGATTCACAGGAAGCAAATCGCTATCCACGCTGGACTCTTTTTCGGCTTGCATGCGTTATGTTGGTATGGGTTCGGCAGTTTCCATTTAAAAACCGTGCAAATGTAAGAAAATAAACATGAATGAGGCCAGAAATAACGCGAATTGTGTGTGTGTGTGTGTGTGTGTGTGTGTGTGTGTGTGTGTGTGTGTGTGTGTGTGTGTGTGTGTGTGTGTGTGTGTGTGTGTGTGTGTGTGTGTGTGTGTGTGTGTGTGTGTGTGTGTGTGTGTGTGTGTGTGTGTGTGTGTGTCTTCCCTGCCTTTTTATTGCGGTAGTGATAATAATAAAATGGAAACGTAAACAGTACATAACTGAGATATGCTTGCCTGCCACGCACGATATATTTTCTCTTATACATGACTAGCAGAATACCCGTGCCTCGCTACGGAGTTTCACGTTGTACGTAATGAAAATGTTAGTTTAATTAATAAAGTTTAATTAAAGTAGGCTTCTTAAAAATAAATAGCTGTTGCCCACAACTTCGTTCGCGTGGTCTTCAATTTAATGCGATAATATGTTTAGAACAGAATCTACTCTATTGGGTTGCCATAGTAACCAGATCTAATAGTATTTTAAGACCCCAAAGGATCGTATCGAAAAAAACACTTGTGCTATGTTGGTTCTCCCTTTGCGTAAAATATTTGTGCCAAGTTTGGTTGAAATCGGTCTAGTGGTTTAGCAGGCGATGTGGAAGACCCCAAAGAACCCCCAAAAGGACCCCATCGAAAAAACACCTATCCTATGTTGGTTCTCCCGTTGCGTAAAATATTTGTGCCAAGTTTGGTTGAAATCGGTACAGTGGTTTAGGAGGAGATGTGGAAGAAACCTTCGCGGACGTGCGCACAACAACTCACCGAAGTTTCATCGCAATCGGATGAATGGTATAGGAACGCATACGGGACAAACAAAGAAACATTCATTTTTATATATAAGATGTAAACTATACCACTTACTTGACATAAACCGTGATAGCTAAGCTAATGTACAACATATATGTATTAATTATACACATAAATGTTCCTCGGTAGACACTCTATCTATTGGCGAAAACTTGAATAAAATCCGTTCAGTACTTCCTGAGATTAGCGATTTCAAACACAGAGAGAAAACGGAACGACTTTACTTTATACTATGTACAGATTTACATTAAAATGAAAAAATTATAATTTTATTGCCTGGCAACAAAATTATTTTATTTTTAACAATTACCATTGTTTCAAAAAGTTTAAATGAATTATCAAGTACTTTACTCTTGTTAAAACGTAAAAGGTTGCAGGTAAACTACCCCTTCCCGTTAACAGATCTTCACCAAAATCAAAAGGCCTTGAGTCCTCTACAATTCAGTGACGTATTCAAAAAATTATTTGATTCTGTTTGAATTTGCGGCTGTTATCGTTTGCCGTACAAAATACGCTTGATAAAAAACGTTGCAGGTAAACTACCCCTTCCCCTCAACCGATCTTCACCAAAAACAATAGGTCTTGAGTACTCTACAAATCACGGCTGTATGCAAATAATCTTTTGATTCTGTTTGAATTTGCGGCTGTTATCGTTTGCCATATGAAATACCCTTGTTAAAACATAAAACGTTACTGGTAAACTACCCCTTTCCCTTAACCGATCCTCACCAAAAACAATAGGTCTTGAGAACTCTACAATCTAGGGCTGTGTGCGAAACATTATTTGATTCTGTTTGAATTTGCGGCTGTTATCGTTTGCCAAAAAAAAATTCCCTTGATAAAAAAAACCGTTGCCGGTAAACTACCCCTTTCCCTCAACCGATCATCACCAAAAACAATAGGTCGTGAGTACTCTACAAATCAGGGCTGTATGCAAAAAATTATTTGATTCTGTTTGAATTTGCGGCAGTTATCGTTTGCCAAAAAAAAAAAAATCTACACACAGACAGACAGACACACAGACAGACACACAGACAGACACACAGACACACAGACAGACACACACACAGACACTTTTCGGAAAACGACTTTTTTTCATGTTTTGAGTGTAGTACAATCAGAATCTGCAATAATCTCGAACAGGATTTTTTTTTGCCATCACCATACTTCCATTTCCTTAAGGAATATGGAAATAAAAAGCGTTTATTACTTCCATATTCCTTAAGGAAATGGAAGTATGGTGATGGCAAAAAAATCGTGTTCGAGATTATTGCAGATTCTGATTGTACTACACTCAAAACATGAAATAAAGTCGTTTTCCGAAAAGTGTCTGTGTGTGTGTCTGTCTGTGTGTCTAAAAATGTGTCTGTGTGTAGATTTTTTTCTATGGCAAACGATAACTCCCGCAAATTCAAACAGAATCAAATAATGTTTTGCATACAGCCCCGATTTGTAGAGTACTCACGACCTATTGTTTTTGGTGAAGATCGGTTGAGGGAAAGGGGTAGTTTACCTGCAACGTTTTGTTTTTATCAAGGGAAATTGTTTATTTGGCAAACGATAACAGCCGCAAATTCAAACAGAATTAAATAATGTTTCGCATACAGCCCTGAATTGTAGTGTTCTCAAGACCTATTGTTTTTGGTGAAGATCGGTTAAGGGAAAGGGGTAGTTTACCATTAACGTTTTATGTTTTAACACGGGTATTTCCTATGGAAAACGATAACAGCCGCAAATTCAAACAGAATCAAAAGATTATTTGCATACAGCCCTAAATTCTAGAGTTCTCAAGTTCTTTTGTTTTTGGTGAAGATCGGTTAAGGGAAAGGGGTAGTTTACCTGCAACGTTTTTTTAACAAGGGTATTTTCTATGGCAAACGATAACAGCCGCAAATTCAAACAGAATCAAATAATGTTCTGCATACATCCCTGAATTGTAGAGGTCTCAAGGACTTTCGATTTTGGTGAAGATCGGTTAAGGGGAAGGGGTAGTTTACCTGCAACGTTTTACGTTTTAACAACAGTAAAGTACATGAAAATTCATTTAAACTTTTTGAAACAATGGTAATTGTTAAAAATAAAATAATTTTGTTGCCAGGCAATAAAATTACAATTTTTTCATTTTAATGTAAATTATGTATGAGTTAATATCTTTATAGATATAATTCTTCTGTACGTGTATTTCACTGTACTCCTCCATATATAAAATAATATATCGTTCGTGGCAGGTAAGCATATTTCAGTTATGTAATGTTAACGTTTCCATTTTATTATTATGCCTACAGCAATAAAAAGGCAGGTAAGACGCACACACACACACACACACACACACACACACACACACACACACACACACACACACACACACACACACACACACACACACACACACACACACAATTCACGTTTTTTCTGGCCTCACTCATGTTTATTTTCTTACATTTGCACGCTTTTTAAATGGAAAGTGCCGAAACCCACACCAACATAACACGTGCAAGCCGAAAAAATGGACATCAATTTGCTTCCTGTGGATCGCTGGGCAATGTAACTGCACGTGTTTACAGAGGAACGATTCATAGACAGACTTTTCGTCTTTAGGGAATGAACCCTCTGCAAGATGCTGAGGGTCCATGAGTGACTTCGGAGCGCTCCTTCTTTTTCGCGTGTTTGTTCTGTGAAACATACACTGTACATTCGCAGCTTTATTCTAAGCAACGCTCAATAGGAAATGTTAAAAATTTTTGTCCACAGTGTACCCTCATTCACACTAAACCTGCTCTGATGTTTTAATTACGGACATCATAATATTAAAACTTTGGAAACTTGAGCACTACTTAATGGAGATCAATCATTAACTTATACAAGCCAATAATTTTATGCATATATTTTATATATATGTGTACAATGTTATCGGAAACAAAGAAGTAGTTTTTGTTAAAATTCCTTCCCGGGATATTTGGCCGTAGTCCAATGTTTTCTACAAAACCAGACGTTTCGGCAATGCCATCGACTTCCATCATCAGTGAAAATCGAGTGCGATAACGTGAGGTGGTATACGTTAGTGACCACAGTACTGTGGTTAAGGCTGAAGCAGTAAGTAGAAAGAAGTAGTTTCTATGGTAATATTTCATTTTGAAAATGATTTTAAATATAAATCTTAGAATATGGAAGTCATGTATGGTTCTCCATACCGATATTTTTATATTTTGTATATTAGATATCTGTGTTTTATATATTAATGTGCAGTTGAAAGTGAAATACAGCTTGCTTAATACTGATAGATTGACTGAATGAGCTGTGAATTTTGTGTGATTTCAAATGTTCCTTTTTCAATAGTCTGTGGAGTGTATGTCAAGGCAAAAAAGCGGTTATTTTATATTTTGTATATTAGATATCTGTGTTTTATATATTAATGTGCAGTTGAAAGTGAAATACAGCTTGCTTAATATACACCTGTTGCAAAAGGAACATTTTGTAGCAGCAATTTGAATTGACTTACTCTCGCCTAATTATTATTGGTGGTTTCAAAAAAGTGAGTACATTTTATTATTTTTAAATTAAACCCTGTCTAATCTTAGTTTCAGTAATTTCATTACATGTTTTTTTTTACATTCAGATATTTGCACCTACTTCCATTATGCCTCGACATAGAACATTGACGGGTCGGAGTGAGAGACAAAGAAGAAGGAATATATATTCGCGTGAAAGTCTAAATTATAATAAACCAAATGCAAATTTAAATAGTGTAAATAGTATAACATTGACGGGTCGGAGTGAGAGACAAAGAAGAAGGAATATATATTCGCGTGAAAGTCAAAATTATAATAGACCAAATGCAAATTTAAATAGTGTAAATAGTATACAAAATGATGAAATTATTTTGAGGGATACACTTAAATGCGCACTGAATGTCATTCCAAGAAATTTTAATACTTTTGATTGTGGATTAATGCATTTACAATGCAAAACATTTCGAATCTGAGGTCACTTTAGGTGAAAGGACTGCATTCATTTCATGTTGTCATAAGGGTAAAGCAATATTACCGGCCTTAAGTCAAAATGAATACTTTAAATCATTGTATGATGGGCTTACTTCAAATGAACCGTCAATAAAAAGAAAGTCAAAAAATTATTTTGAAAACATTCGTAAATACAATTCATCATTTGCTATGGTTAGCTCAAAAGCTAAAATTTCGGATACAGTTATGCGTGGAGTGTATCATTTTAAAATACATGATGTTTTTTATCACAGATCAGGTCCAATGACTGCTGGATATGGTCGCTCACCATGTTATGCGCAATTATATTTTTATGATGTTGACACTGCTGTCAATTATAGATTACGTGAACACTATAATCAAACATGCAATAACAATATAATGCGCGAAATCTCTCTTGAATTGGAACGCATTAATCCTTTCGTTCGGTCATTCATTGCAATGAAAGATCATTGTCAGAGAGTTGAAAATCAAAATGAAGAAATTTGTATGCTCATTAAAGTAAATCGTGATTTAGATCTACGCCGTTATAATGATGCAGTTCAAACTGATGTAGCAGTAATATTTAGTACAGTTGATGGTGAGCCACCCTTTGAACGAAATATGGTTTCGTTTTCAAAAGTTAATGGTACCATTAAAAATATCTCTGTTTTGGATTCATCATTTGACCCTTTAGCGTATCCATTACTTTTTCCAAATGGTGATACTGGGTGGCATATCAATATTTCTCATAATGTACCAACTACATCTAATTCAAGAGCGCCCAGAAATAAATTAACCATGCTTCAGTATGCAGCCTATCGACTTGCAATTAGAGAAGATTTTAGCATGTTGCACCATTCACAAAAATTATTTCTGCAGTGGATAGTTGATATGTATGTGAGAATAGAGGGCACAAGGTTACATTTCATTCGACAAAAACAAACAAGTTTTAGGTCTGAAGTTTACAACAATTTAACAGATTATTTAGAATTGAACCCCAATGCCAATAATGTAGGCCGTAGAGTAATTTTACCATCTTCATTCAATGGATCTCCAAGAAATATGTATCAGAATTATTTAGATGCAATGTCAATTGTACAACATTTCGGAAAGCCTTCTTTGTTTATTACAATGACTTGCAATCCAAGTTGGCCTGAAATAGCAATATTGGTGTAGGTGAAGACCAAACTGATATTGCGTATTCAAGTCCAAAGTGAAAGCATTAATTGAGGGCCTTACACTAAAAAAATCTTCGGTAAAGTTGAAGCACTCATTTATACAATTGAGTTTCAAAAGAGAGGATTGCCTCATGCTCACATTTTGCTCTCTTTAAATGAGCAAGATAAAATTGTTAACGCTACCGATATTGATAAAGTTGTATCTGCGGAGATTCCTAACATTCAAACACAGCCTACATTACATGAATATGTTGTAAAACACATGATGCATGGTCCATGCGGTGTACTTAATCCAAATTTTGTATGTATGAGAGATGGAAAATGCACAAAAGATTATCCAAAACGATTTAATGAATTTACATGTGAATCATTAAATGGATATCCATTATACAGAAGGCGTGATAATGGTATTAATGCTGAAGTTCGCGGTAGTTGCCTCGACAATCGTTATGTTGTACCATACAATCCATATTTACTTGCCAAATTTAATTGCCATATAAATGTTGAAGTATGCACTACAGTTAAAAGTGTTAAATACATTTATAAATACGTGTATAAAGGCTATGACAGTGCATCTGTTGAATTAGGTTCAGAGAGAAATGAACCAGGTCATGAAATACAAATTGATGAAGTTAAAAATTTTTTAAATGGCAGTATGTCGGATCAACTGAAGCTGTATGGCGCATCTATGAATTACCAATGCATTTTCAATCACATGTCATCGTTAGACTTGACATTCATTTACCGCGTAGACAGAATGTTTACTTTCGAGAAGGGCAAGAACGTCAAGCAATTGAAAATGCAAGACAAACAAAATTATTAGCATTTTTTGAATTGAATCGATCAGATCCATCAGCGCATGAATATAAGTATATGGAAATTCGTTTGCATTATGTGTGGGAAGATTCCCGAAAAAAATGGAAGAAGAGAAGGCGTGGAGGTGATAAAATCATTACACGCATATATGTAGTATCACCAAAAGACATCGAACTTTTCCATTTACGATTGCTTTTATTACATGTCTGTGGTCCAAAATCATTTGAGGATGTTAGAACATACAATGGAATTATACACACTTCTTTTGTTGAAGCGTGCCATGCTCGCGGCATTGCTTCAAATGATAATGAATGGCGCGAATGTTTAAATGAAGCAAAAGAATTACATTCACCAAAACAAATGCGAAATTTATTTGGTTACATTTGTGCATTAAATGTGCCAGCCAATGCATTGGCGCTATGGAATGAATTTAAAGTATATCTTATACCCTGATTAACGAAAGAAAGTGACTGGCGGAGCGGCCGCGCGGCGACCGAGTTTGTAGTAAAAACATTCCACTTTATAACCTCGTGGAAACGTAAAATACAGGGCGAGAAATGTCTAATGAACTGTATTTTAATCATCAATTAAAGACGTTTTTAACAAACTTTTCTAATTTTTAAAATCTTTTTTCAATAAATTTACATTGTGAGTTAAAGAAAAAAATACACGAATTTGAATTAAAAAATTAGGGTTTATCGTTTTTATTACGTAAGAACTCAGAGGTTAAGCATCGGAAAAAAATTTCTTGTAGACAAATGGTAGTCCACCTTCTTTAGTACAATATATCAAAAATTGAGATTCCTACGATTAAAATTAACGACGTTAATAATTTTTTCCGAATGTCCTGTTAACTCAGTTGTTAAAAGTTGTACACGAATGAGATTTGCGTGACGCTCTCTTTAGATAACTAAATGTAGAAGACATATACAACTTACACCTTGTACGTGATAGGAATACTACAATGGATTAATATATAAAGTGAATTTCACAGAGAGCAATGCGTGGCGCTCTGCGGCGGAAGTACAGTCAGAACCTATTGGACCCATTTTATTCGCGCGCTACCGTCATTCCCGTACAGCGTCTCGGCCTCTCCTTTATGTCTACAAATAGCACACGCTTCCAGGAAAACTGAACCGTTATACGCACACTAAGGGTAAGGGAAATTTCCAGCTTTCAGTTTAGTTGATGTGGTGGTTGAGTGATGTCCGGTTGTTGGTTATCTTGATTTTAAGTGTTAGTTTCTTGTGCTTTCATTATAAATTGACGTGTTTTTAAGTTATTTTGTGTGAATATACTTCGGTGGCTGAGCATGGAGCAACGTAACGAGGCTGAACCAAGGAAACATAGGGGAAGACCTAGGACTCGAACTCCAAAGAAAAGACAAACTTCGGGCCGAGGCGTACCTATGAAAGGACAGTCAAGAGAAATTGTGTGCAAAGTGCGGGAATATTTTGATAGAGAAAAGGCGAACAAAGGTCCTTTGATTCCGGTTAATAATGCAATATAGCGAACTGCAGATGCTCTGAAAATACATAAAAATACAGTTCTGCGAGTTTGCAAGGAAAAAGAATTGAAAGAAATACAAGATGACAGTAATAGCCAACTTTCAACTCCGGGCAAACAGAGGAAACGGGAGAAAACTGTGACAAAACTTGACACTTTTCAGGAAGACGCTATACGAAGACATGTATATCAATATTACATAAGAAAAGAATATCCCACTTTGAAAAAACTTTTATCATCGTTGGAAAATGAAGAGCTGTTTAATGGCAGTCTGTCTTCGCTTAGAAACGTGCTAAAAGGTTTAGGATTTACGTGGAGAAAATTTTCGGGCAGAAAAGTGATTATGGAGAGAAGCGATGTCGCTGCCTGGAGGTGTCGTTTTCTTCGCCAAATCAAAGACGAGAATTTCGATAATATAATTTGGCTCGATGAGACCTGGGTCAATGCTGGGCATTGTTTGAAACAAGGATGGACTGATGAGTCACTTCAGGGGACAATGTTAACACCTATAGGGAAAGGTGAACGATTAATAATATGTCATGCAGGTTCTTCAAAAGGGTTTGTTCCAAATTCCCTTCTACTATTTAAATCGAAAAAAACCGGTGACTACCATGAAGATATGGATCACGACAAATTCTTCGGTTGGTGTTCTGAAACTTTGCTAAATAACCTAGAAGAGCCTGCAGTAATAGTCATGGACAATGCTCCCTACCATTCTAAGCAAATTGATAAAGCTCCCACAAGCAAAGATAAAAAAGCTGACATACTTGCATGGCTGGATAGGAAAAATATTCAATCTACAACCGACTTGAAAAAATCAGAACTTTTGGAATTAGTGAAATGGCACAAGCCCCAGAACAAAAGGTATTTTGTTGATGAATTGATAGAGAGCAGAGGTCACAAAGTGATAAGGCTACCACCTTACCATTGCCATCTTAACGCCATTGAGCTTATATGGGCTCAGGTTAAGGGGTATGTTGCCGAAAACAACAAAATGTTTACTTTAAAAGAAGTTGAACGACTGACTAAAGACGGATTTAATCGAATTACTGCTGAGAGGTGGGAGCAAGTAGTGGACCACACCAAAAAAGTTATTATCGATGCATGGAATAACGAAGGACTAATGGAAGAAGCTGTGGAGGAAATGATTATATCCGTGGAAGACAGCAGTAGCTCCGAGGATGATAATTGTTCAGAAGATGATAATAGTGATGACGATCCAATGGAGGGTATCAGAGAACTTTCGTTTGAAGACTACTAACTCACAGCTATAAGTGTTTTTTATAGAGTGTTTTAATAGTGTATTTTTATGATTTATACACATATTTTATGAGCGGATTCCATAAAAGCTGAAGAACACTACAATACTTGTAAGTACCGTACTGTATTTATTATTTATTTGTCAATGCTAATAACAAGTAATTTACTAATTGTTTTTACATTTCAATTACATTATAACAGTAAAATACTGTTATAATTATGCAATATCTGGTAGACCGAGCTTTGCTCGGTAGTTTTAAACTGTAAACTATATTTCATAGTTAAATAATTAGTTATTGAGAAATTTGAATGGCATTAACAATTTCCCAGTAATTACATTGCACTTCAATTAGTAGTATTAAAGCTGATCACAAAACAAAAACAGTTTATTAACCAGAAACCAATAAATACCGTACCGCAAAAGAGTAATAAACAATCATTCAAGACTGTTATAAAAAGCATGTAGTTCAACTAAACCACAAAAGTCTGGTCAGATGTACGTTTTTGACAGATCTCCAGGTAGAAGATTAGATTAAATAAGTAGACAGATAACTAAGTATATACTTATGAGAGATTGGTGACTCGTAGTAAGTTGGCTATGTGTCAATGTGTGAGCCGTGAGCGTATGCACCACTTTCTTTGGGCTGTTACTGTACCTTGACTCGATCGCGCGCCGTTGAGTGATGTTAGTTCTAATTTTCCTATATTAACTGATTGCGGTTATATTTCGTAATATTTGAAGGTTACATACCACTTTGTATTGATGAATACAATTTTGTTATGTTTATTGTGAAAAAACACAATGAAAAAAATTATTAATAACGGAGTTAACAGTACATTCGGAAAAAATTAATAACGTCGTTAATATTAATCGTAGGAATCTCAATTTTTGATATATTGTACTAAAGAAGGTGGACTACCATTTGTCTACAAGAAATTTTTTTCCGATGCTTAACCTCTGAGTTCTTACGTAATAAAAACGATAAACCCTAATTTTTTAATTCAAATTCGTGTATTTTTTTCTTTAACTCACAATGTAAATTTATTGAAAAGAGATTTTAAAAATTAGAAAAGTTTGTTAAAAACGTCTTTAATTGATGATTAAAATACAGTTCATTAGACATTTCTCGCCCTGTATTTTACGTTTCCACGAGGTTATAAAGTGGAATGTTTTTACTACAAACTCGGTCGCCGCGCGGCCGCTCCGCCAGTCACTTTCTTTCGTTAATCAGGGTATAGTAAAGAATTTTTTGAGAGATGACAATGAAGAAGTATCCTTTAATACAGCTCTATTAGAAATTGAAGATATTTTGAATGTTCATAATTTGTCATGTCAAGAACTTGGTTTACCAGTTCCCACGTATTCGCAGAGAACAGACGAAGCAAATGCTATTGATCCAATAGAACAAGAGTTTCTGTTTTCTGAGCATTATGAAACTGCAAATATTGAACAGCGTAATCTAATTGATCGTGTGATTCGTGAAGTTTTGCATAATGATACTGGATCTAATGTTTTTTGTTTAACCGCTCATGCAGGTTGTGGAAAAACATTCACACAAACAGCAATCATTCACAAATTAAATTCGCTTAATCTTAGTTGCATTGCAACAGCGTTCAGTGGCATAGATTCAACTCTATTACTTGGAGGTAGAACTTTACACAATGTGTTTAAATTGCCTATACCCATTTTGGAGAATTCTGTAGCGAATATTACCGCAAATAGTAGCTATGGAGGTTACATAAATTCATCATCATTGATAATTATTGATGAAATATCTATGTGCCCACTGCAAGTGTTGAAAATCATAGATAGATTATTGCAGGATCTATGCGATGCAAATGATAAACATAAACCATTTGGAGGGAAAACGATACTTCTGTGCGGTGATTTTCGGCAAATCTTACCAGTTGTCCCACATGGATCACGTGCAACTTTAATTGAAAATTGTGTCACGAGTTGGCATAAACTTGTTTTTTTTCATAAAGTAACGTTTACTCAAAATATGAGAGCCTTACCAAGTGAAATAGAATTTGTCGAATTCTTGAAAAAAAAAATGGTAATGATGAAGCCCCACAATTTCCTCAGTTTGGTGAAAATATTATTGAAATACCTCAGCAATTAATAGGAGATGAAAATAATATTATTAATGAGGTGTATGGAAATATTTCCGAAAACATACTCTCAGATAACATATTGAAGTCAGTTATTTTAGCACCTAAAAATGATGATTGTACTTTTAATAATACTGATATACTTAATCGAATACCAGGTGAACAGAAATCACTTCATAGCTACCATAAAATAATTTGTGATGATGACAATGAAATCAATAACTATCCAGTAGAGTTTTTGAATTCTTTGACTATTAGTGGTTTGCCACCACATAAGTTAGTATTGAAAGTTAATTGCATCGTTTTACTGATCAGATACTTAAATACAAAGGAAGCATTAGTCAATGGAACAAGAATGCGCATCAAGTGTATGCATCGTAATGCTATTGATTGCGAAGTTTTAACTGGAACCGCACGCAATAAGAGAATTTTGATTCCACGTATAAATTTAACATATTCAGGTACTGTTTTACCATTTAACTTTCAAAGAACTCAATTTCCAATTATACCTGCATTTGCGATGACAATAAAAATAAGTCTCAAGGACAAACATTCGAAAAAATTGGAATTTTATTGAGGCAGCCAGTTTTTACACATGGTCAATTGTACGTCGCAGCAAGTAGAGTTCTATCATTAGATGGTTCGAGATTTTATATTTCCAAATATAATGGCCAAGGGCATTTAGCAAATGATGAAAGAGTTTTTACAAAAAACATCATTTACACAGAAGTTCTGAATCATTAAATTCACTTTCAAATTATTTTAAGTTCAATGGACAACATTTATTTTTTTAACCGCCCGGTTTTTTTGATTTAATGAAAAATATATGAAAAAATACGAGGCACGTATTTTTTATTTCAATTTTTATTTTGTATTAAATTTTTATTTAAATTTTATATAATTCGAAAAAGATAGGCAAAATAACTGTGTAGCTTTGGCGAAACCTGGTCAGTATGGCAATAAAAAAAAAACCAAGGAAATGTCAAAAAACGCGTTATTGCTTTTTAAATATGGCTTTGCCAAGCTAAACCTCATTTTTCCTATCTTTCATATTTTTCAAATAACTCGAAAATTAATGCATAGAAAAAAAATTAAAAAATTATATAAGCTTTGTAGCAGATAATCTTCAAACTGTTTTCGAATTTTGTACCTTACCAAAAATGAAATGTAATCCACTGGAATTGAAAACAATTTATCTTATACTTCTATGAATGTCAAGTCTCATTTTTATTAGCGTTTATTTGATTCAATAATAACATGAAATAATTAAAACCGACAATGAATTATATCAAAAAATAAATACGAATACCAGCTGTAATTGTGTTTTTTTCAACTGTTACTAACATTAAATTTTAAATTTCATAGGTATTGCAGGGAATTAAGGCAAACAACACACGCTAATGGCGTATTTGTACAAGCTCGCAGCTGACGTAATAGAACAAATTTCAAAAAAATTATATGCAATGATTATAGATGTATACTCTTTGACAAAAGAACCTCAATAACGTTCAAACTTAAAAATTTAATGAATTACGGTCCAATTTCGACCACTGGGCGACCACTAGTAGTATTTAAATAAGTAGTTAAATAGGTAGTTCTTGAAACAAGCTACATCATGTTTCTTGGTACTTTTGTAGGATTATTATTAATGTATATTACTATCAACAAGATGAGTGGCAAAATATCATGTAACAATATATATATATATATGTATATATATGTATGTATAGTGTGTGTGTGTGTGTGTGTGTGTGTGTGTGTGTGTGTTATGCGTAGGATTTTCTGCGTGTTACGTTCAATAGTAACTGTAGTATAAGAAATCCTGTTGTTAGTCGAGAGGAGAAAGATTTTAGTGGCATGAAATACTTAAATATATAGAACGAAAATTATGTATTAAAAATTAGTTGAAAAAATTAAATATTGCAAATCTTCTACAAAAATATATTTTAAATATTTATTACATAAAAAAAGTTTACTTGTAATATTTTAATTAAAGATAGTAATTACTTGATTTCAATAAACAGTAGTTATTACACACCCGTATATAGACTCACGTTTGCAATATGTTAATTACTTACCTCAATACAATCCGTCTTGCGACTTAGTCGTTTCCATCAAATGCTAAAATCTTTATGCTGTCATAAGGACCCGTCGGTGAAATTCAAACCAGTCAATAGCGCCAGAGGAATGAATGAATGAATCACCTATACTGTTGAGTGACGGATAAGTGTGGACAACCTACAAAGAAAATTAGAAATAAAAACATATTAAGGATTTTCACGAAGCTTAATGGAAGAACTAACGACAAGACTAATAGCTCCGGTGTCCCATGGACCACTACGAGGCTACCATCATACCACTTCGAGTTGAATTCAATAGAAGTAATATGGTCTTAAGTTAAACACCATGTTAAGATACACTACACAATTTGATTAATATCTAAAGAATACCAAACCCCCCCCCAAAAAATTGCCATTATTACATAAAACAAATCAAGAATATAGAACATATGTGGGAAGTTGACTGTCTGCAGGATGACGTTGAAGCCCTAATCATTTGACTCATATCAGCCTTATCTTCCGAATCAGTGACAGTGAATAATATAAGCTGAAATATAAAAACTTTATTTTGAATGGAGTATTTAGACCACTATAGTATATTTTAAGACATACAAATTTAATTATAAAATTTTACATACTTTTGTATAAATAAGTCGATGAATTTCTTGCAGGATTAACTATAATATTATATATTATCAAACTATAATTACTTCTGCAAGAATTAATTATAATTATTTATAATATATAATGCAGAATGATATACTATAATATAATTATAAATATATAATGCACAAGTAATTATCATTTCGTAACGTATAATATTATGTTTTACATATTGCATACGATTTTACGTGTTGTTATTAGGTACTAATTTAATGAAAATTATTATTTGTGTTTAAATTGACACCTATATTATTTTATTAGTTGATACAATTTACTTATTGTTACTTTCATTCTCTTATATTAGAAGACACTAAACGTATGTGTGTAGTAATTATAGAGCGTAACGGATAATATCTGCTTCTACTAAATTAACTCCTACTCTCTGCCTCAATTTCTCTCATTAATTCCTGCAGTAAACATTTAAAATTATCCATTACCACTGTAATTAATGCTCTTCTAGTTGAATTTTGTTCCCACTCACACTTCTACTGTCAGGCTGTTTCAATATTTATTAGCTCTGAGAAATAATTTTCTTTCGAATTCACTTCTTCGTGAGTCGATAGAAACTGAATTTCAAGTGTCGGTTCCACAGAAATGGAATGTTTTACAACATGAAATATGTTGACAAAAACTACTTAAGTGTTTGGCTGCAAATCTTTTTTACATGCTAATCTGATATATGACTGCTTCTGCATTGTTCTGGACGAAAGTCTCCCTTAAATTTTGTATAAGGTAACGTAACAAATTATTCTTTGTTCTCTCATTACCATCTGTAGCAATAGTAAATATAACAATCTTTTCACAAAACTACTCTAACAAAAACACTAGACTATGATGTACACAACAATTACTTATATAATGACAAAGCCTTTACTTCAGGTAACTGTTGGCACACAAGTATTTCACTTAAGTACTGTAAAATAATTTGTAGTCCCTCAAGAAAAGGGTTCATTCCGTGCAGCATTAAATAGATGTAGTTGTTCCGGTGACATCTACTTTGAACGCATTTAATGGGCGGTAGTCTATTTAACCAGTACTGAAAATAAAATCCGTGACGACCTATAGTTTTCAACATACGTAACAAGCCTCCATGGCATAGGCTACTCTTTTAAGCTCGAAACATTGAACTAATAGGCGTTTTGTAGGGCACAGTTTGTTCAGATTCATTGGAGTGTAAGAATGATCCGCTGTACATCGTCCATGGTTGCACGTAGGTCTCTGAATCAAAATTGGAAGTCGTTTATGTTGATTCAAATTGTTTTAATAGAATCTTTCAGAATAATATCAAGATTGCCAGTTACTTCTGATTGCTTCTGTTTCTATTTTTTTTCATATACGTACTGTTTAAAAATTTCATGGAACGTATTTGACCCAGGCCGTAATTATTGAATTATGATACAAGTTTTGTAGACAATAAATTTGTTGTTTTATGTTTTAATTCTCTGGGAATTTCTTTATCTTACAGTACGTTTCCTGCTACATCCTCATAATCTGAGAAGGGCTTTGTGCTCAGAGCGCCAACGATGAAATCGTGCTCTGAGCGCCGATACTGATAAGCCCGTGTTCTGTGCGCCGAGCTTATCTGTGCATCATTAGACACTGTAACACGTGGCTGCATATCTGTCTGTCCGTTGTTTCTCAATTCCGTAGCCAACATTAGCCGTCCTATGAAGATTTGTACAATTCATTGGTAAAAGACATTGCCACTCTACTAGTAAACTCCCGGAGCTGCTGACCTCTCTAATTGTTTGGAACGAAACACATTTATTATTAAGTTAGTTAAATTTTAATATTAAATAATTTCTTATATTATCAGAAAAATTATGAAAACCCAACTACGCAACTATTTTATTAGTAACATAACCATTATATTATGACAATCATAAAATAAATACTAACATTTCCGAACTTCTGCATTGGATTTTTAGTTAAATTTGTAACCATAATACCCATTTGATAAATAATTTAGTCATAGATTTTCCGTTTATGTATGTTTCCATAGATATTTTTAGGTCTATATCTAATGTTATTCATAGATACTTATAACTGATAACAAAATATGAGGTTTTTTGAGACATAGTTCACAAACGTTTTGAAAGCGATCCAAAATGAGTGTTCAGACATGCTAATTCTGTCAAATTACAACACATACAAAATACAGAGACTAAGATAGAGATTTTGTATTTTAACTGAAATTCCACATAACTTTAATCCCAAATAAACTTTTATAAGTTGTTTAAAACTTATGTTCTATTTTCGGCCCTTGGTGCTTCTAAAATTAGCTTTTTGTTTTCATGTACCTTTGACACGCTGATGTTTTTCCTTCGTACACACTCAGAATGGAATATACTCATTTGAACGTTTCACCCTGTACTGACATTTCTCGTGAAAAAGCAGAGACTTCACTTTCTTGGAAGTAAAGACTCCATTTAGATCAAAATTCACGTCTTTACTTCTACTGTATCACAACGATTGTCAAACCATAACTAAGGAAAGGTGCAGGAAAGGTGCGAATGACAAGCTCATCTACGAATCGTATGGTCAGCGGATTTAAGGTATGCGGCTAGATAACCACTCTACTGAGTTTTTCTTCCTTATCAATCCGCTTACAATGCACATCTTGTGTTTACGCATATATACAGCTCAGCTCTCCGTCTCATAATCGTATTTTCATTTCCTTAATTATAGTTCATTTGATCACTTTCTTTTATTCTCTCCTCAGATTTGTTCGTCCCAACTAAATGAGAAATCCTGAGATAATAAATATGATTATTCGCTAATGATCGATGTGCAAAGGCACCATTATATGCACAATAAAAAATTTCAAACGGAAAGTTTCTGAAAAATATGTATTCATCCGATACCTTTAAACATAAACTCGGTACAGTTGTCAATCGACGTCTTTCATATTTTACGCTTATTATGTAGAGAGTTTATAAGTAGATACCTGTGTGTGTGTGTGTGTGTGTGTGTGTGTGTGTGTGTGTGTGTGTGTGTGTGTGTGTGTGTGTGTGTGTGTGTGTGTGTGTGTGTGTGTGTGTGTGTGTGTGTGTGTGTGTGTGTGTGTGTGTGTGGAGGGGTGAAATAATTTTGTTTTACATGGGCTAAATAATAACATTTCTTACACATTATTTTATATAAATAGATAGGCAGAATTACAATATTCCAAAAACCTAATTACTAATTAATACACTATTACAATTTAAATTATTGATAATATAATAAGCCCTTAATTACGTTTGTAAATAATTATAGATACAGTAATCATTGAATGTTTATTGGAATTTGGGCAAATAACATGAATGCAAATTGTAAGATATTCAATAATGTATATTATTAAAAGTTAATATTACTACTGGCACTGAACACACTTATCCATAAACTAGAGAATTATGTACAAAATAACAGAACTACTTTAATACAAACACAAAATTATTGTAAACAAATCAATCATGTGACAATGGTTATTACTTATTTTGTATACTGTTGTAAAATAATATTTACCGAGTACATCGTCTATACAGAGTAATATAGTCTATTGTTAAATTATGCAGACGTCTACATTCACACTCTTCCTTCCACTGTCTGTCTGTCTATCTGTCTGTCTGTCTGTCCCCTCTCTCTCTCTCTCTCTCTCTCTCTCTCTCTCTCTCTCTCTCTCTCTCTCTCTCTCTCTCCCCTAACAGAAACACATAAAGATTCCCCCCCCCTCAAAGACACTTAAATCACAATTACGCATATTCCACACACCATAGGTATACAGATAATATTCATGTAAGGTTCATTACGTTTTAGCAGCCAGGTAGGCCTCTACGAATACCTCTGTTTCACGCATCTACACATAATAGAACCGACTCTATGTACACATGCATACACATGCGTTTGTGTGTGTGTGTGTGTGTGTGTGTGTGCCAGTTAAAGAAAAATAAAATAACTTATTTCCGCGGAAGTCTTAAAAGTAGTTGAATACTTGATGTCTACTGCTGTTTAAAGGGAACGGATGAATATAATCTTATTCCTTTACCTTTTTCATAAGTCTGCAAATTTCACTTTGAAATTTTTTATTATGCCCGTATAGTGCCTTTGCACATGCATCGTTAGCGAATATCCACTTTATTATCTCCGAATTTCTCATTTGGTTGGGACGAACACATTTGAGAAGAAATAAAAGAATTTGGATAAATACAACTGTAAATAATAAAGGAGAATACGATTATGAGACGAAAACCTGAGCTGTATATATGTGTAAACACGGGATGTACAATGTAACCGGGTTGATAAAATGACTAAACTTGCTAGTATAGTCGTCTATACTAGATAGCCTTAAATTTACTGACCATATGACTCGTATATGAGCTTGTTACTCGCACCTTTCCTTAGTTGTGGTTTGACAATCGTTGTGACACAGTAGTATTAACATTGTAAATTTTGATTTAATGGAGTCATTACTTGTAAGAAAGTAAGTAATAATCATCCTCTATTTCTTCACTGGTGATATCAGCACAGGATGAAACGTTCAAATGAATGTACTTCCTTCTGGGTGTGTACGAAGGAAAAACATCAGTCAAAGGTACGTCAAAACAAAGAGCTAAATCTGGAAGCACCAAAGGCCTAAGATACAACTCAAAATTAAAATTGTTAAAGTTTATTTGGGGGTAAAGTTATAAGGAATTTGTTGAAAATACAAAATCTGTATCTGTAGTTTCTGTATTTTGTAATTTGACAGAATTGATGTACAAATTTTGGATTGTTTTCAAAAAGTTTGTAAGCAATGTTTAAAAAAGTTTCAAATGCATTTCATTTTCAATTTATAATTAACAGATTCATGTTCAAGAATTACCTAAAAAATTTGTTATTGTGACCACATTTAGAGAGAAGACAATTCATTACTCATGAGATTAAAGACACTACGATCTACTGCCCTGACTTAAATCAAGACTGCCGAGGTTTGCCCTACATGCCTACTGTTATTATCAGCTTGTAGAATATGTTTGAACATTTTGATTCCTAATTTAATAAAACTCAAATATTATTACATATAAATATATCGTTTAAGAAATTTCTTTTAGGTCTGCAACGACTATAATATGACTCAGAAGTTACACATTTTGTACTATACTTTTCCAATTGTCAGCACTTACTTTTTATACAGTAAACACTGTAAGGTTACAAGTTACGATTTACTTCTTCTGCATTATATTTTTTTCTATGTTTGTGCAATGCTGTATTTGTTACAAGGTTCATAATAATGTACTTTTGAAACTTGTAGGTAAATTTATTAATTAATAAAATATTTTAATGGGTAAATTATATTTCTTACATTTAATAGTGGTGTGCTACATAAGAATAATGAAGTGTTGGAATATCAGCTACATATAACAACATAACAGAGAACACTCTCATTACTGTAAACTTGATTTCAGCACAATTACGGTAACTATTTAAAGATTACGAAAAAAGACTTCGTGAATGGAATTTATAAGAGGGGTATCAAAGTTAAGAGAAATGGGCGCGTGACGTGAATCTGAAATGAGGGGAGTCGTTAAGAACAGGAATAAGCAGTTTCTTGTTAAGGATAAGCAGTTTACTGGAAGTAAAAATTTTGTAGCATTTTAGATTTCTGTTTTAATTAGAATCGGTTTTTTACCAAGATATGATACTTTAGGATTAGTATTACCAACGTGTACACCATGGACTACCTGTCCTTATACTAACTCAGAAAGGATGATTGAGAATGCATGGTAAAAGACTATTTTTTATACGGCCAAAATGCATATTTATAGACAATTAATAATTATTATTAATACATGTTTTCAAACTTGAATTGTGTCAATTTTTTGGGCTTTAAGTAAAATAATTCTGTCAACTAATTTACAGTGGTTAACTGTTGAGAGACTGAAATTTTTACTCATCGATAGGGTAGGTATGATACATTCTGCATAGTCACATTCTAGCGTCACCACTGAGTGGGCCCCATATAGTCGGTGGGCTAGCTCCATATCGTGGGCACATTGAACAAACTTTTCCATTCTTCCAATTCCTTATATTCCTAGCACAAGCGTTGCAAACAATATGCGGTGCGCAGTTTTATGGTGGTCTCTAATCTTGCAATCAAAATAACAGTGGTAGACTTTTCTAATTAATGATGTTATGCCCTACCTTTGAGAAAACAAAGTCATTTGCCCACAAACATAGAAAACGTTATCAGCACTGTTCACACAATCTCAAGACATTTTTTGGTAAAATGTAATAAAAAACACTAAAACTAACTCCTTTCATTACAAGTGCAACCATTAGTCTTACTGTTTACATCCAGTAGTACATTTGCCTGAAAAAAGGAATAAAAATCACTGAACGAATTGTGTAGGAGATATTTCCTACTGAAACAGAAACATAAAAGTTAGAACAGGAACTCGAAATAGCTAATTGTTACCAACAAATGCAGTATTGCCACTCCAATGTAGCATATTTCTTAACTTAACATTTCCCAAAATAGTATTTAATTATTATCAATATATGTACAATAAGAACTAGAATTATCAATAATTAACTTTACACAAACTGCCTTACATGTGTGTGTGTGTGTGTGTGTGTTGCAACAATACATATATTTGCACATTTATCGAGAGCAGTGTTTTCAGGTCATCCGCGTATGAAATGTTCAATGTGCAGACGTTTCATTCCGTAATCCCGGAACATTTTCAAGGCGTTCTGCTTTTGGTTAGGCTACGGAGCGTGTTATACGCGTATATCTAACTCCCCTTAGTGCTGTTGCCGAGGGAAGGTTTCGAATATGGAAAGTATGTTAAGGATAATAAGTGTGTTAGGGAATGTCTTTATTATTATGAGAACTGTCACGAATTTCCAAGCTGTCGCTAATTTAGTGTACTTATTTCTGTCGTTGACCGCTGCTTGTCCTTTTCGTACTATTTCAGTTCTCTCTGTGTAGGCATATTGTCTGATTTTTGTATTGTTCGTTCTCGCCAAAATTGTTGTATTTTTGTAGACGAATGTGTGTCTTGCTTTCATCAAGGATGTGTATTTTCCTGTTTTGTTATGAACAGTTTGTGTTTGCAAACGCGTTGGTGGGTATTTCTTCCAGAGTCGCGGATGTAAAATTGGTCGAGTTTTTTGCGCGACATTTGGTATACACCTTGTTCCCCTAAATGTATGCGGTACCTTGGGTTTTGTAGAAAGTCGTTAATTTTCTTATGCTTGTTTAATTTGTCATGTGATTTTTCTTAACTTTTCTCCCTGTCATGTCCATTGTGCATTTTATATATGGTCAAAAATTAAGGTGCTGATGTACCACTGTGTTTCATTCTCCTGTAGCTTCTTGCTTATCTTTTTAGTCTGGTTACTCTGTTCAAATCAAGTGAGTTGTATCCGTTCGAAAACAGTATCTTGTTCAAGGTGTTCAGTTTTACTTTCTTGTGTCCTCGTCCGTAAGGTGAAGGGCTCTAAAGTAAGGCGTACGGAAATGCCATTATGTCATCATTATAGATTCTGGCTCAACCGGGTGGAGATGGGACAGTCTATGTAAGTATCTGTTTGTGTGTGTGGGTTTCTGTACTCGGAAATCCTGCTTGTATATGTGCTGAAGGCAGGGGCGGTAACAGAAATCGTGGGGCCCGGTACAGATAAACCTACTGGGCCCCCTTGTTTCCACCCCGACCCCCCACCCGAACACCCTCACAACACACCACCGTCTCAATCACGTTTAAATATTACACATATAGAGGGTGACTAAGGAACATAGAAAACTGAAATTGAAACTGTAGATCATGTTTACTTTGTATCAACAAACATTGATAATTCATAAAAGAAATTTATTTAGTGTACATAAGGGTACACAAAAACAAATTTTAAAACGACTTTATATTAACAAAAACATAAAACTTAATTGTAGATTGGTAGGTTACAAACTTTTTTAATATACATATCGTAAGTAGGGGGAAAATGACAGTTCAAACCCACAAAGGAATGCCGCCTTTCTTAAAAAACATAAAAAACGATAAAAAACAAGATCAAAGAGATGCCGCCGTTCCCGCGGTCCAAGATTTTTTCCCACGCTCTCCCCACCACCCTGGACCCGCAGTATCCGCGAATTTTCGCGAATATAATTTTTTATATGCAGCCTTTCGCGAGCCTAAATCACTTTCACTTTCTAATTTCCGCGTATATAATTTTTTATATACCGCCTTTCGCGAGCCTAGATCACTTTCACTTTCTACTGGACCACAGCATCCGCGACTTTTTCGCTGATCTGTGTCAAGATCCGCGACTTTTTCGCGTATCTGGACCACAGCATCCGCGAATATAATTTTTTATTTTTTTATATGCCGCCTTTCGCGAGCTTAGATCACTTTCACTTTCTATCACTTGATGCATTATAGTGTATATATTAAATATATGATCAGGGTTACCAACCTTGCATGAGTTCAAATTTGTTATAATGTATATTAAATCTATATGATCAGGTTTACCAACCTATGGTGGGGGGGGTTCCGACTTGATGCATTATAGTGTATATATTAAATATATGATTAGGGTTACCAACCTTGCATGAGTTCAAATTTGTTGTGTGTTATAATGTATATTAAATCTATATGATCAGGTTTACCAACCTATGTATGGGTTCAAACTTGATATGTGTGTGTGTATTATAGTGTATATTAAAATATACGATCAGGGTTACCAATCCTGCATTATTGTGTGTGTATAGAACAGATCTGCCAACATTTTTCTTCGGTGGGAAATTCAAACTATATTATAGTAAATTGTTGACGACGACTTCGATATCAACTCTCTCTCCCCTCCTCTCTCTTTGTCTCTAGACACAGTTGTCATCAGTTTTACATAAGCGTCGTGCTACTTATGGATTATTGTAATTAGCGATACTAAAATGTAATCACCAGGAAATATATATTTATCACCTACCTCGTGGCGTCCTTTTTTTGACACATGACAGTCATTGACTACGATTTAGAAATTAATATACTGCCAAGTCTGTGTGTGTGTGGTAAAGTGTTACGCATAAAAAAATCTCCTTGAAATAAGGTATTTTCAAAAGTTTTGTGTACACACACATTGTATAATAATTTTCGAAATTGTAAGATACAACCTGCAAATTATTAAAATGTCTCTCTCACACATTTCTGATTACTATACAAATAATTGGATGCATATTCGAAGATTTCCCTTATTCAAACGATTTGTATGTGTGTACACGAACTTAAATACAGACGATTGTAATTTTAAAAATTCATTTTTTGCATTAAATATATATCGTAAACAATTAAATAATAATATTTCGTCATTGTAAGATTTTAATAAAACAATTATCAGTTTAAATAATAATTTTCATGATTGTAAGATACAACCTACAAATTATTAAAATGTCTCTCTCACACACATTTCTGATTACTATACAAATAATTGCATGCATATTCGGAGTACGTTGACAGCATTGATCCGATACTGAATTAGATATAGTTATTATTCGCTAAATTAAACCAGAGGTCATTAACCTTGTGTACGACGTCCTACATTCTAATTTCACACCTGCTAGTCATTAGCAGTGCTGACAGTAAGTAGGATTATAAAGTATTTACTCTAAAAACGGACAACTCTACTTTCTAATTTGACACCTGTCAAGCATTAACACCGCTTACAGTAATTACTCTAAAAACGGACACACACACACACACACACACACACACACACACACAGACACACGTGCTTTCCCCACTACAGAGTATACGCTAAGTAAGTTAGCAGCAATTTCTTATTTGTCTACTTGTACATCCTGATACTGCACGTATTACGTGTATTCCAGTATACACATCTTCTTTTGAAAGACTGTTTGTACGTCTTCAGTGTAGACAACGCACATACTAGTTTGGCTGATACTGTACGTCTTACGTGTCTTCCAGTATACACATCTTCTTTTGGTAAGTGTATAGATTTTATTTAAACGTAAAAATTATCAAGTGCATTATTTATTGAATTTAATACATGTGTGTGTGTGTGTGTGTGTGTGTGTGTGTATGATCAAATTACAATTTCTGAAAATATATTCTTACCGTATTTTTATAGTGGCAATTTCTCACCAACGTGTGCTGATACATCGTGAAATCTCTGCATCTTTTTTAATAGTTGAAAGACTGTTTGTACGCCTTCAGTGTAGACAACGCACATACTAGTTTTTTGGTAAGTTGTACAGATTTTATTTAATTTTAATTTTAATGTATGTGCAGATTTTTATTTAAACGTAAAAATTATTTGCATTATCAAGCGTGTTATTGAATTTAATACATGTGTGTGTGTGTGTGTATGATCAAATTATTATGTCTGTTACAAATGTTCTGAAAAATTGCTTTAAACAAACGTTTTTAATGTAAAAAATTTAGAAAGTAGGTCACAGCGTATTATGACATTTATATCTCTCTCTAATTCTGTTGTGGACATACATAGCTGTAAGCAGTGACTATCTCCTTATGAATGCGGAATGTAGACTTTCCTAAAATTATTTGCATTAAAACATTATCAAACGCATTATTGAATTTAATACATGTGTGTGTGCGCGTGTATGTGTATGATCAAATTATTATGGAGTGGGTTATACAAATAATAATAAAGTGTGTGTAATATATATATACATTTATTAAAATACATACACACAGCTCCAAGATTATATTAAACAGTTTTACAATTAAAAATACATACACAGCTCCAAGATTATATTGTTACAAGTATGAAAATATATCTAAACTAATATTTACAATTTAAAAAAAAAACATACACAGCTCCAAGATTATATTGTTACAAGTATGAAAATATATCTAAACTAATATTTACAATTTAAAAAAAAAAACATACACAGTTCCAAGATTATATTGTTACAAGTATTAAAATATATTTAACTAGTTTTACAATTAAAAATACATACACACACATAGCTCCAATATTATAATGTTACAAATATGATGAAAATATATATATATTTAAAACTAGTATTTACAAAATATGTATAAAATAAGACTTAAACACGTCTATGTACTGTGTTGGACAATGGTGTATATTCTACAAGCGAATCATGTAGTATCATACAGTAGGCGGTTGTCTGTCTAGGAAAATTCATTGACGATTCAAATTCTAAACGTACATCAACTGCTGAAGACTTAAGTGTATCGTCTTGCTTGCTACAATCGAAAACAACCAGCGGGGCTTTTGATTTGAATAATTCCGGTGTCAGTACTGGGCTGCCGTCTAAACGGTGGTAATACGAACTTTGAAAACTGGTGTACATATTGTACAATAATCTAAAACGGTCTTTCCCAATATCCAAGTTTAAATTATCGTAAGGATAATACTTGTCGTTTAGAAACAGTCTCGCATTGATCACGTTACAGTGATCAAATTCATCAGCGTGTGCTGTCAGTACATTTTTTCTTGCTGTCTGAAACGCTAACACAACAAAGCGTGGTTTTTCTAGCTGACTCGAGGTCTTGACAATCCAATTCTGCCTTTTAGTCTGTGGTAAGGCAGGATACTCGTGCAGCTCCCAGGTCCTAAAAGGCATAGTTATCGGGTGGTCTTTCTCTATGAGTCGTAACAGTGGTAATATGTGTGTGTGTGTGTGTGTGTGTGTGTGTGTGTGTATGATCAAATTACAATTTCTGAAAATATATTCTTACCGTATTTTTATAGTGGCAATTTCTCACCAACGTGTGCTGATACATCGTGAAATCTCTACATCTTTTTTAACAGTTGAAAGACTGTTTGTACGTCTTCAGTGTAGACAACGCACATACTAGTTTGGCTGATACTGTACGTCTTACGTGTCTTCCAGTGTACACATCTTCTTTGGTAAGTGTATAGATTTTATTTAAACGTAAAAATTATCAAGTGCATTATTTATTGAATTTAATACGTGTGTGTGTGTGTGTGTGTGTGTGTGTGTGTGTGTGTGTACGTGTGTGTATGATCAAATTACAATTTCTGAAAATAAATATATATATATTTAAAACTAGTATTTACAAAATATGTATAAAATAAGACTTAAACACGTCTATGTACTGTGTTGGTCAATGGTGTATATTCTACAAGCGAATCATGTAGTATCATACAGTAGGCGGTCGTCTGTCTAGGAAAATTCGTTGACGATTCAAATTCTAAACGTACATCAACTGCTGAAGACTTAAGTGCTTCGTCTTGTCTGCTACAACCGAAAACAAACAGCGGGGCTTTTGATTTGAATAATTCCGGTGTCAGTACTGGGTTGCCGTCTAAACGGTGGTAATACGAACTTTGAAAACTGGCGTACATATTGTACAATAATGCAAAACGGTCTTTCCCAATATCCAAGTTTAAATTATCGTAAGGATAATACTTGTCGTTTAGAAACAGTCTCGCATTGATCACGTTACAGTGATCAAATTCATCAGCGTGTGCTGTCAGTACATTTTGTCTTGCTGTCTGAAACGCTAACACAACAAAGCGTGGTTTTTCTAGCTGACTCGAGGTCTTGACAATCCAATTCTGCCTTTTAGTCTGTGGTAAGGCAGGATACTCGTGCAGCTCCCAGGTCCTAAAAGGCATAGTTATCGGGTGGTCTTTCTCTATGAGTCGTAACAGTGGTAATCTGTGTGTGTGTGTGTGTGTGTGTGTGTGTGTGTGTGTGTATGATCAAATTACAATTTCTGAAAATATATTCTTACCGTATTTTTATAGTGGCAATTTCTCACCAACGTGTGCTGATACATCGTGAAATCTCTACATCTTTTTTAACAGTTGAAAGACTGTTTGTACGTCTTCAGTGTAGACAACGCACATACTAGTTTGGCTGATACTGTACGTCTTACGTGTCTTCCAGTGTACACATCTTCTTTGGTAAGTGTATAGATTTTATTTAAACGTAAAAATTATCAAGTGCATTATTTATTGAATTTAATACGTGTGTGTGTGTGTGTGTGTGTACGTGTGTGTATGATCAAATTACAATTTCTGAAAATAAATATATATATATTTAAAACTAGTATTTACAAAATATGTATAAAATAAGACTTAAACACGTCTATGTACTGTGTTGGTCAATGGTGTATATTCTACAAGCGAATCATGTAGTATCATACAGTAGGCGGTCGTCTGTGTAGGAAAATTCGTTGACGATTCAAATTCTAAACGTACATCAACTGCTGAAGACTTAAGTGCTTCGTCTTGTCTGCTACAACCGAAAACAAACAGCGGGGCTTTTGATTTGAATAATTCCGGTGTCAGTACTGGGTTGCCGTCTAAACGGTGGTAATACGAACTTTGAAAACTGGCGTACATATTGTACAATAATGCAAAACGGTCTTTCCCAATATCCAAGTTTAAATTATCGTAAGGATAATACTTGTCGTTTAGAAACAGTCTCGCCTTGATCACGTTACAGTGATCGAATTCATCAGCGTGTGCTGTCAGTACATTTTTTCTTGCTGTTTGAAGATTTTTATTTAAACGTAAAAATTATTTGTATTATCAAGCGTGTTATTGAATTTAATACATGTGTGTGTGTATGATCAAATTATTATGTCTGTTACAAATTTTCTGAAAAATTGCTTTAAACAAACTCTGTCTGTCTGTCTGTCTCTCTCTCTCTCTCTCTCTCTCTCTCTCTCGTTGTCAAACGTTATGTTCAAACCGTTTCTCCTCTCTGTAGTCATTACCGCGCATGTATATGATTTTAGAAAGTTTATATATATTCGACAAATATTAACTGTGTACGTACTTACAACGCCCGCTCTCTCTCTCTCTCTCTCTCTCTCTCTCTCTCTCTCTCTCTCTCTCTCTCTCTCTCTCTCTCTGTCTCTCTCTCTCTCTCTCTCACTCATCGTCAAAACGTTGACTTCATTTTTTTCATTGTATTAAATAATTAACAAATATTAACTATGTGTGCGTGTGTGTTGTCAACTACTTACATGCACGTTCTCTCTCTCTCTCTCTCTCGCTTGCAGACGTCGGAAGCAATTCCTAGTTTATAATGTAATTACCTGTGCGTGTATGTCTCTCTTTATTCGACAAGACTTAAACACGACTATGTACTGTGTTGGACAATGGCATATATTCTACAAGCGAATCATGTAGTATCATACAGTAGGCGGTCGTCTGTGTAGGAAAATTCGTTGACGATTCAAATTAATTTCGAGTTTCATTATTTAATTTGCCGTCAGCAGGTAATTTGTAATATTCTTGAAATATAAGGAGGGCATTGGAAACATCTGAATCATTTACTAATTGCAATGACGTTTTATCTTTCGTATAAAGATGTCCATATTCATATAAGTAACGTTTAACCTAATCCAATTGAAACTGTGTTGTGTTATCCGTTAAACATTTTGTCCATAATGTTAAAAAAAAAAAAAAAAAATATTACAGATTTAAGTGGCCTCATGGTTTCCGATTGTACTTTACAATGACAAATACCAAACAACGTTGTTAATAATTATAAAAGAATATGTTATTATCCCTTCTCCTCAATATTTATAAAAAAGATTTTTAACAAAAATATGAATTAACAGGAATCGAACCTACATACTTAGCTTCTTTACCTTCACATTTACCATTACTAGTCTAACCATTTAATCGATTAAGCTAATTCATATCTTATTAACGAACGAAAGGAAAAACAGTTTACGTGTCAACGAACTCGGAATGTTTACATTTTAAGTGTGCAATGTTTACGTGTTAACAAACACCGTCTGTTTATGTTTTCGATTTTCACATTTGAAACACCTATCATAAATTTACCACCTTCGTATCGAACACCATACATACGATCTATAATCCGTTTACAGTCAGCCGATTCGCACAAACGCATATATTTGTTTGCTAATGAATCGTCACTGAAATGTAAAGTGTTAGGGTTCCATGCGCTATTGTCACTGAAATGAGAAGCGTTATGACTCTGCGTGCCACTTTCGTTTTCAGTTATTACATGTTGTGTAGGCTCTTCTTCTCCTCCTCCCCTCCTCCATTATATCACCACTTAACTTTCGTGAAATAGCTTCTAACGGTTCCAGAATCGGTCTGTAATTTTTTTCTAAACGCCTCGTCGCTTTCTCTGATACCGTGTTGTAATGCATGATATTACAGCATTAAGCTTTACAAAAAACGACATTATTAGAAGACACTAGTGAACACGTCTGTATCAAACCAGAGAGAACCAAACAATGATAGAATATTCGTCACAAAAGGACAGTAGAATGTGATAGTGGTGGTGGTGGTGGTAACGTCGATCATACACACAGACTCTGGAGAGAGGCTAAAGTTTATCGAGATGAAAACGTCGTAGACACTTTCTTCTCATGGTTGATGAAAGACGCCGAGGATATGATGAAGGTAGTACGACATAACGTACATTGCAACATCCAGTGAGCGTTACGTGTCGTTCTCTCTGGGTCCCTTGCGTTTCGTAGACTCTTTTCAATTTCTTAATCGCTCTCTGGACACACTCGTTACGTCCGTCCGTCCATCCGTCCGACTGTCTATATCTGTCTGTCTGTCTGCCTGTCTGTCTATCTGTCTCTCTCTCTCTCTCTCGTTGTCAAACGTTATGTTCAAACCGTTTCTCCTCTCTGTGATCATTACCGCGCATGTATATGATTTTAGAAAGTTTATATATATTCGACAAATATTAACTGTGTACGTACTTACAACGCCCGCTCTCTCTCTCTCATCGTCAAAACGTTGACTTCATTTTTCATTGTATTAAATAATTAACAAATATTAACTATGTGTGCGTGTGTGTTGTCAACTACTTACATGCGCGTTCTCTCTCTTAACATAACGCTTCGTGTGAAGCGTTTTGTAGAGCAGGTTTCAACTGTGGAAGGTTTCATCGGACAAAAGGCTTGCCGCATGACAACTGGCACCAATCGTACACTCTAGTGTTTTTGGTGGTCCTAAAAAGGACCGAGTTGTGAGAACGGCGATGTTGGTAGTGCCGCGCTGAGATGTTCGGCGGCTGCGCCTGCTGTTCACAGCGTACTACAGTCCTCCTCTTCTTCCGACACTGGTTGTAGAGTCAGCTGCCGACCCAGCGAAATCCATCGCTGACGCGGAACTTTCAAAA
Source organism: Magicicada septendecula (assembly GCA_034769895.1). Lineage (NCBI taxonomy): Eukaryota > Metazoa > Arthropoda > Insecta > Hemiptera > Cicadidae > Magicicada > Magicicada septendecula. The sequence goes on from CM068369.1 coordinate 361,122,454, forward strand.
TTTTCTGTCGGCTCAGGTTTTATTAACTAACTGGCATCGCTGATTGGCTAGCTCCGAACACGAAGTTGGTTACGTCTCGGTGGCTGCTGATGTCTGATTGGCTCGCTGTGTCCACCGCTGGTACCGGAGAGCAGATGTTCGCATACCGCTGCCATCACAATATATAACCGGTGAACTTCACAATCGTTCGTGTTGCTGAACACTACTGTGCTACAAATTGTATGTTACAAATTGATATTCTAATTTACTTTGTGAGATATAAAGCGTTTAAGATACACTAACATAATACCAGCGTTATAACAATTTCTTTGTTTTTCAGTATTCACTCTCACGTCTGAATGTTACCATGTCTGACCTTCAGCAGAATCCAGAACATCAGCAGGAACAGGGACATCCTCAACAAGGTAAAAAATTTTTTAAATACCAATTGTCTCTCTCTATAATTATGTAGCAAACCAAATTTGTTTGATATGAATTAACATGTATAAGATAGTCTCTTGACGTTGTTTAGAAATTGATATGACGGAGAAAATTTTTTATGTTCTGACATAGGTTTGTCACCTTCTCCCCAATGTATTGTCTCTTGACATCGTTTAGAAATTGACATGACGGAGAAAATTTTTCATGTTCCACCATAGGTATGTCACCTTCTCTCCAATGAACTAATTCAATTCCGCAACAAAAGCATTTAACTCTATCGTCTATGAATGACATACTATGTCCACAAACATCATAATTTAGCGGATAGTAGTAAAGCCCGGCAAACGCTAACTCGTCGGGACTGACAAACGTCACTTCCCAATACTTGAACGATTTTCTTCTTTCACTTTCAATGCTAAAATCAGGAGTAGCTGCCATCTTCACAGTTTGCAATAAACTAGCCTATTACTAACGTGTACTATCTATTTACCTCAAACATGAATTTGTGTGTGTGTGTGTGTGTGTTGTTCATCATTCCTATTAGCTAATACATGTGTTTCTATTGTTTCAGATATGACACGATTTTATATCGTGCGAAACAGTAGTATTAGAGGATGTCTCACAACTTTTAATTATCTGCCTGTGTACACAGAAGAAGAAGAAGATCAAGATATAGTACCGATAATGACCGAGGTGCGACCTTTATTGTACAAGGATATTCTAGCAGAACAAGCACGTTTACGCAGTATCAAATGGCATATTGCGTGCAGGATACGTTTCACTAAAACTGTGTTAGATGGTGACAGCGGCGAAGAAAAAGAGGTAACCAAAGACGCCGTCTTCCACGGACGTTGTCGTACGTTGCTCACGGACGACAACGACGAGTTGAACTGTCTACTCGATGAATCCTACGATAAAATCATGAATAGCATATCCAATTTTACCCGTGACGGGAGCGGATGGTCGGTGGATGCTGTACTGAAGCTGGAACTAGTTGTTGGACGGTACCAGCCTCTAGCAGCATCCTCCTACCTTCCAACCCCGCGAAAACTTGCAGTCACCAGGGCAGTAGTCAACATCAAGAACTCCCAAGATGAAATGTGTTTTCTATGGTCCGTACTAGCTCACATACACCCTCAACAAAAGCATAAAGACAGTGTTTCAAAATACCTCTTATTCAAAAACACAATAAATATGTCCGGTATCGAGTACCCTGTTTCTATAAATTCACTTTCTAAATTTGAAACACAAAATCCCAACATTTCTATAAACGTTTTCGGCTATGATATAGACGACAATATCAGAAACAAATCAAAAAATGAGGTTTATCCGTTAAGAATTACCCCCAATAAGGACAGATTACATCACGTTAATCTTTTGCTTCTGTCCGATACAAATAGCCGAAAACATTACTGTCTTATCAGTAACATGAGATTGTTATCATCCCTTACAAAACACGACGGCCAATCATTTTACTGCGACTACTGCCTGCATCGTTTCTCCACAGAACATGGTCTGTCCGATCATCTCCCCTACTGCACACCTCACGGCGAGCAGAAAACCAAAATGCCTACAGAGGAGGAGAAGTTTATGTCATTTAAAAATTACGCGCACTGTCTTAAAGTACCCTTTACCGTCTACGCCGACTTCGAGTCTCTCATCACTCCGCTTCAATCGTGTTCACCTGGTAACAACGTCCCGACGACAGTGCACGAGTTAGGCGAATTCTACTCAGTTGATAGCAACGGTGCCCGTCAGAAAATAACTTCTCCTCCTGTATCGTCCACATCATACGAAGCGATGCATATTCCGTCAGGTTTCTCCTATGCTATCGTGGATCATACACACAGACTCTGGAGAGAGGCTAAAGTTTATCGAGGTGAAAACGTTGTAGACACTTTCTTCTCGTGGTTGATGAAAGACGCCGAGGATATGATGAAGGTAGTACGACATAACGTGCAAATAATTATGTCCGATGATGACAATGTTGCATTCACTAACGCCACCGTTTGTCATTTGTGTGAGCGCCCTTTGACAGACGATGACAAGGTACGCAATCATTGTCATCTTACGGGGAAATTCTTGGGAGCAGCCCACAATAGCTGTAATCTAAGCTACAAGATGCCTCGTCATATCCCCGTCTTCTTTCACAACCTTCGTGGCTACGACTGTCACCATTTAATGCTGGGTTTAGGAAAATATAAGGACCAACACGTATCCTGCATTGCAACATCCAGTGAGCGTTACGTGTCGTTCTCCCTGGGTCCCTTGCGTTTCGTAGACTCCTTTCAATTTCTTAATCGCTCTCTGGACACACTCGTTACCAATCTGTCCACGTCCGGGAGCCAATTTCCTTTGCTCAGAGAGGAAATGCTTAGACGGGGTTTCGACGAACAGACCAATCTGCTCGTACGCAAGGAAGTATACCCTTACGAGTACGTTGACAGCATTGATCGGTTCAACGAATCAAGTTTACCCGCTCGTGAACACTTTGATAACCGGTTGTTGGAATCGGCTATTTCGGACGCAGATTACGAGCACGCGCAAAACGTGTGGAGTGCATTCAATCTGCGTACGTTTGGCGATTACCACGATTTGTATTTGTTGACAGACGTAATGCTGCTGGCCGATGTCTTTGAAAGTTTCCGAGACATGGCCTTACGCGATTACTGCTTGGACCCGTGTCATTTTTACTCGCTTCCCGGACTCGCTTGGAACGCGATGCTAAAAATGACAGGGGTCGAATTAGAGCTGTTAACAGAGATAAATCTGCATCTGTTCCTTGAGTCTGGGATCCGCGGAGGCTGCGCGATGATATCCAACCGTCACGCAGTCGCTAACAATCCTCTGATTCCAGATAAGTACGATGTATCGAAACCGACCTCCTTCATTCTGTATACAGACTGTAATAATTTATACGGTGCAGCCATGTCGCAACCACTCCCTTACGCAGACTTCCGATGGCTCGATCGTAACGAAATCGAGTCCTTGGACGTACGTAATGTGAGTGATGATTCCGACATCGGGTACATCCTCGAAGTCGACCTACACTATCCCGATACCTTACACGACCTGCATTCCGACTACCCACTTGCACCTGTGCGCCAGCGCGTAACACCCGATATCCTTTCTCCCTTTTCCAAACGTTTACACGAGAGTATATACAGATCATCGTATAACGAATCAGGGTCATCCGTAGAGAAGTTGTTAACAACTTTGGAGGACAAACAAAATTACGTTCTCCATTATCGAAATTTGAAATTGTATTTAAGTCTTGGCTTAGAGCTGAAAGCGACTCATAGGGTGTTGTGTTTTAAGAAAAGCGCTTGGTTGAAACCGTTTATCGATTTCAACACCCGCAAGAGGCAAACAGCCGTCAACAGCTTTGAAAAAGACCTTTTCAAACTGATGAACAACGCCGTATACGGTAAGTCGCTGGAGAACGTACGGAAACATATAGACTTTGAACTAGTCTCGAATGAACGACGGCTTCAAAAACTAGTTTCCACACCTAGGCTAAAACGTATGATTCGTTATACGACCGATCTGGTGGGGCTCTCACACCGTAAAAAATCCATTGTTCTTTCCCGTCCCGTGTATGTCGGCTTCACGGTGCTTGACGTTAGCAAAACTATAATGTACGACTTTCATTATCGTTATGCTGTCGCCAAGTACGGCCGCAACGTTAAATTATTAATGACAGATACAGACAGTCTGATGTATAGCATTCAAACATCAGACTTGTATGCAGACATGAAGAAGGACCTACACGTTTTTGACACATCGGATTACCCTACGTCTCATCCTTGTTATAGCCTTAAGAACAAAAAGGTTGTCGGTCTGTTCAAGGATGAAACGTGTGGTCGTCCTATTAGAGAATTCGTGGGTCTCCGTGCGAAATGTTATTCGTTCCTTGTGGCCCACGAAGATCCCACCCAAGAGTGTCGAAAACGTGTATGTAAAGGTGTGCCTCGAGTTGCAATTAAGAGGAGTCTGCGACACGATATGTATCGCAAGTGTCTCACTGATCATTGTCAGTTTTCTACCAGTGCGCTTTGTTTACGTAGCGATCATCATACGCTGTACACGATGCGTGTAAATAAGCAAGCGTTGTCACCGTATGATGATAAGCGTTATATATTAGACAATGGTCATGATACACTTGCATACGGTCATTATCGGATACGACAACGCATCAACATGGAGAACGACGACACCTCCCCACCTACTAAAAAAATTCGTCTCCATGTATAGTAACCCCCTCAACACTTGTTTCTTTCGTCAGTTGATGTCTCTCGGTGCTTCAGTCCAGACGTCTGTAAACGTAAGTTCACATATTAATATCTCAACGATATTTGTATGTTTAAACATAATATATATAGAGTTTGTAATGTGTGTGGTTTCTTTGTCTTACAGTATTATGGATAACACTGCGGTTATAATCGACTTCCAGTGCTTTTTCGACGACAACGGAAAATATATTGTGAAGGAACTGTCAATCATGGACGTTCTGAGATTTGCTGGTAGACATTGGATTTTGACACCGCCTGCTACATCCGTTACGAATCCCAAATACGTTAGGACAAACCACTGGTTAACAACAAATTATCATAGACTTAGATGGAGCGAAGGAGAGACACCATACGACAATCTTGTTTCATTGTTAACATCACATACACGTATATATAAATATGTGTTTGTGAAGGGTTTTGAGAAAAAACGTTTTTTGCAATCAAAGATAATACACAATAATATCATCAATCTCGATGACTTTGGTTGTCCTAAAAACATACCGTATATAATTCATGGAACAGAATGTCTTAGACATTTCAATTCTTCTGACCGTTGTGCCAGCTATAAGGTGCATGCTATTCGGGAATGGATGATTCATGATTTTTGCTTTAAACAAACATTTTTAATGTAACAAATTTAGAAAGTAGGTCACCGCGAATGATGACATTTATATCTCTCTCTCATTCTGTTGTGGACATGTACATACATGCATAGCTGTAAGCAGTGACTATTTTCTTATGAAAATGGACTTTCCTAATGACATTGTTATATTTTTGGTGTCTCTAATTTCGTCTGTGAGACATGTTCATACATGCAAATGAAAGTGGGACACCGACGTTACCACCACCACTATCACATTGTACTGTCCTTTTGTGTCGAATATTCTGTCATTGTTTGGTTCTCTCTGGTTTGATACAGACGTGTTCACTAGTGTCTTCTAATAATGTCGTTTCTTGTAAAGTTTAATGCTGTAAGTGCTATCGAGTACAAACGATGTTCAGAATTGACAGTGAATAAAAAATATCCCATCATGGTCTTAACAAATGTGGACACAAAATATGGGAACTCTGTGCTTGCTACATTGGAGGATGGTGACCGCCAGTATCGTGTCTATCTTCCCAAGAGGTATGCAGGTGTCTTCACGAATGAGGAGCTCAGACATATCAAACCTAAAGAACTACATTTAGTGTATCGAGGGACGAGAAATCAAACAACACAAGTAGAGATTGAGTCCTAACGTCGTAAGTAGCAATCGTGTTAACAAACAATTTATTGATGTGTGCGTGTGTGTAGTTTCAACTCTCTGTACTTAACACTTTAATAATTGAATTTGTATGTACATGATAAATGTATCATTGATTCTACAAGTTTCGTTGAATAATAGTTGGTTCGTTTAGAAATTATTTGAAAGTACATTAACTTATGCGATAAATGTATCATTGATTCTAAGTAGTATTTACAAATTTCCAGTGAATAATATTTGGTTTGGTTTGATTAGAAATTATTTGAAAGTACATTAACTTATGAAAAATGACATATACTTGAAAAAGTTTACTTACTTAACGCATTTGATTCTTTCCACTAACTGTGTGTGTGCATGTGATAATTGAATGTTATCGTATCAGTGATTCTAATATCGACTGTATTGTTACGTTACAGATAAACTTCCTTGTGAACTGTATCTACAGCCGTGAAATTATTATTTAAAAATCTTACAATGTCAAAAATTATTTTATATAACAATGTTTGTTTGTGATATATGTATATTTAATCAATGTAAAATGTATTTTGAATAATTGTATTATAACGGTTTGTAAACTATATTTTTTTAAGTTTGTGTACAGTGCTGTAAATATATATTTAATCATTTAAAACATTATTATTATTAATATTGTATTTATTTTATATATAACAATGTTTGTTTGTGATATATATATATTTAATCAATAATTGTATTACAGCGGTTTGTAAACTATATTTTAAGTTTGTGTACAGTGTTGTAAATATATATATTTAATTATTTAAAACAAATTATGGTTTATTTTAATTTATTTCGTTATAAACCTTCGAATATGCATCCAATTATTTGTATAGTAATCAGAAATGTGTGAGAGAGACATTTTAATAATTTGCAGGTTGTATCTTACAATTACGAAAATTATTATACAATGTGTGTACACAAAACTTTTGAAAATACCTTATTTCAAGGAGATTTTTTTTTTATGCGTAACACTTTACCACACACACACACAGACTTGGCAGTATATTAATTTCTAAATCGTAGTAATCAGAAATGTGTGTGAGAGAGACATTTTAATAATTTGTAGGTTGTATCTTACAATCATGAAAATTATTATTTAAACTGATAATTGTTTTATTAAAATCTTGCGTAACACTTTACCACACACACACAGACTTGGCAGTATATTAATTTCTAAATCGTAGTCAATGACTGTCATGTGTCAAAAAAAGGACGCCACGAGGTAGGTGATAAATATATATTTCCTGGTGATTACATTTTAGTATCGCTAATTACAATAATCCATAAGTAGCACGACGCTTATGTAAAACTGATGACAACTGTGTCTAGAGACAAAGAGAGAGGAGGGGAGAGAGAGTTGATATCGAAGTCGTCGTCAACAATTTACTATAATATAGTTTGAATTTCCCACCGAAGAAAAATGTTGGCAGATCTGTTCTATACACACACAATAATGCAGGATTGGTAACCCTGATCATATATTTTAATATACACTATAATACACACACACATATCAAGTTTGAACCCATACATAGGTTGGTAAACCTGATCATATAGATTTAATATACATTATAACACACAACAAATTTGAACTCATGCAAGGTTGGTAACCCTAATCATATATTTAATATATACACTATAATGCATCAAGTCGGAACCCCCCCCCCACCATAGGTTGGTAAACCTGATCATATAGATTTAATATACATTATAACAAATTTGAACTCATGCAAGGTTGGTAACCCTGATCATATATTTAATATATACACTATAATGCATCAAGTGATAGAAAGTGAAAGTGATCTAAGCTCGCGAAAGGCGGCATATAAAAAAATAAAAAATTATATTCGCGGATGCTGTGGTCCAGATACGCGAAAAAGTCGCGGATCTTGACACAGATCAGCGAAAAAGTCGCGGATGCTGTGGTCCAGTAGAAAGTGAAAGTGATCTAGGCTCGCGAAAGGCGGCATATAAAAAATTATATCCGCGGAAATTAGAAAGTGAAAGTGATTTAGGCTCGCGAAAGGCTGCATATAAAAAATTATATTCGCGAAAATTCGCGGATACTGCGGGTCCAGGGTGGTGGGGAGAGCGTGGGAAAAAATCTTGGACCGCGGGAACGGCGGCATCTCTTTGATCTTGTTTTTTATCGTTTTTTATGTTTTTTAAGAAAGGCGGCATTCCTTTGTGGGTTTGAACTGTTATTTTCCCCCTACTACTATCGTAAAAGTTTAATAGTATTAAATGAAATTTATAATTAAAGTAGTCTTCTTAATTTGGCTGTAGCAAAGTTTTTTATGGCACTGTCAAAATCTATTTTCCTTGAAATTTCTTGTTCAATGGAAAGTAAAGCACAACTGTTCAGGCGGTCTTGCGTCATGGTTGCACGTAGGTAGTTCTTTATTAACGAAAGCTTATTAAATGCTCGTTCTCCTTCAGCAACTGTGAGTGGAATTGTGCAAAAATTCTGATTGCTATGCATACTTGTGGGAAAATTTCTTCAAACCGCAATATAAAAATTTTAAAGTCCAGTCGCGAAATTGGAGTGAAAAAAGTATTAAAGCAATGAAACAAACAAACAATAATTTCAGTGTGTAACTGATAAGTCTTAATGTATTTTGCAATAATATAAAATATCAAATTAATGTTTTGAAAAATTAAATTTAAAAAATTAAGTATTATACATATTATTTGACAGTCAAAAAATAATTGTTTATACATCAGGTTATTTTCATAATAACTTTTTATTATTTTAAAAAGTGTTTATATAAAGGGATTATTACGATATCATGCAAAATAATAAAACGTTTTATTTAACATACATAATGCCTTCTAATACATTTAAAAAAGAAATAACCCGGGAAAAATTTCTTATGTCTGATAAATCCCTAGTATTTGGAGATATTTCAAGATCAGTCCAATGTCTTCATCAGTCATTTGTTCTTGTCGACAGTCTTGTGTCCTCCAGCCGTCTGCCAGGAAATCTACAGTGAAACCTTGAACATCTTCGCTGGCGTTTTGTTCTTCCTTTCTGTGGCAATGTCAGCAGTCTTCCGGGGACAGTCTTCGTGATAAGCCATCTGCATTACCATGCATGCGCCCCTGCCGATGTTGTACCTTGAAGTTGTACTCTTCCAGACGTTCGAGCCACCTTGCCAACTGTCCTTACGGATTTTAAATCTCACGAGCCATGCAAGCGCGGCATGGTCGGTACGTAGTGAAAACTCTCTGACCAACAATTGCCAACAACTCTCTTCTTATGACACAATAATTTCTCTCTGGTTTAGAAAGCGTCTTGCTGTAACATGCTATTACATGTCCTTTACCGTTCTAAACTTGAGACAAATCTGCTCCTAGACCATGTAACCCCTCTTTTAACTTAGACTGGTAAAAAAAATTATAAAAAATTTTTTGTTTTTTTTTTTGAAAAGAGGGGCCACAAGTTAATTAGAACTAGACCAAAGCCTAGAGAAGCCAAAAATGCCCTGGATCCTGTGAGACGGGACTTGCAATGAAAACTCATAAAATTAACAATTAATAAAATCCCTTTTATTATTCTATTTCCTTTTTAAAAACAATATTAACAACAAAATCAATAAATATAACAGTCAGAATCTATTTTCCCCTTAAAACTGTTAATTAAAATAATTTATTCTCTTTAAATAATGTGACCTGAAAATTATTTACACATATAAAATTTATTTGCTATCTTCTCTTTAAAATGAATTAAAATTAAAATCATTAATTTTCTTTAAGTAATGTTTCCTGAAAATTATTAATAAATATAAAATTTATTTTCTATCTTCTCTTTAAAATGATCAATTGAAACTTAATTGAGATAAAATTTATAGACTTCTTATTAAAGTTAATTAAAATAAATTAACTCTCTTAGAAAAAATATTAATCAAAAATGAATAGAGATAGAATTAATTAATTGTCATCAAAATTAAATGGATATATAACCCTATGTTTCATCTTTTCTTTTATAAGAGCCCTATATCTAACTCTCCCAAAAATACACCCAAATGTACAATACATATAAAACCCCACAAAATACACACACAAATATACAATACATTTACATGTTCCACAATACAGGACAATTATTACATAGGTCTCTTGCCACGCCTTTTCCTACCCCCATGAGGTAAATCATTAATTATTTTATGGAAATCCATGTTAGGTTTACAATTCTTTATATTTGCATAACACATTACATGTGTATTAGATTATACATATGCAACTCCAGTAGTCCCCAGGACATAATAAATTCAAAATTTTGGCCAAGTGCCTAATACTATTATAAAATTCTGCCCCACTGGGCACTTATACTGGGAGAAATAAAATTTAGAATACAGTGAACACCCCAGTTATCATAATTAATTAATAGAATTTATATATATATATATAGAAATATTGTTAAGTTTTGAAAATAGTAATGTGTCATGGAACTTATAACCCTTTAAAAAAAGTAATTTTGGCCCAGAGACCGACATGTTCATGGGCCAGTCAGTGCATAATTCAACCTGTCTCAACAACATGTTTAACACTGCATGGACATGCACCTATTCAGGATTAAACTTGTGATTCTACTTAACTACCACAGAAACTTCTATCCTTATATAAACCAAACTGAATTTAAAAATGAGAAATTAATATATATAATGAACACTAAATTGAAACAGAGAAATTACAAGTTGATTGAATGAATTAGAAGCAGTAATGAAACCCTTATACTGAAAATAAGAAGGAATTGCACGTTTAAAAGGTGAGCAGCCAAACATGCATGTCAGCCTCTGAGCTAACAGATTATACAAACAATTTAATAAAATTTACAAATGATTTCCCTCCCAGTTCACGCACTATTCTGTCCCGTTAATCGGGGACCCAATTAAAATGTTTAAAACTTGAAAGTCATGTTGTTGAATGATTGAATTGGTTCACTGGCTCTATTGAGTGCATCACAATGTGTAAGAATATAATGGATTGAGTTCACCTTATTTTGTCCATGGGTGTGAAGTGGCAATCTCGTGGCCTACATTATAGGGTGTTGGTGCTTCGTCATTGCAATTCCTTTCCGGCAGATGAAGTAGAGAGAGAAATCTTGATGTTCAAAAGTTCAGGTTTTGGGGCCGGTCCACGTCTTCATCGGGGAACCCGCAGCTCTATTTAGATTTAGCCAGCCATAGATGGTAGAATGGTGTAACAAATTCTTCTTCTGCCGGAGAGAACAAAAAAGGCAGCCACAGAAGACGACGATTAGTGCGAGACAAGAAAAATTCTTGATACCGGTTCCGTTTGGAACTCGCACACCGGGGCTCTCGCTAGAGGTCAGCACCAATCAAGCCTCGCTCTTAATTATAATTCGGCAGCAGTATTGCTTATCTTAACTGCTAGGGTGCAGCACTAATCAAACCGCTTTAAATACTGTACTGCATTTAACGTTTATTTCTTAGCGCTAAATACTGACTAATAGCCGATCTATATTAGAACGGCACAACCAGTATTGCTTGCGTCTGTGTCTACGATGTACTTCCCTTCGACATCTGGAAAAGCGAGAATTGGCTGCGAACATAACGCAATCTTCAAAGTCCTAAATGCTTGGTCACACTCTCTAGACCACTGGAAGTTTCGTTGATTTTTCGTTAGCTCATGTAATGGTTTAGCAATTGTAGCGAAGCCTTTCACAAAACGTCTGTAATATGAGCATAACCCCAGGAAACTACGAACTTCGTGTTTACACTTCGGCACTGGCCAGTCTCTTACGGTGTCTATTTTATTAGAATCCATGCTAACACCCGCTGCCGAAACCAGGTGGCCCAGATACTGTATTTCCTTCTGGAATAGAGAACACTTCTTAGGGCTCATCTTCAGTTGGGCACCGTGAATTCTAGTTAGGACCTCCTTAAGGTTTTCCAAATGGTCTTTGAAAGTCTTTCCGATGACTATGACATCGTTTAAATAAACAAGGCAAGTTGTCCACGTCAGGCCTCGGAGTACCAGATCCATCAATCTTTAAAATTTTGCTTGTGCATTACTGAATCCAAATGGCATGACGTTAAATTGGAATAAGCCACTTGGGGTCGAGAAAGCAGTCTTTTCCTTGTCTTCTTGATGAAGACCCACTTGCCAATATCCACTCTTCAGGTCCAATGTTTAAAAGCACTGTGCTCCGTTCAACGTGTCGAGTGTGTCGTATCGTCGACGCGAGGTAATGTATAGAAGTCTTTCTTTGTAACGTCATTTAGCCTCCCGTAGTCTACGCAGAAACGCAATCCACCATCCTTCTTCGCTACCAGCACTGCCGGAGAAGACCAAGCACTTGACAAAGGCTCGATTACTCCCGTCCTCGTTCTTCTTTTGCCGTCTTTCTGCTTCTTCTCTTTCTTGTCTTCTTTCTTATTTTTGTCGTCTTTCTGCTTCTTCCTGTGTCTGCCGCAGCAGCGTTTGGAAAGCTTCCATCATCTGACTGGCATCCATTGTTTTCCGATTAATTACGAATTACACTCGTCTTGTACAAAGTGTCCACTGTTTCCACTATTAACAGTTCTATCCCAGTTCTGACACCACTGTAACGACGGTCTCCTTGATCGTCGTAAGTGCAGTGGAAAACAAAATACAAGACACCAATTAAGTCACTAATCACCAGCTTTAATTTTCACAGTTAAACAGTTCGTAATTAACAACACAGTCTCTTACAACAAATCAATAAAACTTGTTCCCACGCAATATAATGTCAACTAATTTAAAACACAATTGTATTACAATTATACCGCCCGATTATAAAACACAACACTTTACTAATAACCACTTGAACGCACACAGTGTCGCCCGACAATAAACTCGAACCGCACTATGTAATATATCGCAACTGTAACTGAACTAAGGCCGCTGCTGCCTTGTATTTATACCCCGCTCAGAGACCAGAACATTCCAAACTACGCGTTATCTCTACCTACGACGTAATTAATTGCGGCCTTGTGACAGTTAGCGCGGGTTCTGGTACAGTTTAGCAAATGAGCTGTGAATCACGTACGCCACAACATTCAGGCCCTGGAACATTAGATAAACACATAGATTGTTCTGTGATGTCGTAACAATATTTTCAACTTACCTCTAAAGTGCTTCGATATTCCTCTCCATCAGATGGGCAGTAGTCAGGATCACTATCCGTATTATCAACTTCTTTACTAGAAGAAACACTTGTGACATCCATGATGCTTTTTTCACTCATCTTGCAATCTCCACACAAACTAATTCACGTGGCTTACCACACTGTTGCTAAGCAATGAACCAAGATTGTAGATGTGGCAACAATAAACAACTAGTGCAGTGTTGCCAACTTTGAGAAGTAAAATATGGGATTTCTACAGTGGCTTACCATATTATTGCTATGCCCAGTAAAAATAAAATCTCCGTTTGAGAATTAGTGTGGCTTACCATTATGGTGCACCGAGGCCTTATACAATATGTGTAGACCTATATATAAATATATATTACATAAATATGTAATATATATAAATATATTTATTATATGTACAAATATGCAAAAATGTATCGTTACAACACACACACACACACACACACACACACACACACACACACACACACACACACACACACACACACACACACACACACACACACACACACACACACACACACACACACACACACACACACACACACACACACACAATAGGCTATATAATTTTTTTTAGGACAAGGATGTAATAAAAGTAAACGTTTATCGGTCTCAATAAATTAGATGGGTGTCAGAGAATAACTGATTGAACATATTTTTTTTGTCTTATATTTGTTATTTCGTCAAATTGTGGCATAAATATGATGAAAATAAAATAGCTGAAATATCGTATGCTGGAATAGGGGGACGTTACTTTAAGGTTATTGAATAATTGAAAAGAATAAATTCTATTTGTTATTTAAGAAGTGTGTTTCTTATCACGACTTTTCAATGAGAGACGGGTTTCGTGATTCTGGCTAAAGTCACGTGAATAAAATTATTTCCAAACTTTTATGATTTAAATAGTACTTTATTACGTGTTTTGTTGAAACGTCAAAACAGGGTATTGGTTGTCTTCAGCTAAGCTTCATGCGCTTTGATGCTATCTCAAGTCGTATCAAGAGACATTCCTATCGCTGTATAGGCTAGGCCTACATACTAAACAATTCTGTATAGCGGGACGATTCTGAAATAGTTAGTGGTGTTCCTTCTAAAATTATTTTTAAATAAAAATTTTAAATCGACATGAGACTTGGACAGTGAATTATTTATGAAAATAGCTACATTTTTTTATATACTCTGTTGTTCTCAGCTATATTTAAAAAATTTTAAAAGTGTTTTCTTAGTAATTGAAAACTCAACTTTTGACTCTTATCAATTGAAGAGTAATAAAAATTCTAGATGAAATCTAAGCAGGCACTCGCAGATTCGCCTGCAACTCGTCTATCTTTTGTTTAATCTACCACGTAGACAGTCGATTGACCAATCAGAAGCTACTAAATTCAGTGAGATCCATCGGTTGTCAGGTGTACTTCGGGGCAGTTCATCGGAAGCCGTTGCCTAATGAATTGTTCAAACTGGTTAATCTTGAGCAACTCTTTTCGAGTTTGTCGATTAGAATCAAGCGGGTGAACAACCATTTATGAAACATTTAAGTGCTATTACGTGTTAGTGGAAGATTTTCCGCTTAGGGAGATCTATCTACCGTGATAAATCCTTATTAACGCGGAACACTTCAAGAATAGACGGATGGTGTAAGCAATATACACTGCTTTTAAATAATGTCAATCATTATCACCCTGAGTAACAATAATTAATAATAACCAATTGTGAGCGAGTAAACAAACGATTCGGAAGGTGACAATTTGTGTGTAAAATTTGCATCGGTGTTATCAGCTGTTCGGTGAACCCAAGCGGAGAGAGAGAGAGAGAGAGAGAGAGAGAGAGAGAGAGAGAGAGAGAGAGAGAGAGAGAAGAGACCGGCGGTCATTGCAGAGAGGAGCGTAACAGCGACGGAGCGAGTGACGTCACGCCGAGTGTAAAGGAATTCTACGTTTCAAGTAAAACCTACCAAAACTGAACTATATAAACTCTTTGAAAACAAATAAAATACTATACATGATATTTTGATTAATTTAAATATATCATATAAACAATTATTTACTTGTGTTATAAATAAATAATTTTTCTACACCTCCAATATAGACTTGTGCATAATTTAAACACACATAATTATCCTACGCGAAAATATTTATTTGTATCGTCTAAATATATATACATATAACTTATTTATTTAAGTTAACTTTTATATAGCCTATATCTAAAGTTAAGAAAGTTTTAAACACAGCATTGGTTAAACATCAACTGTAATTACATGGTGAATTTATACGTTATATAACGTTTACGTTAATTACTTTTAAAGGGTTTCAATTTGTTTTATGATATATAGCTGATTTGCTTACGAAACACGAAACAAAAGCTTTCAATTTAAGTCTTGTTTCTTGTGAATCAAATTGTTTGTGAAACACGATAAACCTGAAAAATAATATATGATAGAAAAATAGTATATATCTCTCTCGAATAATATTACTATACTGAGGAAATAAATTGTACTGCATCGCTAAGCGCCTACATGATTCTTGGCACGCCGCGGCGCGCGAGACTGTTCCAGATATTTACAGATCATTCTACGCGGTATAATCACGTAACGCCCCTTCCAGACGTTACTCGACTACTCTACCGGCTTGGAGGCCCGCTAGCTCACTACATTGTAAGGCGACGGAGGTATAAATACTGGATTTCGAAGCGGCCCAAGAGTTCCACGTGGCGATTTTACAAGTTCGGTTCGCAGTAATTGTTACGGTTTATTGGGAAGTGATTATTACGTTAATTAGTGTAAAACTGTAATAATGTCGCATTATTTAACGTGTCTCAATGTGACTGCGCGTTGCATATTCTTCTAGATATTAGGCCTTTATACAGATATTATCCTTAAATCATTTTTAGTCTATGTTGTCATTATTTATCATTGTTTGTTTATTATTGTTTGCAATTTCAGATTTGACGATGCACGATGACCTTTACAGGCCGGAAATTTTTAAAATTATATGCAAAGAAGTTTATCGTTAAGCCTACTTACAAGGCTGGGAAATTAATATTGTGACACACACGCATAAACGAGTCGCTTAGAAATGTTACAATTCTCGCGTCCCAGTTTCGGCAAGTTAGTTGATTTGTTTGTTTTTGACATAAGCTTAATAACGGAAACCAGCCGAGTTTATGTTTTAAAATGCCATACGAGAAGGCACTATACTAAATTATGCGTGATGTCACAGTTACCCATAAAGAGATATTGTGATAATAAAATGCTTAATTTTGTTATACAACGTTATGTATGCAGCTAGTTATGCTATTTGAACAAATAATCTTTCAAATTGATATTGCACATTATGCACATCTTTTAAATTTATATTGGAATGCATTTTGAGATAGCATATACAATTAAGATAAGAGATTAAGCTATGAATTTATTATAAAGAATCATTTAAAGTATCAAAAATGTCTACTGTAGGACTGACACTTGTAAAATGTTACTGATACCGGTATTTATTTTTACCATTACATTTGAAACTACTTTTTCCAGCAATGTAAGTATATTTTTATAAAAATCATTGCCTTAATTGCTTTGTTTTAAATTTAGCATTAAATAACTTAAAATTTTGACCTTTCATTTTAAAGGTGACATTATATAAAATAATAAAAAAATTATCAATGTATCAATGTATCATCTTTTGCAACGATGGCCTTATTATCTGTCAATTTATGTTGTATTTGTTTCACCAGCCTTAATTCTGTACGGTGTTTATAATTAATCGTGCTGTGTCTATCATTGCTGTATTGGTCTTTCAATTTCATATTAAGTTGCTTATTTATTATTACGCGTGCTTCATTCTGAACTTTATGGTCGGGTATCATTTTTATGGCGGTCTCTGCATTAATTACTTCACGTGTTATTTGGTTTCTACTGTATTGAGGTATGTTGTAAATTAATCCTTTATTTAGAATATTTATCTCGTCATTATTGAAGTTTATTGCTGTTAAATTTGAAATACGCTCATAAACGTTTTGTTGACATTTGATATTATCGTCGGGTTATTGTTTATATCGGAGGACGACGAATTTCTTCTTTTGCTCAACATGTGTATGTTGTAACTTGTGTTTGACGTGGATATCAATAGTTTGCATTACATTATTTATGATGGCAGGGTAGATGTTACCGAGTAGTCCCAAGTGTGTCTTATATAGTCTAATATTTAAGTTGACCTTCTTGGCACACGAGTATTTTATTTCTTCCTTAATCCACATCATTTCGGCGCGCTCTTTTACTTTTTACGCTAGTATTGGACGAGTTTTTAATTCTGATGTTAGCATCTTTTGGTATTACCTTATCAGCAAGGCATTTCTTGTTGAATATTATATGTAAGTTAGTTGTTAACAGTTTGGTCTTAATGTTTAGGTATCTAAATACGATCGATGCCTGACTTGTTTCCAATTTGAAATACTTCTTCATATTCGTATCCGAGCCACAACAGAATAAACTGAATGAATAAGTATTAAATATCACTATTGTTTGACGACTCGGAACACTAAGTTTTTTATAAGTAAAATCGTAAAGATTTACCTTACAGCCTAAACCGGCTTTCACCTTTAGAAGGCTTCATCAGAGGCTTCTAAAGGTGAAAGCCGGTTTAGGCTGTAAGGTAAATCTTTACGATTTTACTTATAAAAAACTTAGTGTTCCGAGTCGTCAAACAATAGTGATATTTAGTTAAGTAACGGACACGTCATGGACAACGAAATCCAAGAATAAGTATTACCTTCTTAGTCCGTCCTGTGGCTTCCTTATATAAATTTTAAAGATGTAAAAACAACGCGTTTCAGAACTTATGTTCGATCATCAGGTGCGTTTCACTCGTTGGAGGTCGTCAACACATTAAGAAACAACACATATTTAAACACGGCAGCTGATACTGTCTACGCTTTTGAATGACCTGGGGTATTGTAAATAAACAATCTAAACATGATCTGCCCTACCTGAAACCGTTCTGGGGCTCTGAAAGTATGGTCTCAGTTATTGCATTTAGCCGTGTTCTTAATATAGATACATCTAATTTATACGAACTATTAAGAAGGCTGACTCCTCTGTAGTTCCTGCAGTCATTACGATTACCTTTCTTGAATATGAGAATTACCTTTGAGCAATCCGCCAGTCATCAGTAACATGACCAGTGGTCCAACATAGATTAATTAACTGCAGCAAGCGATCAAGCAGCAAGGCTTTTGCACACTTTTAAGTTCTACGTTCAGCCTATCAGTGCCCGGTCCTTTTCTATTCTTACGGCGGTGTAGAGCAGCTGCTAACAATTCATCCATTGTTATTGGATCCACATAATCACTGTTACCAGCAAAGGTTGTTTCTTCCATTTGATGCTGGGTCCATAACTGCTCACAGTATTCAAGCCATTGTTGTTCTGAGACAATACTGACCTTCAGGTTATCCCTTTCCGTTTGATTTAAATGCCTTAATATTTTGTAAGCCTTGTCCTGCCTACCATGTATATCGTGTTCTATATCACTTACATATTAATCCCATGAGCTTCGCCTGATTTTCCTGACTTCTTTTCTGACAATGGCACAGCAGCGCTTATATTCACACCTTGTCTGAGCAGTGTTTAGGGCAAGATGTTTCAGATATGCCTGCTTTTTACCAAGTATCTAATATGTGTCTAATATCGTCATCCCATACCTGTAGGCCTCGGTTTCCATACCTTTTACGTCTCGTCCCTAATGCTTCAAATGCTACTTGTGATATGACGTCTCTGATGTTACATGTAAAATATTATTATGTAAAATTTAACAATGTATCAATTTAACAATTTAACAATGTATTTTATTGCAAATATTTTGACGTTTTGGATTTTTGAATTGTAATGATGTCAGCTTACTTGCAATGTTGTGGAACAAAACAAAAGTTTGTTGAGTTTTCTGTGTTTTTTTCTTCAGTGGGAGCATGACATATTTGATATATGAACTTCCAACTTCGCCAGACTTTTGAAGACTGATCATTTTATTGACAAAACTGAGTTATTGGAAGTATTTTTTCAATCCACACCCATGATTATGGTTACCGCACCACGTCGGTTTGGCAAATCGACTAACATGGACATGATCATGAAGTTTTGCCAGATTACAGTCAATGAAGAAGGAAACAGGGTACCGAAAAATGAAACGGAAAATTACAAAAATTTTTCGGAAAATTATCTCCAAATTTTCCAAGACAGGGTATTTTTTGATAAACATTTTGGTAACTATCCAGTGATCTTCATAGATTTTAAGCGACTCCGTTGTACTAGTTATAAATCTTTCATATACTCGTTCAAAATTATTATGGGTAAATTGTAACGTAGTCATAGATATCTCTTGCGTTCCCATAATTTAGATGAAGAAGATCAGTACGTATTTAAACAGTATTATTATTCTAAAAGTAGGAATATGTTGGTAGATAATGAATTACTCGGAAGTGGGGAAATTCTCTCTTTCCTCCTGTACACTCACTTTGGCAAACAAAGTGTATCGTCTTGATTGATGAATTCGATGTACCGGTTGACCAAGCATTAAACAAAGCGAGCTCAGATGTTTCAGACATTTTCGACTTTATAATGAAATTCACTTCCACTGTTTTAAAAACAAACCCCTTTGTAGAAAGAGCTTTAATTAATGCTTGTGTTAGACTCTTTGGCGTTTTGACTGAAGATGCCAACAACATTGAACATATACCATTCTTAAATAATCCGAAGTTCGCCAAGATTTATGGATTGACGGAAAGTGACGTGCAGAATTTACTTAAAAGATTTAACATGTCAGACAAAATTAATGATGTCAGGCTTTGGTACGATGGGTATAAAGAACTGGAAACCAATAATACAATTTACAATGTCTTTGGTATTATAAGGTATTTAAAAACGCGTAAGCTGAAAGACTATTGGGCTCAGTCGGGGGTAGCTAAAAGTTTTAAAGGAATGTTGACTTTCGATATAACAAGAAAACAAATAGACTCGTTGCTTGACGATTTTGAGAACAAAGGAGAAGGCATAGAAATAATGTATAAAGAAGTTATAACTGTAGATGAAGTTTTACGTCTAAAAACAATCCTGGACGGAGCTACACAAATTACACACGACGACTCAGATCTGTATCTTCAATACTTAACTGAGGACGGATACTTCAATATTCTCAGTGTGAAAAAAAATAGTATGAAAATTCGCATACTAAACAAGGAGATAAAAGAAGAGATAGATCTCAGAATAGAGAATAACTATATTAAATATTTCCAAAGCAAGTTTAAACACAATTATGAAGAGTTTATTAAGCTTCCTCTCCTTTTTAATGATATTGGAGAAAGTAATCATTTGAAATACATGAAACGTATTAGTAATTCCATTAAAAAAGTTACTGCACCAGGGAAGAGATACCACGCCTTGAACGTCAATTGCAGCGTGACTTATTCTTATCGTTCAAAAAATCAAAGTTATTTAAGATAGTTGACGAAAAAAACAGGCTAGCAAAGGTAGGATAGATATATTTTTGGAAACTGAAAATGGAAATGCTTTTATAATTGAGTTAAAGAATGACTGGTTAACATCTCATGAATCACTTGAACAAAAATATTAAATCGAACCTTTCTACGAAATACTGGATGATAGGTATGAAATGAAAGTATTTTTAGGATTACATTTAAGTAAGAAAGGTCTCTGTACAATATCTTATTTATTAAATAGTACAGACATCACGAAGGCGCACACTGTAACCAGCACACCGTCATCAACTTGTTCTTCTAAACTAACTCGTAAGAAAGTTACTCGTAGGACTGGGTACACGCATAGGCCTCTCTCAGAACAACTCTTAGGTAATAATTTAAACTCTAACAGTATTGTATCTAAATACATAATTAATTGTGTAATATAATGTAATGTAATATAATATAATTAAAAATTTAACTATATTTATTTAACTATATTAATGTAATATAATTAGAACTTTAACTATATTGTATGTAACTATATTAATGTAGTAAGTAAGAAAGTAGAGTTTGGAACCACTTGTCACATGACAATCTAACTTAACCCCACCCATGTCGTTTGAACCTAACCTCACTCCACCGATGTCCGTTCACCACACCCCCCCCTCACCATCACACACCCCACCCATACGTAACCCCACCCATGTCCGTTGAACCTAACCTCACCCCACCGATGTCAGTTGACTACCCACCCAACCCCACCCTAACCTAACCCCACCCATGTCGGTTGAACCTAACCTCACCCCACCGATGTCAGTTGACCACCCCCCACCTCACAATACCCTAACCTAACCCCATCCATGTCGGTTGAACCTAAACTCACCCCACTGATGTCAGTTGACCACACCCTCCACCCAACTACACCCTAACCCAACCCCACTCAAATTTTAGTCCAATGTTAGTTTAAATTTGACATCGTTAATTTAATGTAATTCCATTTACACAGAATTTTGGTTTCCGTGTATCTTTTGGTTCACTACGTATTGATACACGGAGATAATCGTCATACTTTTGGTAATACATTATAACTGCCCAGCTTGCTAAAACCAATAATAACGACTTGGTAATATCTTCGTTGTAATGCTTTTCTAAATACATTTCACACACACGCACAGACACAATACAGTTAACTTACCGGTTTTAGTTGATGGTTACAACCTGGTTATTTAAACATATTCGAATTGTTGACCTAAGAATTAAAATTACGAATTGAGCTTTTTTCATCTGAAATTCTGACTATTACATATTCTTCAAATGCCTTATTGGACACAGATACAGATGTATGGTCATCCGTCTTGTCTGTATTAACGCATGTTACCCGTGATATTATTACACGTGGAGGTATCTCTTAAACGTTTACGTAAACATCGGTTTATGCTTATCGGATACTAATTTATATTGCTGTAAAAATATTTACGCAAACATTTTCTACAATTAATTAAAACAAAGTTTTATGTTAAGTATGTAGAAATAACTCCATTTTTTCAGGGATTTATTTTATTTGAAATGTCTACCCTAATGATAATGATAAAATACTCTACATATAATTTCCTGCATATGGCGTATAATATTGATAAAAAAGTCTAGTATGTGGATTAGGCCTACAGTTTGTAGTTTGTTATCGATTTTTTTTCTTCGAACGAAAGTTAGCCAGACAGTAATTTTCTCTAATTACAACTAACAACAGAATTACAAATCCTTTAAATTAAAAAGTATTCCTTATTTATTTACATTATCTTATTTATATAATATTATTTTTTGTAGCTTTTCAACAATAATTATTTGCCAAGCAATATGTTTTAAAAATATTTTACAATAGCGTCGCTCGAAAGTAAAACAATAATGAATTTGTTTTGTGGGATATTAGATTTAACAATGCTGAGTTCGTTTTATATCAGTGTAACGGCAGGCTGTACATTGCTGGTGTAGAAATAGTATTGACAAATAAATACCTTAGTAACTGGCAGAAGTGTCTTCTGGAAAGTTTTTTGGTTGGACACTTTATTGATTGCGGATGATCGTGCTATTCTGTCGGACTCGGGAAACGGGTTGTAGAAGGGTATACGTTTGTAAAATCTAATTTGCAATGACTCTGGATTACAAGTATCTACTTTTCAAGACCAAGGTAATGGCTTTTCGAGGAACTGATCTCGTACGGTCAATAATTGTTATAGATAGTACTGCACTGAAACAAGTTAGCAATTTTGAATACTTGGGCTGCAGTGTGTCTTATAATCACAACGACGTTGTGAATAAGTTAGATAAGTTCAACCTTATGTGCGTGACCATCAGGCGAACTCTTAAGCGACGGAGATGTGTGGGACGTCCGAGGAAGCGCTGGGTCGACCAGCTCTAGACTCCTTGACTGTTTGAGAAAGGAACAAACCATTCTTGCTTTACTCCTTGAAGAATATATGTATATATGTGTACACATATTTTCTTCAAACACATAAACTGACGAAAGGATAACATATGTATATATTAACGTTACCTTGATTTTATATTTACAACGTTACACTTTAATACATAGTAAGATATATAAATTTTACTAAAGATTCTTATCCTCAGAAGGAAGACAACAGCAGTTTATAAATGTAAATTACACAGTATTTTTAGAAGATAGTCATACCGCTTTGAATGCTGATATATAAAAATTCTCTCAGATAGTGACATCTTTGTAAAACGTTTAATATTTACCATGTCGCTACTAAGGGAATTTTTACCTCACATTAATTCTTTTGATCGTAGAATTGTTTGGTGTCTTTGCCAAACCATTATCAAAAATAGATGTTTTACTGTAACTTTTAACACACCATTAATAACACAGATGTTCTCCAAAATATTAAATCAGTTTGAAAATAATTAGGTATATCCAAATTTAATTATATTTATTTATTAAATATATAATTTGAAACATTTATATAATCATTTTATTTACACTCATTGTTGAACCACTGTATACATACAATGGATGACCTTAACATCCTGTTCTGGCTGTGTAAGAGCGCGCTCGCTTGTTTGTTTGTTAAATGCGAAGTAATCTGTTAGGGATTAAATAACGTCAGTAGGCTAATCATAGTACTACTGCAGGCTTATTTGGATTGCTTTTTAAGACGATATAAAACTTTACAAAAAATATAGAATACTGTTTTTTCGTTGATATCCCGGGATTAATTTTTTATAATTCCAATTGTAAAAGACGCTACTTTACGTAAAAAACAAATGTACAAAAGAAATTACTGTAAATCCCTAATATAATTTTTACAAAAACGGATTTTCCTTACAATCTGTGTATTTTTCTTTAATAAAATTATTAATAGATTGGCCATTAAGTTGTCTGAAATCAAAAACATAAACTGTTTTAACTTTTATTTATGTTAGAATATTTTTTTTCAGATTAATTTGACCTGATCTGTTTTCAAGCGTTAATCTCAGAATACTAATAGGAAAAAATATTACTTCAGATATATCCCTAAAGTTATCATCATAGGTCCATAAAAGTGAAAAGGCATAATGTTTTTGTAGTAAATTTTGAAACATCATATTACATATATAAAGTTAGTTACGAAATAATATATAATGATTACAAAATAATATCATAAAAAAAATGTGCAATATTTTCCCACCCTTACCTATTTTAATGCTGCTACCCAACAAAGTTTTTACTTGACCAATTTGAATATGTTGCTAGTGATTCTGTAATAGGCTCAACGTTACATAAATAAAATCGTTTTAATTTGTTTAAATGGAACTCCGCTGTTCACATATTTCTTGTAGAAGGTTTCTAAATTCGCGAAAAGTATAAATGAAGAAATTCATTGTACTGATAGACACTTAAAATACTACTCCAATTAACAAAACGAAAAAATAAACAATTCTTTTTCAAGCAGAAGAACAGTGGTTATGTAAGGATTATGAAATTTTGGAAGGATACGGTAAAAGAACAAGTTATACGAAAAACTGAAGTTATCGATTATAATATTTTTAAAGCGAATGAAGGTCCCTACGTGAAATAATATTGTTCATATTATAAAAATTATATCCAAAACTATTTTGTTTTAATCGTAAGGATACATTTTTAATATTGTATATTACAAAATAGTATTTGAACAAAATAAAACACGCTTCGTTAATTAAAAATGTATATATACACAATTACTTATGAGGCTTACTTTTTCCATAGCGACCTCACCAAAAATTCGAAAAATTAGGAGGATATTTATTGAGGTACAAATGTCAAAATGTTAATGTTGTTTTATTACGTAGAACCTTTGACAATAATCGGTAAGCTAAAAGATGGATTATAAAGAGGCTCATGCAATCTATAAAAGAAACTAGCAGATGTTAGTTGAAATGAATAATATGAAATTGTGTGGCTATCTAGCAAGCTAGTTAGATGCAAGCTTGGCAATAAAGGAGATTTAAAGCGGAAGGAGAAAGGACCTTAGTAGAACATAAACCGTGGAAATCAGACTGAAACAAAATCGAGATCTAGGAAAAGGTGAAGTGTATTGTAAGGAGAATGCTATCGAACAGCCCAGAACATTCCCCACTGTTCCCCGTCCAGTGGCTGGTGTTGCCTCAGTCAAGGCCGCTCACAAGTAGGTTCCAGTCTATTCAACACTTGAGATGCGCATTAAGTGGCGTGCACATTGAGGATGGGAGATTTCTAAAAGGCGCGCACTACCTACAGGGCCGGATTAAGGTATCTTGGCGCCCTAGGCTAATTAGCCTATATTTTAACGCCGCCCCTCACTACCCATAGGCTACTCTTACGTTTATTTCCAAGGGGCTGAGTGAAGCTTTAGTCACCCTACAATATATTTCTTAGTTAGGAATATTTCAAATATCTTACTGTTTTTGGAAATAGTCTCAAAAATTGAAAACTAAGGCTATTTTTCAGAGATTGTTTTAGAGTTACACCTTCAACCACTTGCATTTTCCATTGCTTTTATAAGAAAAAAATTAACTAAGTAGTTACAGAATTATAACAGTTTTATTAAGAGTACATTTAACATCATTTACACAAAGAAGACAATCAGTTAAATATCTTGTGGATTTGTTAAGACTCATGCAAAATTCTTTTTTCTTGCTTTGGATTGAGCAAACGTTTTAATCACCTCACTGAAATCAAGTCCTTGCAGAAAGTCACTTTCAATTAACAAGAGGGCTACAGAGGTGGATGGAATAGATAACGTGGTCGGCAATTCCTCGAAAGTCGGGCGGTGCCATAGTTCTGTGAGCGCCGGCCGCCGATGACTCATAACCGGAGAAAACAGTTTGGAAAGCACTTCTATTATTTATGTACAGTTTTACCATAATCTTTCGCAAACAGGCGCCTGTGTTAAAAATGAACTCAAATTTTTATACTTGTTGTAATTTATTACCAATTTTACATTTAGCTGTAAAATTTTATTATTTTTTAGCTGAAATTTTGCGCCCCCCAAAGTTCCGCGCCCTACGCTACAGTCTAGTCAGCCTAATGGTTAATCCGCCCCTGACTACCTATAAAAACCATAGCAGCCGGCTTACAGTTCAGTTTTTTTTAGCGATTTATTTAGCGCGGATCGTGTGTTTGTAGAAGCGAAGTGTTGTGTTATAATTAGTGCGGAATTCTTTATAGGTGACATTATTATTGCTTGTGGACATATTTTACTTGAATTGTTGTAAGAGACAATTTGTTTACTATAATATTATTAATTGTGATAATTAAAGCTGGATATTAGTGACTTCATTGATGTCTTGTATTTTGTTTTACACTGTACCATACGACGATCAGTTAGATCGTCGTAACAGTATGTTAAACGAAGTATGCTGATAGAATAGTATGTGACATTTGTTAACGTGATTAAATTTATTTCCGCAGGCGGTAGAAAAATATGTTTAGTTGTAACACCACTGAATTCTGTTTACTTTACTGTCTTTACACACACACACACACACACACACACACACACACACACACACACACACACACACACACACACACACACACACACACACACACACACACACACACACACACACACACACACACACACACACACACACACACACACACACACACACACACACACACACACACACAGAGAGAGATATGTATATATTGTGTACTCTAATTATATCCTTATCTACTGAATATGCGAATATTATGTGACACAACAAAATTGTTGCTTGGCATTTGTACCAAACGTATCTCTAAGATCATATACCGTAATCAGAAAGGTATTGCTCGTCTGCCTTTCCCTGAGACTGAATCTTTGTAATTATTCGATGTTTTCATTTTCACACTGACACAAATATCATAACTTACTCTATTATTAGAAGAAAGTGTTTCAAGTTAGATGTCACAAGGTTACTTGTAAGACAAGAAAATTTCTAGAGCACTGATTAAATTTGAAATCATTAGCCGTACTCGCTGAAGTGAAAGCACGGACTTACCTGAGATAAACAAGGTATTCGCTTTGCCTTAATTAAACTCCTGTTCACACATATAATCAGTTGTTCAAGAAAGTTTCATTCAAATATTATTAGCGTCGTTACTAAATGTATTATTTTCAAATTAACTGATATATTTTTCAATCGATTCTGTATAAAATATATTTTACTAAACAGCACAAATACGTTATCAGTATTTTCATTGCCTGAATAAACCTGGTCCAACATTAATACTATTAGATGCTAAATGATTGACAGCGAAACTGAAAGTCTACAGTATGTTATTTTGTTTATCTGAACATAAAAATAAAACAGAATAATTAGTTTTCGGAACTCAACCTAGCCTAAATACCAGACAACGTAATCATAGTCATCGCTAAAGTTCAGTATTTTTTAAATATTATTAGTTAGGGTTGAATTCGTTAAGAAAGAGAAAATACAAGACATGGTACACTAAGGTAAAAGTAAAAGTAACACATGAAATTAAATTCCCTTCTGTGATTTACGAAGACCAGACTGAGACCTGTACAGTGAACCTGTTCAAGACCATCATAGAGATAATTACTGTCTATGGATCAGAGTAATGGGGGATCACAGAAAGGAACAGAGCAGTGCTTGCAGTGGTAGAAACGGACTTTTTAAGGACAACTTCCAGAATTTAACGCTTGGAAGTCATAAGGATGTCTTGTAATGTAAATGTACATTATACGTTTGTCACATGGCTTTTTAAAAAATGTAAATAACTTAAGCACAGTAAATAATAAAAACAGTTTACATAACGTATACATTATACTGTTCAAGTGGCTAATTTGGGACACTAAATAAATGAGCTCAGTTTGTCCGAACTCATTGACCACACGGACATCAATATACTACAGAAAGCAACAAAAGACTTTCAAAATCGGAGAACATAAATAAGCAAGGTGCAATTACCAGTACGTTGAATGTATCCATATTTAGTCGCTGATCTACGGAAAACATCAAAGTGGAATATCTGAGCAACAGTAAGGGGTGAAAGGCAATTACCAAACTCTGCTGAAATACGTTTCCTACACCGGCGCTTCAGTATCTATGGAAGATTTCAGTATGTGCTAAATTACTGAATCGATATAAACATAGCTTACCGTCTGCTGCGAACGGCCTAAGTCTCGTGTGATCGTGCGATACGGTGTATCCGTTAAGCACAGTGCCTCAGCAATGGAAAGTACATTTTCTCTAAACCCGTTGCGCAAAGCTGGGTGAGCACACAACGTCTGTCGTCTGCCTAATCCACTTAATCAGGTTTGTACAAGCGTATAGTTTTTGTTTCGCACGTGTGCAAGTAATTTACAAACAATTTGTATAATTTGTACGTAAGCGAAAATACATGTACTTACTCTGTATAAGGTACACGCATGTTCACGCAACACACACGAACTGTTTTTGACATGATAATGTCTTTTAGCTTGACATCGTTTGAAACTTTCTGTAACATGTACCTAATGCTGTATGACGTCATCATTGCGTGACGCTTCGACACTTTCGATTCCCCACAGTCTAGAAATTTGATATGTTAACGCATCAAGACAGAAATAATCGCTGCTGACATTGAGTTTAGCAAACGTTTTACTGAGAATAAATTTGGTTTTACATGCTCTTTTTTCTGTACTGCATCGTTTGAAACTTTCTGTAACATGTAACGCTGTATGACGTCATCATTGCGTGACGTCATCATTGCATGACGTCATTGGGATTGTTGTAAATAAAGGTTTGTTTTGATACTTCGCAATATGTAAATAAAGGTTTGTTTTGTGTTGTGGTGAAATACACTGCTGTTGATATATAGTAACCAAACGTGGCGACTGACTAAAACAGCGTTCGATAATGGATAGCAGCGACGAGAAGGCTCAGATCAAGAAACGACAAAATGCCGATCGAGAAAGAAAGTGTCGGGAACGACTCGAGAAGGAACAGCAACGAGCGCCTGCTGTCGGTGGTGAAGCTTCGGTACCAGCGGCCCCATCGCAACAAAAACGAAAGGAAGATGACTTGATGCGCGAAGAATTAAACGAGTACTTAATAAATACACCGTTCGCGTCGACGATGACTGAGCAGGAGAAAATCGATGCATTCTACAACATGAAACTGGCAGAGAAGCGAAGGGAAACCAACGATAGAGTAAAACGTTGTAGATTGAATAAGAAAATTGAGATGGCAACTAAACGAGCGAACGAAGCAGCTGAATTCGAACAGGCAATCGCTGCGGTAATGCCAAAACGCTTGAAAACTGAAGAGATAGCAGCAGATGCGGAATTCACGAAACGATTCGACGACAACGAGTTCGGTTACGCCTGCTCCGTGTGCGATCGCTTATGGTTCGAGAGAGATTTGCGACCACCGCCGCAAAAGAGTCAACACATACTGGCTGCTGAGTTCCCCGACGACGATGTAGCTACCTTCAAAGTGTGCGAAACGTGTTACAGATCCCTAGCACTCGCAGTTGCTTTATTACTTGACATAGCCTCATACAATCTGGAAAAGGTACAGTACCGTTTACCAAATGGTAAAAGCTTAAGAGCATGATAATGTCTTTCAGCCGCCAGCTAAACGCAACATTTGCGCAAAAGAAACAATCAGTCAGTTAGTAACCATAATAGTGTTGCGTTTAGCTGGCGGCTGAAAGACATTATCATGCTCTTAAGCTTTTCCATTTGGTAAACGGTACTGTATCTTTTTTGCACAGTGAGAAAGCGCTTCGTTTTAACAGATAGCCTATACGTTACAGTCGTGCACGTTACAGATGTTTCTTTAAAATATTTACCATATGCTCTTTAATAGTCGATCTTTAGTGTTAACTCAATTTGGTTATTTAAAACTTAAAATCTTAATACAATCACATTTTTTCTTTCTCTAGAGTGCGCGGGGCACAGGTTCCAGCCAATATTGCTAGTGTATTTAATCGAAACCAGTGCCCAACCAAATGTTCGTACAGTCACTGTGCCCTGTAATTCGTGGGAAATTGGAAATATTTATATTTCTAGACATTTTCAAGTATGTAGGTCATAGAATATACAAGCAACATTAGTTCAACACTAAACACACCCCATAACCATTCTACCGATACTTGGTAAGATCTTTGAGAAGTTGTTTGTAAAACGACTTATGCCAACAATTGTAGAAAACAACCTAATTCCGGATCACCAATTTTGCTTTCGAGAAAAGCACTCTACGGTAGATCAAATACACAGACTAACAAATGTTATCAATAAATCGTTGGAATCGAAGATGTTCTGCTCAGGTGTGTTTCTCGACGTTTCCCAGGCTTTTGACAAAGTCTGGCATCTTGGACTCTTATACAAAATAAAGAAAAATCTGCCACATAATTGTTATCGTATTTTACATTCCTACTTAGTGGGCAGAGTGTTTCAAGTCAAGTACTCGGATGCTACTTCTTCTCTATTACCTGTGGGGTCAGGTGTTCCGCAGGGTAGTGTCCTGGGTCTCTGCTCTACCTCCTGTTCCTCGGATTTACCGTCAGCAAGTGAAACCACTGTTGCTACCTACGCCGATAACACAGCAATCCTAGCGACACACTCCGACCCCTCAATAGCATCTCTTATACTTCAAGAATCATTAAACAGCGTTCTGTTATGGCTTGATAAATGGCGGATAAAAATCAATTCGTCCAAGTCAGTCTACGTTACCTTCACCACACGTAAGGCAAACTGGCCTCCAGTAACAACTAACGGTCAACGAATACCGCAAGCTGAAAGTGCTAAGTACCTTGGGGTGCATCTGGATAGGAGACTAACGTGGAAAAAACATATAACATCTAAGAAGATTGAACTTACTCACAAGGTCAGAAATATCTACTGGCTGATAGGCAGAAAATCACGGTTAAGTCTCGTCAACAAAGTGTTGATCTATAAAGCAGTTCTTAAACCGGTATGGACTTATGGTATTCAATTTTGTGGTACTGCTAGTACAAGTAATATTGAGATTATCCAACGCTTTCAGTCCAAAATTTTAAGATCAATAGTCGACTCTCCAACAACTCTATACACCGCGACCTCAAAGTTCCAACCGTGAGAGAAGAAATCATGCGCCTCTGCAGGACTCACACCTCCAAATTAGAAAAGCATCCAAACCACCTGGAAATTAATTTGTTAGACGACAGTGAAGATATTTATAGACTAAAAAGGCACAAATTGTTAGACTTACCATTCAGGTTTAGCTAACAATGTATTCTCTGTATTGTAAAGTCTGTGATATCTGTTCTGTTCTGTTCTCGATGTTTTGCATTCGTGTCATTATTAAGTGTTAATGTCAACCTGTATACGTGCCTTATGGGCCCAGTGTTTAAGATTTGAACTTATTGTGTCATGCCAGCAGTAAGTGGAAGTGATTTTTTTTCATTTGTTTACACGTTTTTGTCATTTAGTTTTGTAATTAGTGTACCTCTTTAATCTATTAACAAAACCAAGAAGAGCTGTCAATGGTCAGCTCTTCATAATCCTGTATGTGTGTTGTCAGCCAATTTGTTTAATGTTCGCTTTGTCGAACAGATTACAGATTTCCAATAAAATGAAAAAAAAAATTGATTAAAATTATTTTAAATCGTTTGATAGCTAATCAAATGAAAATGTCCGTCCTTCTCCTACAAGACTCAATTTCCATGACCCAGTTAAACATTTTTGTAACATTTTAGTTTAAATTGTTTATGTGATTACACTTGTTTGCTTTTAATTTTAATTTCAAGTTGCAAATTTTCGTAGCCTTTAAACCTAGATAAGAATTCGGATAAATTTTTCCTGTTTTTACAGTTGTTCATGGTTTTTAAGCGGCTGAAACATACACGAAATGCACTGATGGAATCTGGGTGTACGATATGTGTGACTGTGTGACTGGGCAACTTTATTTGTTTAGCAGCAGACTACAGACTTTTAGTTGTTTTCTCTCTCCCATTTCCATTCACTCGTCCAATAGAATTTGTGTCATGGCCCTCGTAATTTTATTTGTTTTTACAAAGTAATATTTTCACAATATTGGCCACTTATAGCAGTATTCACATTTATGAACTGTACGTTTCTTAATTTATTAAGTTTAGTTTCTCTGGCCAATTGTATTGAAATATTTGTAGCACTATTTTCTTGCTGAGACCTAGATTGTTGCAATTTTATAATCCCTTTTCTTTTTCAATAATTAATTATCTAATTTTCGTAGGGCGTTTTATTCCCCGTGATTTGTGTTTTAACTGCAGAGCAAGTACAGTTATTTGTACATGACTTCCAATTATGCAAGGCCGTAGCCAGCGGGAGGGGGTTAGGGGGTTAGAACCCCCCCCCGATATGTTGAGGTAAAAATAGAAATTTTTGTAGGATAAAAACAAACGTAAATAAAAATATAATGAAAAATTCTCTTATAAAAAAGGAACTGTGCAATAATTTAGTTATTTTGTGTTTCTGGTACTGCATCTACAAAAAGCAAACTGTGCGTTTGTTTCCTTCCGTGAGTACATAGCTGCCTTTGTAGGAAGGAAACCACTAGTTTCTTGGAAAACCACGTGGCTAACACTTGACAGCCCTCATCATTGTTGGCCGCCGACCTTCAAACAATGGAAAGTGAAGGTGCCGAACTTACTCTGTGAATATCTTGACCACATGGGTTACAGTTTGTGTGTTGCCATTTGGTAATGACGTACTCTTCATCTTCAGTAAATTAGTGAATTATTGTGCTTGCTTTAGTTGTAGAGGGACGTACAAGAAAGAGACATAAAGTAAGAAGTAAGTAAAATGTTTGCATTTTTACGAGTCTTTCCATTATATGTCTAGTCTACATGTCATACAGTTGTGTTAGAGATATCAATGTATAGGCCTAGTATTATATTTTTTGTATTATATTTAATTAGAACTGGGGTTATGACTATTAACTTTACGAATTTCCTCCGTAGGTTATAAAGATTTGCAAATATATAAAAAAACGTTCTTGAATGCTTAATTTAATTAAGAATCTTATTGATAGGATTTTTGATCCCGGAAATATAGTTAATTCATTTAATTGATTACACTCTTAAGCAGTGGCGAGTTGTCACATGCAAAATATATCGACTGTGTTTTGGTAAAATGCTGTAACCCTAATTTATACAATTTATTTTTCAGGAGAGACAAAAAGCATAGTGCACATAATATTTGAAACTTTTCAGGCTATTGCCTACGGTTCTATTACACACATTTGTTATGTTATTTCATACATAAAGTGTACTTAAAATGTTTAGAAATTACATTTAAGGTGAAAAATGTGGGTTACAGCATTTTACTAATCAGTACATAGGCAGCACTCCTTAGATGTAACCCACTTGATGCCTTTTTCTTAACCGAAACTACACACAGTTGAACCAGGTTTTCGGGCAATAATGCTGTAAGCCTCACTATTGACACCATACAAGACAATAAGGTACCTTATTAAACTTTTGTAAAAAAACGGAATTACTTTTATAACGATAATAATGCTTCAAACATAGAATAATGCAGTATGGAAAGTTTTACATGATGGGAGTGTATGGAATTAGAATAAAAGTCAGTTATGTCAGATAATGACAGCAAAAATATAAGGGTTACAGCCTTTTACCAAAACACCGTCGATATAAAAAACAACTTTTACACCTTCGTGGAATACAAATACTATGCAATCATTTTCAACAATGCTCTCTACCATGCGAAATTATTTTTTCTAGTTTCTTTTATTTATTTTTAGGAGACGTTAAACTATAATGGCTAAACCAGGCTCACAACTGTCGATAAAGAACTTTCTCGCCAAGGCTAAGAAAACTAGTGACATAGAGCCCAAAAAACCTGCAGAGCCTGTTGCAAGTACTTCTACTCTAAATGAAAAAGTAATATCAGAATTCGACTTTTATCCTACTGTAAATTCACAAACAAAGATAGAAGATTGGACTTTGTTTTATAAGTGTGTCTCTTTGAAGATTTTGAGTCTGTTGCAATGTATTAATGCCACTGCTGTAACACATTTAATATAAACCTTTGAACAGTAGCCTATACTCTGCAATTAAAATTAATGTTTTTGCTAAAAACACGAAAAGACGTACAGAAAACTCGATTATCCGTGTGATGATTATCCGGTTTGTTGGTTATCTGTGCATCGCCGAGGTTTATTGTATTATTTTATTTCCTTTATTTTCGTCACGGCATTTTGAATAATGTGAACTGCGCGCTTGGAATTCGAGCGCTCTCTCGTCTGCAAGTGACCTGGCAGCATGCTTTGTTCAAGAATTAAACACCAAACAATATACTGTATAGCAGTTCTTTGTTGCTGTTCTGTGATAACAGTAATGGCTGATTGACGTCTTGTATAGTTTTTGTACCTCAAATGTTTTACCAACAGTAGACGTAAACAATTTTTATTTCGGCTTACCTTATTGTTAACAGTGATAATTGAATGTGTTAAATGTTTGACATTATTGCAGTTTCAAACAGTATTGTATGTTCCCTATTATTAAAAGTTTCGTTGTGCATTAAAAAGCACAAACTCGCATTATCCGTGTTTTTAGCTATCCGTGCGCATTTGTCCGGTGATTAGCCTAGATAATCGAGAGTTTGCTGTATTTTTTTAAAAATATACCTATTTCCAGTGGAAACTCCTGGGCATCTGGGAGGTCTGACTCCTACTCCTAGAAGAATATCCATACTCCCCAAACCTCTCGGTAACCAAACAACCTCCCCCCAAAAATGTTTTCTAGCTACGGCGTTGCAATTATGTGTAATTAATTTTCGATTTGTATTTCCACTTTTCTCCAGTACTAATATTGTGGATCTACATTTTTTTAAACCTTTCAGTTATGTAACGATACGCAAAAGTTCAGCATATTCAAATATAGTAGGGGGAAAATGCCGGTTCTAACTCACAAAGGAATGCCGCCTTTCTTAAAAAACATAAAAAACGATAAAAAACAAGATCAAAGTGATGCCGCCGTTCCCGCGGTCCAAGATTTTTTCCCACGCTCTCCCCACCACCCTGGACCGCGAATTTTCGCGAATATAATTTTTTATATGCAGCCTTTCGCGAGCCTAAATCACTTTCACTTTCTAATTTCCGCGAATATAATTTTTTATATGCAGCCTTTCGCGAGCCTAGATCACTTTCACTTTCTACTGGACCACAGCATCCGCGACTTTTTCGCTGATCTGTGTCAAGATCCGCGACTTTTTCGCGTATCTGGACCACAGCATCCGCGAATATAATTTTTTATTTTTTTATATGCCGCCTTTCGCGAGCTTAGATCACTTTCACTTTCTATCACTTGATGCATTATAGTGTATATATTAAATATATGATCAGGGTTACCAACCTTGCATGAGTTCAAATTTGTTATAATGTATATTAAATCTATATGATCAGGTTTACTAACCTATGGTGGGGGGGTTCCCACTTGATGCATTATAGTGTATATATTAAATATATGATCAGGGTTACCAACCTTGCATGAGTTCAAATTTGTTGTGTGTTATAATGTATATTAAATCTATATGATCAGGTTTACCAACCTATGTATGGGTTCAAACTTGATATGTGTGTGTGTATTATAGTGTATATTAAAATATATGATCAGGGTTACCAATCCTGCATTATTGTGTGTGTATAGAACAGATCTGCCAACATTTTTCTTCAGTGGGAAATTCAAACTATATTATAGTAAATTGTTGACGACGACTTCGATATCAACTCTCTCTTTGTCTCTAGACACAGTTGTCGATCACGATATAAACTCTCTCTCTCTTTATGTCATCAGTTTTACATAAGCGTTGTGCTACTTATGGATTATTGTAAGTAGCGATACTAAAATGTAATCACCAGGAAATATATATATATATATATTTATCACCTACCTCGTTGCGTCCTACTTATAATTTTTTTTTTTTGACACATGGCAGTCATTGACCATGATTTAGAAATTAATATACTGCCAAGTCTGTGTGTGTGTGGTAAAGTGTTACACATAAAAAAAAATCTCCTTGAAATAAGGTATTTTCAAAAGTTTTGTGTACACACATTGTATAATAATTTTCGTAATTGTAAGATACAACCTGCAAATTATTACAATGTCTCTCTCACACATTTCTGATTACTATACAAATAATTGGATGCATATTCGAAGGTTTATAACGAAATAAATTAAAATACACCATAATTTGTTTTAAATAATTAAATATATATATTTACAACACTGTACACAAACTTAAAATATAGTTTACAAACCGCTATAATACAATTATTGATTAAATATATATATATATATCACAAACAAACATTGTTATATATAAAATAAATACAATATTAATAATAATGTTTTAAATGATTAAATATATATTTACAGCACTGTACACAAACTTAAAATATAGTTTACAAACCGTTATAATACAATTATTCAAAATACATTTTACATTGATTAAATATACATATATCACAAACAAACATTGTTATATAAAATAATTTTTGACATTGTAAGATTTTTAAATAATAATTTCACGGCTGTAGATACAGTTCACAAGGAAGTTTATCTCTAACATAACAATACAGTCGATATTAGAATCACTGATACGATAATATTCAATTATCACATGCACACACACACACACACACACACACACACACACAGTTAGTGGAAAGAATCAAATGTGTTAAGTAAGTAAACTTTTTCAAGTATATGTCATTTTTCATAAGTTAATGTACTTTCAAATAATTTCTAATCAAACCAAACCAAATATTATTCACTGGAAATTTGTAAATACTACTTAGAATCAATGATACATTTATCGCATAAGTTAATGTACTTTCAAATAATTTCTAATCGAACCAACTATTATTCAACGAAACTTGTAGAATCAATGATACATTTATCATGTACATACAAATTCAATTATTAAAGTGTTAAGTACAGAGAGTTGAAACTACACACACGCACACACACACACACACACACACATCAATAAATTGTTTGTTAACACGATTGCTACTTACGACGTTAGGACTCAATCTCTACTTGTGTTGTTTGATTTCTCGTCCCTCGATACACTAAATGTAGTTCTTTAGGTTTGATATGTCTGAGCTCCTCATTCGTGAAGACACCTGCATACCTCTTGGGAAGATAGACACGATACTGACGGTCGCCATCCTCCAACGTAGCAAGCACAAATTTCTCATATTTTGTGTCCACATTTGTTAAGACCATGATGGGATATTTTTTATTCACTGTCAATTCTGAACATCGTTTGTACTCGATAGCACTTACAGCATTAAACTTTACAAGAAACGACATTATTAGAAGACACTAGTGAACACGTCTGTATCAAACCAGAGAGAACCAAACAATGACAGAATATTCGACACAAAAGGACAGTACAATGTGATAGTGGTGGTGGTAACGTCGGTGTCCCACTTTCATTTGCATGTATGAACATGTCTCACAGACGAAATTAGAGACACCAAAAATATAACAATGTCATTAGGAAAGTCCATTTTCATAAGAAAATAGTCACTGCTTACAGCTATGCATGTATGTACATGTCCACAACAGAATGAGAGAGAGATATAAATGTCATCATTCGCGGTGACCTACTTTCTAAATTTGTTACATTAAAAATGTTTGTTTAAAGCAAAAATCATGAATCATCCATTCCCGAATAGCGTGCACCTTATAGTTGGCACAACGGTCAGAAGAATTGAAATGTCTAAGACATTCTGTTCCATGAATTATATACGGTATGTTTTTAGGACAACCAAAGTCATCGAGATTGAAGATCTTATTGTGTATTATCTTTGATTGCAAAAAACGTTTTTTCTCAAAACCCTTCACAAACACATATTTATATATACGTGTATGTGATGTTAACAATGAAACAAGATTGTCGTATGGTGTCTCTCCTTCGCTCCATCTAAGTCTATGATAATTTGACGTTAACCAGTGGTTTGTCCTAACGTATTTGGGATTCGTAACGGATGTAGCAGGCGGTGTCAAAATCCAATGTCTACCAGCAAATCTCAGAACGTCCATGATTGACAGTTCCTTCACAATATATTTTCCGTTGTCGTCGAAAAAGCACTGGAAGTCGATTATAACCGCAGTGTTATCCATAATACTGTAAGACAAAGAAACCACACACATTACAAACTCTATATATATTATGTTTAAACATACAAATATCGTTGATATATTAATATGTGAACTTACGTTTACAGACGTCTGGACTGAAGCACCGAGAGACATCAACTGACGAAAGAAACAAGTGTTTGGGGGGGGGGTTACTATACATGGAGACGAATTTTTTTAGTAGGTGGGGAGGTGTCGTTCTCCATGTTGATGCGTTGTCGTATCCGATAATGACCGTATGCAAGTGTATCATGACCATTGTCTAATATATAACGCTTATCATCATACGGTGACAACGCCTGCTTATTTACACGCATCGTGTACAGCGTATGATGATCGCTACGTAAACAAAGCGCACTGGTAGAAAACTGACAATGATCAGTGAGACACTTGCGATACATATCGTGTCGCAGACTCCTCTTAATTGCAACTCGAGGCACACCTTTACATACACGTTTTTGACACTCTTGGGTGGGATCTTCGTGGGCCACAAGGAACGAATAACATTTCGCACGGACACCCACGAATTCTCTAATAGGACGACCACACGTTTCATCCTTGAACAGACCGACAACCTTTTTGTTCTTAAGGCTATAACAAGGATGAGACGTAGGGTAATCCGATGTGTCAAAAACGTGTAGGTCCTTCTTCATGTCTGCATACAGTCTGATGTTTGAATGCTATACATCAGACTGTCTGTATCTGTCATTAATAATTTAACGTTGCAACCGTACTTGGCGACAGCATAACGATAATGAAAGTCGTACATTATCGTTTTGCTAACGTCAAGCACCGTGAAGCCGACATACAGGGGACGGGAAAGAACAATTGATTTTTTACGGAGTGAGAGCCCCACCAGATCGTTCGTATAACGAATCATACGTTTTAGCCTAGGTGTGGAAACTAGTTTTTGAAGCCGTCGTTCATTCGAGACTAGTTCAAAGTCTATATGTTTCCGTACGTTCTCCAGCGACTTACCGTATACGGCGTTGTTCATCAGTTTGAAAAGGTCTTTTTCAAAGCTGTTGACGGCTGTTTGCCTCTTGCGGGTGTTGAAATCGATAAACGGTTTCAACCAAGCGCTTTGCTTAAAACACAACACCCTATGAGTCGCTTTCAGCTCTAAGCCAAGACTTAAATACAATTTCAAATTTCGATAATGGAGAACGTAATTTTGTTTGTCCTCCAAAGTTGTTAACAACTTCTCTACGGATGACCCTGATTTGTTATACGATGATCTGTATATACTCTCGTGTAAACGTTTGGAAAAGGGAGAAAGGATATCGGGTGTTACGCGCTGGCGCACAGGTGCAAGTGGGTAGTCGGAATGCAGGTCGTGTAAGTTATCAGGATAGTGTAGGTCGACTTCGAGGATGTACCCGATGTC
This sequence comes from Magicicada septendecula, assembly GCA_034769895.1. Classification (NCBI taxonomy): domain Eukaryota; kingdom Metazoa; phylum Arthropoda; class Insecta; order Hemiptera; family Cicadidae; genus Magicicada; species Magicicada septendecula. The sequence continues at coordinate 361,162,059 of CM068369.1, forward strand.
GGAATCATCACTCACATTACGCACGTCCAAGGACTCGATTTCGTTACGATCGAGCAATCGGAAGTCTGCGTAAGGGAGTGGTTGCGACATGGCTGCACCGTATAAATTATTACAGTCTGCATACAGAATGAAGGAGGTCGGTTTCGATACATCGTACTGATCTGGAATCAGAGGATTGTTAGCGACTGCGTGACGGTTGGATATCATCGCGCAGCCTCCGCGGACCCCAGACTCAAGGCACAGATGCATATTTATCTCTGTTAACAGCTCTAATTCGACCCCTGTCATTTTTAGCATCGCGTTCCAAGCGAGTCCAGGAAGCGAGTAAAAATGACACGGGTCCAAGCAGTAATCGCGTAAGGCCATGTCTCGGAAACTTTCAAAGACATCGGCCAGCAGCATTACGTCTGTCAACAAATACAAATCGTGGTAATCGCCAAACGTACGCAGATTGAATGCACTCCACAGGTTTTGTGCGTGCTCGTAATCTGCGTCCGAAATAGCCGATTCCAACAACCGGTTATCAAAGTGTTCACGAGCGGGTAGACTTGTTTCGTTGAACCGATCAATGCTGTCAACGTACTCGTAAGGGTATACTCCCTTGCGTACGAGCAGATTGGTCTGTTCGTCGAAACCCCGTCTAAGCATTTCCTCTCTGAGCAAAGGAAATTGGCTCCCGGACGTGGACAGATTGGTAACGAGTGTGTCCAGAGAGCGATTAAGAAATTGAAAAGAGTCTACGAAACGCAAGGGACCCAGGGAGAACGACACGTAACGCTCACTGGATGTTGCAATGCAGGATACGTGTTGGTCCTTATATTTTCCTAAACCCTGCATTAAATGGTGACAGTCGTAGCCACGAAGGTTGTGAAAGAAGACGGGATATGACGAGGCATCTTGTAGCTTAGATTACAGCTATTGTGAGCTGCTCCCAAGAATTTCCCCGTAAGATGACAATGATTGCGTACCTTGTCATCGTCTGTCAAAGGGCGCTCACACAAATGACAAACGGTGGCGTTAGTGAACGCAACATTGTCATCATCGGACATAATTATTTGCACGTTATGTCGTACTACCTTCATCATATCCTCGGCGTCTTTCATCAACCACGAGAAGAAAGTGTCTACAACGTTTTCACCTCGATAAACTTTAGCCTCTCTCCAGAGTCTGTGTGTATGATCCACGATAGCATAGGAGAAACCTGACGGAATATGCATCGCTTCGTATGATGTGGACGATACAGGAGGAGAAGTTATTTTCTGACGGGCACCGTTGCTATCAACTGAGTAGAATTCGCCTAACTAGTGCACTGTCGTCGGGACGTTGTTACCAGGTGAACACGATTGAAGCGGAGTGATGAGGGACTCGAAGTCGGCGTAGACGGTAAAGGGTACTTTAAGACAGTGCGCGTAATTTTTAAATGACATAAACTTCTCCTCCTCTGTGGGAATTTTGGTTTTCTGCTCGCCGTGAGGTGTGCAGTAGGGGAGATGATCGGACAGACCATGTTCTGTGGAGAAACGATGCAGGCAGTAGTCGCAGTAAAATGATTTATGCTCGTGTTTTGTAAGGGATGATAACAATCTACTCATGTTACTGATAAGACAGTAATGTTTTCGGCTATTTGTATCGGACAGAAGTAAAAGATTAACGTGATGTAATCTGTCCTTATTGGGGGTAATTCTTAACGGATAAACCTCATTTTTTGATTCGTTTCTGATATTGTCGTCTATATCATAGCCAAAAACGTTTATAGAAATGTTGGGATTCTGTGTTTCAAATTTAGAAAGTGAATTTATAGAAACAGGGTACTCGATACCGGACATATTTATTGTGTTTTTGAATAAGAGGTATTTTGAAACACGTTCTTTATTACGTTCTTGAGGGTGTATGTGAGCTAGTACGGACCATAGAAAACACATTTCATCTTGGGAGTTCTTGATGTTGACTACTGCCCTGGTGACTGCAAGTTTTCGCGGGGTTGGAAGGTAGGAGGATGCTGCTAGAGGCTGGTACCGTCCAACAACTAGTTCCAGCTTCAGTACAGCATCCACCGACCATCCGCTCCCGTCACGGGTAAAATTGGATATGCTATTCATGATTTTATCGTAGGATTCATCGAGTAGACAGTTCAACTCGTCGTTGTCGTCCGTGAGCAACGTACGACAACGTCCGTGGAAGACGGCGTCTTTGGTTACCACTTTTTCTTCGCCGCTGTCACCATCTAACACAGTTTTAGTGAAACGTATCCTGCACGCAATATGCCATTTGATACTACGTAAACGTGCTTGTTCTGCCAAAATATCCTTGCACAATAAAGGTCGCACCTCGGTCATTATCGGTACTATATCTTGATCTTCTTCTTCTGTGTACACAGGCAGGTAATTAAAAGTTGTGAGACATCCTCTAATACTATTGTTTCGCACAATATAAAATCGTGTCATATCTGAAACAATAGAAACACATGTATTAGCTAATAGGAATGATGAATAACACACATTCATGTTTGTGGTAAATAAATAGATAGTACACGTTAGTAATACGTTAGTTTATTGCAAACTGTGAAGATGGCAGCTACTCATGATTTTAGCATTGAAAGTGAAAGAAGAAAATCGTTCAAGTATTGGGAAGTGACGTTTGTCAGTCCCGACGAGTTAGCGTTTGCTGGGTTTTACTACTATCCGCTAAATTATGATGTTCGTGGACATAGTATGTCATTCATAGACGATAGAGTTAAATGCTTTTGTTGCGGAATTGAATTAGTTCATTGGAGAGAAGGTGACATACCTATGGTGGAACATGAAAAATTTTCTCCGTCATGTCAATTTCTAAACGATGTCAAGAGACAATACATTGGGGAGAAGGTGACAAACCTATGTCAGAACATAAAAAATTTTCTCCGTCATATCAATTTCTAAACAACGTCAAGAGACTATCTTGTACAGGTATTTTAAAAAAATTTTACCTTGTTGAGGATGTTCCTGTTCCTGCTGATGTTCTGGATTCTGATGAAGGTCGGACATGATGATATTCAGATGTGTGAATGAATACTAAAAAATAAAGAAACTGTTATAGATATATATAGTATTTTTAACGTCGGTATTATGTTAGTGTATCTTAAACCATGAACAACGCACGCAAGACTATAGCTCTAGAGCTACACAGAGCAGCGAGAAGGAATTTCGTTAGGCGCGCGGTTGAATTGAAGGGTCTACACGACTTGTACCAGGCGGATATTGTGGAGATGATACCATACGCTCGAGTGAACAAAGGGTACAAGTACATGATGACAGTTCTCAATGCGTTTAGCAAGTACGCGTACGCTGTACCATTGAAAACAAAGACAGGAAAAGAAGTAAAGCATGCACTAGAGCCTATACTAACGAATGCTATGCTAATCGAATGAAATATTTACAGACAGACAACGGGAAGGGGTATTACAACAGCACAGTACAAGCGTTGCTAAAAAAGTATAATGTGAAACATTACTCAACCTACAGTGAGAAAAAAGCTTCCATAGTGGAACGTTTTAATCGCACACTGAAGACACACATGTATCGAGCTTTCAGTGAACAAGGACACTACCGCTGGTTGGATCTACTACCTACATTACTGAAATCGTACAACAATACAACACACAGAACCATTGGTATGAAACCGAGTGAAGTGAATGACGCCAACGAACATATAGTGTTGGAACGAATAAGGAAGAACACAGCGCCTAAAATCAGTCCAACAAAACCACCCAAATTTAAAGTCGGTGACCGTGTTCGTATAAGTAAGCACAAAATGACGTTCGCCAAAGGTTATACGCCGAATTGGACTAATGAAATATTCACTGTAGATAAAGTACAATCCACTACTATCCCCGTCACTTATCTGCTAAAAGATCATCTAAACAAAGTGTTGAAAGGTGGTTTTTACGAGCACGAGATTAGTAAGTCCAAAGTCGGCGACGTATACCTAGTGGAAAAGGTGTTACAACGCAAAGGTGACAGAGTGCGTGTTCGTTGGCTCGGTTTCGATGGTAAACACGATGCGTGGATACATAAGAAAGATCTAATATAAAAAAGGTGACAGCACGTGCTGAAAACAGTATGCTTTCGGTATTCACAAAGATGAAGATTGTACAGCAAGCAAACAAATTACCAATAAAGGATATGGACTTTTTGGCTGGTGACGAAGGTAGTGCTAAGCGTAAACATGGCCCGCTATTACCGAACAGTATTCGCTGTATCGTTACAGGCCCAAGTTCCTGTGGGAAATCAAATGTGCTATTCAACCTACTGTTTGATGCCAACGGACTACGTTTCCGCAACGTATACGTGTTTTCAAAATCATTATTTCAACCAAAATACAGAATGCTAGAAACAGTGGTGAAATCACTCGCTGATGAAGGTTTAGGTTATCATGCATACAGCGAGAACGAAGAAGTCCCGCTACCGAGTGAAATCACTGGTCTCGACTCTGTTATCGTATTCGATGACGTATCGTGTGAAAGACAAAACAATATTCGAAAGTATTTTGCTATGGGGAGACATAGCGGTGTGGACACATTCTATCTATGCCAGACATATAGCTAGATACCGAAACAATTGGTACGTGACAACGCTAACTTGTTGATATTGTTCAAACAAGACGATCTAAATTTACGACATGCATACAATGATCACGTTAACATAGATATGAAATATGATGCTTTCAAAGACGTCTGCATGGAAGCGTGGAAGGATCGTTATGGATTTATAGTCATAGACAAAGACTCGACAATAAATGAAGGTAGATATAGAATCGGCTTTGATCGATTCATAATTGTTTCCGACGAAGTATAAAAGTGGTTGCACTGTAGTAATGTAATCAGTCCTCTTGTTAACACACGATGGCAATGAATAAGGAGGAACGACTCGCGTATGATATAGACACGATAAGCGACAACATAAGGAAAAAATATCATGCATTACAACACGGTATCAGAGAAAGCGACGAGGCGTTTAGAAAAAATTACAGACCGATTCTGGAACCGTTAGAAGTTATTTCACGAAAGTTAAGTGGTGACATGATGGAGGAGGAGGAGGAGGAGGAGGAGGAGGAGGAGCAGATAAAACAAGAAGAGCCTACACAACACGTAATAACAGAAAACGAAAGTGGTATGCAAAGTCATACGCTTCTCATTTCAGTGAAGAGGACGCTTGGAACCCTAACGCTTCACATTTCAGCGAGGATTCATTAGCAAACAAATATATGCGTTTGTGTGAATCGACGGACTGTAAACGGATTATAGATCGCATGTATGGTGTTCGATACGAAGGTGGTAAATTTATGATAGGTGATTCAAATGTAAAAATCGATGATAACGACAACTTTCATGTCAAAGGAAAAATTGACGAGGGTACACCTGGTCTGTATGAACTTTTGTTTATGAAAATACCGAAAAAATACAATAAGGATGATATGAGGAAATATAAGTCTATACTACTAGCAACCAACGGACACAAACAAAAATATAAAGAATAAACAGTAACAGTGGCGTCAAGTACAGACTAGTAATATCAAAATTGTTTGCACGAAAACGTACAGGGAGTGGCTATATGGAGATGAAACCGAACACTGCAATCGATTACGTGCATTGGGATGATCCTAACGAGCTGGTTAATAGATTGAGACTGTTAATGGCGTCTCAAAATAGCGGCCATACTGGTCATAGGAATGAAATCGTTTCGATATTGGAAGAATTACATGAAACTGGCATTATCATATAAAAGCAGACGCACCGTTCTATAACCATCAGTTCTTCTTCATAAATATGAGTGTAGACAAGTTCGGTAGACACGACAGCGCTGTAAGAGTGCGAAAAGAAACTCATCGAAGTCTGCGTGAGGATATCGGTTTAGGAGTGACTAACGACGGTCACTTTGATGTGAAAAACAAAAAGATATGCAACTTGGGTGATCCTGAAGAGTTGCACGATGTTGTTTCTTTACAGTACGTAAAGGACACATGCTTACAGTACAAGAACGACGACAACGCTACCGTAGACGCAAAAGATCATCGAATAATAAGGCTAAACGATCCGCTTAAATCAAGAGATGCAGCCACAAAACGATACGTAGACGAGAAGAGTTTGAAAAAAGATCGTGCAGGTAACGTAATCGTTAATGACTGTCGACTAACACGTGTGAAAGCGCCTGTTGACTTCAAAGACGCAGTGAATTTGGAATTTTTACACGCACACACAATCAGTTTGCAAAACGATGCTTTCTACGCTGCCGGAAGAAAAATTACGAATATAGCGAACGGTGTCAATGACAAAGACGCAGTCACTGTACGACAAATGCACGAATTAAAATTACATATAAAGACCGAATTGTACAAGGTCACTCAGGTATTTCACGCTCATATAATCAATCTAATAAAGTTTGTCTATAAATATCAAGACAGCACGACACAGCGTTCAGTCCTGTCTGAATATATTGAAGAGGTGGGGCGTTTAATAGACGTTCTCGATACGGAAACGGAAATCAAGGATTGGAGATCTGTTTACAAGAATGCACGTACTTCGTAAGAAAAGAATGGGGCGTGGTGTAATTGGAAAAATACTTAAAAACACTGTACCCGCTATCGTTTCGTCAGTACCTACTTTGATTAATCGAGCGGTGGATGCATTACCAGTAGAATTACACCTACCCGGCTACCGATTCTGTGGACCTGGAACAAAACTCAAAGAGAGGTTGGCACGTGGCGAACGCGGAATCAACGAGCTGGACGAAGCCTGTCGCGAACACGATATCGCCTACGCAAGGTACAAAGACAACAGTCGAAGACGTATAGCTGATCGCGTTCTTGCCGACAAGGCGTGGGATCGAGTGAAAGCTTTGAATTCAGGCATCAGCGAAAGAGCGTACGCGGCGGCCGTAGCGGCAGCGATGAAGGCGAAATCGGCAGTGGGTGGAGGGAGCTCGCGTAGTGGTTGCAGAAAAAAGAAGAAGGGTTCAGGAATTAAACGTCAATCCGTGAACAAACGCAAAACGACCTGCAAACGCAAAACAGTCCCAAGACATAAACGTAACAATAAAAAAATAGCGTCAGGTCTATACCTACGACCTTACAGACAAAAAAACTAATTTGCATACCAGTGCGTGCATTGTCTGACAGTGATTTGCATGTGTACGCAAAACTTTTGAAAATACCTTATTTCAGAGGAGTTTTTATGCGTAACACTTTACCACACACACGACCATGGAAGAATGAGAGTGCAGTTGTTAATCTAGACAGTGCAGAAGGACCTGGTACGCACTGGGTTTGCTACAAGAAGCGAAACAAACAAGTTTACTACTATGATGCGTATGGTAATATGCAGCCACCTCTTGAGCTGACACAGTATTTTGGAACCGACACTGACATTTACTACAATTACGAACGTGAACAGCCACCACACACAGTCATCTGCGGGCATTTATGTTTGGACTTCTTAACGCGCGAGTGATCAGTAAGCGACAAGATGTCTTCGCTGTCGGTCACCTTAACAGGTACGAATGCTGCTGCTCTTGTATGTGACTTTTTCCCGCCTCTCGAACTAACAAACGGCGAATGGTATGTAGGTCTATTGGACTTTACTACATACAACAGTATACCGAACGTGATTGAAGGAAAAAACAACGCGTTTCCAGTACTACGAGACGGAACAACGTGGGACTTGATAACTTTACCTACAGGTGCTTATGAAATCGGTGACATAGAAGCCCTCCTCAAAAAGCAGTTAGGAGACTCAAAGATTAGTCTACGTCCTAACAACAATACACTGAAATGTGAGCTGACTTGTGCACTGGATATTGACTTTCAACAAACAGTGTACGGTATCGGTGATATGTTGGGTTTCAAGGGAAAGCGTCTGCTTGAAGCGAATAAAACTCACACGTCTGACGCCACAGTTAACATTATAAAAGTGAACAGTATACTGATAAGGTGTAATATAGCGCAAGGATCATACAAGAACGGTAAAACCGAGCACACACTGCACTCGTTCTATCCGTCAGTCGAACCAGGATTCAAAATAATTGAATCGCCTACAAACGTCATATACCTACCTGTGAATGTGAGTCGTTTGGACAACATAACATTATCTTTACACGATCAGGACGGTGACGTAATAGATTTTCGCGGAGAAGTCATCACTGTGCGTTTACATCTAAAACGACTATAGACATGGGCTTGTACTTTGTTTCTTCGCCACCGCTGCTACCACAGTCGTCGTCAGTAATAAAAGAAGAAGAAAGATCAGTTAGGAAACGCATCAGTACTCGTTCGAAACTGAAACGATTAACATCAGTTAACCGCCGTTTCCTGATTTCACTGGGTTTTGTTGTTGTAAACAAGTAACATGGCGAGTGGAATATTATCAGTGGAGCAGCAACCGTTCTTTGAAGACAGTATCACACACTTTTCATTTCACTCACACGCACCGTACGCAACAACAAGATATGGAAACAATGATGAAATACGTGTGCCAATACAACAACAGGACGTCTTTACACTGCCGTCAGAAAGTTTCCTCTACATCGAAGGCAAGTTGGTTAAAAACTGTAGTGCGGCTGCAGATACTGCACTGAATGTGGAACTGGTGAACAATGCTATAGCATTTCTCTTTGAAGAGATTCCTTACGAGTTGGCCGGAGTGGTAGTGGACCATACCAGATACGTCGGTGTTACGTCAACTATTAAAACTTTTCTATCACTCAACAACAACACACGTAACGCAATGGAAAACGCAGGTTGGGTGGCACCGACCACGAACATATTAAAAGTGAATGATGACGGCGAATTCAATTTTTGTATACCACTGAAAATGCTAATGGGATTCGCAGAAGACTATACACGCATCGTGCTGAACGTGAAACAAGAACTTATACTCCTACGTGCTTCTACCGACATAAATGCTATGGTTTTAGTAAGCGGACAAACGACTGCTAATTGTGTTCTTGAACTAGATAAAGTTTACTGGAAAATGCCTTATGTACATGAAGCTAATGCGTACAGATTACCACTGTTACGACTCATAGAGAAAGACCACCCGATAACTATGCCTTTTAGGACCTGGGAGTTGCACGAGTATCCTGCCTTACCACAGACTAAAAGGCAGAATTGGATTGTCAAGACCTCGAGTCAGCTAGAAAAACCACGCTTTGTTGTGTTAGCGTTTCAGACAGCAAGAAAAAATGTACTGACAGCACACGCTGATGAATTCAATCACTGTAACGTGATCAATGCGAGACTGTTTCTAAACGACAAGTATTATCCTTACGATAATTTAAACTTGGATATTGGGAAAGACCGTTTTGCATTATTGTACAATATGTACGCCAGTTTTCAAAGTTCGTATTACCACCGTTTAGACGGCAGCCCAGTACTGACACCGGAATTATTCAAATCAAAAGCCCCGCTGTTTGTTTTCGATTGTAGCAGACAAGACGAAGCACTTAAGTCTTCAGCAGTTGATGTACGTTTAGAATTTGAATCGTCAACGAATTTTCCTACACAGACGACCGCCTACTGTATGATACTACATGATTCGCTTGTAGAATATACGCCATTGTCCAACACAGTACATAGACGTGTTTAAGTCTTATTTTATACATATTTTGTAAATACTAGTTTTAAATATATATATTTTCATCATCATATTTGTAACATTATAATATTGGAGCTATGTGTGTGTATGTATTTTTAATTGTAAAACTAGTTTAGATATATTTTAATACTTGTAACAATATAATCTTGGAACTGTGTATTTTTTTTTTTTTTTTTTTTAAATTGTAAATATTAGTTTAGATATATTTTCATACTTGTAACAATATAATCTTGGAGCTGTGTATGTATTTTTAATTGTAAAATTGTTTAATATAATCTTGGAGCTGTGTGTATGTATTTTAATAAATGTATATATATATATATTACACACACTTTATTATTATTTGTATAACCCACTCCATAATAATTTGATCATACACATACACGCGCACACACACATGTATTAAATTCAATAATGCGTTTGATAATGTTTTAATGCAAATAATTTTAGGAAAGTCTACATTCCGCATTCATAAGGAGATAGTCACTGCTTACAGCTATGTATGTCCACAACAGAATTAGAGAGAGTTATAAATGTCATCATACGCTGTGACCTACTTTCTAAATTTGTTACATTAAAAACGTTTGTTTAAAGCAATTTTTCAGAAAATTTGTAACAGACATAATAATTTGATCATACACACACACATGTATTAAATTCAATAACACGCTTGATAATGCAAATAATTTTTACGTTTATAAAAATCTGCACATACATTAAAATTAAAATTAAATAAAATCTGTACAACTTACCAAAAACTAGTATGTGTGTTGTCTACACTGAAGGCGTACAAACAGTCTTTCAACTATTAAAAAAGATGCAGAGATTTCACGATGTATCAGCACACGTTGGTGAGAAATTGCCACTATAAAAATACGGTAAGAATATATTTTCAGAAATTGTAATTTGATCATACACACACACACACACACACACACACACACACACACATGTATTAAATTCAATAAATAATGCACTTGATAATTTTTACGTTTAAATAAAATCTATACACTTACCAAAAGAAGATGTGTATACTGGAAGACACGTAAGACGTACAGTATCAGCCAAACTAGTATGTGCGTTGTCTACACTGAAGGCGTACAAACAGTCTTTCAACTATTAAAAAAGATGCAGAGATTTCACGATGTATCAGCGATCAATGAGAAATTGCCACTATAAAAATACGGTAAGAATATATTTTCAGAAATTGTAATTTGATCATACACACACACACACACACACACACACACATGTATTAAATTCAATAAATAATGCACTTGATAATTTTTACGTTTAAATAAAATCTATACACTTACCAAAAAAAGATGTGTATACTGGAAGACACGTAATACGTGCAGTATCAGGATGTACAAGTAGACAAATAAGAAATTGCCGCTATCTTACTTAGCGTATATATAGTGTACACTGTAGTGGGGAAAGCACGTGTGTGTGTGTGTGTGTGTGTCCGTTTTTAGAGTAATTACTGTAAGCGGTGTTAATGCTTGACAGGTGTCAAATTAGAAAGTAGAGTTGTCCGTTTTTAGAGTAAATACTTTATAATCCTAATTACTGTCAGCACTGCTAATGACTAGCAGGTGTGAAATTAGAATGTAGGACGTCGTACACAAGGTTAATGACCTCTGGTTTAATTTAGCGAATAATAACTATATCTAATTCAGTATCGTTGTGTGTGTGTGTGTGTGTGTGTGTGTGTGTGTGTGTGTGTGTGTGTGTGTGTGTGTGTGTGTGTGTGTGTGTGTGTGTGTGTGTGTGTGTGTGTGTGTGTGTGTGTGTGTGTGTGCATAGACTTGTTTCGCTGAACCGATCAATGCTGTCAACGAACTCCGAATATGCATGCAATTATTTGTATAGTAATCAGAAATGTGTGTGAGAGAGACATTTTAATAATTTGTAGGTTGTATCTTACAATCATGAAAATTATTATTTAAACTGATAATTGTTTTATTAAAATCTTACAATGACGAAATATTATTATTTCATTGTTTACGATATATATTTAATGCAAAAAATGAATTTTTAAAATTACAATCGTCTGTATTTAAGTTCGTGTACACACATACAAATCGTTTGAATAAGGGAAATCTTCGAATATGCATCCAATTATTTGTATAGTAATCAGAAATGTGTGAGAGAGACATTTTAATAATTTGCAGGTTGTATTTTACAATTACGAAAATTATTATACAATGTGTGTACACAAAACTTTTGAAAATACCTTATTTCAGGAGATTTTTTTATGCGTAACACTTTACCACACACACACAGACTTGGCAGTATATTAATTTCTAAATCATGGTCAATGACTGCCATGTGTCAAAAAAAAAATTATAAGTAGGACGCAACGAGGTAGGTGATAAATATATATATATATATATATATATATATATATATATATTTCCTGGTGATTACATTTTAGTATCGCTACTTACAATAATCCATAAGTAGCACAACGCTTATGTAAAACTGATGACATAGAGAGAGAGTTTATATCGTGATCGACAACTGTGTCTAGAGACAAAGAGAGAGTTGATATCGAAGTCGTCGTCAACAATTTACTATAATATAGTTTGAATTTCCCACTGAAGAAAAATGTTGGCAGATCTGTTCTATACACACACAATAATGCAGAATTGGTAACCCTGATCGTATATTTTAATATACACTATAATACACACACACATATCAAGTTTGAACCCATACATAGGTTGGTAAACCTGATCATATAGATTTAATATACATTATAACACACAACAAATTTGAACTCATGCAAGGTTGGTAACCCTGATCATATATTTAATATATACACTATAATGCATCAAGTCGGAACCCCCCCCACCATAGGTTGGTAAACCTGATCATATAGATTTAATATACATTATAACAAATTTGAACTCATGCAAGGTTGGTAACCCTGATCATATATTTAATATATACACTATAATGCATCAAGTGATAGAAAGTGAAAGTGATCTAAGCTCGCGAAAGGCGGCATATAAAAAAATAAAAAATTATATTCGCGGATGCTGTGGTCCAGATACGCGAAAAAGTCGCGGATCTTGACACAGATCAGCGAAAAAGTCGCGGATGCTGTGGTCCAGTAGAAAGTGAAAGTGATCTAGGCTCGCGAAAGGCTGCATATAAAAAATTATATTCGCGGAAATTAGAAAGTGAAAGTGATTTAGGCTCGCGAAAGGCTGCATATAAAAAATTATATTCGCGAAAATTCGCGGTCCAGGGTGGTGGGGAGAGCGTGGGAAAAAATCTTGCACCGCGGGAACGGCGGCATCTCTTTGATCTTGTTTTTTATCGTTTTTTATGTTTTTTAAGAAAGGCGGCATTCCTTTGTGAGTTAGAACCGGCATTTTCCCCCTACGTGTATTTTGTAACGCGTCGCCAAAATTTTAAATTAAATTTTGTCTTTAAATTTCAGCTTTTCTCTTTGCCATCAGACAATAAAAATCTTCATTCAGTCATAATCAGTTGCTGAATTTAGATGTCTCTCGTTTTGTGTTCTTTATTCTTTAGCTCAATAACAAATCTGGATTCACGGTAGCTTCCAACTGGATCTGTTTACATAACATGAGTTAATTTTTGCCCTGAGGTTCCTGGATTTTTAACAGGTTTTCTCTCTTTCTTCTGTCTCTATGAAGGTGACATATTTTTCATTGGGGCATTACTTTGAATTTATTTATCTATTTTTTGAGTTCAAATTTACTTGTCAGTTTATTTGTCTGGTACCGTTTTCTGAACTATTGTATTCTTTTCGGCACGGACCGTGTGGTGTCACTATTTTAATTGTAGGAGTTAGTTTTTATGACTGAAATTATAAAAGTTTTCATCGTTTAAAATAGTCTATAATGTGCATTTCTTTTTAAACTGTCGAAAGTCAACAGTTCAATGCTAAGTATACAAAGTTACATGGATTTTTTTACTGTTCTTTAAAGTATTATCATACGTTTTCCGCCTTCCTACAGATATCGGGTAGATGTGATAGTGGTTTAGTAATTTCAGATTTCTATGCTTTAGATAAGCCTTTGATTATCGTGTGGGTCTTGATATTCATGTAACCTTCACATCAATTAAGTCTTTACAGTCCACTAGCCTTAAGGCTGTGGATTTCTAGCTCTTTAAAGTTATTTTGATCTAAATTACATTGTCTTTAGTTATCAGTCTTTAGTAAATAAGAAAGTGGCATTTGTAATTGTTTTGTAATAGTTGAATGATCATATTTCACGTTAGTGTTAATAGTAAACAGTGCTATGGGAAAGTAATGCACGGTCGTCAACTGTAGCACATAGCTTTCCTCCAAGGTGATAAACTGTGTTTGGAAGTTACTAAAAAGCATAACAGGATATAACGTATTTCTGCATTTACATACATCTAAATATACTCAGAAGTGACACGAACATATATATTCGGTTTGTAATTACATGTTACGTGCATAGTTTAGATTTTCCATAAGGAAATAAAACTGCTTATGGTGAGTGCCTTCTGGAATGATACAATACGCGCTTAAAGAAGTTAGTATGCGTAGAGTGCAGGCAGGCTTTCAGATTCCGATAATAATTGGTGCTGACCGGCGCTAGCCGGACCGACCTGTATTTAGACGCGAGCGCGTATATTGGCAGCATTCACCGGTAAACCCGCGCAGGTAGTCTGCTTCAGACAGTTTAACAGAATGAAATGCCCATTCTGGTTTCAGAAATCAGCGCAAGTCAGAGCGGTCTGCACGTATTTCTTTATTCGTTTGAGTTACGTTTCTTATTTTCTTAATAGATACAAAAACACTGATACCTATAGTTTTAATGAAACCTAAAATTTGGAACTGGGCACTCATGGAATATTCAAACCGGATCGTTGTAGATGCTTGCTGGTGAGACATATCAAAGGAACTGGGTGTCTAGTTAGAGACTAATTTCATGGACAATATTTCTCTCTTGTTCCAGTTTTAACCTAACCCTTTCTTATGGAGTAGGCCTAATTATATTCGAAAAATTATTGTTCGTACAAAAAGAAATTATTGAATTGTACCAAAAACAGAATTTCCATCAATACTTGCTATTTGTTTAAAGTAAATGGGCAAGTAAAGCTGATACTAATTACAAAAGAAAGTTGTTAGGCAAAATGGTGAATATTCAGAACCCACTCTCCTATACAACGCTTATCTCGTAACTATAAACCCAAAGTTTCTCTACGATTTCTCGTGTTACAAATGCCTGTCACGCACACCTATTTCCCTTTACCCTGATACAAATGTTATCGCATTCCATTAGAAATTCCTTTCACGAAATCTTTTCTAGCACCTTGATATAATTGTTGCCATTCATGATAGTAACAAGAATGACACTATCAGATAATAAATTACGCTTATACTTCTTGCGCCATTTTTGCAGCATCACTATATCTTGTAAAAAATATGATAATAAACAGGAAGCGTAAATAATTCATTAAAACTGTGTTATTGACTTAGAATGAGTTCTTCATCTGAAACTAGTATTGGAGCTCACTTCAAAGACTCGAGTGGTACGGAAACATACAAGAAATATTTCGCACATAATTCTAAATAAATTAAATACGAATCAATATTACTGGTATAGGTGGACAGGAGAGAATGTACATTTGTTTTGAATGGTTATTCATTTTCAACACAACCTTGGAAAAGCGTCGTGAGCGCGTTTATCTAGATGATAATAATAACTTAAAAACGTGTTTGTAATAACAATCAGTGACAACGAAATAAGCCACACGCATTAGAAAAACATCAAGAGATTCGTAATTTATTATTCTTTAGGCTTAAAAGATTTTGAAAGCAGTATAGTAGCACTAACAGAAAGAAAATCGTACTTTATTGAGAAATTTATAGTTGTACATCAGTACGAAATGTCTAATATACAAACCGCAAATACATAAAAGTCCTTTATGATTGTGCATTAAAAGAAAAAGTACACAATTTTAAATAAAATAAGGTGTCACTCAGACCTGCTTAGCAAATGTACTCAGCTTTTTTGCTCGTTACTTTACCGAATGGTTAATATACGAAATCAATCAACGAAGATTTTCAAATTTTATCTGGTTATACGATTTACAGCTGTATCTATCAATAAATACGAAATATACACCAAAGACTGGAAAGAACCGTTTGAAAACTATCACGATGAAACTAACATTAACTACCATCTAATGACAATGACTTAAAATTTCGTTAGTTTGAATATTCCGCTCGTGGACAATAGAGACAACGATACAGTCGAGCATGAAGAATGTGTCACCCTTAAGGAAACCTGGATGTGGTATTAAATATCCCACAAATAAGGAGATGACTTATCAAACCGAAATATGCCTAGCAAAAAATATGGAGTGGTGTAGCCGCCGACCAACAAAACTGATCGTTTACACAGGCAATTTTAAATTGTTTACTCATTCGTCACAGAGATCTTCTTCGTCGACATTCACTCCAGCTCCTGAATCTACACTTTCAACGCTCTCGGACATAGTTGGCGATATTTGTACAGCAAAAATGTCACTCAACTACACGAAGGCGCTTCTCAACGCTACATGCAGCAGAGTCCAATATCGATGACGAGATTACTTTCGAATGCCTGAGCATTTGTGTACAGTTTCTAACTTTAACTCTAAAGTGACTTATACCGAGTAGACAGCGTGCACGTGATAACTATCGCCAATCTCAATATAGTTGTGACTAATGTAAAATAAAAAATTCGTCATGTTTATGAGAAATATTTTCAATTAAACTCTGTTTACAGTGTACGCCAACTAGCATTGTTTGAATTTAATGTTTGTACATTAACTGGATGTAAGATATATGCTCTACATTCTTTAATTTCCCTATCACAGACCTGTGATAGCAATTTTACAAAAATTTATAAAATATTATCGTTTATTAACATTACAAACGCAAGACGCAGGCATATGTTATGCTGCGGACGCATTTACAATACAGCCCATATAATGTTCTTATAACATATTTTTCCTTATAAATATTAATTTTTATAAATAAAGTAGCGTCGAAAAATTCAACATCACTAAATATATAATCGCGGCGATATTAAAAATCCAAATTATTTGTGGAAACACTCACACCCACGCCTAACCTGATATCATTAATGCAATAAGTGAAACCAGGAAACGGGTATACAAGAGAGTTTTATGCTAGTTGACTATGTTAAATAGGTACTAATACGTACGATAATCTTAAGTCTTTGGAAAAACAGGAGAACAAGAGGAAGGACTGTTGCAGGAAGGAGTGTAACGACAAAAGAAACAGAAAAACTACATAAAGAAGATCGAATAATTAGAGCAGAAGGGAAGAAGAGTGCAACAGATGAAATCACAAACTATACTTTAGACTAAAATAAAAATATGTAGCTGGCCACACTATAAACATAAATTACATAAATAACCCCCCTCCGAATAACAAAACTTTGAATCTTTGGTGATAATTTTGAGAGATGCACGATAATTTCTGGGGAAACGTTAGTGCTTCCTATTATTTATTCAGACGTTCAATAATGGCTTAATAATTTCATGTCGGTTATTTGTTGATGTAACATTGATTGACAAAACGCATTAAAAATTTGTGATTATTTTGTTATCTCTTCTGTCAAGCTGTTAGTAAGCCTGCCGTGAAATGTTGATATCTACGTTACAGTATTACTGCACATAGCTACTGTTGGAGTAACAGCATAAATGCTCTCAGCTGTACATAACTTTCATGAGGTCGAAAAATTTTACAAAAAACTATTAAGGTCAAAGAAAAATGAGAAGGCACTGATTATAAACTATCAGGTAAGTAATTTATTTAATCACAGGAACAATCAAATTAAAATGTTACATGTTTTTTTTATGAATGCGTTCTACATACTCATGATGTAATACTATTTGTAGGCAGTGGCGGATTTATGCATAGGCAAAGTAGGCAATTGCCTACGGGCGGCAAAATTTGAGGGGCGGCTAATTTTGGAAAGGTAAAATTTGACGGCCGGTTTGTTGTTTTTTTACCTAAGAGATGTTTCAAACTGCGCTCCATTTTGTCCCAATATAATAAGAAACTTTTAAAAATATATATTGTTTGTTAACTAGGTTGATTACATAAAGAGAACAGTTTGTCATTTACTTCTGATATGTATGCGAAGTACATCGTTTTTTCATAATTATATTTACATACATTATCTATCTGATGCTTCCATTATATTAATTAATTATTTAACTAATAATTGGTTTACATTCAAATTTCGAGCATCCTTTACCAACTCTGTAATTTGAGGTGAGTGAATGTCAATAGATGTCACTATTTGCTAACAGTCGTAGACTGTGTGCGTAGCACAATTTCGTACACTACCCTCACCGGCACCGCGTAAATTTTTTTGGCGTGATGATGTGTACTTCACTTTTCTTTACCCCACCCCCAACCGAGGCAAGCCTAATATTTAAGGAATCGAGACATTCTAGTGATACCGATAATAACTGTGATGGTAGTGAAGGTAACACCGACTACTATGAATACTGTTCACAATGTTCAGCCAGACATTGCTGTTGTGGAGGAAACTTAATTTTTGAAGTATGAAGAGCCAGTTCACGTCAAAAATCATGATGCAATATCATCAATTTAGATATGAAAAGCTTTAGGTTCTGATTCTACTAATTGGTAAGTGAGCGAAGAGAGCACACGCGATTATGTAGCAAAGTTTGGATTTAAACAGAACACTAGTGTTGACTTTAAATATCAAAGAAGGAATATAGTGATTGTACAGTTAGATACCTTACCTCAAATATGATTTCTCAGGCATTTGGCAGGGTATACTCTCCATGATCATAGAAGAAACACAGATAGGCTATACGGCAGTAAATGAATTTTATGAGTATACTCGACAGGATCGCCCAGTATCGACTGAATTGGTGGGACATCTTTGCCGAATGGATGACTGCCGCATCCCCAAACAACTATGGGACTATAAGCCGAGGGGATGGAGAGGTGTGGGACGTCCGAGGAAGCACTGGAGTGACCGGCTGTAATATTTGCCTATTTGAGACCGGACAAACCATTCTTGATTTAAACCTTGATGATGAAGACCTCAAATATGTTTCAGCGTAGGGTTGCTGATGGTGAAATATTACCTCGAACTATTATAGGTTAACTAGCTTATTCTGAAAGCACTGGTTGTGTGTTTCTTTCATTTTGTAGTGACAGTTTACTGTTTTCAAGTTAAACAGCTCTAGCAACAAAGTATTTCACAGGAGAGTTTAACGAGTAGGAAAACGGTTTTTATAAACTTAAAGAGCACGAAAATTCTATAAACCATAGGAACAGTCTTGCCACACTTAATGGAAGAGGGCGTTTAACAGGCCGCATATACAAATAGCTGGCAGAACAGTTGGAAGCGGAAACTAATTATTGGAAGAACGTTCTTCATTGTGGTCGTTGTAGTCAAAGTAGTATAGGACATTGCGTGGGCACCAAGAAAAGTTTGGAAGTAACTGCAATGGCAACTATATAATGTTACTTGCTTCTCATATAGACAATTTTGGCCACCCTGGGAGTGGTAAAACTTCTTGTTTATCATAACGATTGCTGAAGAAAATTCATTTATCTAAATTGTAGCTAAGGCAGTTACAGACGAATTTATTTCTGAAATTGAAAAAGCTACAACATTTCACCAATTGTTGATTCTACAACTGATCTTTCACGTACACACCATCTAGCTATAGTTATCAGGTATGATAAAGAAGATGGTTTACCTATTCATAGGTTTCTGACATGTCTTCCCAATACAGGGCACAAAACAATAGAAATGTTTGATGCTGTTTGTAAAATCTTAAACTCTCATGACTTGGACATTAAAAATTGTCGGAGACAGTCGTATGACAATGAGAGTAACATGTCTGGAGTATATTCAGGTCTCCAAACCCTGATCAAGGAAATGATCAGTCACGCTGAGCTTATTCCTTGTTCTGCTCACTCACTCAATCTTGTGGGAACATATGCAGCTAAATGTTGTAATGAGGGCTGTAACTTTTTCCTTTTTTTGCAAGAATTGTAGAACTTTTCAGTTTGTCTACCAACAGGTGGGATGTAGAACCCAGTGTCTATCCCGGATGAACCAGAACTTCAATACCAAGGTTCTACACTGAAGACCCTCAGCTCTACACGATGGTCTGCATGAGATGACGCTTGCCAAACACTGTGAAGTAACTGGCAAAATATTTTTCATGCTTTGCAATCAATTGAACAAGATACGACGCAGAAACCTGTCACTCGCGTTGAGGCAAGGAATCTAATTACAAAAATCAACAACTTTGAAACTGCCTTCATAGAAGAATTATGGGAATTAATACTTCAAAGACTCAACGACACAAACAAGAAATTACAAAGTATTGACACTGACCTGAGTTTCGTGGTACAGTCGTACGAGTGATTGATCAAACTCCTCGAGTCAACACGTAATCACTACGATTACTTTGGAAAAAAGGCTCAGAAACTATAAAAAATAATAGCATTCAAAGAGGACAATCGTCGGGTCAAGAGAAAAAAGCACGATGATGAACCACGTGAAAGGGGTAATTTTGAAGAAGAAGTGATTTTTAGTCCCCGAGAAACCTAAGAGTAAATGTGTTCATCATTATTATAAACAATCTAAAGTTTGAATTGGAAAAATAGAGAAATGCATATGTTGAAATAAACGACATTCAAGTTTATAAGTGAAATTGACGAATTAAATCATGACAATTTAAGGAAAGCAGAACATTTTATGAAACAGTATCCTGATGATTTAGAGGAATCGTTCTGTGACGAAGTTTAAGCAATACCTTTTAATGAGGTGTCATTTGTAATTATATATTCATTTCACATCTCTCCTGTGTCACACACACCACCCAAATGAATTAAAATTACATACCCTAGACGCTAATGTCGAAACAACTGTATAAGACTAGGGAAATTACTTGTTCAAGGTAGCTGGGTAGGCGGTGTGAGGAGGGAGCTGAGAATCTGATCGAAGTGCGGAATTTGAATACTGCAGCACAGAATCGACCATTGTTAGGTTGTAGACGTTGGATGATGCATGACTTTATACCTAACAGAGATTTATTTTGCAGCACTGTCGCTAGATACATACAAACGACTTCTCGCCTAACTCACGATCTTGTCACGATTTTGATTGTTACTGAATCTGGGTACTGTATGATTGTTTCCATTCTATTAAGATGGAACACGTAGTACGAGTTTGAAAATTCGAATTTGAGGAAACACGACTAGACCACAGTCAGGTTCGTTCCACGAAATACTATACTATTACAGCGTATCAAGGTTTGCGAGGGGTTAACACGCTTCTCCAGCTGTGATAGAACTGATTAGGTAACAGGCTTTGTATCTCAATTTCTGAAGATCACCTTTCCTCTTTCCGATACCAGTATAAGTGCCTGGTTATACTAACGGTGGTGAGCTGTCGGTAGGCGCAAACTCGAATATTGTTGTTCATGTTGAATGGGTGTGGAGGGAATTTCCATAGCTGCCGTCGGAAGCTCTAACTACACAATGAACCTCTATTTCTATTTCTTCTGCTGAAATCAGAAGGGAAGTTTATACTTGGAGTCACGTATCACTTGGCCTTATGTGTTGCAAAACTCTTTGTTCCTTCCATTTATACTCTCTTGAGGAAGAGTCTAATGTAATTTATTTAGCTAATGTATGTTGTATTGTTTTAACGTATCTTGAGAATGTGTGTTGTATAGTATTGACAAAACATAATATGTCAATACTTATTTTAAGTTCCAGTCGAAAAGAAACATACGTTGGTAGCAAAATATTTTTTATAAAAAAATCCAAGCGACTTCTTTTCCTTGCACTTACCCACCCTATTGTGTTGATTTAAATCTCCTCGTCTCCAAACACCCACCCACAACTCTTACTCAAAGCCCTTTCTCTAGCTCGTCGTTCGTTTACAGTCAATATATTCTTGTACAAGAGCATATGTTCGAGAAATCTTTTAATACTCACACTTGATGCATAGATTCACATTTCATTACTCTTATAAAAAGTTTATTTCATGGCCTACAATTATTGGATAAAAATATAGGCTAACTATAAGTTAATTCTGCTTTTTACTTGTTAAGTTTTACAATTAGAAGTTTTAAAATTTATAACTCCAGTATTATCTAATTTCCATTGCGGGTTCAAATTATTCAAGTCAATACATCATATTAAAACTACTTAGCCAGGAATTCGAAGTTTATAAACGTATCACTGGTATCAAATGCATTCTTTCGCAATGTGTGCAATCCTTCACGCTCTCATTATGTTGTCAGGATTATAGCGGAAATCGTGATCTTACCCTTTCAACTTTGTGAGCATAATCAAATCCTTCTTTGTCTACTTATACTTTTCTTCCAGATTGTGTCTTTGATATGTGAGTTTAATATTCCTCTGCTTACTAAAGTGTTAAAAAATATTTTAACTTATAAAGACAAGGGACTTTTCATATATTTTCGTTTTAAGTTTTCAAATACTAAGACTTTTAAAATGTAAAATTATATCGTGCCATAAGGTAATGTGGTGGTGTTCGTCAAGGAAGAGGAGGAAGCTCTTGAGGAAGGGTCAAACCTGAAATAGGCACAAATAATGTCTGACACCTCCCACACGCCAGAATACGTCTAATGTTGAGGATGATGATGATGATCATCATTATGATGCCAGCGATGGGTTGTGTGTGTGTGTGTGTGTGTGTGTGTGTGTGTGTGTGTGTGTGTGTGTGTGTGTGTGTGTGTGTGTGTGTGTGTGTGTGTGTGTGTGTGTGTGTGTGTGTGTGTGTGTGTGTGTGTGTGTGTGTGTGTGTGTGTGTGTGTGTGTGCAATCTACGAATTTCAAGTCGCAAATCACAAATATCGAATCACATATTTCAAAGTTATATACATAAATTATAGATTCTTGATGTACATCCGTCAGTTTTCCATTATCCCCTTCGTGTTTGGTAACAATATCGTGGATAAAACAAAACAACGCAATATCGTGGTTAATACAAGTACCAGCGTTAGTCCACTACATTTCTAATAATAAATAAAAGAGACGTAAAATTTGACATAAAAGAGATTCTTACCTTGATGAAATAAAAACATGAACTAAACATAAGTTAGTCAAATAGAGCTAATAATGTCATATTGTAAGTAATAATAACAAACAACAAAACTATTATTCTACATAGCAATGTTCTGAAAGATTATTCTGAAAACTCGTTCTCAAAACTCTTCTCACAAAGGGACAACTTGATTTATTAAATGCTACAATAACAAAATATTAAATGCTCGGTCATGTCCGGAGAGCCCAAAATAGGTGGAACAACAAAGCGACGGAATGGATTCCATTAGGAAGGAGAAAAGGGGGGAGACCGAGAAGATCTTGGTGGGACGAAGTGGATGAATCTATGCAACGTATAGGACTTAAGGGAGGACAATGGGAACATCGGGAGAATTGGAAAGCCAGGTTGAAGGAAGGGAGACGGCACTAGCTGTAGCAATCCTATTATATATATATATATATTGCAACTCTACTTATATGTGTTGTTGTTGTGTTGTGTGAGTGTATGAGTACGTACCTGCTGTCCGATCTTGCGGTTTTCTTCCGACTAGGGCGTGTGGATTTTGGATTTGAATTTCGCAAGTATGTAATCTCAATTTATGACAACAGCACACAAAATAAGTTACTTTAAGGGTGAAGAGTTTTGTAAGATTGGTAGGCTTTGTAGTACAACAATAAAACAATGCAATATGGGGTAATAAAACGTTGTTTATTACTCCAATAACACTCCAATAAGAAAAAAATGGTTATATTATCAATTATCCTTACAGTCTAAACAATGAATCGATCTTGACTAATGTTTTTCAATTGGTTGATAATTGAAAAGAAGTTAAACTCGTTATTTGACAAGTTAATTGCAAGTGAAAATTTAATTAATTAATTTATTTAAATTAATTAAATTGCTTTAAATAAATTGGATTCAAATGAAAATAAAATAAAATTAAAACTCTGAAGTTAATTGAATATTTTCCAAAAATAAATTAAGCGTGACTGTCTAGTTCACGTCGTTTTATTTTCTAGTGATTGATTCTGTTATACTGCAGTATGAGCTAATAATTAAATTATTTGTTAAGATTTGTATAACGCTTCTGTATTATTTCTATTAATTCTTAACTAAACTTACTAATTACTTCTACTGGCTATACAGATTATCACAATGAATTATTCTTATTTACTAGAGCCTTTGATTTTTGATGGCACCTGAATTGTTTAAATTACAATGCTTTTAATTGAGAAAGACAGAAAATTTGATGTTTGAAAAATAAATAAGTTGATTTTGCTTTTCTGTTTTTGAAGTGGATGGTAGAGTTGCTCCAAATTGTCCCTCGTTGTCCTGGTCCGATCTGCTAGAGATAGTGATCTGCTTAGAGCGTCCTGGATTTCGGTCGATGAGTTCAGAATTCAGCAACACTCTCCTCTCCTGCTGTTTGTTGAAGTTTTTAACGTCTGCGGCTTTCTGCGAGAACTGGTTTATGTCCCTCGTCGATTCGCACGTCCCACGTCAGCGTGTGTGTGTGTGTCTCGTTCGAGTGGTAGCTCTGCTCGTCAGCTGGTTCACTAATGGTTTAGACGGCCTCTCTGTCGTATTCTTGAAGTCAGGTCTTGTAGTCTGGTAGATTTCTTGCTTGCTTATGACCACAGCTTGTAGTACACAATAAGCTTGTTTGTTGTAATGAAGAGTATCTCGACTGGATGCTATAATTACGAATTGTACAGTTGATCTGTATTTACTATGTTCGTAATTATGTGTGTTGACCACGTAGAGTCTTCTGATGAACCTTCACAACTACGGTTTCGAGACGATCGAAGAATTACGTCTGTACTTCGCAAATACTGGCAGTAGAGTGTTCGTATCAGCCCCAAGACTCCGCGCTGGTCGGGATTCCTTGAAATGATTTGATTGGCTGACACACTCTCCCTACTACACAAAATTTGAATTCCCTCAGTCCGTGAGAATGAAGTTAGTTTCCCACAGACGGAGAATTAATATTTTTACTAATATTATTAACACAGCGGAACTGAATTGTCGGTCCGGATTTCCTGTGTTAGTTTTAAATTGCAATTGTCTTGGTTGCAAACCAAGTTGTGCTAAATCTAAAATGTACAATCTGATGGAAATTCTTATGTTTATAACATATCAAAAGCTCATTAATGTAGCTCTACAATTACTGAAGTTATTCACATTAAATTATTCACAGTTTGGGGTGTGGCTGTTCATTCTGCAGCGAGCTGATTATGCAACCGCCGCGTATGCGTCTTTTTACAAAGCATTATTTTCATCGCTAACTACATACAAGTGGAGTTTTGACTATTACAATTTATTTAAACATGATTTAGTATACAGTTGACATATGACTCCAAATAATTGATATTTGGTCCTGTTATATACTCCCCTGCTTACTTAAAAAAAGAAGAGTGTAATAATTACAATTTGTTTTTTCAATTATTATAAACGTACTTTGTAATCATTATACTTACTACTATACATTGTATTACTTATTTAAAGACTTATACAGACATAGGTGTCAATGTTCTTCCATATATACAACTTAATTCTAATTACACCCTATTACTAATATTATATTTGCAATTATTGTGTAGTAAAATGTTTTCAGAACGGGTAGTAGCTAATTGCTGGCTTTAAGAATGTCAGACAGTCAACAGTGGCACGCGTACGCAGGAATGCGCTGAGGTTTGTTTACAATCGTTATCGCACACCGCGCGACGCTAATTGCTTGACCTACATTCTAACCGTTGAGAGCGGTACGATTGTGTGACGTAACAGTTTCCTGCCCGTGCGTTCGTTTGTTACAACCGCGCCACAAATGCATTATTATTCCTACACAATTTATTTACAATTATTATTAATAATATAAAACACAGTTAATTTATTTTAATTCTAATTAGTATTTAATTAAATTATTTTTAACTCTACATATTATTTATTTTTAAAGTCGTATTATTTCGTACGGACGCGCCTTGGAATTTCATGCTACTCATAGTATTTTTTTAAAGAGCTCGCATGATATTTACCTACCGTTTTTGTTCGGTCGAGCGTCGTAACGATAAAGGTGTAAGGTGCTAGTTGCTCAGCCAAAAGATACGGACCGTTATATAAACGAAAAAGCTTTGCGGCTACATTTATGTCTCTCCGGCCCACGGGGTTTGCCTTGAGAAGCACTTTCTCTCCTACTACAAAGTTAGTTAATTTATGAGTGGTATTGAATTTGTCCGCCCCTTTTCGCCCTTTTTCAACTATCCTGTCCTTCACAAGTTGGTTTTTACACTGAACCGGAAGAGGTAGATTATAGGTCTTTGGGCTGCGTAAATAATTATGCCAAAATCTCTCTGGCTTTGTTCCAGAGTCTAACTCTGCTGGTGTGTATTCAGTGGTGTCGTGATAATTTTCGTTTATCGCCGTTTCAAAGAATGATAGGAACACAGGCCATTTGCTTTGCTCCTTATAGCAATATATCCGGAACATTTTTCCGATTTCCCGATTCACTCTTTCGGCGAGGTTGCCCTGTGGTCGTCTTATCGAGGTGAGGATTGCTTTAATGCCATTTCGTTCCAGGGTTGCTGCCCAGTGTTTATTTTGGAATTGCTTTCCCTGGTCGCTAAGCACGCTCCTTATCGGTCCATGTTGCGGAATATACTTGTTAAGTGTAATGTTCAAAACGGATTTTGTGGTGGGTCTAGGGATCGCGTATAGGCTAACCTTTTTTGTGAATACATCGACACAAACTACAATGTGTTTTAAGTTTCTGGTAGCCTTAGGTAGTGGTCCCAGAAAGTCGGTGGCGATCATCTGTCCCTTACCTTCCGTTATCACATTTGCCATGGGAACGTAAGTATGCAAATTTGGTGCTTTCGCTGTTTGACATGGATGACATGTTTTTAACAACTTCCTTGCTCTCCGATACGTGTTTGTAAAATCCTCCTGTAATATCTTTACACATTTTACTGGTGATGCGTGTGCCATTTTTACATGTAATGTGTGTGTTACACACGCAAGCATAGCGGGAGATAATACCACCTTCCATTCGCCCTGTAACAATTTATACAATATATTATCTTGGATCAGATAATGCGGACTTGGGTGAGCTGCTATCATTTGCTTGTTAGCAAGGAGTGTGGGGTCATTGTCCTGCTCGCGTCCTATGTTTCGTAGCATATTGGTAGCTTCAGGCGCGACAGTGTACTGCATATTTAATACCCTCAACTCGTCGTCAGCGGCTTCGTATACCTCCTCCTTTTCCACGGGCGGATATCTGCTTAAGGTGTCTGCTGTGGTATTCTCTGCTCCTTTGCGGTATTTAATAGTAAAAGAATACTCTTGAATCGCTAACACCCATCGTGTTAGTCGGGAGTTGGCTAGTCGGCATTTCAATATAAAGGATAGCGCCTGATTATCTGTGTGGATCTCGAAATGGGTACCGTATAGGTAATGTCTGAATTTTCTGAGAGCGTTTATGATGGCGAGTATTTCTTTCTCAGAAGTACAATAATGTAACTCAGCGCCTTTGAGCGTTCTATTAGCGTATGCGACAACATGAAGACTACCTTGCTCGTCTTCCTGGTGCAACACGGCGCCGATAGCATACTCGCTAGCGTCAGTATACATTACGTACTTCCTGCCCTGTTGTGGATGGAAAAATTGTAAATTAGTTTGGAACAGGCCCTTAACCCTCTGAAACGCATTGTTTTGTTCAGAACCCCATTTCCACTTTATATTTTTGCGTACCAGCTGTAGCAAGGGGACTGTATATTCGGCGTATTTGCTGGTGAATTTCCTGTAGTATCCCGTGAGTCCAAGGAATACTCGCAGTGCTTTTAGGATCTTGGGCACCGGGAACTCCACAATACTCCTGAGCTTCTCTGGGTCCGTACTGATGCCTGTAGCTGAGATTATATGTCCCAGGAACTCCATTCGAGACTTAACGAACTCGCACTTGTGTAGTTTGAGCTTAATGTTGGCTAACCTCAGCTTCTGAAAGACGCTCCTCAGATGCTCAAAGTGTTCTTCCAAAGTGCGGGATATCACGAGGATGTCATCGACGAATATCACAGTGGAAGGGTCTACCTCGGGTCCTAGAGCTCTCTCGAGACATCTTACAATAGCGGCGAGACTCGTGCTAAGGCCAAAAGGTACCACCTTGTGCTGGTAGCATTTGTTATTATAAATAAATGCTGTATACTTACGGTCTGGCTCGCACAGCGGGACCTGCCAGAAGCTTGCCGTCAGATCTAGCTTCGTGAGGTACCTGGCTCCTTCACATTTAATGAAGAGGTCCTCCGCTGTTGGTGCGCAGTCAAACTCTTTTTCTACCAGATTATTTAAATTCCGTATATCCAGGCAGAGTCGGATTTCTCCAGTCTTCTTGCGGACGACTAGCAGTGGGTTGAGGAAGCTGCTATTAGATCTTTCTATAATGTCTTCCTCCAACATCCGCTGTATCTCCTGCTGGACATCGGCCTGGTACTTTATAGGTACCTGGTAGATTCTCCTTATGAACTTCTCCGGTTCTATGAGGTTGATCCTATGTTCATAAACTGACGTGATTGAGTGCTCCTCACTGAAGATATCGCTGAACTCTTCTTGCAGCGACGACAATCTCCGTTCAGTTTGGGAATCTAAAATTGTTTCCCCCTGTTCACCGTTTTTATAATGAATCACGTGTTTTGGTGGCCGTGTAATTTTAATTGGATCACCGTGGTTTTGTGTGTCTGTGTGTGTGTGTGTGTGTGTTCAATTTGAACGTGTAACTAATGTTGTCTATAGTACATTTTAACAAGTGTTCACTAGTGTTTATTTCCGCACGTATTTGCTCTAATACATCTATCCCCAATAACACATCACATATCAAATTGTTTATACCTACTACACACACTTCAAATTGCACTTTTTCTAGCATAATTGTTAGATAGTATTGAGTGTCAATTTTTTCTTTGGTATCGGTAGCGGTTAGTATATAAAATTGATTTATTGGAAGTGATGGGGCCGTACGAAAATACTTTTTGTTCGCACGCAGGAATCTTTCACTGACGCCGGAAACAACGCTGCCGGTGTCCAACAAAATTTGTGTGGGAACGCCGTTGACAAAGGCGTGCAATACCGGACACGCCGCGCTCACTGGCCTTTGTTGCGCGGGACCGGATTCTAGCAACGGATCCCTGACGTCCGGTGGGAACACATTATTAACGGGCACATAAGTTACATAATTAAAAGTACACTTTTCACACAATATATAATTCTTATATTTAGCTTGCTTACATCTACATATTTTTGCCGGGTTTATAGCGCGTCCTTGCTGGATGCTCATTTCGGCACGTTTTTTGTAGATTGATATTTTTTGATTTATTGTTAGAGTTCTTAGTGCTTTGGGTGTCGCTGTCTTTCGCAGTTGTACCAGCTTTTGCTATTTCGACCGTTTGAATTGCTCTGATCGGGGCCCCATCGTTGCCCTTACCTTGCCCCTTTGGTCTACCGACATTTTGTTTACCCTTGTACTCAAAGGTTTTATTTGGCGGTTTTGACGGTGTCTGGGGTGGAGTAGAACTCGTACTTGGCCTCTGATCAGGTTGTTGATGGTATTGTACCCGCGTATTCTGACCTTCGTTATTTCGGCGAAAATCTGGGTTATAACGCCAACCGCCTAAATCAAAAACTGTCTCGCTTTGGGACACTAAAATGAGCAGTTCATCGACCGTGCGTATACCCTGCGTAAACACAGCTACCCTTATATTGTGGTTAAAATGATAGGCTAGTTTCGTGACTATGTCGATCTCTGAAAATGCTGGGGTTAAATGCTTTGCGCACTCGACCTGCTGGATGATATAATTTTCTGCCGTAATACCCATCTTCCGTTCAAAACGCCCATATTCTAATTCGTTGCGTAAAAGTCTTTGAGTATGCGAATTCCAATACCGGCTTTCAAATTTTTGTTTGAACTCCGCGTATGTGGACACTCTATCGCGTACAATGTTATACCATTTACGCGCCGAATCCCGCATCGCGTTTACTACCCATTGTATTTTATCTTGATCTTCGAGTCTCGAACCTACCCTTGCCATTTCACTTTCACAGGCTAACAAAAATTCAATAGGGTTTTCGTTATTTTCCCCTGTAAAATATACACGATTTTTCTCATCGATAGGACCTTGTACTAGAATATTAGGAGCGGATCTCCTGCGTACTTCCTGTCGTTCTTTCAAAATCTCGTCGTTAAGTGCTTGTAATATAACATCTTAACTTGTGTTATAACGTAGGGAACCCGCATTAATTGGTTCTGCCAATTATACAGGCTGCCTTCGTTGTGACGAGCTGAAAATTAATCACAACACCTAAACAATTAATATAAAAGGATACTGGGAAGGTGGGAAGGGGAGACTGTTGATTTATGCACTCAGTTTAGTCGGTACTAAAGATGACATCTCTTTATTACATAATGAGATTAATTTCTCTATTTAAAGTTCTCAACATATATGGTTCAACAGCTTACAGTTTACAATATGATTATATATTTTATTCTTTCACAAGGGCCCTCAAAATAAGATGTACATCAATTTAATTTATTCCACGGATCCGGGATTGAATATAGTATGTTAATAATGGTCACCTCGCCATATACAATCTTGAAAATTGTGCCATTAGAAGAATGGACTTTATTAATCTTTTTAAAACAATAAATCTTTCAGTTCAAACTTTTACTCTTTTACTACAAACAGTTGTATTAGATTACAGACTACATGTTACATATAATGTCTGTCTTTTAAAGTCTTAAAGTGGTGAGTTAAATTGTCTTTTGTTGGTTATAATTTTAGTATCTCATAACCATGGAAGACAAGCCTCCATGTCACCTGTGTTTTCTGTAGTTGATGCAGATTTGGCTCTTCGGTCCTCGGTGTGTTTCCTGAAGGTCTGTCGTTACCTTAGTATCCGGTGAAGGTGAAGTTCCTGAAGTATGTTAAATCATTCTGGTGTGGTACTCTCTTCTTAGATGACTGTAGTAATTCTAGTTGTTAGAATAAATAAAGCGAAAGTTTGTTTCACTGGTATTCACTTCACATGATTATTTATTAGTTGAATTTCACCTCATGGTTCTAGTACTGTATAGATTACATAGTTTCTTATTTAAGAATTGATAGAGATGTCATCGGCGCACGATTTAGTTATTTAAATATTCTTTACCGAACATTCACATATTTGTATCCGCGTCGCGAACCAACGCTGTGCGCAGCTTACGGCGTGAGCGCTCCATTGCAAGTGGGCAAATAGTTAAGGGGTTAGAGTAGTAATCTCGCGACATTTACTATTCAGCATAAAAGTAGTTCCATGTTCCTTCTTTATTTAAAGGATTAAAGTATGACTATTTAATTAAACAGAGATATTCTTAGTTACAGACGTAATTAAAGTACATTACAGTGGTCTTGTTTAATTATTTAAATAAGGTCAAATTTACAAGTATATTTAGTTTGTTTAGGGGTCGGAAATCAAGTTAATTCTGGTTAGCGCATGTCTATGCAGGATTAATTAACAAGGTTTACCCTTTCTGTACAATCGTATTCCTTTTTATTTTATTATTACAACTCTTTATTAAACATTATTATTATTAAATGATAGCAATAAGATTTAGTTCAAATGTGCGATTTTATTAAAAATTT
The DNA here is from genome assembly GCA_034769895.1 of Magicicada septendecula. NCBI lineage: Eukaryota > Metazoa > Arthropoda > Insecta > Hemiptera > Cicadidae > Magicicada > Magicicada septendecula. The sequence continues at coordinate 361,193,456 of CM068369.1, forward strand.
AAAATTTCTCAGCCTACACATTACCTATTTATTAATTACCATATTTTTATTAATGAAATCGTCACATACTCCGCCGCTTAAAGATCCACATTAAGAATTTTAGTGAGTATTGGGGACTAATTAAATTTGGGGACTTGGAGTATGCTTTGTGTCAATGTGTGAAGTTTAATTTTACAACACGGTTTGTTTTTTTTATTTCTCTTAAAACGATCTTGTCCTCATTCGTGAAATTCCCTTTTTCTCGTTACTTACAATGCTAACTTATATTTTAATTCTTAATACTATTTTTCCTAATTTCAGTAACTCACAATATCGTGGCCCGACTGACATAGGCTTACTCTAACTACACAAGTTAGCTTTCAGCACGCACTCTTTTAATGATCTCTTGGCACCTTTCTGCCTCATCATTACAACTTTTCAGTCGGCGCCGTTGTGACTATGTTACGTTACCTGTATATAATTCTCTCTTGATTATATACCATAGACTTACCTCTATTGTAATCTAAAGAGGATCCCATACTCCACTCTAGATTATAGTTAATCCTAATTTCTTATACTACAGAGGGAAGCGGAATCTCACGAGGATTTTTCTCATTATCTCTTTAACAATAACTAAACAAACTATGCGGAAGGGGAGACACTTTACACAATTCATTGTAACACACAGGGGTGGTTTTCAATTGTTTAGGGACGCTACCGTTTCGTACAAAAAGGGGGAAGGGTGGCTGCTTACTACAATTCTAAACACGCTTTATTGTTTTCTTACAGGCCACAACTGGTTGTTCACTATTCTACTATACTTTTATTATTAATTACTTTCTCTTATTTACTGCTACACTTTACACAAATTTAGTTTACTCAGTTTCAAAGTTTACTGTTTTGGGACATGGGGTTTAATACTTTATCTAACAAGGGAGGGTTAACTGAGTCATTTATTTATTTGAAATTTAAGTCATAATATATTTTAATAGTTGTCACGGTGAAAATACTTGCTCTACTATACTATACACAATTATTTCCTACACACTTTAGTACATGGTAAACATTTATTAACAGTGATTATTAAACATTTGCATTAGTTTCTATTTAAACGATCAGCTGTTACGCTGGAATGTAGGTCAGACTAGTTTTAAACAATGGCATTGTTTTCCTTACAAAGGGGGACTCAACTAGAGGGTGAATGCATTGTCTAAATCAACTTGCGGGAGGGTGACTATGACAGTTTTACACAGGCGGGAACAGGATATTTACCTGTCTGAGTTTGTCGTCAAATTGACACGTTGATGAATGAAATTTTTGGACAAGTACCTACATGGTTTTGTTTACATGGGACAATATGTTAATATAAGTTTACACATATTATATTTACAATTAACGTAACCTATACTATATTACTATAATAATAATTATGATTTTTATTTTATTTAAAATGTTGACACATATTAAAATACATGAGTGAATAGATCAACAGCTTGTGTGTGTGGAATATTGGGACACAATTACTTCTTTTTTTTTTAACAAAGGAGCAGCAAATTTAAATTTAATAAAGCCGCAGCAGAAATAAGCAAAAAGCAAAACAACAGCAGAGTGGCGCAATTTATAACATCTTAACTTGTGTTATAACGTAGGGAACCCGCATTAATTGGTTCTGCCAATTATACAGGCTGCCTTCGTTGTGACGAGCTGAAAATTAATCACAACACCTAAACAATTAATATAAAAGGATACTGGGAAGGTGGGAAGGGGAGACTGTTGATTTATGCACTCAGTTTAGTCGGTACTAAAGATGACATCTCTTTATTACATAATGAGATTAATTTCTCTATTTAAAGTTCTCAACATATATGGTTCAACAGCTTACAGTTTACAATATGATTATATATTTTATTCTTTCACAAGGGCCCTCAAAATAAGATGTATATCAATTTAATTTATTCCACGGATCCGGGATTGAATATAGTATGTTAATAATGGTCACCTCGCCATATACAATCTTGAAAATTGTGCCATTAGAAAAATGGACTTTATTAATCTTTTTAAAACAATAAATCTTTCAGTTCAAACTTTTACTCTTTTACTACAAACAGTTTTATTAGATTACAGACTACATGTTACATATAATGTCTATCTTTTAAAGTCTTAAAGTGGTGAGTTAAATTGTCTTTTGTTGGTTATAATTTTAGTATCTCATAACCATGGAAGACAAGCCTTCATGTCACCTGTGTTTTCTGTAGTTGATGCAGATTTGGCTCTTCGGTCCTCGGTGTGTTTCCTGAAGGTCTGTCGTTACCTTAGTATCCGGTGAAGGTGAAGTTCCTGAACTATGTTAAATCATTCTGGGTGTGGTACTCTCTTCTTAGATGACTGTAGTAATTCTAGTTGTTAGAATAAATAAAGCGAAAGTTTGTTTCACTGGTATTCACTTCACATGATTATTTATTAGTTGAATTTCACCTCATGGTTCTAGTACTGTATAGATTACATAGTTTCTTATTTAAGAATTGATAGAGATGTCATCGGCGCACGATTTAGTTATTTAAATATTCTTTACCGAACATTCACATATTTGTATCCGCGTCGCGAACCAACGCTGTGCGCAACTTACGGCGTGAGCGCTCCATTGCAAGTGGCCAAATAGTTAAGGAGTGAGAGTAGTAATCTCGCGACATTTACTATTCAGCATAAAAGTAGTTCCATGTTCCTTCTTTATTTAAAGTATTAAAGTATGACTATTTAATTAAACAGAGATATTCTTAGTTACAGACGTAATTAAAGTACATTACAGTGGTCTTGTTTAATTATTTAAATAAGGTCAAATTTACAAGTATATTTAGTTTGTTTAGGGGTCGGAAATCAAGTTAATTCTGGTTAGCGCATGTCTATGCAGGATTAATTAACGAGGTTTACCCTTTCTGTACAATCGTATTCCTTTTTATTTTATTATTACAACTCTTTATTAAACATTATTATTATTAAATGATAGCAATAAGATTTAGTTCAAATGTGCGAATTTATTAAAAATTTAAAATTTCTCAGCCTACACATTACCTATTTATTAATTACCATATTTTTATTAATGAAATCGTCACAGTAATACACTTTCTTTATTAGAGTCTATGTTGGATCGCGTCTCTACAATTGAAGCATCAAGTCTATTTACTTGGCGTTGAGTTTCGTTCGCATCAGTTTGAATTCTTATCTCGAGCGAGTCGACTTTCTTCGCGACCACCTGCGTTTGTTTTTCGCACCTGCTAATGTGTTCTTTGAATCGGCCCTCCATACGTGTGACTTGTTCGATAAACGATTTTTGCATTGTGGTCTCAAAAACCTTAAACCGTTCATTGATTTTCGTATCGACCGTATGTACTTTTTCACCGATTTCAGCGACTTTAGCTCTTTATTACTTTCTTTAATTTCTTTATTGCTTTCCGCGATTTCGGTGACTCTAGCGTCTAAATTTTTCGCGCTTTCCTCGATTTTCGCGGTCAATTCTTTACTACTTTGTTTATTGCTTTGTTTAATTTCCGCATTTATGTCTGCGTTGCTATTTTCTAATGCCTCGGTTAGGCTGACTTTTTGTGCCTCGATTTTGGACGTTAACTCTGCGATATTGAGCTCAGCTTTGTCTGCACTCTGTTCAAATTTCGCGTCTATTTTAGCGGTCAAATCCGCACTCATTTTCTCGTTCATTTGCTGTATTTGTTTAAGTATTTTATCCATATCCATTTTTACACAATACTTTCAAATATAGAATAATTTCAAATACACAATAATTTCACTGCTGTACCACCACCAATCACAAAACTCTTTGGGGACTGTTCAGTTGGACGCCAGCTGTTTTAAAAGTTAAAACAGCAAAGTTGTTTTAACGTAAAAATTAAATTTAAATTAAATTTAATTAATTTAATTTTATCGAGCCCCACGAAATTGGAGCGCCATATGCAACTTTATTACAAATGTGGCGTTTCAATTTCGCTGTGATTTAAATTGAAATTATTTGAATTTCAAGCCCCACGTGCAGGGCGACATATGCAACTCTACTTATATGTGTTGTTGTTGTGTTGTGTGAGTGTATGAGTACGTACCTGCTGTCCGATCTTGCGGTTTTCTTCCGACTAGGGCGTGTGGATTTTGGATTTGAATTTCGCAAGTATGTAATCTCAATTTATGACAACAGCACACAAAATAAGTTACTTTAAGGGTGAAGAGTTTTGTGAGATTGGTAGGCTTTGTAGCACAACAATAAAACAATGCAATATGGGGTAATAAAACGTTGTTTATTACTCCAATAACACTCCAATAAGAAAAAAATGGTTATATTATCAATTATCCTTACAGTCTAAACAATGAATCGATCTTGACTATTGTTTTTCAATTGGTTGATAATTGAAAAGAAGTTAAACTCGTTATTTGACAAGTTAATTGCAAGTGAAAATTTAATTAATTAATTTATTTAAATTAATTAAATTGCTTTAAATAAATTGGATTCAAATGAAAATAAAATAAAATTAAAACTCTGAAGTTAATTGAATATTTTCCAAAAATAAATTAAGCGTGACTGTCTAGTTCACGTCGTTTTATTTTCTAGTGATCTGATTCTGTTATACTGCAGTATGAGCTAATAATTAAATTATTTGTTAAGATTTGTATAACGCTTCTGTATTATTTCTATTAATTCTTAACTAAACTTACTAATTACTTCTACTGGCTATACAGATTATCACAATGAATTATTCTTATTTACTAGAGTCTTTGATTTTTGATGGCACCTGAATTGTTTAAATTACAATGCTTTTAATTGAGAAAGAGAGAAAATTTGATGTTTGAAAAATAAATAAGTTGATTTTGCTTTCCTGTTTTTGAAGTGGATGGTAGAGTTGCTCCAAATTGTCCCTCGTTGTCCTGGTCCGATCTGCTAGAGATAGTGATCTGCTTAGAGCGTCCTGGATTTCGGTCGATGAGTTCAGAATTCAGCAACACTCTCCTCTCCTGCTGTTTGTTGAAGTTTTTAACGTCTGCGGCTTTCTGCGAGAACTGGTTTATGTCCCTCGTCGATTCGCACGTCCCACGTCAGCGTGTGTGTGTGTGTTTCGTTCGAGTGGTAGCTCTGCTCGTCAGCTGGTTCACTAATGGTTTAGACGGCCTCTCTGTCGTATTCTTGAAGTCAGGTCTTGTAGTCTGGTAGATCTCTTTCGTGCTTATGACCACAGCTTGTAGTACACAATAAGCTTGTTTGTTTTAATGAAGAGTATCTCGACTGGATGCTATAATTACGAATTGTACAGTTGATCTGTATTTACTATGTTCGTAATTATGTGTGTTGACCACGTAGAGTCTTCTGATGAATCTTCACAACTACGGTTTCGAGACGATCGAAGAATTACGTCTGTACTTCGCAAATACTGGCAGTAGAGTGTTCGTATCAGCCCCAAGACTCCGCGCTGGTCGGGATTCCTTGAAATGATTTGATTGGCTGACACACTCTCCCTACTACACAAAATTTGAATTCCCTCAGTCCGTGAGAACGAAGTTAGTTTCCCACAGACGGAGAATTAATATTTTTACTAATATTATTAACACAGCGGAACTAAATTGTCGGTCCGGATTTTCTGTGATAGTTTTAAATTGCAATTGTCTTGGTTGCAAACCAAGTTGTGCTAAATCTAAAATATACAATCTGTTGGAAATTCTTATGTTTATAACATATCAAAAGCTCATTAATGTAGCTCTATAATTACAGAAGTTATTCACATTAAATTAATTAACTCTTTTATTTGTTAATTATATTGCGTAAAATTCGCACACGTTATTATTAATATTTCGGCAAAAATTTTGGCTATCTTGGATTTCGCCTATTTATTAGTTTCCGAAATATTAACAATTAACAGTTTGGGGTGTGGCTGTTCATTCTGCAGCGAGCTGATTATGCAACCGCCGCGTGTGCGTCTTTTTACAAAGCATTATTTTCATCGCTAACTACATACAAGTGGAGTTTTGACTATTAAAATTTATTTAAACATGATTTAGTATACAGTTGACATATAACTCCAAATAATTGATATTTGGTCCTGTTATATAATATATATATATATAGCAACGATACGTTTAGCATAAGTATATGTATCAACCCCTGACTGAAGTATGATAGCTTACGAAAGCACGTATGAAAAATATAAGATGAAAATAATAAAAATAATGTAATAAATATACGTTAGGTATAAGAAATAATATAAGAAATAAACGTAGTATTTAATTTTAAATAAATCCAATATTGTAAGTATGCCTGCATATGGAATCAAATAGCTTAGTTAGTTTTAAACGCAGCAACGAAACTGACACGCGCTGACCGGCAGAGGTGACATCAGAGCGACATGCCGCCGCCTGTGTATCAGTCTGCGTGTGTGTGTATGCGTACATGTGTAAACGACAGACAGGTTGAATTATGCAAACGAAGGTAGAAGATTTTACACAGTTTTTTAAGTACTGAACGATAACCAGAAGTCACACGAATCAGCGACATATGTAAAAACATAGCTGACGCCTGGCGCTTCAGTTTGGCGTTAAGTGGTCATTAATCGTGGGAACCGTTCAGCCACCGTGTGAAATTTTGCCATAACTGCCATAATTTACATACCTTAACATTCATAATTTGCATAAACAAAGTTTAATATTATACCGAACGATTGGTGAAATAATATTTTTAAAAAAGTGTGCGCTTCATAGAAAGACGCGTAGGTTGAAAGTAACAATTAAATCGACACGCCGACCTGTTCAATGTTTTCAAAACAGTTTCCAACAGGAATTTCAACCACGGCAGCAGTATAAAACCCCAGCGAGCGACACACTCTTTCTCAGATGAACTCACTTTGACACGAAAGATCCACGCATCTCGCCACCGCGAATTTTACAAAATCATGTAAGGTTTTTAAACAGTATTCAATAATGTGAAGTGCGATGGAACCGGCATTACGTCGGTGAAAGTATTAATGAACACGAGTGATTTTAAAAAGACTATACTAACGAATCTACGAGAGTTGTAACTACGATGAAATTCGAGAAGTCTACATAGAAGTCTTCTAGACATCTACGAGGGACAAGATAAGAAGAGGAGAGGAACTAGAACAAGAAGACGAGAGGACACAGGGACAGCACATGCAGCTACATGCAGCCGTACATCATCACGACCAGAGGTCCACGTCAGAACTCAGCATCCAGGAGACGGAGCGAGGAATTTCAACGACGCAGAGACAGAGAAAGTGATACCGAAGAGGATCAACAAACTCGAGAGTCCAGATGACGGTAACGCCAAGACAAAGTTAAATGGTTGCAGAAAAATACAGGTGAAGTCAGACATTTATTTAATATTATAAATGACCCTGAGGTCTATCGAAAAAAGCTCTAGTTTCCATACACAAGTTTACAAAGAAATTAGTATATTTTTAAATTTGCATAATGAATAAATAAATGTTTAAAATATAATTGATAATAGAGAATATAACTGTAGTAATCTCATAAATAAATGGTCAAGGAAGAACCATATTTTATTATATTTTTGTAGTTGATTATATAATTAAATTCAAATATGAGAGTTACGTAATTAGAAGATTGTTAATTAATTCAGACATTAAATAATAGAATCAATTAAAGTAATAAATATTCTCTATTAACATTTTAATAAATATAATTAATTAAAAGTTTTTTATTAAGTAGTATATATTGTAACGATACTTACGATCGTACTTTCTAAATTGTATGTTATTTAGCCTCACTGTTGTGATAGTCAATTCTGTAACGTGTAAAAGTGTTTACTAGTATATTTTACAGCCTCACGTTGTTGGCATGAATTCTGTACATCCAGTCTCGAATCTACTGGTTATTTATTCAGAATTGTACCTTGCTTAACTTGGTTATTATTTGTGTATACTTTGTTAATGTTTTAAAGGATGAGTATTTGTTCAGGGGAATGTTTGTTGAGCGCCAATTTGCAATCACCGGTTGCAAATAAAATTTATTGGTGAAATATCAATAATAAATTTTTATTAAAATTTATTTAAATAATATATGGTTTCTTTATTCTGTAATTAACTCTCTTTTAATCTTTTCTTTCAGCAATGAATGTGATAACTTTTGCTCATCAAAACATATTTAAAAAAAATCTGCCATGACTTTCAAATGATGAGTGTTGCCAACTTAATCTAATTACTGAAGTCAATTCACAGTACCAGATATCTTGTTTAATATATCATACCCATTTGGTATTCATGAAATAAAGAAACGAATAAACCTTTTTCTGTATTTTGTAAACTCAAATCCTTTATTTATTCTTTAACTTGTTTTAAATGTCAAATATAATTCTTAACAAAGTTTGGCCAGCTGTATTTTAATATGCTCAGAGTGGCAGCAGTAACTCTTATACCTCAGGGCATAAACATTTCATATTTTATATTTAATGAATAAAATACAAATATAAGGTGTTAAGTTAGGTCCTTTTGGCTACGATATAACAGCAGTTTTTATAGGGAAAGTACCAAAATACATGTGATTAGAAATAGTTACAATGTGCCTTAAAAGGATTATATAAAGAGTGTAACAAAGTTCAGTGTCTAGGTTATGTTATTAAAATGTTTTTTAGACTTAATTAGCTTTAGATTATATTAACACTATACATCAATGGGTTTTTTATGCTTATGGCAATACTATTAATTAATATTGTTCTCAGTGGAAGTTCAAAAATGGTTTTTATGAAAAGTGTACTCAATGTCTTTGAAACCAATAGTCTAGGCTTAACAGGGAATGGTTCAGATTCATTTTATATCAAAAATAATTCTCTCACTGTGTCAATTGATTCAATTCCTTCAGAAATATCCTGGTTTATTTCGGTAGAGTCCTGTAGCACTTCCTTCTTCTATTTTAATCTTGATGAAGATAATTATTTAATGGTTTTATTTAGATGCACTGATATAAAAATGTCTTATGATTTACTTTTGTCACTATGAGTTGTTTAATCAACCTTTCTTCATTCAGCTTTTAATAATACTCCCTATTCTATTTTATTAACATATTAGTTGCTAAGGCCTATATCAGCTATCTCCTTGGTTTCCAATGTAACAGTTTTATGTCACCCTGGCCATCACCAGGCCATCATATGACATCATAATAATAAAACAAACTTTTACTATTTTATATGTCATTTTCTTTAAAAGGATATACCTTTTTTATAAGAGCTTTAATTTTCACTTTATTGGTTTCTTTGATCTTCTGATGAAACACTGATCATTTTGACACCACTTGTGACTATCTTCTGTTCTATATTTCTTGAGTTATTAATTTACACTTTTTATTATATTTGTTCCAAACTCATTTATTATTATTTCTTTTTGTACTTTTCACTTTCTTAAATTTATTTGACACATTTAGTAATCCTTTAACATAACCTGACATTGTTTCATTATTATTTTAATAGAAATTCTTATTCATATAACTTAACTGACTAAGCTCAATATGCCTAGTTTTACAAAAATCTATGACTATTATTTTGGTACTTTCTTGTTAAGAAAACATTAGTGTCATTAACACTATCATATATAATATTCATTAAGGTGACCCAAACTAATTACTAATAACTATTAGTAATATATTATAATTCCCCTTAACTGACTGTATTTATAAATTTACAGTCTGCACAAATAAAACAAAATTCTATAAGTAAGTTCATTAACAGTGTCCTTCTTACTTATCATCATTGACATCATTTTAACTATGATAAACACAACTATCATAGTCTTCGTTAACATATATTAAACAATTAAAATAAACCATGTTCAATCAAGTCTTTCTTAAAAATCTTATGTTTCTTGGTACTTTTTACTAATGTAATTAAAGTATATTTATGTTACTAGGGCATGGTAAAAATGTCATGTAACAATATTAGAAACCACACTTGCGAAGACAAGATGAATATGGAATTTTATACATATTAATCACGTTTTATAATAATTATATGTGTTATGTATTATATGTATGTGTAATATATCAGGTCATATATGATTTATGTATGTGTATACTATGTCTTAGAAATATAAGAAATAAGATTTAAACACGTTATAATTGCATTATATTCAGATCGAATATAAGGGTTCAAATAATAATTAACCCACACAAAGCAATTAATAATATGATAATTTGAATTTTTAAAGAATAAATCAAATGAATATGATTTTATTAAAACAGTCGTACTAATTTCACAACCAGTACTAAATCCTCTGTAATCTTTACTTGTATTAAACTTATATAATGATATTCACGTGCTTATCCACACTCAATCAACGACCAAAGCTTGCGATCCAGCCGGGGAACATCAAGGTAAATACTGCAGAAGATTAGTATACCTCCGAGACGTGGGTTAGTGTGCACAAATGAGTAAGAGCATATGTGTAAAAGTAAGTGTCTAAAAATAACGTTGTAATATGTATACAATAACAGAGGAATCAAACATATTGTTACGACAACACGGAACAATCTACGTGTTTATCGAATGTTCCAGTTGAATCCAGCGGAATCTCTGTGGCGTACGTGATTCTCGACGTATTCGCGAGACTTTTCTGGAAGCAGCCAGCCGCGCGGCTGCGTCAAGGCAGCAATTAATTACGTCGTATACACTGGCGCTAACGCGTAGTTTGGAATCTTCTTGTCTGTGAGCGTTGTATAAATAGTGAGCGATGTGAGCGCCTTGACTTAGTGAGCAACCGCCAGCCTCTAATTAGCTCTTGTACAATACAGACTGTGACTGGAAACCCCGTCAAGGTGCTAGGAAAGGTAGACTTACGTGTACGCCTGGGTCTTCTCGATTTTAGCCACCAAATGCTCGTCGCAGACATTGTCGATGAAGTGATTGTTGGTACGGACGTTATGAATGCTTACGGATTCATTGTGGTCTTAAGAGAGAATGTCCTCAGGGTCGGTCAAGAGAAGATAAAGTTTTGCATGGCTAAAATGACAGGGTCTACCAACCATTCGATTAAGCAAGTGGCATTGGCCGAAGAAAAAGTCAACAGTTGTGGTCAAGAGGAACCCTTCCTATTGCAAGCGCTTATGGAGCAAGAACTAGCAGAGGAAATACAAATAAGTGTAACGAGAAAAGAAGTAATTGGAAAGCCAACTATAGGTGGGAGACAAAACTCTTGTTCCTGAGCTGTTAGAAGCGCCCGGGGGAAAAGTTGCTGAAGATGAAGTTACGCAAGAGGTTCTTGACGAGAACCAAACAAACTTGGATCAGCCAGGGTGTTTAGGTCATCAGTACATGACGCAACGGGAGTGATTCCTGCAAAACTAGCAGTTGAGCGGAAGTCTCGTATTCCTGGGAAATTGATGTTCGGATCACACGAGACTGAATTCGAAGAACCGGAGAATTTTTTTTTCCTAGGACATCCACCTAGATCGCCTGGTCGAGTATTACTTCAGAGACGGTTTGCCAGTTCGTGAGGAACAGGCTTAAGGAGGAGACAGTGTTACGACATTACAGAGCAGTCTACGTGTTTATCGAATGTGCCAGTTGAATCCAGCGGAATCTGTGTCGCGTATGTGATTCTCGACGCATTCGCGAGACTTTTCTGGAAGCCGTCAGCCGCGCGGACTGTGTTAAGGCCGCAATTAATTACGTTTTACACACTGGCGCTAACGCGTAGTTTCGAATCTTCTGGTCTGTGAGCGTTCTGTAAATACTAGGCGGCAGTGGCGTTAGTTTTCAGTTATAGTTGCGATAAATTACAGTGCGGTTCGAGAGTTATTATCGGGCGATATTACGGTGTGCGTTCAAGTGGTTATTAGTGAAGTGCTGTGTTTTATAATCGGGCGGTATATTGTAATACAATTGTGTTTTAATATTAGTTGACATTTTATTGTGCGTGAACAATTTTTGTTTGATATGTTGTAAGAGGCTGTGTTGTTAATTACGAACTGTTTAACTGTGAAAATTAAAGCTGGTGATTAGTGACTTAATTGGTGTATTGTGTTTTGTTTTCCACTGTACCTACGACGATCGGCTAGACCGTCGTAACAATATTAATAATGGTAGCGACAAAAGTAACAACAACAAGCAGCCATAATCTCCCACATTGGCACGCAGTTTTAGAAATGCATTGCACAATTTCCAGTGACGCCGGAATTCGCTTATACGCGGGTTTTGACCTTGTATGCACATGCCTTCTAATCAGCCAGTCGGACGTTGATCTGCCAAGGCGGACATCGAGCAAACTGAAGTAGTACTTCAAGTATTCTAGACAAAGTAAAGTAAATTTAATTCGAAATTCGCCGAATTTTTTGAAAGTTTTTTTATTATATAAAATATAATATTTTATATATATAATATAAAATATAATATAACTGTTTAATTAAAGTTACCCTAAAATATCTCAAAATGTATTTGTTTTTTATGCAAATTATTTTATTCCTGATCTGTACAATAACGATAAAATCACGTGACTGTCCAATAAGTCTGCAAATACAACAGATATGTGCAGTATTGTTTGTAAAACTTTTTTCCTTTCAAAATATAAAGTATTACAAAAACACCTTTTGATTTAGTACAAAAACCAGGTTTGCGAATCTATAAAAATTATTGTTGATTATAACAAAGAATCCGGTAAAAGGAATATGTCGCGAATGCTACGACAATCATTTAAAATAGAAACTGTAACTAGTGTACGAGTGACGCAGAGGAACCCCACATGGCTGTAGTACCACGCAAAGAAAGAAAAGAAAAGAAGACATTTTAACGTGAGTAACCCATTTCTCCCTGTATTCCCTTACCATGTCATTTACTGGTCGGACAGCAATCTCATGACAGATGTCCTTATTTATTTTCCTATCTAACCTGGTATACCGGGCTAATCATCTAAAGAATCTAAACTCTGCATTTTGCAGTCGAGTTTCTTGGTTAAACGTATTGACTGCAGTCCGGGTTTTTCTTTCTAAACGATTGAAGGCTCTCAAGTCTCCCTGAATGAATTGAAGGAAAATTCGGTAGTAGGGCTGCTCTATTAGTTAAGTGCTCCGGATGGTTATGTGCTCTATTAGTTAATCGGGCTATTAGATAATTGCGCTATAATTAATTGGGCAATTAATTAAGAGGAATATTAATTTATAGGGCTATTGTTTAGTCGGGTTATTATTTAACTGTTTTATTACTTATTTGGGCTATTAGTTTATTCTGCTATTAGTTGATCGGGCTATTGGTAAATTTAGCTATTATTTAATCGAGCTATTAGAGTTAATTGGGTTATTAGTTTATAGGGCTATTAGTTAATTGCTCTATTATTTGAACGGGCTGATAATTAATTTTGATATTATTTATTCTAGCTATTAGGTAATTGCGCTATCAGTTGATCGGGCTACTAGTTGATTTCGCGGTTAGTTAGTCGGGCCATTAGATGATTGCGCTATTTAAAATCGGGATATTAGTTATAAGGGCTATTAATTAATTGCTCTATTAGATAGTATCTCTTGTGAACTTATAACTCTTGTTTTCAACTGAATTGTATTCTGCTGCCGATACATCCCAGCTGAAAGAAAGTAAAGTAAATTCATAAAAAAGAAATTAAGTAATAGATATGACTGCAAACCGTGTAGATGACAGTTATGCAGCGAAAGCGAGATAAGAGCTGCTTATTTACAGCGAGTTCTCAGTTTTAACTGGACCGTTCGGCATTTGTCTCACTGAATATCCATCTATTTTTGGGGCATGTCTCACGACAACTTTGGAACGCATCAACCGAGTTTTGTGAAACTTGGTATGCGTTGCCATACATTTATTCTACAGAATACTATTGTTTTTAGATTGATCGGCCCAAAAGTAGGGGGAATAAGGCAAAATATGACAGGTCAAATTGTGCAAAAATCGTAAAAGCCATGTAGGCTATCAACTGAAAGAGAATTTAACCATAATGTGAACATAGCCTTCAATTTTTTAAACTTAAAAATTCTAGACGTCAGGGTCCAAATTTGAAAAGGTAGATAGAAATTTTGATAAAATTGCAAAATTCATGTGGGGGTATCAAACTGAGAAGAATTTTAACTAAAATGTTAGTTAAAATTTCTAAATTTTAGATCCCTAGAGCCAGGCAACAGATCAAATGTTTTTTTAAACTTCGAAAATCAGGTGTCAGTCTAAAAGCAAATGCAGCTTAAACCGAATGTTTCTCATTTCTAGTGTTTATTGTACGATGGCGTGCTCTACACTTGTTATGTTACTAATGAAATAGTAGAGCACTCGATAGTTTTGTAATTTTTTCCTAATTGAAAAAATTTCGTAGACACTGCAATATCAAATGCTAGTCTACAAAACCTTATATTTTCTCAATTTTCGTTCTAATGAATGCGTCTACAATGTTTTTGAATAAAAACTAAAATTACAGAATTTAAAGTTAAAGATGTAATAAAGTTTTATAGGGATCGATTAGTCTTTAACCAGGTTAAACACGGTGCGATGTAATTTATAATTTTGAGACAAACATATAAAGTAAGCTGACATCATTTAGGCCTACTAAAATGTAATGTTTAATAACAAGAATTTTAGACAAATACTACATACACGAAACGCAATTCAAATTTTAAAAGGTAATGGTCATTCCAACCACAATTTTTTTGCGAAATATTAGTAATAATGTAATATATTTGAAAAACTTAAGTAAAATAAATGATATATTTGAGATTAGTAAAGCTCCAACGAATTGGATCTATATTAGAATATTATTTACAAATGTTTTAGAAGCAAAACTTTAAAGCTGACTAAAGATACTAACGCAACAAAAACTGGTAAAACTAACTAAATATCTTTACTAACCGAACTAATTAAACGAATAACCCAATTTTTAATTTCTGTTCAACGCATGGATAAAAATCTTCGAGCAGAATTGGCAGTATACTAAAAGTCTAGAGAAACATACGGTCTACTAAGACTTCGGTTAAAGTGAACAGTTGTGCCGGAACAATTGGTTGACCTTATTAGTGACAACAAAATTTTGTAAATCACGACTGCCTTGGATAATGCCTTCTGCTCAAGTAATTATACATACAAACATTTTTCTTAATCATTTACTTAATTTTACACCTGAGTATAACAGTAAAAAAGAGAATTTTTTTTGTTTTCCTTTATCATCGAAATTCTTTTCTTTGTGTAGTGTCTCTAGTCAACGAAGTAACACAAGATACTTTTTTTATTAGTAAGGCAGTGGCGGCTGGAAATAAAGCTGTAAGGTTGCACAACACCCGGAAAACTGACTTTTTAATAATATGAATTACTTACAAAATAGTTTACGTTTAACACTACTGCATTTTGAGAAAAAATTGTAAGCTTAGGCCTACAGGTCTTGTAAACATTTTTGCGCGGTAAATTCTAACCAACCCATTTGATTAGTGTAAGCTGTGTGCTGCTGGCAACCTTGCAAGGTGTCCGTGATGTTACTTACGGACCTTTTACTTTTAGTACATTGACAGTCAGGTGTGGTTTCAGCTGACACGGCATATGACAATTAACATGCAACGAAAATCTTTGCTAGTTTTGCAGTAGCTATGTATTTCCGGCTAGTGCGCTGTTCACACGATGAACACCCGTGAAACTTGCAGCATGATGTCTGAATTCCTGTCATCTGTCATTGTTTACATGCAGCTCGTGCTTACAGAAGGGTAGAGCCTTCTGTGTTGTTTGTACAAGTATAAATTTTGTGAATCTTTAGTGTTAACAGTGTAATATTTTAAGTATTGCGTTTTGTTTATAAGTGATAATTGTTACTTGTTTAAAAATGAATACAGTAGATGTTTAGTATCTATTGAAAAGCCTTTTACCTTTCTCTACAAGAAAAACTAGAAACTAAAATGTAGGTAGGCCTACAATAAAATTTAATATTTAATATGTTTTTATATTTATTTGAATTATAAATATAATACAAAATTTATTTAACTAACACATTTGATATTTTTAGAAAAACCGTGTAGGCAAAAATATTTTCTTCTAACCAATATCTAAGTATTACGCTCATAACTGTGTTAACATAATCGGAAATATAAAAAGTAACAGTTAGTTCATGAACTTTGCAACCACTCTCTTCTTGACATAACCTGCCGCTGCGCTTTCAGTAGATACATTTTCTCGATTTATACTAAAGTTAAATGAGTAACGGGTTTGTCAAACTGCAATATAAGTTAGAAAGAAAAATAATCATTTTCTCTTAAAAGTATCATAGCAACCATGGGAAGAAACTAAGAACGTGATGGTAAGAGACAATAAATAGTTTGATTTAATACTTTATAAAGGGAATGAAATACAAAGTCAGGCTTATTACTAATATAAACTATCCAGTCTAGCAAAAAAACTATAATTGAATACAAAAATATACCTTTCGTGTTTTTATTGTAAAAAGAAACTTTTAAGTTAGAGGTAAAATACCTAAAAGGAAGATAATATATATAATACGTGACAGCACAAGGAGTGTTGTACGCTCTTAAAATAAAAGCCAAAGTTATTTCAAAAAGCGAAAGTATATTCTTTTTAATGAATTCTTTTGCTCAGTTAGTTGAATTGAAAGACTTCAGTGAAAATCACAAAAGAGATTTTTACTTTGAATTAATTTTTCTTTGAAACAAAGGATATATTAATAAGTCTCCTAGACATACAAAAAACGTTTTACCGTCAAAGCGTTGTTAACGGAGACGGACAGAATGACTTTGAATGCGACTGCGTTACAACCTGAGTACCATAGATTTCTTATAAAATATGTGTGTCTTGCAACTACTTTTAATGCCTCATTACTTCAGTAATATTACGTACCTCTAGTACGTACAGGAACATACACCTGTATTGTATTGGAATTGTTGCTGTGGTTTAATTACTGTGCTTTCTGTCCCTGAAATAGAGGCTGCTATACAATGCCATTTTTTTTAATATGGTATTCCCTTTAGACATTCCCTTCTCATTTATTAACAATTTCTCCAAATTGAACGTCATTACAAGCGTTATGCAAAACGCCGGATAAACATGTAACCATATAGAATTTTTAATCAATCAATTACTAATGAAATTTGATTACTAATAAGCGATAAAATACTAATTACTAAATTAACAGTTAGTAATTTGCCGTTCATTTACTAATGTAAAATTAAATTAATTAATTTTTTTCTCATATTTTACAAATACGATTTATAAAGGAAAAGAAATAGACCTTGATTTTATGTCACCCGATTTCTTACCACAAAATAAAATGTAGTATTTAAAATATTTCTTGAAATCATTTCTGATTTAAAATTCACTCTTGCGGAAAAAAGAATATTGTATTTTACAAGGATTTCAATTTGACATCGTTTTGTAACCGCTTAACTCATTTTTGTTCACTACACTTGTATGTTAACATATAGGCCGTGGTTACTTGTTAGGGAGAATGATTTGCATGAGTTAGACTACACATGATAGGTTATGGTATATGATTTTCATGCGTTTGACGTAATTTTTCTCTCGGTAGCCTAACTTTTTAAAAGTTTATCATACTTTCACGGTATAATCAAAAAAGGTAACACAGATACCATATGCTTGTGGTTGCTAAAGTAGTACAGTTTCTTACTTTCGGAATGTTATTTATACCAACGAACGACATTTATCTACGAAAATACTACGAAGTAGAGATCCTAAGTACATTGTGACGTATTCACGATGCAGACCTCGAATTTAATTCTAGGTATTTCTTCCTGTAGCAGAAAGTCTAACGAATGTGCCCATATAATCTGACTCATAACGTTAAACATAGTATCATATACAGTAAAAAATGTGTTCCCGTCATCGTTGATTAAACAGATAACTTATAAGTAGTAAGTACAATTTATTCGCACAAGAACAGTTTTTAGGGACACAGAAGGCACATGTATGATTTCACGTATACAGATCGTTATTTTAAACATTATATAGATTTAATTTGTAGGCTACTATAAAATGTTTGGATAATGATAATTAAAATTTATGAGAAAATAATTACGCCAATCAGGTCATAGATTTTCGCATCAGCAGATCGTTCTTTCACACACTTTATTTAACAACAAAATTAAGAAGTAATTAAATTTAAATTCTGAATTAAATATTGTTTTCTGTATAATACTAATACGTTATTCTTGCATATTAAAGCCACTAAAAACTTCACGTCACTGTTTTGTGAGGAGCTATTGTAGAAATGGAAACATGTTGATAAACAAAATTAGGCTATTTGAACGTTGTCCATTTTAACATACAAAGAAAATAAGTGTCATCTTACCTTATAATGTTCACACAGGCACGCACAATCACGGTGCCTTATTGTTTTGCTTACGAAAAATCTACATTTTTTTCTTTAAGAATAAATTTTAAGTATTGGGGAAAACGTCATTATTTAATTCGACACCTCATTAAATTATACAGTGCTTATATCAGACAGTACATAAACATTATGAATTAGATAAAGTTAAAATTAATTCCCATTTGTAAAACATACTATAAAACAGCTGTTCTTGCTATAACATCCGTCTCCTATTTTTTCATAAATATTGTTACGACGGTCTCATGGTTCGTCGTGTTGTACAGTGGAAACAGAATAACTGACACCATTGAAGAATTACAAACTTTAATTAGACGCAAACAACAGCTAGAAATCAACAAAGGCATTATTATACAATAATTCACGTTAACTTTGTCAAACAAGCAACAATAAATGTCACCTTATTATAGTTTTGAACTAATTAACACAACAATCACTTTCCACTAAAACGCAACAATAACCTCGAACCGTTCTTAAAATATCGTCAGGTGAATCTGAATGGAACTAACCGACGCTGCATGCTTATATTTATACTTTTCTGCGATTCCAGAAAAATCTGTCACTTTCCTATAATGTGTCGAACAAATTGCGTGTTACAGACGTTTTGTAATGCGTTAGAAACGTGACAATGTCTGGCCTTGATCGCACCGCGTTTACCGGTACGGTCTGGAACAGCATTTGATGCGTGATACGTGTTTAATTGTATTTCAACTCAACGTAGCAAATTTTTAAAAATTTGTTATTATATTTTAAACATAAAAAGTAAAGAGGCCTATCACACAATTGCAATTGGTATGTTGATGAAGCATTTCGTTTCCCCCACGCAATTGTTTAATACACGCATGTTTGACGCTAAGGTAAGCAACAAATTTAAACTTAAGTTAAAATTAGAAACAGATAATCATTTAAACATCTAAATCAACAAAAATTATAAACTACATTAAATTTTAATACTGAATATTTTTAAAATTCGCACAAATCAATCTAAAGTACTCGTCCATCCAGACCATTTATAAACGCCTCATTCAATGTATTTATACATCCAAAGCTAAACGTCATATTGGAAGGCACATAAAGAATATTTAAAAAACAATTAGTAGACAAATAAGGTAATATAGGCTAAATAAAATCTTCTCTCAATAAACTTTGTTTTAATAAAATAAACTTGATAGAATTTAATACAACTCCTGAAGTGTAAATCCGGTTCTATTAAAAGGTGCAGAAAATAAGAACAAAAATTATTTCTTATTTCCACTTGTGCTCTTATTCCTGTACACTAGTCTAAAATAAAAACAAAAACTAACGATATCACTAATAATTTATTTTGTTAAGGGAGTACTAGTGATTTTTACTTATCAGGATACATGAGTGCACAAATAACGGGACAACATTATTTTAAATCATGACAGTCAGAAAAGAGACTTTTTATTTTCCAAGCCCACGTGAAAAATTCACATATTTATATGCTGGTGCGGGAGAAACAAACATCGCTCTCTACGACTAATGTCGTAGTGCCATACTACTGTATTATTGCTAGCAGATAACGTTTTTAAATGTGAATGTATTGAAACGCATCACTTTCGTACTCCAATTTAAGAATATGAACAAGTGATATAAAATATGCACACATGTGACATAACAGCACACGCAATATTAAATATACGTCTATAGACTTAATTATATGAAAGTGTAACCGTGAATTGTGATTATTAACGCACGACAGAGCTCGCAGTGTAACATGAAGTAAATTAAAGAATACGCTGGCTGCTGCTGTGCTAATACTTTATGTGATACTTGTATTGGTAACATTCTGTTTCCCTATTGGTTCTGTATAATTTGCGAATACATAAGGCCCCATGACACATGTTATTAAAGTTTAGACGCATCAGTCAGGCGTAACTATGTACGCGTGTTCTACATGTGACCACATAGAAATGCAAACTTCCTACTCAACTGCTGGTTAACGAGTGCCGCGCTTTTCAGTGTTAATGATCTTTATTATTTCACACAGGTTTTTATCAGTATCAAACACTACCTCCTGACGCACGTTTTGATATGTGCCGCCCACAAACAAGCGCGCCATCCATGTATTGTACAGTTACAACTAAGGCAAGCTTATCTCATTTCAAACGTGCTGTAACAATCACAAAATAAAGCGACCACGCTTCTCAGGGTAGCGTGCTCAGAGCGCCCGTGCTCTGAGCGCCAAAGCTGAAATCGTGCTCTGAGCGCTGATACTGATAAACCCGTGTTCTGTGCGCCGACCTTATCTAAGCATCATTAGACACCTGGCGGCATATCTGTATATCCGCTGTTTGCCAACTTCGTAGCCAACACTAGCGGTCCAATGAAAATTTGTACAAGTCATTACTAAAGCCATTATTACAGCATTAGTAAGGTACCAGACCAAAATACATTTATTACTGAATTAGTTATATTCCAATTCGACAATTTTTCTTATTATCAGAAAAATTACGAAAACCCAACTACTCTACCATTTTATTGGTAGCATAACTGTAGAGCAGACAATCATAAAATAAATACTAAAAGTTTTGGAAAACTGCGTTAGTTTTTTTAGTTAAATTTGTAACCATAATACTTAAATGACAAATAATTTAGTCATAGCTTTTCAGTGTATGTAGGCCTATGTGTCCATAAATACACATAACTGATAACTAAATATGCCGGTAATGTTTTTTTGTAACACAGTTCACAAACTTTTTGAAAGCGATCCAAAATGGCTACCAGATCTTCTCGGCCGGGCAGCTCTCCTTACCCGGAGGTGTTGGTGTCGGTGTTGCCCGAAGTTGTTGGCTCCGTTGTCTTGCCCTACATCCGTGGCGTGACTGACCGCATCGGCAAGTTGCTGACTAAACGGGGCGTCAGGACGATCTTTAAGCCAACCAAATGATGCAACAGTTCCTGCGACCGGTAAAAGACGCCAGGGATCCGCTCTCGTCGTGCGGGGTGTACAGTATTCCTTGTACGTGTGGCCAGCTATACATAGGCACCACGAAGCCTAGTGTCCGGACGCGCCTCTCTGAACATCGGAGATACTGCCGCCTGGGCCAGCCGGAGAAGTCCGCAGTTGCTGAACACGCTCTTTCCCACGACGATCACCGAGTAATGTTTGATGAAGCCCGGGTGTTGTCTTCTGTCCGGGGTTACTTCACTCGCCTGCATCTGGAGTCCATCCATATTCATAAGAATGCGTCCGTCGCTATGAACCGCCGAGGTGAAAGCATCGCCTTAAATCGTGTCTGGCATGGTTTATTTTCCATGGCCAATCAGAGTGGAGAATGATGAGCTGGCTTCTCATTGGTCCGCGTTATACACCTTAAGCTGCCAAAAAGTTATAAATAGAAACAGCGTATCCTTCTCTCACTGTCAGGGCGGATTCCGCCCTGGCTACAACATATATGATCAACTTGTTCGGGTTATCAGCGCCATCCAGGACAGCTCGGCCCGCAAACGCCCGACCATCTTAGCCCTACTCGACATCCGCAAAGCCTTCGACTCTGTCTGGCACAATGGCCTCCGTTTTAAGATCCTCGGATGTCACTTTCCCCCAACCATCATCAAATGGCTCTCCCAGTTCCTGGATGGCCGCATGGCACAAGTCCGAGTCCGTCAGCATCTCTCGGCACCCTTCCGCCTTAATGCCGGTGTCCCCCAAGGCTCCGTCATTAGCCCGCTACTCTATATCATCTTTACGAAAGACACCCCTCCCCCCCGCCTACTCTACCCTACCCATCTGCAGGCCTAGCCCAGTACGCCGACGATACTGCCTACTGGGTCTCAGCAGGCGCACACCGGCAGATCCCAATCAAATTGCAACAAATCCTAGAACCTTTCTTCGCCTGCTGCAATACTTGGCGAATAACTGTAAACGCGGACAAAACCCAACTCTGTGTTTTCAACTCCACTGGACGCAACATGTCGCATTTCTATACAACGCCCGTCCGCGTTGGCCCATCATCAGTACGCCCGAAGCGTGATTGCCAATATCTGGGCGTCACGCTTGACTCCAAACTTACCTGGCGACCACACATCAATCGCACAACTACCATCGCCCGTACCCGCCTCCGTTCTCTCAGAACCCTCAGCCGACTAAACCACTGCTCCAGCGACTTACTAGGCCGCATCTATACTACATGTATCCGACCCATCCTCACATATGCCCACCCAGTTCTCCTTACTGCCTCTCCAGCCTACCTCGATCTCCACCGTGTCACAGAACGACGGGCCCTACGACTCATATACCGCCGACCACGCCTGACGAAGACTTCCAATGCCGCCCTGTATGCGCTTAACACCCGCTTCCCTGACCTTGATTCCTTCCTTGTTAAACTCAACTGGAAGTATTCCCGCACAGCTTCCC
This sequence comes from Magicicada septendecula, assembly GCA_034769895.1. Lineage (NCBI taxonomy): Eukaryota > Metazoa > Arthropoda > Insecta > Hemiptera > Cicadidae > Magicicada > Magicicada septendecula. Next base: position 361,216,166 of record CM068369.1, read on the forward strand.
GCCGCAATTCCATACAAACGATAGTCCCGTCCATTAACAGAAACACCCGCAATACAAGCCGACCTTCCTACTTACTAAATCGCCTCCTCGCAATAGCCAATGGTCCTCCCCCTCGCCTCCAACCACGCCGGCGTCAACGACACAGACCTGCTTAAGCAGTAATACATACTATTTCCCCGCCAAGGACTTATCTCTCCCCGGCAGTAGCGACCTGTCTTCCTAAAGCAGCCTTAATAATCAACACACGATAAAACTCCCCCACACTCTCTTCACTTCACCACAGTAAACACACGCTCTAGTTCCCCACACTTACGTACCCGCATATAATCCGAATCTGTTCCTTCCGCCTCCCTTGACGGCTCCCTGTCGCCACCTAACAGCTTTGGCGACCAGCGTCACACGTCCCAGTCTTGGCCGCCCCCCCTGCAAGAACGTCGCAGAAAAATATGAAGAAATAAACAAAACAAAGCAACATGAATAAATAAAGATGCCCCTGAACAACTATAACGGCCACATCCATCTACCTCTCCCGCTCGCGTATGGCTACACACTACACCTCACACAATATAACCAACACACAGTACTCTCCCAACTTAGTGCCTCCACCTTCTCCGCTTTCCGGTCGTCTGGCGTACGTCCCCCCAAAACCCCTTACCCACACGGCTGAAGGGAGCTCGTCTCCAAAACAGCCCGAGTCCGACCATACTGGTCGGTCTCAAACATCAAAAAAAAGAAAAAAAAAAAAATTCTCTCACTGTTGCTTGTTCCCAGTTCAAACACTTTTTGCTACTGAAAATGGCCACCGGTGGTGTGGCCGAAACGTCTAGCTACACAAGATCAAGCATTCGACCACGGCCTTTCAGCCCGGAAGATTTAAGTATTTATAGCGACACCGGCCGTGAAAGCGTACGTACTAAAACTCTACCATTTTATTAGTAACATAACTGTAGAGCAGACATATCATAAAATAAATACTAAAAGTTTTGGACTACTGCGTTAGTTTTCTTAAATTTGTAACCATAATACCTACATGACATATAATTTCGTCGTGGCTTTTCAGTGTATGTATGTTTCCATTGATCTATGTATCTAACATTATTCGCAAATATACATAAATGATAACAAAATATAAAGCTTTTTTGAAACATTGCTTACAAACTTTTTGAAAACAATCCAAAATTTGGACATCAATTCTGTCAAATTACAAAATACAGAAACTACAGATACAGATTTTGTATTTTCAACAAATTCCTCATAACTTTACCCCCAAATAAACTTTAACAATTTTATAAAAATTTTGATTTTTATCTAGGCCTTTGGTGCTTCCAGATTTAGCTCTTTGTTTTGACGTACCTTTGACTGATGTTTTTCCTACGTATACACCCAGAACGTAATACATTCATTTGACCGTTTCATCCTGTACTGATATCACTCATGAAGAAATAGAGGATCATTTGTACTTACCTTCTTGGAAGTAGTGACTCCATTTAGATCAAAATTTACGACTTTAATATTACTATGTCACAACGATTGTCAAACCACAACTAAGGAAAAGTGCGAGTAACAAGCTCATTTACGAGTCATATGGCCATCAAATTTAAGGTATGCGGCTATCTAGTATAGACGACCATACTACTAAAAAAGTAAGTTATAGTATTGCTATTAGAGGTGGGCCGATATACCTGTAACAGGTATTTTGGAACGATATTTTTGTGGAGCGGATGTAACAGTGACTGAATAGTTGAAATACCTGTTATTCGCGGCGACGCTGTTCCGAGTCGAGGCACGCCCCCTACGCTCCTACACACACACACACACACACACACACACACACACACACACACACACACACAAAGTACGCAAGTATCACGTAAACGAATACGCCAAGGCCAAATACTAGGCGTACAAAAATATCGCTGGTACGCAAGAACAACCAGTATTTCAAATACTAGGGGTATCACCGATACACAAAATACTAAGCGTATCAGAGGAACAGTAGCATTTTAGGAACACCTAGTATTTTAGTAACAGGTAGTATCAAGGGTATTTCGAGTAGGAACTATTATGCAGCCACTTTTTCGTCCTGAATGCTTTATTCTTCGAAAAGAGACGAAGCTGTTTTTAATAAAGGAAAAAGTTCATCCTGATGTTACATTTATTCTCGTGTGATATGGAGTTATATAATACAGATTATATGCTAATAAATTATATATTATACTAGTCACCAACTTGTAACTAAAACCGGTTCAGGTTGTAAGGTAAAACTTTGTTTTTACTTATAAAAAACTTTGTGTTCCGAGTCGTTAATATAATAGTGGTATTTAGTTAAGTAACGACACGTCATGGACAACGAAATCCAAGTGTTTAATTTTACTTATAAGGTGTTACGTGAAGCAGATTGTAATGTAAACAGGTGTGACATTTCATAACTTGTATATTCTGTGTACATTAGGGAATGAATCTGAAGATTATCCAGGTACGTAATGCATTTAATTTGCTTTTGTTGTTGCTTATTATTTATAAGTTTTATTTATTTATTTATATTTATTTTATTACAGTTGTTTTTATTATTTTTATTTGTAAAATTTTGTTTATTCCCATTCACTCTTGTGGCTTACTGTTATGTTTTTATTATATGTTTCTGATGTTTTTATCACATTATTTGTTGTGGTATTACGTGTACTCCAAATTTTTTCATTGCCCCGAGTTTCGCAACTGATTTGTCTAAAGTCTAACCAATGATAGTTTTACTCGTAGTGAAAACTTAAATTGGTATTCCCAAAGGGAGATAGGCCAATAAATTCTCTTGTTTCTTATTTTATTTTAAATAGTAATAGTTTAATAAAGTCACAGTGTAAAGAAACACTGTTAATACTTTTAGTTTCAATTTATTTCTTATAACAAATTATATAGTATAGGCTATATAATATCTTCAAATAAATACACTGCAAGAAGGTTTATTAATATATTAATAGGTTTATCTAGGTGAAAATAAACCTACTTGCAGTGTATTTATTTGAAGATATTACATAGGAGATCTGCAGGAAACTCAAAATGAGTTACTTACAAAGGATAATATAGGTTAAATTATAGTAAAAAATAAAACCATAAAATAGTTTTAGTGATTTTCACTCGTCAATTTATTAAAATTATAAATCCATGACAGCTGTTTCGGCAGCACAGTGCCTTCATCAGATGGTGTAAGCTGACTTCATGTGATGAAGGCACTGTGCTGCCGAAACAGCTGTCATGGATTTATAATCACTAAAACTATTTTATGGTTTTTTTTTACTATAATTTACAATGGATTTTCACCAAGTAAAGGCATCAAGAATTAATTAATATAGGTTATGTATATATAGTATATAATAACAGGTATTTGTACCTGTTATTTTTTTGGAACGGTATTTTCATACCTAGTATTTTAAAATAACAGTTTAGCCCACCTCTAATTGCTATATTTATAGCAAGTTTTACTTTCTTATCAACCCGCTTACATTGTACATTCCGTGTTTATGCATATATACAGCTAAGGTCTCCGACTCATAATCGTATTGTGTTTTATTGTTTACAGTTGTATTTAACCAAATTCTTTTTATTTCTTCTCAAATGCGTTCGCCCCAAACAAATGAGAAATTCTGAGATAATAAAGGTGTTTATTCGCTATAGATCCATGTGCGAAGGCACTATTACAGGCATAATAAAAAATTTCAAAATGAAAAATCAGACTTCTGCAGATTCAAGACTTCTAAAAAAGGTAAAGGAATAAGATAATATTCATCCGTTCCCTTTAAATAGCAGTAGATCTGAAGTATTCAACTACTTTCAAGACTTCAGCGGAAATAAGTTATTTTATTTCTATTTGACACACACACGCGCGCGCGCACACACACACACACACAAACGCATGTTTAATCACGTATATATAGAGTCGGTTCTAGTAAGTGTACATATGTGAAGCAGAGGTATTCGTATAGGCCTACCTAGCTGCTAAAACGTAAAGAACCCTAATATTATCTGTACTTACAATATGTGGGATATGCTTAATTGTGATTTGAGTGTGTTGGGGGGGGGGGGATCTTTATGTGTTTTGATAGGGAGCGAGAAAAAGAGAGAGTGGGAGGGGGGAGAGCGAGAGAGATAGATGTGGAGATTAAACAATTTTGTGCGTGTGCGTGTGTTAGTGTGTGTGCACGCGGGCTTCTGTATCTTGCTGTGTGTGGATGTGTGTGTGTTTTAGACTGTGAGAGTGAGAGTGAGAGGAAGTGGGAGAGAGGGAGAGAGTCTACATAATTTAACAATAGACTATATATTATTTTCTATAGACGATGTACTCGGTAAAACTATTTTACAAAAATATAAATAATAAGTAATAACCATTGTCACTTGATTGATTTGTTTACCATCATTTTGTGTTTGTAATATCAGTAGTTCCGTTATTTTGTACATAATTCTCTAATTTATGAATAAGTGTGTTCAATACTAGTGTAGTAATAATAACTTTTAATAATATACATTATTGAACATCTTACAATCTGCATTCAGCTATAACATATTTTTAGACATGTATGGCTATTTGCACCGATTCCAATAAACATTCAATGATTAGTGGATCTATAATTATTTACAAACGTAATTAAGGGATTATTATATTGTCAATCATTTAAATTGTAATATTGTATTAATTTGGTTTTTGGAATATTGTAATTATGTTTATCTATTTAAGTAAAATAATGTGTAAGAAATGTTATTATTTTGCCGATGTAAAACAAAACTGGCTCACCCCCTCCACACACACACACACACACACACACACACACACACACACACACACACACACACACACACACACACACACACACACACACACACACACACACACACACACACACACACACACACACACACACAGGTATATACTTATAAACCCTCTACGTAAGCGTAAAATATGAAAGACGCGGATTGACAACTGCACCGAGTTTAAAACTAATCGAATATGTCATTATTAATTACACTGATACCTACTTTGAAACTAACTGATACTACATAATACGTATTATAACTGCCTACAATTGTAAGGTGCCTACAACACACACCCTATTTATAAACACAAACCAGAAGACATAAGTACAGCGTCCTTTTTGACCTGTAAAGGAAGTTAAAAGAACACATGTTTAGAAGGCAGTACGGTGTTCTGGTTGGTAGTTATGTGTTTGATTTTTCTCTATTATCCGTACACAGGTCCTGATGATGACAACAAATATTGTCGAAACGTCGATACAAACAATGTAAAATTTGTGTTATATTTATTGACGATCCTCGCTAAAACTTCCATCGTTAAAATTTATTGATCGACGGTCACTACTAAAATTAAGAATTTTATTATTATTTTTATTTCATATTTTTAATATTATTTAATAATTGTAAATCACACTTAACTACAGAAATCACAGGTTTGTTTTCAAACTACAGGTGTGTGTGTGTGTGCGTGTGTGTGTTTTTGTGCCTGTTAATGAGAAATAAAATAACTTATATCAGCCGAAGTCAAGTATTTCAGGTCTACTTCTGTTTAAAGGTAACGTTTAAACATTACATTTTTCAGAAGCCTGCAACTTTCACTTTGCAATTTTTTATTATGCATGTAGTGGTGCCTTTGCACATCGATCATTAGCAAATTAATAATGATTTCTCATTTTTTAGCGGATTATTAGGATTTCTCATTTGGTTTGGACGAACAAATCTGAGGAGAGAATAAAAGAAAGTGATTAAATACAACTGTAATTAAGAAACTGAAAGTACGATTATGAGATGGAGAGCTGAGATGCATATATATGCGTAAACACAGGATGTGCAATGTAAGCGGATTGATAAGGAAGACAAAACTCATTAGCCGCATACCTTAAATCCGCTGACCATACAATTCGTAGATGAGTTTGTTATTCGCACCTTTCCTTAGTTGTGGTTTGATAATCGTTGTGACACAGTAGTATGAAAGTCGTGAATTTTAATCTAGATGGAGTCTCTACTATTTCACGAGGAATATCAGTACCGGGTGAAACGTTCAAATGAGTATAGGCTATTACATTCTGAGCGCGTCAAGGGTACATGAAAACAAAAAGCTAATTTTAGAAGCACCAAGGGCCGAAAATAGAACTCGGTTTTACAAACAATTTTAAAGTTTATTTGGGGTTAAAGGTATGAGAAATTTTTGTTAAAGTACAAAATCTCTCATATCTCTGTATCTGTAGTCTCTGTATTTTCTACTTGTAGTAATTTGACAGAATTAGGATGTCTCAACACTCATTTTGGATCGCTTTCAAAACGTTTGTGAACTACGTCCAAAAAAACCTCAAAATTTTGTATTATTGTAAATGTTATAAGTTATAACAGTTATAAATGTCTGTGAATAAAGTTAGATATAGACCTACAGATATCTATGGAAATCTACATAAACTGAAAATATATGACTAAATTATTTATCCTTTAGGTATTATTGTTACACATTTAACTAAAAATCCATTGCAGAAGTTCCGAAATTTTAGTATTTATTTTATGACTGTCTGCTTTAAATTGTTATGTAACTAATAAATAGTACCGTAGTTCCGTTTTCATCATTTTTCTGATAATATAAGAAATTGTCTAATATTGAAGTTTAACTAACTTAATAATAAATGTATTTCGTTCAAAATAGTTAGAGAGGTCTGCAGCTCCGGGAGCTTACTAGTAGTGTGATAATTCCTTTTAGCAATGAATTGTACAAATTTTCATAGGCCCACTAATGTTGGCTACGGAGTTCAAGAACAACGGACAGACTGATATGCAGCCACGTGTTACCGCGTCTAATGTTGCACAGATAAGCTCGGCACACAGAATACGGGCTTATCAGTGTCGGCGCTCAGAGCACGATTTTAACGTTGGCGCTCAGAACACGGGCGCTCTGAGCACGTAGCCGTATAAACAAGCACGTTGCAAAATAGTATGATAAGATTCCAACTTTATCATGAACTAACAAGTACTTCCGGAAAAGTACGGTAAGCATGTAGGCAATGGAGTACACACTTGAGGCTATTACGTTTTTTGTTTATTTGATGGCGCCTTTTATACAGAAAGCCAAGCCAGACAATCATTTCGTTATTTGTTGTTATTTTTTATGTTTGTTACTAGAGTTTTTTACTTAGTCTGAGTGTTGTTACAGACAACATTATGTGTTTATTTGTAATAATTGAGTGGTATTAAATTTATTTACTTAATATTAGTTATTATTTGTTGCTAACTGTGGGTAATGGAGATTTATAAGTGTGGATTTTGTTAAAGTGTTAATAAAAGTTTGTGAGTAAGTTGATTACTCTGGGAATCAACGTTATTCCACTGCTAACAGTTTGCTGTCATGTAAAATTAGCCTATACTTAAATCCGCTGCTAACGGAAGCTTCGAATAAATTAAGCATCCCCGCATAACTCTTAAATAACTTTTACTTGTTCTATAAATAATAAAGAATAAAACGTAAAAGATGAATAAAAATATTAAAAATTATCTTAATTTAATGTATATAAATTTCCCTGTAGTTAAACACATTTTTGAAAAATGCCTTACCTAGTCTGGATAAAGTCTTCCTTGTTTAGAAAAGTATTAAAGATTGCTTGATCCCCGCTTCTAAATTTAGGCACTAACGTTTCCCTATATTTTTTCTTCTTACATGAATACCTGCTTCCACAGAAGAGAGACTTCTGCTTCTCCAAACATTTATGACTACACAGTTTTAACGAATGCACGTTTCATTTTTCCAAGTTTATTAGATGAAATAAGTAAAGCAGACTGAATATAGTGTCAGAATCATATAGCTACTTTAAATTATTAAGTCTCATACTCCACATATATATGTATCAACTACCTGACATAATATTTGTTTCTTAAAGTAAGAAAGCTCATGATTTACTCTACACATTTACATATACATATCACAATGTATATCAATTTCTTTACATTTTAATGAGGTCTTACCGTCCATTATTGTACAGCTTATTTTAATGTATATTGAAACACAATTCGTCGTTTCATTCTAAATGTCTTTAGAATAATAATAAAGTAGATTTTCTACCAATATATGTTAAATTTATTTACTTAAATAATAGTGTTGCATCAACATGAAGTATCTTGGGAAAAACAATTCTCCCACCTAATTGTTTACAGTAGGCCTACTGTACCAATAATTTCGAATTTTTAACAGACAATGTGGCGACTAAAAGTATATCACGAGTCAGCACAATAAGGTCAGGTTTAAAAGACTTAATTATCAGAGGACTCATCTTTGATTTCCAAGTAACATTATTAATAATTAATTACCATGCAGCAGGAGCTTCCAGTCTGCCAGATTGCTAGTTGAAAAAAAAATGAACTAAATTCCTTACTTTGTGTAATGCGGACTCATATCTTTACAAGAACATTGTAGTATACGAAGGTGTTAAAATTTTATGAACAGATTATAGCTTGTGCACAACACGCAACAATATTGTAAACTGGCATTGATTTATCCAGTAATTGATTTATCCAGCAAGTTTATTCAGTAATTAATTTATGCAGTAATTGATGTATGCAGTGATTGATTTATTCAGTAATTGATTTTGCTTTACTGGCTGACTCATACTTTTATAAAGTTAAAAGGTTGATTATCATTCTGAAATAAATGGGTTCATGTTGACTCTGCTCACTAGTTAGTGGTACTGACTGTTTTCTGATCGCTCCCCCCTTGTATTTAAGTAAGATATTACGACTATTTCAATGTATTTTGTGTTACGTTCATTTGGGCCCAGCACGGCAGCGCGTAATATAAAATAGTGGTAGCAGAGCGTGGTTGCGAACCATAGAAAACGTGACCTAACCACGCTAAAGTAGAATGATAGTACGCGTGACTATATTCTTGTAAAAAGGTTTTATTATTGATAATAATATAAAATATACACGTAATTTGAAATAGTAGAAAGAAAGATCATGGTTATGCCACGTCCTGCTCAATTCTGTTTGAAGCATGTCGGTACCTTGATCTATGTAATTGGTGCAAATCGATCATGTGTCATTTCTTAATTTTTATTTAGTTAGATAATTACTTTCGGTGGCGACGTTTAATAATTTTACTTTATATTGAAGGAAATGAAAATTTTATTCTGAGTTAACTGGTTTATCGTATTGTAGAGACGTCGGCAAAATAACCTTTGGTTGGGCGATAACCACTCGCGTAACGGAATTTTCGTCATTCTGCCTGTTTATCTGGCATACCTTGTTTAATGACCTGTGAAATGTACTGTACATTTGGCTATCGAGTTCGCGGGCAACTTCCCGATCAGCTGTTTCATTATCATTGTATTGCCTATAGGTCAGTAGCGCCACTCTTTCTGTCTACTCATTTCACCCCCTTGCCATTAAACACTTTTATAAAGACTACGGCCGTGCGAAACTTTCGCCCTGAGCTGAGATGAGACTCATTTAAGGTCAAAAAAAGCTTGTAATGAGTGAACCGCCAGTGTAGTCAATTTAAAATTGGCAATCTAGTCTGGTGTAAACCCCCCCTTTAGCCCCGGATTAAACATGTACCTGGAGTACGGTAATGATATATAGTCCCCCCCACTTTGACTCACCTCGCCTGAGCGGACGGTGCGGAGACATGATCTCTTCTTTGTCGTTCGCGTGCGGTAGAGGAAAGTTGCTGCGTACAGGCAACGTTTTTCCAAGATGAGCGACCCTATCCCTCTAATTTTGACCTGTAGCTTCGCCAAGTCCCATGTCACGAAGTTTGAGTTCTCTCTCTCTCTCTCTCTCTCTCTCTCTCTCAGCTACGCACTTAGCGTGCTGCACCCTTGAAGTTCGGCCCCGATTGCGCACTTAAGGCGCTGAACTCCCCACGTTTGATTGCATGGATCTTGTCTGCCATGTGTCGAACGTTCGTTCGTGTAGCGTTTAGAGACTCCAAATCACGTGAAGAAGTGTCGCGCGAGTTCATTGAAACCTGCCATTTCTGACTACAGCCCTCATAGTCATGTTCCAGCTAATCATGTAACATGATAATTGGTCACCCACTTTCATTCACGTTGCTTGATGAGCAGCGCGGAGACTGATCTCCTCCTTGTCGTTCACATTCGGTAAAGGAGCGTTGCTGCGGTCGAGCAACGTTTCCAAGGTGAGCAAACATACCCCTCTAAGTTGTCTTCAAATTTCGGCAAGAGCTGTGCCGAGAAATCTCAATTTTCCCTCAGTTACGCACTTGGTGCGCTGGACCCCCGAAATTTGACTTTGATTGCGCACTTAAGGTATTAAATTCCCCAGATTTGACTTTGTTTAGTTGCACAGACTGTGCCTCCCATGTGTGGGATACTCGTTCGTCTGGTGTTTGTGTCTTGTTGGCTATTCATGTGTATAACGTTTGTGTCTTGTTATATTGTTGGAATTATGGTTGTTTATAGTTATGTCATCGTGTTTCGTTATTACTTGTTAATTTATTGGACGCCTTTTTTCCCTCGTGTTCATGTGTCTGTTGGTTTGATTTGGGGGTATTTGATGTCTCATGTAAGGTTTTGGTTTGTGTCTTGGAACTGACTATAGCTGTACTGGGTGTACTAGGGGTTCCTTTTGGGCGTATTCCATTGAGCGCTTTTAAATATATATATATTTATATTTTTTAATTTTAGGCAATCTCCGTTTCTGCACCCGACGCTTGCGTTTCGGGGGGAGAGATTGCAGTTATTTGGCATTTCTGCCGAATGCAGCAACGGTTAATATTAACTTAAATAATAATACGTTCAGGTAATGGGGCAACAGATAATTGACTAGCATCGGTCAATCCTTCCTTGATGTCACGCTCCCTACCTTTTCTAACGAAGTCGTTTCGCCGGCTATCTGAGTTCAGTCGACCACCTACACCCGGACCGTGAGCAGAGTCACCCGTGGTCGCCCGATAGGCACTTTTGGTTGGGAGCCTCATCTACCAAGGTAATTATAAATTCTTGGCCAGTATAAATCAATGCTAGTGACGAATTATATTCGTCAACCGTATGCTTGTGAAAGAAAAGTATGTATTTTATGCAAAACACTGTAACTCGTCGTAAGCGACCATGATGTAACTTTTCTGTAGCAGTTAGCCTCTTGAGTTAAGTTATTTTCAGTCAGTCTGTTAGAAAAGAAAAAGAAACATGTTTAATGTTTAATGTCAGTCATTTATTATAGAATTCAAGCTGTAATTTTATAACTATTATAACTGTAATCTTGTAAATTGCTATCATGCATTGTGAGCGCGAATGTGCGCGTGATGTAACTAGTCGGCCTGAATCAAAGATTCTGGAACTTTCACCATAAAGCTTGGTCCACGTATACCAGGGTATTTTGACTTGCTCCAGTATTTCTTCGGCCTACGTTTGAGAACATACACGACAGCACTCCGTGGGACCAGCGAAGGAACACGTGCCTACAACGGGTTCACCCACGGCATGACCGGCGACAGCAGGATGCGAGAGGACACATCTTCGATTTCCAAGTAACACTATTAATAATTAATTACCATGCAGCAGGAGCTTCCAGTCTGCCAGATTGCTAGTTGAAAACAAAATAAATTAAATTCTTTACTTTGTGTAATGCGGACTGGCGGACTCATGTCTTTACAAGAACTTTGTAGTATACTTAGGTGTTACAATTTTATGAACAGATTATAGCTTGTGCACAACGCGCAACAATATTGTAAACTGGCATTGATTTATCCAGTAATTGATTTATCCAGCAAGTGATTCATTCAGTAATTAATTTATGCAGTAATTGATTTATGCAGTGAATGATTTATTCAGTAATTTATTGTGCTTCGCTGGCTGACTCATAATTTTATAAAACTAAGAGGCTGATTTTCATTCTGAAATAAATGGGTTCATGTTGACTCTGCTCACTAGTTAGTGGTACTGACTGTTTTTTAACGCACCCCTTGTATTTAAGTTAGATATTACGACTATTTCAATGTATTTTGTGTTACGTTCGTTTGGGCCCAGCACAGCAGCGCGTAACAATATGTTCAAAGCTTCTGTTTACGATGTGACTCAGCACATACTATCGTAGGTAGCAGGTGTTAAGAAAGAACATAGCCAGTAATAACAGTAAACAATGCGCAGACGACAGCAGTTGTTTACGAAATGGATAACGCTGTTATCTTGCCAACTACACACACACACACACACCGCGCGGTGCAACACATAATGTAGTTTTGTGTGTGTGTGTGTGTGTTTTAGTGTTCGTGTTTATAGGTAGAGAGATACATAGACAAACAAGTAGGCAGAGAAATTGTTCGATCTCAACAAACTATATCTTTTGCCAAAGTTTTGTGAAAACAACCCTAAATAAACGCCTGTATACTATTTCCGTTCTTAGCTTAATCCTGATGTAAACATAGACGTGATACATGTGAAACGCTATTTGCTGCTTGAATTAGAGGCGTGTCACTCTAGCATTGTAGTCGAACATAATTGTTTGTAAAGCACTTGGAGTCTATGTATTGAATCCATTTTCCAGGGAGGCTGCGTATTAGAAATGGCATGTTACGCTCAAGGTTTTCATGGATTAGCACGTGTGATACCCTCTTAGGTGCGAGCGGAGCGTGCAAAAACGGCTCGTTAGAGGGCCAAGCGTTACGATCTAATACTTTTATGTCTCCGACACAATGAGTGATGTTTTCAATAACATGCAAATCGATAGGCATATGTAGGGCACACGAAGTGACCGCAGAGGTCTGTCATATATAGTATGGGTTCAGTATGAAGAGCGTAAACGTAAAATATGTAAGTTTTTGCTCATGAAATGTGGTAGCCTATAAAATCAGTAGCGTAATGACTGTAACGTTCTGAAAAATTTTGTTTCACTACAATGCTACAGACGTATGTTATGGGTCGTTTTCACAAAATTGTGGCAAAAGGTGTTTGTTCAGATGGAACAATTACAGACAGAGCAGGTTAAAGCGGAATGGAAGAAATGGCATAATATATAAATAATTTATAAATTAGTGTTTGGTATTAATCTCGCAACTATTGTTAACACAGTTAAAAGTAATAAATAATATGTCAGTAGTACAATCGGACTTTTAATTACAAACTTGTAAACACACGCGTGCGCGCACACACAAAAAATATTTTTAAAATAATTATACGACCGTTTCTGTCATTTTGTGCACTTTTTGTTTTATTGAGAGATTACGTAAATATGTACTTTTTTATCATTTACGAGCCATCAATTCAATGACATTTCTTTTACAAATGTATTAGGAAAATAAACTAAACATTATATAGATTTGTATTTTAATTAATTTGTTTCCGTTTCATTTTTTGTAATTCACATTATTAATACTATTTAACACATACAAATCAAAATGATACATTTGTCACTAGGTAGTGATGAATCCTAACTTTAACATCTTTTGGCTCCTAATTTGTAGCCTATCGTCAGCCACGTTACCGAAGAATGACTCATATACGCAATAAGTACATCAAAATTATGCGCACCCCCCCCCCACACACACGCGCGCGCGCGCGCGCGAACACTTTTATGTATGAGGCATTTTAAGTAGGCCTGTATAGTTATGAACTCAATACGCATTTCATTATATTAAAAAATACGTAAGCTCATCATGGTTAGGCTACGTACTAAATTTTATAATCATGAGGTTTTATTAAAATTGTTTTGAAATTTAATTTTGTTATTTTTTTAATTCGCTTACGTACATTTCAAACAAAGTGTATTTAGTTTGTAGTATTATACAATCATTGTAAAAACTCGTTGACGTACGCCTATAATTTCAGTTTTCCATTTACTGGTATATTTTATGTATTCTTCCAACTAGCCTTTCCAGTTCCATATGCGGCAGTTACTACTTCAGTAGGCGTACCACTGACGCTCTTTATGGCGAAAATGCTCAACTCGGAATCTTTAGGTGCCTTCTTATGCCAGCCTACTGAAAAAAGAAGCGGTTACCGCAAACGGACCCGAAATATTTGGCTGAAAGGATACATCCATAAATGGTCCAAATCGATCGATCGGTTGATGGATTACATCCATCTAAACAAACCCGAGTTTCATTTTGATGTGTATAGTTTTATTTAAAGTAATTTATGCAAAACAAAACTCATATTATATTTTATCTGTTGCTCTTTTTAGTTCTGAGTATACACAAGTAAATACTGATGTCAAGTTGACAAAGCGTCTTTGGAAATAGGCTACTTATTAGTGGTGGAGTGATGGAATTTAATTTATTAAGGCACTTCAAAGGTAGGCTATACTTAATAGACAAACATTATTTTATTAGTGCTTCAAATGTAATGTTCATATTGGAAAAGTTCAATTTTAAAGCAGCGATAATAATTATTTTCACTGTCATAAAAGCAAATGACAAAATTGAGCCTCAATACGTCGTATTAGGAATGAATTAAATACAGTTCGATCGCCATGGAAATAAATGCACATGTTGCCTTCGACGTAAGAGTTAATTTGAGTAAAATTACTTGTAACATTACCTTTGCACTTCTTACTTTACTGTCTCAAGACACAAAAATAACGTTTCTTTCTTTTGTACATCGTATAGGCCTAAACTTTAAAATGTTTGGAAACCTCAATTATCAAGATACTAAAATGTTTTCATCTTTATACTTAAATTAAGTATTTTAATTTTTGGCAAAAGTCACATGTAAGTCTACTTATCTACGTAATAGCTGTCTTTTAAACAACGATACTGTTTCTGATAACAATAACGGCTACATGTAGGCCAATTACTAAAACTATTTATAAAAATTTTAAGCAATAAAAAAACAAATTATTGAATATAAGATTAAATTGATATCAACAGAAAAATGTAATACAGATTACAACCACGCAAAGATCAAAGACCTAAAATGTGCTAAGGTTTTATTTTATCGGTCAACTACGTTGGACTTCAGTTATAGCATTTAATCTCTTGTAAATAATTATTCTCAACTTTATGTGTTAATGAATACGCGTGCCACTGGCTCCAATTAAAATCAAAGCTCCTGTATACAATTACCGTTGGAAACGCGTAACGACTTTGCTCATTAGAAATTCCTTCACTCTGCACTTCTCTTTATCTTAATATACTTGTTACAGAATAATACCATGACTATCTTCAACACAAGCTTTTCCACTGTCTTTATAAACTAATTAAGTGGAGACATATACACGTAATTAAAATTAAATTGTATTGCCACTTCCTTTTAACACATTACGATTTTAACAAAAATAATTGTGTAATTATTTAGGTGTAACAAACAAATGTACTATTAGTTTATGTAACAACATAGTCCGTGAATTTATGAAGGTATATAGGCCTAAATGTAAGGTCCTACGGAACAAAACTCGGTAATTGGAAAAGATCGTTCTACGTCACATGAAGTAAATCTGGGATTTTAAAAAGAGGAACATCACTTACACTTACGTTTTCAATGTCTTCTTGCTGACTAGAGGTAGGCCGATATACCTATAACATGTATATTGGAACGATTATTTTATTTTGGAACGGGTATAACAGTGACTGAAAAGTTTAAATACCTGTTCTGATTCAACGATAACTGAAAAGTTGAAAGTCGAAATACCCGTTCCGATTAATCGCGGCCTAGCGGTTCCGTGTCGCGGGACCCCCTACGCAACTAACGAATAAACGAGTAATGGAGTATTACGAGTACACGAGTACAAAGTCACTTTTTGGTGCTGAATACCTTCATTCTGCTCATGTACCGATTGCCATACAAGTAAGAAACGAAGCAAAACAGCGAGGTTCAGAATATCTCCAAAAAGACGCCAAAAAGGCGGAGCTGTTTTAATAAATGAAAGAAATCCATAGTGATGTTACATTTATTATCGTCTGTTATGCAAATACATGATACAGATTATAATACTAATTATATATTATACTAATCACCGACTTGGTAAATTTTGAAAAAACGAATTATATTATGTTATAACCTACAGAGTGGCTGATAGGCCATATAGTACTTTTTGTTAATGTGATTTCGGAGATGATTTTAACTACTAAATTTAATTCCGAGAGTTTCCCAACTGATTTGTCTAACCAAATGAAATCAATAATTTAATATAAATCTATGCAAGTTTGTTTAATCCTAGTGAAAACTTAAATTAATATTCTCAAAGGGAGATAGGCCTATAAATTCTCTTGATACTGTATTTATTTTCTTTTAAACAGTAACCGCTTAATAAAGTCACAGTGTAAAGTAACACTGTTATTACTTTTAGTTTTGAATATATTTCTTATAATAAATTAAAAATACACATGTATGTATAATAGGTATATATAATAACAGGTATTTTTACGTCTTATTTTTTTTTGAACGGTTTCGTTTGTACCTGTTATTTTGGAATACTAGTTTAGCACACCATAGTTACGTGGTGGGAATTATAAAATACTAGGAAATGTGTGTTTTATATACGAAGGACAGGAACATGCTGAGTAAACTAAAACATAATGACTCATTCTCTTGCAAAATTATAGTACGTTTTACACGATTGTTATGCAACACTTCGTAAGGCACGTAGAAGTTATTCCCGGAAAATAACAATGAAATGTTAAAATATGTGTTAATAACCTAATTATGGAAATATTTAATTAGTAACTTAAATATGAAAAATGTTTAATTACACGTAAAAATATTTTTTTCCTAAAAATCCTAAATTTAGGCATTTAGATCGCTAATACTACGTCTGTAAGTATGTCTATTATAGAATGTACGTCTATAAGTATGTATTACCTTTCTTCTGTTTCATTAAATATTAACTTTTAGACTTATGTCTCTGTATGTTCAATTATAATTTTGTGAAACAATTTATATTGACAAAACCATTCTGATTATGATAAGGTTTAGGTACGTCATTAAAACATATATGAGTAAAATGCCTACCTCACAAGAACATGGAAAGATAAGTTGCAGAATTACAGGATAACAATGTTGACCATTCAAAAAAAATATATATATATACTTGGAATTTAAATAAGTAAACGGGAATGAGAAAATTAGTACTTACAATCATATACTTCAATATGGCATAAACTCACCTAAAATGGCATCACTCATTGATGTTTTTGCGAAAATATATCGTGGAGAAAGACAACAGCCTAGTCAGCAGAAAGAATCAAGAAGTAGAGGCTTTCTCCCCTTAAAATAATGGGTATTACAAACACTTTTATAATCACATCACATTGATTATTGTTTATTGTTTCTCGTGTTGTAAATTATCTTGGGATTACATGATTAGTTTATCTTTGTGCGATTTACTCATTTTTATTTATTCTTCTTTATTTCTTTACATAAACCTTGAACCACTAAGTAACGACACACATTTTAACCTGGGTAAGTTTTAGCCATTCGTAACGCATGCAGTAGTGTATAAGTCTAAAATATTGTTTTATTCTACAAAATCGGTTTTTATAGTTGGGTATATTGGTCATGTATAATCACGTTTCGTTGTGAATGAGCGTCGTTTTGTAAATTAGCAAATCTATTTGTTCTGAATTTTTTACTTTTCTTCGTGTGCTTATGATTAGTACACATAATAATAATTTAAATGTTTGATATTCTTTATTATTTGTTCTCCTTTATCTAATACTTTAGTTATAAAATTGTTTACATATAGTACATATTCTTTATACAATTTCACACTTGTTTTCCTACAAAATTTATTATATGTAACTTATCTTTGCATAGTGCTTAAGACAAGTTGATAAATAATAACTATAGGTTACTATAACCTTTATTTCCTTATAGTCGTTCCTATTTTGATTAATTTTAACTTGTATATTGATTTTTTAAGATTTACAGTAGTAGATTCAAATTTTAGATTATTGAATTTGTATTTTTGAAGCAATACCTTTTATTAATATTAGTTTAAAAATACTATTATTAAGTGTTATTTTATTATACTTGATATTAATATTTGTAATAAATATTCGTTTAATATAATTTTCTTTATCATTACAAAAATTGTTGTTTTATTTAATATTTACAACATATTTTAAATTTTATGAATGAATGTTTACATCAGACCTTAGCGCAACTTCATTCTTCACTTAAAAGGCATTTTGTTTTCCTATTCTTCAGATTTATAAAAACGATGTATGTATGCGAGTGCACTTGTGAAATAAAAATGTTTTTTGGTTTGACCGTGTTAACGTTAATTATAATTAGTAAAATAGTTTTACCTTTTTCTTGTCCGTCTGGTGGCCTTTTCACTATATTTAATTCTACGCGTTTCTGGACATATGCCCCATCATCAGGAGAATATCCCTTGGTGAAGTTCGTCGATCATTAAAATATTAAAAACACTTTATATACAATTTTACACACACAACAACAAATATAATATTAACATAAAAATTATACATAAAATCCCGAAATTTGAGACACACGCGATATCGGTGGTGGTTAATTATATACTATAAGTGGCCTGGATACCGAAAAACATGGATCTAACGTTAATTGTTTCCTTCAACTTATGTTCTTAATTTGTCAGAAATTTGTTTTCGGAGAAATTCACTGACGTTCGCGTTTTACTTACATCATATTGAATTTACTATGTAATGTATTTACATTTTACTATGTAAAAACGATTACATTTTATGTAATTCAAAACTAATGATTTTGAATATTCTGTGTCTTACATGAATATTCTAATATATTCTAACATATAACATACAAGTAAGTAACATAACGTATAATAACATTACATACATACATACATACTGTCAGCGGACAAAAGGCTTGCCGCATGACGAAAGGCGCCAATCGTACACTCTAGTGTTTTTGGTGGCCCTAAAAAGGACCGTGTGGCGAGAAGGCTGATAGTGGTCGTGCCGCGCTGAGATGTTCGGCGGCTGCGCCCGCTGTTCGTGGCGTACTGCAGTCCTCCTCTTCTTTCGGCATCGGTTGTAGAGACTGCTGCCGGCCCAGCGACGTCCTATCGCTGGCGCGGAACTGTAGGGCGAAGACGCAAGAACGTCGGTTCTATTCTTCGGCTGTTCCTTCCGGCTGACTCCGCGCCGATGTCGTCCGAGACAGGAGAGGAGAGATGAAGTGCGTCCGATGGCGTGGCGATGAAGAGTGCGTCAAAATTTTCTGCCGTCCCAGGTTTTATGCACTAACCGGGATCGCTGATTGACTCACTCCGAGCACGTAGTTAGTCACGTCTCGGCTGCTGATCCCTGATTGGATCGCTGTGTCCGCCGCTGGTAACGGAGAGCAGATGTTCGCATACCGCTGCCATCACAACACCCCTGGTCTTGAATGCTCTCCGGTACCCAGCCTACTGCTCTTCTCCGGATGTTGTAGAGGTGTCTGTTCGGCGCCATGTTGATTGGTGTGCCGGCTGGTAGCTCGCTGGCGTGGCTGGATCTTGCATCCGTAAGATAATAGTCGCCCCACGTTGGGCGCCACTTGTAACCGGACAAAAGGCTTGCCGCATGACAAATGGCGCCAATCGTACACTCTAGTGTTTTTGGTGGCCCTAAAAAGACCGTGTGGCGAAAAGGCTGATGGTGGTCGTGTCGCGCTGAGATGTTCGGCGGCTGCGCCGGCTCTGCAGTCCTCCTCTTCTTTCGGCATTGGTTGTAGAGTCGGCTGCCGGCCCAGCGACGTTCTATCGCTGGCGCGCAACTGGAGGGCGAAGAGGCAAGAACGCCGGTTCTATTCTTCGGTCGTTCCTTCCGGCTGACTCCGCGCCGGTGTCGTCCGAGAGAGGAGAGGAGATCAAGTGCGTCCGATGGCGTGGCGATACAGAGTGCGTCAACATTGCTGCCAGAGCTGTTGGGATGCGCGTCGTGAGACGTCCCAACGGTTTCCTAGTACCGAGCCTCCGGTAGGGGCTCCTGCCTAGCTGGTCCTGTCCAGACGGAATCTTAATTATTTAGTGGCCGCTACAACGGCATGCTCGTAATAGGCCATCCTAGTACAGTATTTGCCGAGGCCGTTTCCAAGAATCACTTGGAGGTGTTCGGTACTTGCCAAAGCCAGGTATGAGAGGGTTTGTCTGGGTCCTCGCAGCTCGGACGTAAAATTTACGTGCAAGTCGCGTTACGGTGTCATGCAAGGAGCGGACACCGAGTCCTCTTCTCAAAAGTCGAGAAGGGAACCGACAGGGGGCTTTGGCCGCTAGCCGAAGACACCTATCGAGAACGCTTTGCAACTTTCTTTTATGAACGGCTGCGAGGTAACCCCAGACGGGAATACCGTAGGTAATGTTCAGTAACAGGTACGCGTTGACAATCAACTTACCCAGCTTGCGGGTCATAGCCTTATTGGCGAGTATCGGAAACAATTGCGCGAGACGAGCGAACGTTCTCTGGCGCATCTGGTCTAGCCAGGATTTGACCGAACGTTTCAGCAATGGAAGGGATACGACGTCGGCGCCTCTTCCCTACCAACGCCGATGGTATCCGGTAAGGGCTACTTTCGTCCGATCCGTCCCCCGCTTGGGCCACGGCGAGTTCCCAACAGCGTCTCCGGTAGGCCTGCATTTGACGATGTAAAATGCCGGTCGCCCGGTTACTGCCTTGTCGGCCGGATCACGGGTCCGCTGACAGCGTCTCCGGAGGCGATTTCTCTCGCAAGCAAGAGCACTCGTCTCCTCTGGGATCCGCTGCCAGTGAGGCGTGACACCAGGCTTCATCCTGGAAGATCGCAGATACGACTGCCTCGTCAAATGCGGCAACTGCCTCGTCGACTTGGCGGACGGTTTCGAGTGGTCCCGCCTCTGGCAATCGGCGACTTAACGCCGGGCCATAGCGGTCCCATTCTACCACTTTCCTGACATCTCTGCGTACGACGTGCTGGGTATCAAGATGTATCAAGATGGGGAGATGATCGGACGATAGTTCCGTTATCGCGAACACATGGACCGGGCAGTCAATTCCTTGGATCACCGCTATGTCCAAGACATCGGAAGCCGCGCGGAATTGTGAGGGGTAGAACGTAGGTTGGGCAGGCCCAATCACTGTCACACTGCGTAAACCAGCAAACCTGGGTAAGCGCTTCCCGTTTGGGGCAGTCAAGCGACTGTTCCAATCACGATGCTTACAATTCAGGTCGCCGGCCATGATGACCCTCCTGTGTGCATCGAACGCGACCGCTAGATCGGGGTGAAAGAGCTCTTTTTGCGGCGGTTTGTACGCCGCTACCAAGAGTACAACGCCCAGAGTGTTCAACATCTCCACAGCGGTAACTTCCAGGTGAGTCGTTGCAGGCAAAAGGACTCGGTAATGCTCAAGACTGAGCCTCACCGCGACCGCAGTACCGCCACCAGCAGTGCTCGGCCTGTCGTTTAGATAGCTCACATAGTTGGCGAATCGTAACCTATATGCAGGGGTCAAGTGGGTCTCATTGAAAGTACTACATCAGGTTTGAGTCGGGCCAGTAATTCTTGGAGTTCCTGGATCTTGTTGGCCAACCCGTTGGCGTTCCAGGAAAGAATGCAGAGGTCTCATTTGAGGGCCCGACTCATAGAAGTCCTACACAAGTGGCGCCTTCCACCAAGAGCATGAACCTCTCGGTTCATGTCGGCAGTCTCCAAGCGGGAGCGGATGGACCTGAAGGTCCGGGCAACTTTGCAGAGGTCAAATTCTGCAAGGAAGTCTTTGACGACCTGGTAGTCGTCACGGACGGTTTTTGAGGTAGAGCGCCCGGAGACTGTGTGCGCATAAGGGCGCCGAGGCTTAACAATCGGAGGATTGGTGGAAGCAAAGGGTGTTACAGGGGTAGGTGTAGCGCCTCTAGCGGAGGTGCTAGGAAGAGCGACAGATACGATTACGTCGGACTTTGCAACGCGATGCGCAGGCTGTCTGGACTGTGCGGCTGGGTTGGCAGGAGCCCGGGAGCGAGTGCCACGGGGCTTACGATGCCGCTTCTTTTTGCCTGCATTAGGAAACTGCGGGGGTGGGAGGTCAAGCGAGGCTGCTTCTACAGCAAGGGTCGGGGTTCTCAGGTGTTGGAGATGATTGAGTTGATGTCTCAGGCTCCACAACCTAGCTGATTTCTTTGGGCTGGGTTGTCTCACTTTCTGATGACGCGGTGTTACGGCGCTTTTCCGCCTGAGGTAGGGCAGGGGCCTGGGAAGGACACTGAGTTGAGGTTGCCTGTACCACAGGTGATTGCTTCGGGCTTCTGTTTACCTTCTGTTGCTTTTTTACAACAGTGGCGACAGTCACGGCAGCCGTAGCAGTAGGCGCAGGGCCTGGCTGCTCGGTTGCAGGTCTGGAACCAGGTTCCGGATGCTTCGGCGGTGGGAGGGGCCATTTGGCTTTCGCCGCTCGAGCTCCCGTTTGAACACCGGGCAGGACCGGTAGTTCGCAGGGTGACGCCATAGTTCATGGACCTTTTAAAAGCCGGTGCGTCGCAATGTTTAGTGGGGTGCGGCAAAGAGCACCTCACGCACGCAGGAGTTTGAACATGTGTCGGAATGATGCCCGAAGCGTTGGCATCTGTAGCATTGAGGTAGAGCCCCGAGAGCGCGGCTTCGTTCCACTTTGACGCGGAACGCAAAAAGCCGCGTTGGAGAGAGTAGGCTTTCACCTGCCTCGCTTTTCTCCGCCAATATGCGACCCAGGGGAAGTGGTCGCTTTGGTCCGGCTGGTGCATACCCGATGAACTGACCGAACTGGATAGCCGAGAGATGATTCCACGTCCAAGCCTCTGAGCACGAAGGACAGAGGCTTTATGTGCTTGGGGGAGAAGGTGTGGAACTGCAGCTAGGCGGATTCCACGAACGCCATGATCTGACGATGACGTCTAGTCCGCGGACAACGATCTTGACTGTGTCGCCCCCAAGGAGCTTCAAGTCGACGTTGGCCGGGGAAAGTCCGGGCGCCGTTATAAGTCGCCGGTAAAAACCGGTGACGTTGTTCACGCCGTGAACGAACACGGGCGGGATACGACCAGAGGCCGGCAATGCTTGGGCATCGCCGGACACAGTCGGTCTCGTGCCGGGTTCGCCATCGGCGGGGACAACTTTTATGGCGGACGCCGAGGAAGCGCAACCGTAACCGCAGTCCCGGTTCCGCCTCGGTTACTTAACCTGCCGCCCCCGTGCCCCAACCGCCACGAAAGCGTCGGTCTCGTCACTGGGCAGCGGGACCGTCCGGGGATCGACTTGGTCCGCAGGCATTGGCGGAGAACTCGGCGAGTCGCTCGAGTGGGGCAATGCAGAGGCGAGCGACTGCGTGCTCGTTGACTCTCCCGTACCGGGCATGGCCTTCAACGAACGGGAGGTTCGCCGACCAGAGGCAGACAGCTGCCTCCGTCAGTAACCAGGGACCTAGGGTCCGGCCCGAGCCGGACCTCGAGTAGCTGAACTGGAACGCTCAGGCTGTCTAACAAGCTGGGACATTGACCGGCTTAGTTGAATACCTCTCCTTACCAAGAAAGGTGTCCACCGGCCTCTTTGCCCCGGCGATATCCAAGCTCGCTTACCACTGGTGGGGGCTCGGAAGGATCGTCCGGGGCAGCGCTACCTAAGAGCCTTAGCGTCAGCGATTCAGATGCGCTGCGCAAATAGAGCTCTGGCAGGATAGTGCTAGTCCTCTTCAACAGGTTTGATGACGTCGCTGGGTTGAGAAGGGTAAGCTCGCCTGGTGGTCGTTAGAAGGCCCGACGAGACTCAGCTGTACTTGCGCTAGCTACTTAGTTCACCAGCCAGCTGGGTCGTGGTCTTCTTTCTTCTTGTTGTTGGTGAAGCAGCAGCAAGCGGGCCAGAGACGTCGACTGTCCACAGCGGTGGAGGCAGCAGCTGAACACAGCGAGAAGCTTCCTGCGTCAAAATGTTCTGCCGGCCCGGGTTTTATGCACTAACCGGTATCGCTGATTGACTCGCTCCGAGCACGTAGTTAGTCACGTCTCGGCTGCTGATCCCTGATTTTGCTCGCTGTGTCCGCCGTTGGTAACGGAGAGCAAATGTTCGCGTACCGCTGCCGTCACAATACATACATACATACATATACATACATACATAAGTTTATATATATTCTAACAACGAGGCCATTTGGAAAGTCAGATTCGGTAGGCTATTAAATAAAATTCTTTCAACTAAAGAAATACTTTATTGCCAGTGTATATTACACTTAACTTTAATTCATTTTTCTACGAAGTTGCTACCATTATATAAGTACTTGTTATACCATATGACAAACTTCTTTATACTCTCTACAAATACATTTGCCTCCTGTTTTTTAACCTTTATTCCACAGCAGTTTTGAGTTAATCGTTTATGAATTTCAGGGAAGCCAATTAATTTTTCAGGTGCATAAAAAGATAAAAGACAGTTGGTGCCAAATCAGGACTATAAGGGTGTGGGTTATTAAAAATATTCCATTATAATTTCTAAAGCCTATGGCCGTGCGTTGCTGTGAACCAGGACGACGCCTGAAGTCAACAGGCCGCGTAGGCGATTCTATATCACCCTTCCCAGTTTTAGTAGTGTTTGAAAATACATTGTAAAATTAATTTTTGTATGACATTCCAGGAATTCTTCAAGTATGATATCTCTGTGTTCTTAGAAAACTGTAGCCACAATCTTCTTAGTAGAAAATGTTTGCTTGAATATTTTTGGTTTAGATGATGAGCTGTGCCTCCATTGACTCCATTAGTCGATTGTTGTTTGGTTTCTGTGTTTACGTAAAACATATAAATATCATCTCCAATGACAATAGGTTTGAAGTGTCCGCTTCCTTCAGCACAATACTGATCCAAAACGTTTTAGTCGATGCCACTCTCTGATTTTTATGGGCCCCGTTGAACATTTTGGCACCCACTTGGCATAGACTTTGTAGCTAATGGAGCTTTTCTGTGACTAATTGGTGCAGAAGATTAAATAGTAATTTTCTTGACTTCTGTGATATTTCAAGAAAATTATCACTTAATTCGATTATTGTAATTCATCGTGAATGTTTGTACTGCCGTCAGAGAACTTCCAACATCATTTTCGCGCTTTATTGTCACTCATAACATTTTCGCCACAAATCTCCGCTGCAATTGATATTTTTTGCATGCAAAAATTGTTTCACAGCACAGGCTTTACATTTTGCAAGATTTTCAATAACATTATTTACTTTGAATAAGCATACTATCTGTATATATGAAGCACCAATAAAATCTCTCTGTTTACTGGACTCGGCATCAACTAAACTAACATACAGTGTATGTCCGAACTCGATCATGGCAACTGCGCAGAGAAGTTATGCAAAATCGGACCTTATATTCCAAACAACTGTCCTACATGTAAAACTGTGTTTTTACATAGTAGGCCTATAATGTTAGCATAGCTACTCCTGTGGGACATATAGGCATATGACGTGCTTAGCCTACATAACTCTTGTTACTATACTAAAGCCTTACAGCAAAGTCACTTAACATTGTAAATTCTAGAGGCTGCTCGATTTTACTCCAGTTAACTAAAGCATTTCTGACAACATTAGGTAAACAGATAACCGTAGTAGCGTGTATATCAACTCAAGTAGACCAGTCGACTTTGTTTAACAAATACAATGAATTATGGGGAATTAGTTTTGCGAGAGGTTTTATTTAGCGACAGACGCTGCTTTGTTTCTGCAAGGTAAATCAGTTGCCATTGCCATTATATAGACTAATAAACTTTATTTAACTTAATAGCTTTTATAGTTTTTTGTGTTTATGCATTTTGGACATTTGGACGTGTGTGGATATGAAGACTGTTGCTAGGAAGTATAACTGTTTTATAGAAATGTTACTAAAAATTGTGATTTTTTTAAATTTCTTTCGTGTTCAGTAACTTACGCGAATACATAAAAACTACAATCCTCCATAGTCCACCTTAGTACTGGGGGAGGGGGAATTGGAGAATATCTGCCAAACTATTGCGAGACTGAAGATGGCATACGAAGGGGAAGCCAAAACATATGTCATCAACTCTCGACCACGGCCTAACAGCGCGGCTATGAATAATTTTTACAATGTGGTATTTCGTTCTTTAAATAATTTCTTGCAAATGACTTTTGCAACACGATATTTTATAAGTAATTTTACTTTTTCTAAACAAATTATAACGTAATTATAAGACTTAGATCTAAGAACATTAAACAAATATTTTTATTCAGCTACAAATTCTTTTTTGGAAAAATGGCACATTACTCTTTTGTAATAGTTTTATAAAACATACATTATGAAATAACATGTGTTATTGTAATAGTAGTGATGTCTAGTAATTATTTAAACATTGAAAAATGTAAATAGGCTACATTTAATCTGACTTCTAAATCATCTGAATTTTTATCATTCTGCAATAAGAAGAAAACTTTTAACTCCGTTTTCTCAACCAACGTTTTATCAAATGAGCCTTTCTTCCGCAAACTGCCTTTCAACAACAGAATGCAATGCAGGTGTATGTTATATGGATTGAGCAGAGTTAAAGCTATTCAGTTATTCTTCAATGGACTGTCCCTAGCATATGTATGTGTATTAGTCTAGGTTACACAAAAATGTGTGAAGGTATTGAAGTTACAATAGTGTTACAACACTACCCAGCTTAAAGATAAACAGGCTATCAGTAAAATAGTTTGCTATTTGATTTATATACTATCGAGGTGCAACACAATGTAAGACCGATATATTGAAAACATGCCTCTGTAATATGTAGAAATTATGGGAGTAATGATGTCTCAATAATATAGATTTTCCTTGAAAAATTTTGTTTACGAGGAACAGTTTTGTAGTTCGTTCAAATATAATATAATTGTACTGGTATGATAATAAAAGTTAACGTTATATTTCTGGTGTTGTTGCATATGACATTCTTGAGCTAGAAACGATTATGGTTTCACTGTTTAACACTGTGTACAATACAGTCGTGTTTTTTATTTTTAGTTATGAATTGAAGAAATTTGGCTGGGCTAAAAAAAAACAACAAATTACAGATAAACGCATTTGTTAAACCGTTATTATGGTTCACTATGAGTATTCATATGAAATCCAAACAAAGCAGCAATAGCGTATGTTGTGAAACACAAGACTGTTTTATTAGCTAATGCTACTTAATTAGACACACATTTTGGAACACCTGACAGTGACTCGGTAATTTTATGGTCCGTTGTTTATTTTATACTTCGTTTATATGACAGTACTCTTGTATATTTAAAATATATTTAAAACAACATTTACTAGAATAATTTGGTACATGCGGGGTCTCCTGTCTGGACGCGCGCGCGCACACACACACACACACACAAATAAATTTTTAAAACAGTACGGAATTATTACAAATTTAGAATAAACTTTGTTTCTTCAGCATTTAAAAAAAATTTGTATGTTCAAAATTGTACGACTTTATATTAACAATTACGTGTTTCAGGGTAAAAAAAAAAAAATAGGCACCCTGCGTAAACAGTGGCTTACTCTTGACATTTGTGTTTATACGTAGGCCTACCAGAATTTAAGCCATAGTATAATGGACCGTGTTTGAGACCATCTAAATTTAAGAATCGGTATGAACGAATGGAGCTTGCAGGCTATGAAATAATTCCACAAATATTCCTGAGTGATTCAGTCGATCTGCAAGATTGGGTCTTGTTTTGAGACAGCGTCTACACCTAGTTTTGACTTGTAGTTTACGTAGAAACTCAAAAACGCGGTTTTTGCAACTTCTGTGGCTGCCAGATTTCGCTGGCACTGGCGCTGGTTTTTTTAATGACTGCAACTGTGGTTGTAATTAGGCCTACCACTTCTTAAATTTAAACTTATTAGGCCTACTCAAACGTGTATATAAATTCTTCCTCTAATGGAAAATAAATATAACAGTAGAAAATTACAAATACTTTTATGTCTTCATACATCTAACACACACTCTTGAGCCTCTATCGGAGGAGCGTGATAACTGATTTATTATAAACATTTATGTGGAGTGCATACTATATTTCGTCCTTTTGGCTAGATAATATAGAAGAAATTATTATAGCTAAGACATGACAATTACAGTGATAGAGACTTCATTGTGACCCAGCAACATCAAGAATATCTGTATACTTTTTAAAATCATCAAAATATTAAAATATATAAAATAATATCCGTGGCGATTTGTCGAAACTTTTAGCACTTTATGCGCTAAGTGTGACAAGTGCAATGAGGAGGTTGTACGGCAGGATACTGAAACATAAAATTGAAACGAATAGGCCTATAGAAGAGCAGTCTGGATTCCGTGCAGGACGATCATGTATGGACAATATATTTGTATTACAACAAATACTAGAAAAACGAAAGTCTTTCAATCTGTCTACGCACCTCGTATTTGTCGATTTAGAGAAAGCTTATGACACAGTACCCTTAAAAAGACTTTTTGAAACATTAACAAAGTTTGTTTCCTATCACAGAAAAGCTTAAACAAGGGTGCAGCTAGTTACCTACTCTGTTTAAAATATATATCCAAGAAGCCATCAGTTACTGGAGAAGGAAAACATCAGGAATGGGAATTCAAATGAATGAACAGTGCTTAACAACTCTCCTATTTGCCGAAGAGCAGGTAATTATAGCGTGTGACAAGAACGACACAGACTATATGTTTTGAAAATTGAAAGAGGAGTACGAGAAATGGGGTCTAAACATAAACACTACTGAAACAGAATATCTGAAAATAGGAGACATGCGAGAAGAAGACCCATATCTGCAAATCCATAGAATCGGAAAGTGTAGCTAATTCAAATATTTGGGAAGCATTATTTCAGAAAGTGGAACAATAAAAATGACATCAAAAATAGGATAGAACAGGAAAAAAGGTGTGCCGTGGCAATATCAAAAGTAAACTCCGCGGCAAGTTTTCAATGTAATTCGGTACGTTCAGTACATTATCGCCACATGTTAGACTACCCGCTAGCGACAGCGAGATCTGGTCAGCCGCTGTGACCTTGATCTGTTACGTCATTCGGTTGGCTTGATCTGCCAGTTCTTTTACAACGAAATCTATTCAGCCGCGTATCTGGGTTTTATAATTTTACACAGCGAATATTCTCGTCTCTTTCTCTGTCAACACTGGTACAGAACGGATCGTGGCGGCGTGCTGTTGTTAACATCTACTATGA
The DNA here is from genome assembly GCA_034769895.1 of Magicicada septendecula. Taxonomy (NCBI): domain Eukaryota; kingdom Metazoa; phylum Arthropoda; class Insecta; order Hemiptera; family Cicadidae; genus Magicicada; species Magicicada septendecula. The sequence goes on from CM068369.1 coordinate 361,245,285, forward strand.
TTCATTGATTTTATATAGAGCTTCAGGTGAGCCAGTATTCATGATTTAATAATTAATGTTAATTTAATTGGGGCTTGTGTGTGTAAGATATAATGATAGTGTGTGTGTGGCTCTGACTGGCCATGTTCGTTCCGGTATGACTGATACACGTGGTTAAATGAATTAGAGTAAATTTAAAGAATCAATTTTAAAAGCAATGAAAACTTAAACCAGAGGAATTGAATGAGTTAAAAAATTATAATTGTGATTATACTGAAGTTTAATTGTTAATTGAAATAGTTTGTAAATTTAATTATTTCGGGTATGCCCGAGACCACGTGGCTGTAAGTTATTGGTAATGAGAACTTAAATCTAAAATGTAACCCATGAATATTTAAGCCTGGATGAATTAAGGAATTGTGATGATTTAATTGTGATGAATTGAAATTTAATACTTAAATTAATAACTTGAAGTATGACTTTTAGTATGGTCAATGGCAGGCATTTGTTGAATTGAAATTACAGTGGTGTGTGTGATTGGGGTTGTGTGGCGAATGGATGTGGGGGCGGAATGTTCTCTTTGTCATAAGATCATAAGATTGATAAGATCAAGAATAGCATCTAGAATTGCATTACCCAAATTTGAAACCAAAAGTCAATATCTCCAAGTTCTATGAGGCAATTAACCTAAATGTTTAAAGACAAAGTTAGGGAGGGTGGTGGAAATCGATATGCAGCCACCTCCACGTGGTGAGTTTTGGGTTGTTTTCACACAGAAAACAAGCGAAGAGCTGCATGAAACATTCATAAATCTAAAAATGTTATAGAGTCTTAATGTTATATTTCTGTGGGAAATTGGCAGCCAAAGATTATGTTGTGGGAAGTTCAAATTTCACACAGATGATTACACTTATAGGTAGCAACTTTTCCGCATATAGGCTAATAAATTGAGCTAAACTTTTTTTTGCAAGCTTTTTCACTCCACCCTATAAACACGGGTAAAAGTATACGCGTATAATGTAAAATCAATTCAATGGTCTGATACAATTGGCATTATTTTAATACATATATAATCTAAACAATGTTTAATGAATTTTTGTGTAGATAACCATTAGTTTGATGAAACTTGTGTGTAGATAAATTACATAAAAATTGTTAGTATTGCCTTATAAGGATATGAAGGTCAATCCAAACTTTTATTATTTTTTAGGCACGTTCATCCCTGCCAAATACCTAGTAAAATTAGTTTACAATTATACGCATGAAGATACAAAGGACCCTAAATCCAAGGGGCCCCGGGATAACGGCAGGACGTTTATGTTTATATCGGGGGACCAAGCTTTGATCGTTTTTTATATTTATTTATATATACACAGATTTGTTTGACATTAAACTGTCTAGGATTTGTAAACATAAGCAGAAATTTGTAAACATAAACAGAAACTATACGTATATTGTATAAACATTTGAAATAATAACAATTGCATTATACATATTGCAAGGTAAGAGGTTATAGCCCAGACCGGACGTGCAGAAAAGAGTGCTCCATTAGTGACTTATATACATTTATTGTCTCTTTCTTTACAGTAATGTGTGATAAAAATGTTTCTTGTTATTTTAAACAAATTATACAACTTTAAATGTTCAAATGTTCTCTTGAACTTCTAATTTAAATTAACGTTTCTTTATTTAAAACAGTGATATAATTATGAATGTTCATAACCTTCTTTAACAAGATTATAATTGAATTAAAAGTCTTCTTAAATTTAACAATGATATACTTACAAAGTTCAAAAGTTCTTTTTCTTTGGAAGCTTTATTAGTGAAAAATAAATTTAGTTTTAATTTTTTGCTTTCCTGCTTTGTCGTCTTCGTTGTCGTCCCGGTCGAAGATCTCGGTCCAGGACTCCAGCGATCCGTCGTCCGTGATCCACGTTCCAGCCACCGCCTCCAGGAACTGCCTCGCTCTAGGTGTCCGTTTCAGCCGCCACGATCAGTAAACGAAGCTCAGGAAAGGTAGTAGACGATCTCTTACTCCGTAGTTGTTCCCTGCCGACTCTCGCTGCTTCCTCGACTCCACGGGCACCGAGGATTGCCTGGAATTGATGTTGGACTGGATGATGACCATCGCGACTGCTCTCGCTGAGTGCTGTATGAAGACTGCTTCACGACTGCCTGCAGACTGATTTTATAATCTCGTGCAATGAATGCTGCAGCGTTGTAGAATGACGTCACAGATTACCTGCACACAGTGGTACCTTCCATACTTCAGGGGGTAATGGCTGTGGCCCTCTCTGCTCACTGATTGGTGATATTAAGATTTATTTGATGCACTCACACCCCTCCCTTTCATATTTATGTAGATATTATGGCTGTTTTAAGTACACTTTGTAGTAAGTAAGGAGATGTTAGTAGTAGTAGTATTTTACTTATATCTAGTGTATTTCGTATGCCCTACGTTTTTGGGGCTCAGCGGTAAAACGTGGCTCAGTAACATATATTATAACTAGACGAGAGAAATCTCGTCTTCCTCTGTTTGTTTTATGCAGTTTTTTCCCACTCTAAAGCCCCACGTTTGTGTGCCAATTTATAACTAGACGTGTATCTTGGTTCCCCACTGATTTCTTCATTTATTCTGATATTAATTATTTTGTTTCCCGTTGTAGGCGCCAAATTGTTTTATCAATAAAACCAATTACAATTACTAACTTTTTTTTATTAATTCCTTCTCTCTTTAATGGTTTTAGTCGACTTACCTTTTTTTATAATTCAATTCCAATTTTGTTCCCAAAAGTAAATGTCACCAACATCTCTTTTGTGATTAAAAAATCAACAGTCAACTATATGAAGAAATAAAATATCGTTAACATCAAAATAAATTAAACCTACAATTAAAAATCTTCAAAACTGGTTTTATTTCCTTGTGATTCCTTTTTTCTTTCTTTTAAAACAAATTAAATAATTTTATAATAATATAATTGCTCCAGCTATGATGTTTAAATACTCAACGGTTGGAGCTAATGCTCAGGTCTGCTCAGTAGGCCAGTGATGTTAGACGTACCAATTTCTTGGTATAAGTACCATTTTTTAGGGTCCCGTACCATGTACCAAGTAAATAGTGTCCTGTTACGCAAAAATACCAACTTTCTGACATCGAGCATAAATTAATTTTTATTTTTTTTTTCAAGAATGGAATTTCAGTAATTGTATGGTTAAAAATTTTAGCATCGATTAAGATTATTATATACTGTTTACAATAATAGTTATTCGTAAGCCCTCAAGTTATTTAATTCATATTCATCTTCAAGCAATTGCGTGTGCTGGCCGTGTTTTAAGGTGAGAGATTTGTCATGAGTTAGATTGAGGTTCGCGTCCTGCTGCCACTAATTTTTTTTCCAACTTCCCGCTAAGAAAATTGAAAATTTTCAAAAAATAGGGAAGTTATTGTTTTCAGTCCGATTTTCGAAAATCGAGTTTTCAACAGATGTTGCCGTTTTGAGGTCCTAAGAATCTATTCTGACTAGATATTAGTAGTTTTTTCTTTTAAATTTTCAACAGTAATTAATGAGACTAATAATAATATTTATTATTATTATTTAATCAAGTATGGAAAATTTTTTTGAATAATTATGATCTATAATTTTTTTAATAATTCAATATCAAAACCGAAATAACTGAAACAATACAAATACATTGATTCATCAATATCATTTAAAAAAAAATTTATACATTGATGTATTCAAAAATAATATCGATACTATATTTATCGATACTTCTATATTGTACAGATGTCGTCACGAATACTTAACCAAGATTTCGATAGTGTAACATGGACATTTATGAAGTTGATTCTCAATAAAGTTACCCTAGTTGTGTCTCAATTTTTTCGTGTCACTCACGGAAAGAAAAAAAGATACAACTACGTAACTCAATAAAGAGTTTACTATACCAGACATTAAAGACGACATATGTACAACTTCGAAAGTTTGTTCCATAAAAATTGATTGCAACGTCATCTATTATCAAATAACAAAACTGAACTTAGCTTGACTTTCGTAAAGTAAGCATTAAAGAGCATAAAACTGACTTACGTAGTGTATTTATGAAGATTTTTCTCTCGATTTATTTGTTACCGTTATAACTTTGAGGTTAAAAGAGGAAAGCAAATTAACAAAACATACATTGTCTATTGTTCTACAATAATTGTGAGCTTGTGTGCTGTATTTTCCAGTGTGTCTACAATATTTTGATTTGAGGGTAAGATTATTCAACTTATAAATAACAAAACAAATTTTACAATTGCAAAAATTTCACTTCAGTGCATTATTTATGGTATTTAGTTCAGGCATGATGATGTAAATAATTTTGTATGAATTTTTCTGTTATTAAATCTGAGACTACACTTACTTTTCTAATTTTGTTTGTAATTTTCTTGTTCCGAAGTTAAACGTTTTTATAACTCTAGTTACAATTAATGTATATTTCCAATTCTAATAATAACATTTTATTATTATCAGCACTTTTTGGTGTAGGGTTTGTTTCAAATTTATCTCAGTTTTTGAATAATTGTAGGGCTGGTAATGGTGGTTTTGGTGGTGGATTTAATTACGTTTATTGCAGATTGTTATGTCATCAATACACGAAGACAAAGAAAATGGATCTGGTGACTCTGATGGCCCTTCTACGCCAAAAAACATTCGTTTTGGTCGTGGTGATACTCAGGGTGAAAAGCAAAAACACCGGAAGCAAAACTATCGCACTGAATGGGAGCGAGATCCACTATGCTCTCCTTGGCTTGGACCTGATCCTAAGAATCCATCAAAAGCCACACGTAAGTGGTGCAATTCTAGGTCTTGTTGCCGATATTACTCTAATTAAAAAACATAAAGATACCAATAGACATATAAAAGAGTTGAAAGATCGCAAAACCACTCCTTCAAATGCGATGCAGCAATATCTCAAACCTCAAAATACAAATAATTCTTTAGATAAGAATGTAAAAAATGCAGAAATTAAGATCTGTGGTTTTATGGCTGCGCACAATATTCCTTTTGCTGTTGTTGATGACATGATCCCTTGCTTAAAATCTGCAATTCCAGATTCTAAAACCTTAGACGGAGTGTGTATGAAAAGAATGAAAGCTACCAAAATCGTTACTAACATCATTGGTGCTTCTCGTCAAGATGACATTGCATCTCAACTTAGAAATACGAAATATTCAATTTTAACCGATGACCCCACAGACCGTTCCCACGTGAAGACAGCATGTATTGTAGTTCAGTATTATGATCAAAAGCCTGGGAGAATCACTAGCAAGTTTTGGGATCTCTCAAGAGTTTTCCTAAGGGTGACGCTGAAGCAGCTGAGGAAGGAGGTACGGGTCGACGTCTGTATAATCTACTCATGAAAGCCTTCACTGAAAGAGATATTCCTCTAGACAATATCATTGGATTAGGTTGTGATGGTGCAAATGCCAACCTCGGTGACCACAATTCTATTGCTAGCCGCTTAAAAGAATCATGTCCTGGTATAACGGTAATGAAGTTTATTTGTCACTCAATTTAAAACCCTCACAAAAGTTTTTTAAAACATTAAAACAATTCAAAATCATTACAGATATTCTTAAAACTCAGGGCTGGTAACACTGATTTCTATGTTGTGATTCTCTAACATGATTTGGTTAGATTTCTTATTTATAATTAATAAAATCGTGAGTTCTTTGAGTATACAAGATACGTACTACAAAAAAATGCTTAAATACGATAATGACGTAGTGTGGACAGTGGTTACATAAATAGAAAAAGTTAATTATAATTGTAAACAATTGTACAAGACACGCTTGCATTTAAATTTGCAGGTTATGGTATCGTATGTGCAATACGATTATTATTTTTGTATATCGGAATAAAATTCCGTTAATGGTTATAAAAATTAAAATATAATGACTGATATATAATTTCAGTGCAATTAAAAATAGTTATGATTTCTTGAATTGAAAGCATTGCACTGTATCAATTGTGTACATTTCAACAACAGGTAGGTTAGAATGAAAATTTTTCTAAGTTAATTGATAAAAAACTCTCAACGTTATACATAATATTAGTTAATGACATATTTATTAAGCATTAACTTTATTGACAGTTCTCAAATATTATTAAGAATCGAATTGTCTTTCGTTATCATTAAAGTCAAATCAGAATCTATGTTCAAATACATTTGTGTTAATTAATTAGTAGTTTTTCATTTTGATTCTTTTTAAAATTTATTATATTTTATTTTAAAAAATATTATTGAGAACTTTTATTCAGTAATACGTTTTCATAATTATTAGTTATGTTAGTCACGTGTGATCGCATTTGACTAACGTAGTATCAACACAAAAATTATTATTTCAAAATCATTTAAAATTCAGTTAAATATTGTTAATTCAATATACTCCCTTATTATCACTTTTCTTTGCTGGGATTATACACTAGCAATGATAATACACTAAGTCTAGTACCACTATTTACACTTCACACGTTTTGGAGGTTATGATATTAGGTTAGTTATCTGTCTACATTGGGGGGGGGGGACGCGCACATTGTTACAAATATACTATCAGCGGAGAAACGTTCTGTTGGCGTCGATGTCCAGTTTTTTAGTGAAGCCACGCTTAGCTCCTTTGACCGGCGTGTGCTTGGAATCAGCGTCTCTAATTGGCTGAAAGTCGTTTAATCTTGTCCCCATATGCCACAAGAAATTAATAATTTTTATTTCTCAGCGTCTGTTTTTGGGATTGACAGTATAAAAAGGAAGACATCAGTTCTTTTGTAATTGACTGAATAATTATGATTGTTCATAACCTTCTTAATGTACCTACGATTCGAAAACTAATAGTATCATGTTATTTCGGCTGCTTTGCTCTTTATTTTGAGTCTACACAAGCACTATTTTCGTTCATGATTAAACTATTTAGATTTTCGTTGATACACTTTTAGTGTTTCTGATTTAAACATAAGTTTTTTCACTTTTATTGTATCACATGATACATATATCACTTATTGATTATGTTTCAAGTAATTTTTTCTTATTAATTATTTCTTGAATGCAAAATATTTACAAAATTCAGTAATACACTTTTCAGGCGAGGAGGCCTTAAATGTCCATACCTTATTTCTTATTATTTACAATATATATTTCACTCTCACACAATTCTATTGTGTTTAGTTTATACCTCACACGATTCTACACATTTGGTGCAGTTTTGTAGTTACTAACATATCTTAGTTTATTTACAATAAATGGTTTTATCACACCATGACAGGTGTCCTGTCATTCTGACACTCATATTTTACAAATAGTTTTGTATTATGGATGTATTTTCTTCCATTAACTGGTATTTAATGTTCGTTTACATCTTATTTTGGATATTTAGCATTCCCTGCTGGGCTAATTACTCACAAGTTTCTGGTGGACTGTTACTTTCATCTAGCTTCATCTGACATGTACTATTGTTTTTCATGATTATTACATGAATTTATGCATTTACTGTTTGTTAAGTGTTCTCAAAGAAGTATCGAGTATTCTTGAAACTACTGTTATACTATTTTCCTCTTTCTGATTAGTTTTAACTGAGAGTTTTTTATGTAATTCTGTCAGTTACTCTGTGGTTTGGTATTTTGGCTGCTATTTGTTTATAAAATTTAAAGTTTATTGTTGTGTTTGCTAGTTCATATTGGGTTTATTCTACTCATTATTTATTCTAGTTTGGTTGTTGCATTATGTAAATACTTTTATCAGTGTTTTTCTAATCGTTAATTATGATTCTTTGTTGCAAATTCTGCTCAGTTGGGGTTATGTGTATATCACTGTACTACAACAATGCCTATATGTGTTAGTTTGGTTTTTTGTGTATTTTCTTACATATTTACTATAATTGGTATTACTATTAGCTACTACAATGGTTTTCTGTATTTTAACTTTATTACTGACTATTTGTTTACATAGTATTATCTAATTATAATTGGTTATTGATATATATATTGGATGGTTACATTTGGTTTGGTTGACTGTTTTTAATCTAATACATGTTGTATTATTTCTGATATTCTAACAATTACAATCTGTTGATTTTACTTTCCACTCTCCTGATATCTAAATGTGTGTTTTGCAATGATTTTAAATTTAGAGTCAGTCATGATAGTTACAGGTAATCAGTTCCATTTACTTTCATATTTGAGCAATTATTTCTGCACTTAACTTCAGTTCACTTGTTGTCTTTATTATATTTTATTATATTATACATTTTGCTCATAAATAATACACTTATTGTCTGTGTTGGTTTATTCGAGATTATTGTATAAAATTGTTGTCACTTATTATTTCCAATTTCTGTAAATACTACACCATCATTGTTTGTGTTTGATTATTTCAGATCGTTGGATAATGATATTGTTACTTGTAGGCTTACACTTTCTATAAATCATACACTATCATTGTTTGTGTTGTTTCGTTTTAGCTCGTTGTATAATAATATTATTTAATTCACTTTAAGTAGCACACTTTTATTGTCTGTGGTTGCTGATTGAATTATTATATTGTCAAGAGTTTTGCTCTTGGTCACTTGGAGTTTCCTCTTTGGTTCTTCCTGGTTGTGGTATTATTCCTCACTTATTGGGTACTCTTCACACTGGTAATATTTTCTTCTTATTTGTTGGATATTTTCCTCACTTATTAGATACTTTCCCTCACTTGTTGGATCTATTGGGTCCTGGTTGCTAACATAGTTACTTGGTTTCACTTTTCCTTCTGTTATAATATTGACGATTTATTTAATCACAACTCCTTCCTTTCTAGGGTGCTTAGTTTCCTTAACATTATTTATTCATGGATATACAGGTTTGACTTTGACATTTTAGTGTTGTCTTTCCTCTTGTTAGTGTGTTTGGCTATATTAGCTTAGATATGTTTATGGTAGATCTTCATTTGGGTATTTTTTATTATATTTATGTAACGGTACTTTTTGATGCGTTACAACTTGCATATAGGCATTCTGTCTTCACTACTGTACTCTAATGCCTTATTTTCGCATTTATATATATGCACTTTGTATTGTAAATATATTTAGTTATGCCATATGCCCTTTCCATCTTATGAATCTTTTCTTCTGTAGCAGATTTTCTAATAAACTACTGGCTGTTTATTATTTAGCACTTTGATTTGTATACTTAGAATCGATTCTGATATACCCCATATATCAACAGTTCACTTCCACCTTAAACATTTTGTTATATTCTGTAAATGTTATTATTACAAACCCTTTGTGTAGAAAACACCGTTATGTACAGCATTTGAATAATGAACTAATCAGTATAACAATCAGCGCAAACCGACTATCGAAGTAATAAAGAACAAACCTCTACTGTTTTTGTTATAATACAGTTGTATATATGGTATATACACTGTACGGAAGTAAAGTGTTTTTTGTACTTTGTGCACGTGAAGCTTTCACTTGTAAAAAGTAAAACCTTCCGTAAGTATAAGAAAATTAAGTATGTGTGTTAGGATGCAAAAATAATTATTTTTATTATTCGGCTGCAAGAAAACGACGGATTGATGGCTTAGCTTTGTGCAGTATATAAATTTAATTGATCCTAAAATAGGAGATGCTATCTCACAAACATTAGTTTCCTTTTAAAATAAGTTTATAAAATAATGCAGAATTCGTTTAGAAAATATGATTTACACTTGAATGACAAGACAAAGCGTTTGGTAACATAAAAGAGCTATAATATTTATATTTATTGAAGCATAAGTAATATAAACTAATCAGGAGTACTATGTGTGTTGGTAAAGGCACGTTTACAGGAAAAATACAAAATTACGTTGACTTTATTTAGTGACAAAATTTGTATTAAGAAAAATACAATCGTAGCTAAGCTTAGACCAGACAGTAGTTTAACTCAAAGACTTAGACATTTAGTTAATTGTTATTCGCAATGATAACAAAAAAAATTAGACGAATATATATTTCATGTATAAAAAGCGTGTGGGACTATGTTAATTAACTCAAAAACAACAAGAGCTAAGTTTCGGCTTTTATTCCTAGAGTGGGGGAAAGTTCTAATTTGTATGCAAATACAGATGAACGTACAATGGACTTTAATAATTCCTGTCTATAGAAGTCTAGATAATTTATTATAAGGACACTCCTGTCCAGAACCGCTGCGTGTGAAATTAGGATCTATCACGAAGCAGAAACTTTCTATGACAAGATAGGAGGCATTCCACTAGACGCTGTTAATGCTCCGCCCATTGTACGCGTACAACATAGCCCTTTGCATCAGGACACGGAAATTGTGCTTCCACTGAGAGAAGGAAACATGTCTGTATAATGGGTTTATTATATTACGTGTGATGCAGGTTATTTTACAAATGGTGTCAATAACAAATTGTAAAAACAACGTATTACTATAATTTTCTGTTCTTGTTTAAATTTATGAGCATCATGACTCCACGGCTACACGTAGCATCAAAATTTTGTTATACGCGAACTACATATAATTATAATTAGTAGACAGATAACATTTCAATCGATCCAATCAGATAATTTTTTGCATGATGTTACAAATGTTTGCAATTATCTGTTGTTGCTATATTTTGATTCTTTTTTTATAATTTTCACACTGCGACATAGTGACCAATAGATACGTTTTTTACTTATGCACATATGTATCTCATGAGAATCTTCAGTGTGAAACTTATTGTGATGTCTGCTGTGGTGCTGGTGATGGGGGTAGTATTGTGGCATAATTTGTTGTGTAATGTTCAAACACTGTGATTCAATGGAACTTTGTTTGATCGCTAAAATAAGATAGGAATGCCATGTTGTGTTCAGTTGTTCCTCTTGTTCATATTGTGTAGTATTTGCAGATTTATGTTGATGTCTAATATGTATGTTGTGTGTTTGTATATGAGTGGCGAAACTGGAATTTGGATGTACGTTTTTAATGGCCTGTGCAAATCACTACCTATGTAGAACTTGAACAGTCATTGCAAGTTACTATGTAGACACCAGAGATTAAAAGGTATGTGTTCCAATGTGTGGTTACGTTTTGTAAATATTTGTTGAATGTGTTGGAAGTTTAAATGTAACTTTGTAAATGAGTCTGCAGAAGGAAGATGAGGATGCAATTATTTTCAAATCCAAGTTATTGTAGTTTAGTAGTATATAATGTTGGTTTTGTTCACATGTGTCTATAGTTTTTAAGATATCTGTGGTTTCCCTGAGTTTGAGTTTCTTAAATAAGTTGTCCAAAATGAATATGTGCAGCCAGTTACTTCCAGAGAAGTCTAACATATGAGGATTGTTCAATAGAAACACGTTTGAACTGCGCAGTCGTGACTTCGTCGCCATGGCAACGGAATTCATATGTTTATATTGACTGTTCAAGCACTAGTGACGCATCTGTCAAAAATATTTGCAGTTTGCTCTTTTCAAAGCGTTGTGACTGGGTTGAATAATGGCATCTATGATAAAAAGTCCGTCCAAAGATAATCTGCGTTCCGTTATTCAGTTTTTGGCTGTTGAGAGACGTCAGCCAATGGAAATTTGTACGAGAATAAAAGCTGTATACGGTAACTATAGTTATTTTCATAAGGCAGTAGTTGAATGCCTCAACAAATTTTGACAAGAAAGAAAATCCACTAAAGATTTGGCCCGTCTCGGACCTGCACGTGTTGCAGCATCGGATGAAAATTTGGTGACAGCTGGAAACTGCTTTACTTATACTTGATCATCGGTTTGGGTTTCGAGTACATCATTCCACAATTGTAGCCTACAAGTACGCCAAATAGTGGATGCGATAATGACAACATTTGAGGAAGAAAGCTATTGTTCATCGGTGTTCCTTGATGTCAGCCGATAATTGCATAACGTTTGGAATCAGGGATTAATCTTTAAACTCAATAAACTTGTTTGAATCTGCGTAACAATCTTATAGCTATGTTTAGAAGTAAGACACTTTTGAGTACACCACAAAAATGCAACTACTAGTTTGTTTCTAATAAGAGCAGGAGTTCCCCAGGAAAGGGCTCTGGGTTCCATTCTGTATCTCATTTATACAGAAGATCTGCTAAGTAGGAATAATGTGATTACTGCTACATAAGCTGACGACATGCGATCATTGCTGTAAACAAAGACTACGTGGAAGCAACCATTTTACTACAGAATTTGCTACATGACATTAAAAAATGGGTGAAGAAGTGGAGAATGCAATTAAATGAAACTAACTCAGAACACATCACCTTTACAAAATGTCACGGGACATCACCAACTGTGAGATTAAATAACAAAGCTATTACGGAAGCCGTCTCTGTAAGATACTTTGGGTGTCCACCTAAACAAACAACTTATATCACGCAACCACGTTTGGATAAAAAAGAAACAACTGGACACCCAATTTTACAAGCATTATTGGGTCCTGAGCAGGAAATCGTTTCTGTCAATTCAAAACAACTGTGGGTTTACAATACTGTCTTCAAGCGTGTGTGGACATACGGCTTAGAGCTTTGGGAAACTGCATCTAAATCCAACATTACTATAATAGATAGCTTCCAGATCAAGGTGCTGAGTGCCAAAACAATACACTGTGGTTTGTAAGCAACAGAGACATCTATAGTGACCTCGACCTCCCCACAATCAGTGAAACCATTACGATGTTTACTGGAATATGTGAAACGGCTCGAAGATCACACAAATTCTCTAACCACAAATCTACTAGACAGCAGCCTTCAGATAAGACGATTAAAATTAACACTTCCACAGAAAAGATACATTGAACATACAAAGGCACTCCACTCCACTTCAGAATCCACCTTTGCAAACCACCTCATTGAAGCAAACCACACATACTAAACATATATCGACAATAACATGAACATTCTACACGTACAAACAAAAGGCCGAACACTAGACACTCTATAGACACTCTAGAACAATTGGAAATATACAAACACACATAAACAAATAAAAACGACATCCTAAACGAACAGACACAATTCAAATCACACGCATTATTCGATCATATCACACCCCACACTCACAACATCGATCTTTCGAAAATCGATTCCTTCGCCAACAAAAAGACGGACAGTGGTGCCAGCGGCAACCTCTGAAGAAGCTTTTTGAAAAGCGAAAACCGGTTCAGGTTATAAGGTAAAACATTTACGTTTTTACCCATAAAAATTTGTGTTCCGAGTCGGTAGTGGGATAATTATATTTAAAAATAATATTTTCACGAATGTAAGCAAATTAAAGAATTATGGATGGGCAATGGAATAGAGCAAAGTATAGTAAGCGTAGGTTATACGACAGAACACGACAAAATATATGTCTACAGTAAAACTTCGTGAGCCAAAACTAATAACAGCAAGATTAAAGTTTCACAGGGGATGTCTGATAATAGTAGGTGTGAGTGCTTTGTAGCAGTGTAAGAAGTATTGAAGAATTAGAGAGAGAAAGAGAGACGAAAACACATTCTCCTTAAATGTAGTTGTTTTCCTAGGAGAAGGTTATAAATTTCTTGTGGATTTCTTATCAAACCCTCTTGCTGTGTTCCAGTTATCATTTATATTTGGTTTTGTAACGAAATAACATTCGTCGTCTGTCCCTGTTTTCCAAGTCGTTCATATTGTATAGTGCTTTAAACATTTTATAGGTTGTAATTTGCTTGATTATTTTAAGCTCCAGGTAATTAAATCTTGAGAGTTCCCTACTCGTCTAAGGTAAGCTACTGTGGATATAATAAGAACTTTAAACCGCATCACTTAATTTACAGTTACCAATTTAAAATTTACAGAAAACTTAAAAAAGGCTCCTAAAAGAATACATTTGAGTCAAAACAAGTACATACTAAAGCAAATCATTATTTTTCTGTGTATGCTGATTTCTGTACATCGTTTGTATGTAGTAAGTTAGTATAGTAACCGGTTTGCAAAGTTACTTAATTCTTCAAGACATACTGATTGTATATATTCCATGGTTATTGTTCTGCAACTGTAACACAGTATGGCTATAGAATCACTGTAAAACTGGTATTCGAATCTAAACCGTATGCCTAGTACGCACATAATACTTAGTTCACATAAACCAAAAACAGAATACACAGTTTCCAAATCAGTTTTACCAGTGAGTTTCCAAATCAGTACACAGTCGTTTCATTGTGTATAAAAATTGTACCAGTTTTTGAAAACAACAAAATATGGTTTATCTTCTCCTAGTCCCTTTTTCTACCTTTCCTATAGAAAGGTCCTTCTACTTTTTGTATCGGAGCTGATATAATTGTGTTTCACTCGTTTTTAATATTTAATCATAAATATTAAAAAATTCAAAGAATACTCCTTTCTCTTGACCCATATCTGCAAAACAATTGCTCCTGACACACTTCACTTGTATGTCATTGAACATATCTCTTTTTTGTAACATATTCTACAATGTTTCTCTGTCTACTCTATCAAAAGCTTTCCCATAATCAACAAACAGCAAGTATATAGATTTGATTTTTAAATTCTATGTGCTTTTCAATCAACTATATAATTATAAATATGTTACCTGTAAAAGACCTTCCTCTTTTACTACGTATTTGTATTTTGTTACATTTGATAATCTTTGTGTTAGTATCTTTGAGTATATCTTGTATGCTGTGTTAAGTAATGATGTGCCTTTATAATTTTTACATTTTCTCCTTTCCCCTTTTTTGTATGTTACATTATCTTTCCTGCTTTACATGTACAAGGTAGTTTCTTTCCTCTCCAGCAGTTATTTATAACTTACAAAAACCTTTGATTGACATTGATCGACACGTCATTTCTATGTTTATTCCCTCTATCTACATCTTTGTAGTTTTTTGGCCACTTATGCTTTCTAATATCTTCAATTCTCGCGTTATCATTTTCTTCTTTGTAGGTTTCTGATGATTTTGTGTCCAAACTGTTGTGTCTTATGCATGTCGTCTTCTAACTCTGATGTTTCAGTTCTCTACACATTTCTCTAAATTTTTCGTTAACGTCTTATATTCTTGTTTGCTTTTTCTGACTTGTGCTGTGATAATGTTTTGTAGTTTTGATTTTTTCTTTCTCCTTAACAGCATCTTCTATTTCGACATTCCAGTGTCATAATCGTCTTTTGTTAGTTTTTGTAATTCGATACCTAAGGGATTCGAAAACTGCTTTGTATTCGATAATATTTTATAAGTGTATCCATTCACCATCCACAGTTCCACCGCTTTCTATCCTCTCCTCTCTCGAACGACATCGGCGCGGAGTTAACCGGAAGGAACGGCCGAAGAATAGAACCGGCGTTCTTGCATCTTCGCCCTCCAGTTCCGCGCTAGCGATGGATTTCGCTGGGCCGGCAGCCGACTCTACAACCGGTGCCGAAAGAAGAGGAGG
The DNA here is from genome assembly GCA_034769895.1 of Magicicada septendecula. NCBI lineage: Eukaryota > Metazoa > Arthropoda > Insecta > Hemiptera > Cicadidae > Magicicada > Magicicada septendecula. Next base: position 361,260,696 of record CM068369.1, read on the forward strand.
ACTGCAGTACGCCACGAACAGCGGGCGCAGCCGCCGAACATCTCAGCGCGGCACTACCAACATCAGCTTTCTCGCCACCAGGTCCTTTTTAGGGCCACCAAAAACACTAGAGTATACGATTGGCGCCATTTGTCATGCGGGAAGCCTTTTGTCAAATTGTTTTGACAATTTGGAAGCCGGTGACAATTGTTTACTCATTCAACTCAGTATGTTAAAGACGATGATATTAATACGTGTTACAATAAATAAAGATGTGTTACAAAGCATATTGTCATTTCCATTTACTGAAAGTATGTGTAGATAAGGCTAAACATAAGAATGAAACATACGAGTTGCGACAATGCCAGAGTTATATATGATAGGCGTTGATGTGACGATGCCCGTGGACCTAATTGTGAAATTAGCATTTATTATACTTTGCTTATTGGTTGTTTCATAAAATAATCTACGTGGCGATATACTTTTTCTTGTGGTGTTGACTGCGTAGCGGACGTCTTCGGGCTAATGGGAATAAATCATGCTACTCGCACTAACTGTACTATTGTATCGTATCATTATAAATAAAAATAATACAAATAAAATCAAATTCTTTACAATTATAAAACTATTACTGTACTTAAAAACATTACGCGAAGGGTGAGCTAATGTAAAATAATCATCGGTTCATACTATTTCATGTTGATCTATAAATTTCAAGATATAATTCACGGTACAAGCATTACAAGATACTAAGAAATATGCCCGAACCAGCGCACGTTATGGAGTTTATAGTATCCCCGGTAGTAAGTTAAATAAAATTTTACAACTTGAAAAATAACAGTTCTTCTTTTACCAAATTATGCGGGCCACTTATTATCTAGTATGCTACTTGGACGTTCAAAATTCATGACATGAATTTTATATAATTCATGTAAATTTTTGAATTTTACAGTGAACTGCTTGAATATTAACAGTTGTATAGGTTTCATCATTAAGAAATACAAACCCTAATATCTATAATATTTATACCTTGACACTCTAAATATTCTCTACAAAAGAATCCATAAAACCAAGTTGAAAAGTAGATACGTTTTAGAACGATATGTAAAGAGAGGTAAAAAGGCGGTAAAAATTAAGAGCGATATTTATTGACTATAATTTGTAATTAATTGGGGAAGCTAAACCTTATTAATAGAAATTTATTAAAACCTAATAACAGAAAATTTATTTAAACGTTATGAATAAGAAAAGGAATTGAAATTTTAAAAAATTCTATCAATTTAGGAAAAATTGTGCGTAAATCAAGTTTTTAATATTACAAAGTTTTAGATTAGGTAAATATTCAGTGTATTTCACTTAGTAGAATAAGTTTATTTTGAAAATACACATTTTATTTAGAATAATTTAGTCAGAAATGATGAAGGATAGTATAGTGGACATTCAAGCATTATTACAAATAAAAAGTATTTGCAATGAGTTTTGTTGAAATGTACGTCTGTTATCCAGGAACAGTATATATAGGGCTGAGTTTTAAATTACCACCCAGCAACCCATCACAACAATAGGCTCAACAAAATGGTAGACTGTTAGCGAACAATGTAACCATAGTACACTCTGGGGAACTGTTAACGCCCGGCAAAGGACAGAAAGCTTCCCTGGGAACACATTATATTGTTCTACAAACTTTGTTTCACGGAATTGTAATTGCACGTGCGTGTCTAACAAAAATATCAACCGAAATTTCAAAACTTCATAAAAAACATGCAAATTTAGACAGCAATCATGTCAAAATATTTATTATCGGAAAAAATATTACTTTTGTCGCAGTTTAATTAATTTCTACCTTTTATTTTAGAAAATAAAATATAGTCCTTTATGCTTGTTACGCGCCATTGTTTGTTAAAGCATTTTCACTAGGGAAACAAAGTGTATAAGCAACAAATATATAAATTTAAAAATATATAGTATAAAAAATAAAATATAGTCATTTATGTCTGTTACGCGCCGTTGTTTGTTAAAGCATTTTTACTAGGGAAACAGAATGTATAAGCAGGAAATATGTAAATTTAAAAATATATAAATGTGTATAAAAGTGACACACCGAATTAAACACACACACACACACACACACACACACACACACACACACACACACACACACACACACACACACACACACACACACACACACACACACACACACACACGGATACACACATTCATGTCGCAACACGGTGACACGACATCTTACTGTTATGACGGTCGCACGGATCGTCGTGTTGTACAATGGATACAGAATAATTGACACCAGATAAAGTCACTAACTACAAACTTAGTTACATTTAGAAGTAACAAAGACATTCCCACAAAATTTTAGACTAAATAATGTCTACCACATAGTACTTATACGTTCACACTACTAATCATCCAGAGTTTCTATATCCTTCCTGTGTGGCATATTAGTGACGCAACTGGCCTGGATGCCGGTAGAATAGTCGATCTCCGTCTGGCAAGGGCATCTCGATGGAACTAGATCGGTCCGTAATTCTGCCGCCGAACTACACGTGCAAAATACATAGAGATATTACAATAGAAGTGGGGAGCACGGTTCTGAATCGTCCACGCAAAAGAGAGAGACCGAGAATAACGGACCCTCGCCTTTCGTTTTCTCTCGACTCATGCGCACTGTGCGTTTATTTGAACGTGTATTACGAGCGCTGGGTATCTTCCCGTATACAACAACGTGTCAGAGAATAAGAAGTTTTGTTTCTTATACATTTTGACGCGTAGAGTACACACAATACTACACACCTTATTGTCAAGATATTATGTTTGACAACAAATAAAAGCAAGAATCTCCACGAATGCGAGTAACACAGCTTGACAAACACGCGTAACACAGCTGTTCACGTTCGAAAAGCCGTTAACCTTAGCGACGACCGGTTCGTCGCTTCCCGCGCATGCGTCATTAAACAAGGCGAGTTAGGGCTCTCTCATCTTCTCTCTCTGTTTAGCTGCTGGACGTTCTCACTTACGCGCGCTCCTATGTCTCCCCACCTCTATTGTAATACCTCTATGGCAAAATCTCACGTAGACATACATGATTCTAACTCCTCAGTGTAGGACTGTCCCCTGCTTAGTCCTGTTTGTCTTTAACTGGCAAATTATATTTGTTCGTTGCTTTTAGTTTGACTCTCCAATGCCCCATTTCAACTTCCAGAGTAGTTTCTCCATCACTCGCAGACACATCTTCTTCGTTGTTTAAATTAGCTATAAACGGACTCTTAAGCCGTGGTCAAAAGATGTTACCCTAGGGTGACCAAACGTCCCGGAAAACCGGGATTGTCCCGGTTTTTCATCATAACATACGGTGTCCCGAAAAATTGTTTCGGGACGCTCATAAGTTTTTGGAGATTTCGCTCGATTAAACGGAATACGACACGATAAATTAATACATTTTAGCGTATTTCTCTAACCCCCATAGTCCCACAGTAATCACAGTATCAATATTGATACACTGAAACAATAATTTATTTTGAGCGGTACTGTGGCTGGAGAGTAGTTGTATTGTTGTAACAGTTCCAGGTGTTGCAACTTGAGAAGAGTTATAAAAACTGTCCGATTGCCGCGCCACTTGCCACTGTCATTGTCAGAATAGTGTAGTTGTTGATGTTATGTCATACAAGCTGTACCGGTGGCTTCTCGTATTAGTCGTATTGTTGCCATTGAGTTGCAAAACGCAATGCCGAAACGTACCTGCAAATTCAGTGACAGTTATTGTAAGGAGTGGAATTTTATCAAGAAAGGTCGATTTGATTACGTGTTTTATTAGTATCAGTCATGGTGGGCGTTCTGACAGTTGATCACATCAAGTCAAAGAAACACATTAACAGATTGAGTGCACCGAGCTGTAGTAAAACTCTACAAAATTATTTTGTAAAACCTCGATCAAGTGAAGACACAAAAGTTCGAGCAGCCGAGCCTACACTAGCCTACCACACGGTAAAACATCACCAAACCTTTAGATCTAGTGATTGTACTAATAAGCTTAATAGCGTTATGTTTGATGATTCTTCCATTGCAAAAAAAACTAAAGTATCAGCCTTAGTAAAAGGAGTTATTGCTCCCCAGAGTTAAAAGGAACGCCTTGAGAACATCAAAAAGTCTTCTTTCTACGGGATATCCACTGATGCCAGCAATCATAAAGCTGCTAAAATATTTCCGTTTGTTTGTTTTTCGATATTAATGAAGGAATTCAGTCCAAACTTTTGAAGGTGAGTTCCCTACCTAATGAAACATCTGACGAAATTTCAACATTTTGTATGGATACTATTGAAATGTTTGATCTGGAAAAAATAAATGTGTGGCATTTTGTGGAGACAATACGAACACCAACTTTGGTGGTTTAAAAAGACAAGGCAAATGTAACGTATTTACTAAATTAAAGACAACATTGCATGAAAACATTGAAGGGATAGGCTGCCCTGCACGTGTTTTACACAATTGCGTGCAGACATCTGCTGATAGTTTGAGCTGTGATGTTGAAACTATCATTGAGAAGGTATTCTCGTACTTTTCTATATACACAGTTAGAACAGAGAGGCTGAAGGAGTTTTGCGATTATGTAGGGACTGAATATATGAATGTAATGTGTCACTCGAAAACCCGCTGGTTATCACTATTTCCAGCAGTTGAACGAGTCATCAGGCTGTTTGAACCCTTAAAAGATTTTTTCCTAAATGAAGACAAAGCCCCCAAAATATTGGTTCAATTTTTCAGCAATCCTTTAAGTGAAGCCTACTTATGGTTCATTCACAGCCAGCTTAGCACTTTGCAGCATGGAATAAAGGAAATTGAGGGGAGCACGAAAAGTGTAGTAGAGGTAAAGGATGTCCTGAAAAATACTCTTGAAACTGTTACTAAGAGAAAAGAGCAGCAGTTCATTTCTTTTAATGTTAAATCTGTTCTTAAAAGAGCAGAAGTAACACAATCAGCAGAAAAGGACTTTAAAGAAGAAGTTGACAAATTTTATGACACTTGTATAGAATATCTGAGCATGTGGAGCACCTCATATTCACCATTATTGTCGGTGTTTGATTGGATGTTATTGAAGAGAGTGCCAAAATGGGAAATTGTTGAAGAGACAGTTTCTTATTTGAAGGGGAAAAAAATTGAAATCGATGACTCCATTCTCTTTGATCAATTCGGGATATTGACAAATTTCGTTGAAGAAAATCTTCACAAGTAGAATGATGAAAACGAAGCACCACTGCAGTGTCATGAGAAGTGGGTGAGTTTTTTTAAAAGCTGTGACCATCTTCAGCAGTACTCTGAGATGGTAATAATTGCAAGGTATTTGTTTGCAATACCAGCCCATAATGCCAATGTAGAAAGAATATTTTCGTTCATGAATATCCAGTGGACTGATGAAAGGAACAGAATGGAGGTGGACTCTCTTGAAGCAATCCTACAGATCCTGTACAACTACAAAATCGACTGTGTAAAATTTTACCACTACGTCTCAAAGAACAAAGTCATGATCAAGAAGGCTGGAAGCAATGAAAAATACCCGTTTCTCCAAGGACAATCAACCCCATCTACAAGCGCTCAGTAATAGTTAAAGCTTATGTTAATTTTACTTTATTAAAAATTTCATGGCTATAATATTTTGAAAAATCATAATAAATTTGTTTTTTATTATGTATATTAAATATCATTAATTAAACAGATACTGTAGAAATAAATCAGAGTAAATTTGTTTTTATCCTTTTTACTAATAGTAAATAGGCTATCATCGGGTTAACAAAATGTATTAACAAAACATTAATATTAAAAATTAAAAAAATTAAAAAACCTGGGTACATTTGGGGGGGGGTCCATTGGAGCCCGGCTGGTTGTGTCCCGGTTTTCTCCGAAAATGATTTGGTCACCCAAATGTTACCCAAAAGTAGGTTACCTGAGTACTGGGGTTAATTGGCGAATAGCTTCCAAACTATCCCTGACAACAAATATGTCCGCCAATGGTGGAATCGAAACGTTTGTCGTTAACAACTTTCGCCCGGCTATAACTAATTTGAACAATGTTGACACCGGCCATCAGTGTTAAATATTCCCCTTCTTCGATTCCATTTTGCTTTTCCATTCGGCTTCCTCTTTTTGCGTAACGTCCCCTTCACAACTTCTTCCTCTTCTTCTTCTTCGTTACGACTTAGACTGTTTAGTTTGTTCCGGTTCCAAACTGTTCAAACCATCTCTTCTCGGGTCGTCCCAGGCTTCTCTTCGCTTTCGGCTGATACAATAAGGCTACCTTGGGAAATCTGTCACTGCCCATTCTGCTAAAGTGTTGTTTTCAGGCTTCTCTATACTTAGTGATGATTCCGTTTACTTCTTCAACTTTCAGTTCCTCTCTTATCTGATTGTTTCTTTTCATATCTAATTTTGTGTACTCAGCTATTATAACATCTTAACTTGTGTTATAACGTAGGAACCCGCATTAATTGGTTCTGCCAATTATACAGGCTGCCTTCGTTGTGACGAGCTGAAAATTAATCACAACACCTAAACAATTAATATAAAAGGATACTGGGAAGGTGGGAAGGGGAGACTGTTGATTTATGCACTCAGTTTAGTTGGTACTAAAGATGACATCTCTTTATTACATAATGAGATTAATTTCTCTATTTAAAGTTCTCAACATATATGGTTCAACAGCTTACAGTTTACAAGATGATTATATATTTTATTCTTTCACAAGGGCCCTCAAAATAAGATGTACATCAATTTAATTTATTCCACGGATCCGGGATTGAATATAGTATGTTAATAATGGTCACCTCGCCATATACAATCTTGAAAATTGTGCCATTTGAAGAATGGACTTTATTAATCTTTTTAAAACAAAATCTTTCAGTTTAAACTTTTACTCTGTTACTACAAACAGTTTTATTAGATTACAGACTACATGTTACATATAATGTCTGTCTTTTAAAGTCTTAAAGTGGTGAGTTAAATTGTCTTTTGTTGGTTATAATTTTAGTATTTCATAACCATGGAAGACAAGCCTCCATGTCACCTGTGTTTTCTGTAGTTGATGCAGATTTGGTTCTTCGGTCCTCGGTGTGTTTCCTGAAGGTCTGTCGTTACCTTAGTATCCGGTGAAGGTGAAGTTCCTGAAGTATGTTAAATCATTTTGGGTGTGGTACTCTCTTCTTAGATGACTGTAGTAATTCTTGTAGTTAGAATAAATAAAGCGAAAGTTTGTTTCACTGGTATTCACTTTACATGATTATTTATTAGTTGAATTTCACCTCATGGTTCTAGTACTGTATACATTACATAGTTTCTTATTTAAGAATTGATAGAGATGTCATCGGCGCACGATTTAGTTATTTAAATATTCTTTACCGAACATTCACATATTTGTATTCGGGTCGCGAACCAACGCTGTGCGCAGCTTACGGCGTGAGCGCTCCATTGCAAGTGGGCAAATAGTTAAGGGGTAAGAGTAGTAATCTCGCGACATTTACTATTCAGCATAAAAGTAGTTCCATGTTCCTTCTTTATTTAAAGGATTAAAGTATGACTATTTAATTAAACAGAGATATTCTTAGTTACAGACGTAATTAAAGTACATTACAGTGGTCTTGTTTAATTATTTAAATAAGGTCAAATTTACAAGTATATTTAGTTTGTTTAGGGGTCGGAAATCAGGTTAATTCTGGTTAGCGCATGTCTATGCAGGATTAATTAACAAGGTTTACCCTTTCTGTACAATCGTATTCTTTTTTAGTTTATTATTACAACTCTTTATTAAATATTATTATTATTAAATGATAGCAATAAGATTTAGTTTAAATGTGCGATTTTATTAAAAATTTAAAATTTCTCAGCCTACACATTACCTATTTCTTAATTACCATTTTTTTTTATTAATGAAATCGTCACATACTCCGCCGCTTAAAGAACAGACTCCGGCTTATTTGGTCAGCAATGTACCGGGAGTATGCTTGGGGATTACCGTGTGAAATTTCTCTCACCCGTTTTTCTCTGTATGTAATTAAGAGCAGCATAAGTCACTCTCGACTTGCTTATTCTTACTATCTATATCTATATATATAATACCTTACAGACTAATTCTAATACTACATAAAATTCACACATTATAAAACACATTGTAAACTTTCTAAATTTTCTTAACTCTACTACTTATGACTACTACCGGATTTTTCTTTAGTTGTGAGTTATTCTTGTTATAGAATTACTCCTTAAGTAATTTGTTACTTAATTATTCCTCATATTTGATGTCAGCTGACTTCTCACTTTGCTCTACTTTCGATGAATAGGATTCAAGGTTGATCAGGCCTCGTACCTATTTATACGATTAGGTAGCCAAATGTTACTCAAGTATTCTTTTGGAGTTGGGTACACAACATATACCTTTTTTTACATTTATTTAGCTCGCACTCTACCATTTCCTTCTTTGTGATAACGTTTTATCTGCGAAATATGTGTCCTTCGTACATATTTTTGAGTAGAGGGTTCGTACAGGGCTACAGTTACTGGAGTTAAGTATTTGTGAATTTGATAAGGACCGCACCATCGGTATGATAGCTTGGAAGTTGTCTTATCGATTGCACTACTCGTAGGGTGTGTTTTATACATTACTAACTCACCGATTTGGTACTTTACTTCATTATTATTATTATTTCGCTAAGTTTGCTCGTAAATTAGCGCGCGCTTCTTTCCAGATTTTCTTAATATTTTTATCCCTAATTTCAAGGGGTAACAACTCATGTATTTTCCACTTAGTGGATAATGGGTGGTTAGGTTTATATTTGAACAATAATTCGAATGGGGTAGACTTATGTCCTTCATGATATGCTGAATTAAAGGCGAATTGTATCCAGGATAGGTTCTGGTCCCAAGACGTATGATCGTTTGCATGGTAGGCTATTAAAGCAGATTTTAGGTTTCGCAAATACCTTTCAGCTATATTTCCTTGCGGACGATACTCTGTAGTGGTAACGTGGTCTATTCCTAATTTGAAACACATGTTCCTGAATTCCTTAGACTTAAACTGTGGTCCGTTATCCGACACTAGATGGACTGGAGTACCGAATTCTTTAAATAATCTATGCTGTAAAATACTTACTGTGGTTGAAGCTAATGCTCGCCACATGGGGTACATCCAGACGAATTTGCTGAAAGAATCTACGCAAATTAGTAACATTGTATTTCCTGATTTAGAACGCGGGTAGGGTCCTGAAAAGTCTAAATAAATTTTGGAGAACGGGGTAGCAGGAATTTCTGAGATTAATTGACTTATTTGACTGTTTCTCGCTGGTTTGCTGAGTGCACACAACTTACATCTTTTCATGAAATTAGCGATCTCACTGTTCATATTTTCCCAGTGATATTCTTTACGAATTCGATGTATGGTTTTATTTATTCCCATATGTGCTCCAATGGGGGAAGAGTGATAGTATTCCATCAGCATAGGTTTAATAATATCAGGGGCGATTATTCGTAAATATTTTCCGTTCGCTATTCTACAACATAACACTCTCTTACTAAATATGTATTTCTCTGACTTATTTCCTTTATCGAGTTGTTCAATAATTGGTCTCAAACGTGGGTCTTGTTGTTGATACTGGGCTAAGTCCATAAATGCAAGAAGAAATTCGGTAATTAAGGTATTGATAATCGGCGTTTCTCTACTCTTGTTTTCGTAAGTATTACTACTCGGCTGGAACATACGTGACAGTGTATCGGCAACTACGTTTCGGGTGCCTCTAATATGTTGTACTTTGAATTTAAAACAATTTAATCTTAATACCCATCTTCCGATACGACCTAACTGTTTTGGGTGATTGAGTAGCCAAGATAATGCTTGATTATCTGTTTCTAACAAAAACTCTTTATGTTCTAAAAAGGGTTTGAACTCTCAAAAGCGGAAACGATAGCTAAACATTCTAATTCGTATGCGGAGTATTTCTTTTCTTGGTCTGTCAGGGTGCGTGAAGCGTAACTAATAGGTAATCTAGAGTTATCTACTTCCTGATATATTACTGCACCTAGGGCTACACTTGAACTGTCTGCACTACAAACGGTTTTGTAAAATCGGCTAATTGTAGTACGGGGGGTGATATGATGCTTTCTTTTAATTTCTCGAATGCGGTTTGGTGTTGCTCATTCCACTCAAATTTAACTCCCTTCTTCCTTAAGGTATTTAGCGGTGCTGCAATTTCGGCTAGATGTGGAATATACTTGTGGAAGTAATTTATCATTCCTAAAAATCGGGCTATTCTTTTCGCATCTCGCGGTGGTAAAAATTCTCTTATAGCACGGGTTCGCTCGGGGTCTATGCTTACCTTTCCGTTGGCTTTTACGATGTGACCTAAAAATGAAAATTGTGTGACAGCAAAATTTACTTTACTGGGGTTTACGGTTAATCCAGCTTTCTCTAATCGGGATAGTACTTCACGTAGATGTTTAAGATGTTGCTCAATTGACTCGCTGTAGATAACGATGTCATCCAAGTAGTGGTACACATATTTAAATTTTATGTCATGAAATAATTTTTCTAATAATCTGCTACATACAGAATTACCTTGGGATATACCAAAGGGTACCCTCGTAAATTGGTACAGGTTGAAAGGGACGGCAAATGCGGTTAGACGTTTTGTTTCTTCCGAAAGGGGTATTTGATGAAATGCCTGATTTAAATCCATAATGGTAAAAATTTTTGCTTTCGTAAAATAATGAAAAGCACTGTGGATGTCGGGAAGCGGTATAGATTCAAATTCTATCCGTTTATTTAGTTGTCTGTAGTCCACAACTAATCTATGTTTGTCGTTACTTTTGGGTACTAAAAACGCGGGTGATGAATAAGATGACGTAGAGGGTTCGATGACTCCTTGTTCTAACAATTTGTTAATTTGGTTCCTCATTACTTCCATTTTTGGAGGTGATAACGTGTATGGGGCTAAACGTATTACTTTATTGTCGCTCAAATTTATTTTGTACTCTATTAGGTTCGTCAGTCCTAACTTTGGGGTGAGGACATTGGAGAATTGTTTTATTAAAGTCTGTATGTTCCGTCTATCTTTACTTTCCAGATGACCTAATTCAGATTCGTGATGTTTTAGATGTGTAGATGTAGTGCTAGTACTCTCTCTGTTATTTGCATTATCATCCAAGTTATATTTTCGTGAACCATCGAATCCAAAATAAAATTTCTTATCGTGAATATCCAGAATTATTCCTGTTTTACTGATAAAATCAGCTCCCAATATTAACTCGGGTCCTAACTCGTCTCATACCAACATTGGAAAATACCACGTTAGATTTTTAATTTTTACTTTAAACGTGATGATAAGTTTTATCATTAAGTTTTGTTTATTAGCTGTAGCGCACCTAATATTTACTGATTGACTGCGTTTAACTAAATTGTGTTTAAATAATTTATTGGGTAGCTCTTGACTAATTAAACTTCGCGTTGATCCGGAATCAATCAATCCGAGGGTGGATGTAACACCAAGGTCAACTTGTATATACGGTAGTTGACACTTACTGAAATCACATTTATTAATAGCGTTACATTTATCGATAAATTTTCTAACATAGGGGTCTAATTTTCTTTTGTTATTATTATTTCGTTTTAATTTGTTGTCTCTCAGGGGTTTACCTGTTTTCACGATGCTGCGGAAGACACAGGGTTTCGGATCTCCCCGCCTTATATGTTTTTTGGATAATGAGTTTTCTGATTGTACCGTTTCCGTTTACAGTTTCTACTGAGGTGTCCAGGTTTTCCGCAGTTATAGCATACATATACTTTACGTGGGGTCTCACTGGTTTTCTGTCGAGGTTGAGGCTCCTTGGACTTACCATGGCCATGAACATAGGTTGGTCGCCGAAATGGTCGTATTTCTCGTAGAGTTCTTGCATCTGAGACTAGGGCTTGCGTTTCCTTTCTATGTGGTATTGTGGATACCGATGATGGTCTGTGCTATCTGCGTACCATACATTTGAAGAGTGAATACTACATTGTTCAAGGTCAGCGAAAGTGTGGGGTCTACTTATTAGTGCTAAACGGGAGCGTTCTTCAGGAGATAAGCCTACTAGAATAGTATCGACCAATTGTTTCTCACTCCAATCGACTTGCAGTAGTCGTGAAGATTCTCTGATGTCTGCAATGTAGTGTGCCAGTCTTTCATGGGCGCCTTGTACTCGAAGTACGGTATTTCTTTTAATCTCCTCGTAAATTCCCGTGGGGATAAAATATTTGATTATGGTAGTATGAAGTTCTTCTACTGGAAGAGTCGAGTTTAATGATTCTAGTACACGATCTCGTAATGGTGGTTTACATTTGGGTAGGATTACTTGCAGTATTTGCCAATCGTTCAATTGTTGTAGATCTTTTATTTGCAGTAGGTATCTGATCAAATTCAACAGTTTCGTTATACTTAAGCCATCGGTGTAAGGAATTTCATTAATTATTTTCTCTACTGGGTGGGTAATCTTTCCGTAGAGGTCTACATTAAAATTTATATTTGGTATACATTTCGAAGGATTGGTGGTTGCATTAGGAGTTGTAATCGCATATCGACTAGTGCGGATATGGTGACCATTAGGCTGTAGGGGTTCTGATATAGTTCGGGTATTTAATTCTCTACTAGGTAACTGTTCATGAGTCGGTTGTATCTTCGATACGGTGGGTGATTCGTGGTTCGAGGTGGAGGGAGGGTGTTCTAAAGTAGGGGATTGAACTGGGGAAATATATAATTTTTGTAAGTAGTGCTAAATTTCCTCCATTCTAGATGAGTCTGACTTTCGTCGTAAGTCGTTGATAATTATGGGTAATTGGCGTAATGCCTCGTCCGCAAATTTCTGCACATCGGCCGGGATTACGGTGACGTCGGGCCAGCTTAATAAACTGTTCAACCGGCGGGTTAAATGTTCTATTCGTTGCGTGACGCGCAATATTACAGTAGGTGATTTTTCGTCCTGAAGGTTCTGAGATGATAACGTCAGTTCCCTATACTTCGCATAACAGGTTTCTCGTTCGCCGTCATAATCGAGTTCACGCAATCTATCTAACTGCGAGGGTATATCTGATCTGGTTTCGCGTAATGATTTTCGTAATTCAGACACTGTTACATTCACGTGTTTTAAACCGCGTAAAATTGCTTCGTAGCACAGCTCATCTTTTAATAATAGATCAGGATTAAATTCAGCCATTTTTGAAATGTGAGTGGCTATAAATAATTATTCTACTATTTGCATTAAATACTATAAAACGCTTTCTTTTTTTTGTTATACACAAGAAAAATAAAAATATAAATCAATTGTATTCTTACTCTTTTTTTTTACAAATAAACAATTAAAATGTGAACTATTATCATTTTTACATATGTAGAAAGAGAGAAATCTCACACAGGCTTCAATATACGTACGACAAAGGGGGAATCTTCGGTTACTAAACACAGGAAAATACACGCTTCTTATAACAATAGAACTAACAAAGAGGGTGACGTATTGTCTAACTCAATTTGCGGGAGGGCAACTATGACAGTTTTACACAGGCGGCAACAGGATATTTACCTGTCCGAGTTTGTCGTCAGATTGACACGTTGATGAATGAAATTTTTGGACAAGTACCTACATGGTTTTGTTTACGTGGGTCAATATGTTGATATAAGTTTACACATATTATATTTACAATTAACGTTACCTATACTATATTACTATAATAATAATTATGATTTTTATTTTATTTAAAATGTGCACACATAATAAAATACATGAGTGAATAGATCAACAGCTTGTGTGTGTGGAATATTGGGACACAATTACTTCTTTTTTTTTTTTTTTTTACAAAGGAGCAGCAAATTTAAATTTAATAAAGCAACAGCAGAATTAAGCAAAACAACAGCAGAGTGGCGCAATTTATAACATCTTAACTTGTGTTATAACGTAGGGAACCCGCATTAATTGGTTCTGCCAATTATACAGGCTGCCTTCGTTGTGACGAGCTGAAAATTCATCACAACACCTAAACAATTAATATAAAAGGATACTGGGAAGGTGGGAAGGGGAGACTGTTGATTTATGCACTCAGTTTAGTCGGTACTAAAGATGACATCTCTTTATTACATAATGAGATTAATTTCTCTATTTAAAGTTCTCAACATATATGGTTCAACAGCTTACAGTTTACAAGATGATTATATATTTTATTCTTTCACAAGGGCCCTCAAAATAAGATGTACATCAATTTAATTTATTCCACGGATCCGGGATTGAATATAGTATGTTAATAATGGTCACCTCGCCATATACAATCTTGAAAATTGTGCCATTTGAAGAATGGACTTTATTAATCTTTTTAAAACAAAATCTTTCAGTTTAAACTTTTACTCTGTTACTACAAACAGTTTTATTAGATTACAGACTACATGTTACATATAATGTCTGTCCTTTAAAGTCTTAAAGTGGTGAGTTAAATTGTCTTTTGTTGGTTATAATTTTAGTATTTCATAACCATGGAAGACAAGCCTCCATGTCACCTGTGTTTTCTGTAGTTGATGCAGATTTGGTTCTTCGGTCCTCGGTGTGTTTCCTGAAGGTCTGTCGTTACCTTAGTATCCGGTGAAGGTGAAGTTCCTGAAGCATGTTAAATCATTCTGGGTGTGGTACTCTCTTCTTAGATGACTGTAGTAATTCTTGTAGTTAGAATAAATAAAGCGAAAGTTTGTTTCACTGGTATTCACTTCACATGATTATTTATTAGTTGAATTTCACCTCATGGTTCTAGTACTGTATAAATTACATAGTTTCTTATTTAAGAATTGATAGAGATGTCATCGGCGCACGATTTAGTTATTTAAATATTCTTTACCGAACATTCACATATTTGTATTCGGGTCGCGAACCAACGCTGTGCGCAGCTTACGGCGTGAGCGCTCCATTGCAAGTGGGCAAATAGTTAAGGGGTGAGAGTAGTAATCTCGCGACATTTACTATTCAGCATAAAAGTAGTTCCATGTTCCTTCTTTATTTAAAGGATTAAAGTATGACTATTTAATTAAACAGAGATATTCTTAGTTACAGACGTAATTAAAGTACATTACAGTGGTCTTGTTTAATTATTTAAATAAGGACAAATTTACAAGTATATTTAGTTTGTTTAGGGGTCGGAAATCAGGTTAATTCTGGTTAGCGCATGTCTATGCAGGATTAATTAACAAGGTTTACCCTTTCTGTACAATCGTATTCTTTTTTAGTTTATTATTACAACTCTTTATTAAATATTATTATTATTAAATGATAGCAATAAGATTTAGTTTAAATGTGCGATTTTATTAAAAATTTAAAATTTCTCAGCCTACACATTACCTATTTCTTAAATACCATTTTTTTTTATTAATGAAATCGTCACACTATAGAACGCAAAAATTTCATTTCCGTATCCTAAATTATTGATATTTGTCTAGCAGAAATTGTCTACGTTTGTAAGCCATAATTAAGGGTAGGAACAGCCATGGTTTTTTATAATTTTATTATGGACTACTTCTTTGCCTTGTGTTTTAGAGCATGTCGGAGAGTTCTTGTTATCTATGTTATTAATTTTCCCATTAATATCTTCTTCGTTTTTAAATGAGAGCTTACAGCCTAAATAGCTAAATTCTAAGACTTGTTTTATAATTTTACCATACAAAAAAAAAGTTAGATCTAACTGACCATGTTCCTCTAAAAGCCATACATTTTGTTTTTCCTTTGTCAGATATTTCTATATTGAATTCTTTCGCAATGTTATTTAAGGAGTGGATCATCCTTTGATGGTCATCTTAATTGGTGGCAAATAAAATCTGGTCGTATGTAAACGTCAGAGTCTTAAGCATTTTGCCCGCAACGCTGATTTCTCCATTTACACTGTTTAAAGAAATCTTAACAATTCCATCCAAAACCAGGTTATAAAGAGCGGTTAAGATGGCAATCTTTTCTAACGCAACTTTTTATGATTCTGTAAAAAGCATCATCCTATCTCCAAACTTATTCGTTTCCTGTACGTCCAGTTCATCTATTATTCACTCTCTGACATTTTGGTTATTTGAAATCAATTCTTTCTTTCCAGAAGCATCTCCCACGGCCGCTTCCTTTAACGCAGGTACAAGCAATAGCATTTTCGCCACGATGGCATCACCTCTTTTGTTGTCAAACAATTTAGCTCTTTTTTGATCTGTTCTTGTCCCGTTTCAATATCTTCTCTGCATTGAGTGAGTCCTTCTACCTCCACCGTTATTTGCTTGATCAAATGGTCCGCAGATTCTTTAATTTCAGCAGTCCAGAACGTCATCCTCTCTTGACCAACTTCAGAACATTCTGTCTCAAGTATAGAACAAACCCATAGGCATTTACAATTTCCTTACCACGTCATCGACAATGTCTGCAACGAGCATTTGGTGGTTGAATTCGAGGAAACAGAGACGTACTTGACAGCTTCAAAACAGAAGCCGTGAACAAGACCGTCTGAGCTAGTCTGGTTATGTGCTATTGTCATCATTCGTGGCAATTCACTACCTCAAATACTGTTAATAAAGATAATGAGAGTAATCGACGTCCGCAAGTCCTAAGATATTTGAGGGTAGGCTAATCTTTTCGGTCGGTGAAATCAGCTTCAAACTTATGAAGGTATTCCCTGGAACGCTGTCGACGCACTTTAAGTTGAACACGGTACACATTGCACAGATACTGGTCACCGTACCGTAATTCCATAGCTTTTGTTAATTCAGAATAGGTGTTCTGGCTGTAAGATGGCACCTTCTGCAATAGTTCTGCTGCAGGTAATTTTAAAACAAGAATGAGTGCAAGGCTGTTTTCTTCTTCTCTCGATTTATTTAACCGAGCGGAAGCTTCAAATTGACAAAGATACGCTGCCTAATGAGTGCTTCCCTCGAACGATGGGGTCTTCCGTAAACTGGCCCTGCTTTTCATTCGTCCTTTTTTTTTATCTTTTTCAGAGCTTCTTATTGACCTTGTCTTGTTAACTGTTCCTTTCATTAATTTATCGATTTCAAGTTAAATTTGTTACATTTGTAATCACATTTTCTGTAGTCTACTTGTAATATTTGTTTCTATACTTGACTCAGTTTTTTTCTATTTCAGATATTCTGTCAGCTTGTTTGCTGCGCTCACCCCGTAACAGACAAAATTTTTCAGTGGTATCCTCTTGTTTGAAAGCCTTAATGCCTCCTGCTTCAAGGTTAAATATTTTTTTGCCGTTTATCTGCTATTTTATTTTTACACGTGTTTCGTCCTGTTGTTTTACTGATTCTTCTAATATCCGTCGGCTTTGTTCGTATTCCTCTTCGATCCAAACACGTAATGATCCTATCCAAGCCAATTTTTGACTTTTATACATTTTTATATCACTAATCACGCATACCAAGATTTTTTACGGTGTCACTTTTCCCTGGTTTCCAGTATTAAAGGTCCTATACCTCGTTCTGATAAGAATGTCAAGATGGTCCCACGGATCGTCGTGCAATATTGTGGAAACAAAATAACTGACACCACGCGAACAGTTAGAAATAACAAAGAGACTTATAAAAATCCCTCAAACTAAATAATAACCAACACAGTAACTCTACAACAATAAATGTTGCACAGTTTTGCACTAAGTACTCGCTTTACACTAGGCCGCGAGTCAAAATCCTAAAACTGTAACTAATTCCGCTTCTAAGTACTCGTATTTATATTCAGTACTTATACCCCCGCCTGTATGGCGTAGTTGTTACGCAACTGGCCTGAATGCCAGTAGAATAGTGGAGCTGTCGTTTTGAAGGCGCATCTGCTGCATAATTCTGCTGCTCTACTACACGTGTAAAGCGTCACGTAGCCATAATCTCCATCTCCATCTCAACAAAGCAGTGTGTTGGCACTTTCCGTCGAACTACTGGCGGTGAATATAAGAACAGGTGAATAACGTAACGAAAGCAAACTAACAAACATAAAGCACTGTGCCGAGTTTTGGAATACTCGGCCATTTTCCTAGTTAATTATATGTCGGTCATTGCGGGGGTT
This sequence comes from Magicicada septendecula, assembly GCA_034769895.1. NCBI lineage: Eukaryota > Metazoa > Arthropoda > Insecta > Hemiptera > Cicadidae > Magicicada > Magicicada septendecula. The sequence continues at coordinate 361,278,759 of CM068369.1, forward strand.
TGTGATTTAATTATTTGAGCGAAGTATGAGCCGTTATCTGCATGTCTCGTTCGCGATCCGTGCGCGCTCTAGGCGGGAGTGATAGAGATATTTTTCTTGTGACTACGGAGTTCAGTTTTCGTCAGGCAGCCGAACACGAAACACTTCCAATTTCTCCCGGCGGCCATCAGTTTGATTTTGTTCTCTACTATTAACCATCATGACTAGATAATCGACTAAGCGACTCTTCGGTAAGTCTGTTAAAAGTAACTTATTTATTATTTAAGAAAAGAATAGTTATTTAGCTTAAAGTAATGCCGATGCAATGCGATATAAATACGAAAGTCACCACGTGGCGAGTGCGAGTTAAACTCTGTGTATGCATGCCTTGAAAGTTAACACTGGCTGAGCTAAAGCATTTATAAAGTAATTATAGCTGTGTATTTTTCCTAATTATATCATAATAATTTCTTTATAATCATAGGGGGGCATAAGAGAATGTTTTATGCACTAAATGTAGAGGTATATGAACTGTATATGTTTTATGAACCTGTTTAAGTTTGCAACTCATCTCGATATTGTAATAAGGGTTTATTAAGTTGACGAACTGTCCATAAATACTAGTAATTTTAATTCTAAAATTTTCTACTGAAGGTAACTTCTGTGCTTTCTTAAAAATTGCATATTTTCTTTTAATCTGAGCATGTGGTAGTGTGTGATTTTGCTGGAGTCATGAATATTAGGGGGATCGTGAATTGGGTAACAGTAAGTAATTGTCAATATATATAATTGTTCAGGGTTCCCGACCTAAGACGATCTCGATCCACTCCAGCGGGTGGCCGAACGTCTGCCACCAATGACATTACACGAATAATTCTCCGTCTGTGCCGTCGGGAGGAAGAAATGGACAATACACCAGGTTTTGTGCCGGATTTCACAGGTGACATTTAACCCATTTATCTATATTTTGGCCTCTACAATGTAGAACACCGTATTCTCTTCCTGGAATTTCTCCAATTAAAGTTGTTGGGACACAAGTCCAGCGAGACTATATGTGCTTTTAAATTTTGTCAGTATATTTTATTAAGGCTTATGCCCCCTTAGTAAGTGTGAGCCCGGACGGGGTCATGCGCTACCGAATTTTGCTGAGAAATTTTCTTTAAGGGTAAAAGTGTGGGTGACTTAAGTTTACTGATTTGTAGGGGGTGAATTATGCTTACATTGATTAAGGGTATTCATAGCTATATGGGTTTCGTTTTTTTTGTAGATTTAAAGGTTTGGGGTGGTGCTGTAACCTGTGGACGTCACCCGCTGGTGCCGTTAGTACAGGTCTATAGCATGTTTTAGGTTGCTGAAACTGGTGGTGCGCATGGCCTCGCCTGTGGCCAAGCCAACACTGTAGAAACAACTCAAACGTGTTTTATTAGGGGCTGATGTTATAAAGTTTTTTTAATTAAAATGGTCTTTATATATATATATTTTATAAAATTATATTAATTCAGTAATATTTCAATATAAGTGAATTTCATTCAGTTCTTTACTGCCATAGCCAGTGTACTACTAGGTAAATTGTTAATATGAGCACACTATTGGTTCAATCATAAACCATATTTTATATGTTTTATAAAAATTATTTTAACTCAGTAACAATTCAATATAAGTGAATTTCATTCAGTTCTTTTACTGCCATAGCCAGTGTACTACTAGTTAAATTGTTAATATGAGCACACTATTGGTTCAATCATAAACCATATTTTATATGTTTTATAAAAATTATATTAACTCAGTAACAATTCAATATAAGTGAAATTTCATTCAGTTCTTCTACTGCCATAGCCAGTGTACTACTGGTGCCGTTGTTAATATGAGTACACTATTGATTCTTACTGCTATTCATAAATTCTGTTATACCTTCGTACGGCCGTGCGCCCATGTTGACCTGGCCATGGCGCAGTCCTATCTGGGGGAGCCTTTCTAAAATTTTGAAATTTTGTGATAATTTCTTTGGTTGCAAGCAGTCATAACTGGACTGGTTTATGGTTTGGGTTTATGAAGGTTTATGTAGGCTGGGTACCTTACCCTTTTACAGTATTTTGGGATGGGGATCTAGGTCACTGATACTGAAGATGCTATTCTTCGGTGGCATGGTTAAATGTTTCTGAGCTGCCTGCCAGGTGAACATGTGTGTAGTATATATATATATATATATATATGTGTGTGCATATCGATATGTGTCCGCCATGTGTATTTATGTAACTATTTATTTGTGTGTAATTATGTGTGCATATTGATTGATGTTATAGTTATTTATATTTGGGGAGGTGTTATTACGCTGATGTCTACATGTAAGGAGTTATTATTATGCTGATGTCTACATGTAATTTAATTTGATGAAAGGATACTTGCATGTTAGTTGAAATAGCTAAATAAAATTGTTATTGTTGTTTAACAACGAGTTTAATTGCAAGTCCCATCATACCGGACCCAGCGCAGTTTTGGCTTCCCTAGGCTCTGGCCTAGTTTTAAATAACCAGTGGCCCCTCTTTCAAAAAAAAAAAATAAAAAAAAAAAGGTTTTTTTTTAATAAAGTCTAAAAGTTGAAAGAGGGGTTACAAATGGTAGCAGAGCGCGATCGATTCTTTGGTCGAACCCTTGGGTCCTGTGGTGTGACGGGGCTTGCAAGCTCGGAAATAGTTTGGAAAGAACATCAAACATCAGCAATATTTGAAAATGAAAATAATTGGTAGATGCTATGGGATTTCAATTGTAAACCTGGTGCCGCCACGTGGCATGCGTTTTAGTTGGGAGTTTTATTATTGTTGAGATTAGACCTTACCGGAGAGCGCGGGGGTGTTGCCGGGAGAATGGCTGTCTGTTATATAAATAGTTATGAAGTAATAGCGCGAGAGGTTAACGGGATGCGGTATGGCCTGACCGGAAGTCGGTACTGTCATTGACCCGACTTAGTCATGGAAGTTATAATAAATGTCTTGTTGAATTGTTGTATGTTGTGGTAGTTGTTCAGTGGTGTGGATTGTATGTTAATGTTAGTGTCTGATGTCTTTTCTTCTTTGAGTATGGCGGCTGACGGAGAGTTGGTTCTGGAGTGGATCGGGTTTTCGCAGCGCTAGGGAACCCGGGGGTCTACTCAAAGGAAGTACAGTACTTGGGTTTTTCCTAAATGTTTGTTAATATGTTTTTGTAGGTTATGTTTGTGTTAGGTGTTTAGTGGGGATTTGTTTTATGATTGTTTGTTTTGTTGAATTGTGCAATTCTGGCGGCGGTATGCTATCAGGAATTGCCCCACCCGCTTACAGGCGTTCTCCAGAAATTTCCGGTTGTGAATGGATTTGATGAGGACCGGCTGCTGGTTTTCTTGGACCTGGTCCTGCAGGTGGCAGATTTCCCGGGGGTGTCCGATGGGGAGGTCTTGTATCTTATATACCCGTATTGCCGGAGTACGTTGGCTGATCTGGTCACCAAGGCCCTGCGTCGGGGTGACAGTGTTGATGCTTTCCATGGGGAGGTGTTGAACTTCTTCCTACCCATTCGACGACGCGCCAAGCTTGAGTCGGAAAGATTCTATCGCCCACAGGCCTACGGAGAGGCGTTAGGAGACTTCGTGCGCGATATACGGAAAGCTGCCCGAGTGTTAAGATTGGGGTTGCCAGAGACGGAAGTTATACAAGCGATTTTAGAAGGACTGACTCCCCAGGAGAGATCTCGTTTGGCATTCGCGGACCGTCCACGTTGTTTTGCGGACCTTGAGCGACTGTGTGTCCTTTCAGGAACGGTCAAGGAGGTTGACGAGTACCGGGGAAAAGAGGCTACCGATGTCCAATACTCCAGTGGTTCATTAGGAAGAGCCAAAGAAGACAAATATGGTGGTTGGAGGAGAACCCAAGAGACAGTCAGAAAAACTGAATATTCCGGAAGTAATGGAGGCTACAAAGGGGTGGCAAGTGAGAAGACGGTAACAACGGCTACAGCACACAAAACAAAGAAGTATGAAATTAACAGGGGAAGAAGAAATTATGTTAGTAAACAAACAGCGGCAAGTAGGGAGCCGGTAGAAAGTTATTCCTATTTGGAGAGTAAGGAAACTTTAAAGGTTCCAGAGGAAGTACCAGTGCATAATAGAGTTGTGGATGAAGCAGGTGAAGAGAAAGAAGAAAAGCGGAATAACTTCAGTGGATTAATACAAGACGACAAGAAAACGTCTGTTAATACTGTGTCAGTGAGGACGTCATGGTTGAATCCAGAGGCCGCAGAATTTGTTCCGGTATCTCCATCTCGGTTCGTGAGGGATCCAGATCCTGTAACATCATCATCGTCTACGCAGGGATGTGAGAAGTCACTCGAGAATGTCGCTTTACCATCGCCAGTAGAAATTAATTTAGTCATTGCACATGAACCTGGACAGCTGGATTCCAGGGTGGAAAATGTTGAGAACGTTGTAGTTGCTGAGAGTGGTGAAGGAGAGGAATCGAAGGAAGAGGCAGAAGAGCGATCTGCAGATGCTGCACAGGGAAGTATAGTTGTGGGTGTTAGAGAGACTGAAGAGTCTGAGTTTGCGGATGGACCCGGAGATGTCCAGGCTGCAAGTGTTTCTGAGGTTGCGGATGGACAAGGGGATGTCCATGCTGCAAGTGTGGTAGAAGTAGATGAGGTAGAAGTTGAGGAGAAATTTGGTGGCAGCGTTGTGGAGTGTGTGAGTGAGAATGATGTAGTGTGTGAAGATGTGCAGACGCCTTCTGTAGGTAGTGTTGAGGATTCCGAAGAACGAAAAGAAGTTTCAGGTAGACCAGGCGAGCAACTAGAGGAGGACGAGGAGGTGCAGTGTTCTGATGGTGGAAGTGGATGTGATGGCAATGATGTTGATGATGAACGTGTTGAGGAAAATGAGATTGGAGAAGAAGCTTGTGAAGCAACTGGTGACCAATGTGATGAAGAAATTGGTGAGGAGCTGAGGGAAGATGCGGTTGAAGATGGATCAGAGGAGCAACTGGAAGATGTTGAGGAGGTGCAGTGTCAGGATGTTGATTTGGATTATGTGGACGAAGAAGGGGAAATTGTAGAAAGGGAAGACATTGTAGCAGAGGAGTTAGACGACGAGCATAATCCAAAGCGGAGTGAAAGTATTGAGGTAAGTTGCCTTGATCCTGATTCCGAGGAAACAAATCAGTACAGCTCAACACGAAATAATCCCTCAGAGAGTGGTGTGCGAAAGGAACGAGTCACTAAAGTCCGTCACAGAAAAGTGAGAAGAAGCGGTTAACGGGTAGCGGGTAGATGTTCACCACACTCCCAGTGGTGTTGTCTACTTCAGGGTTGCGCCCCTGCCCACGCGAGCCTTGGTTTTCTCCCGTCATTCTCCTTTTCGGAGGGAACCATGCCCTTACCCTTAGTCCTAACTATTGACCGCCAAATGATCCTTGCCCCGTTTCATCTTCCCGATTTTCCTATCCCTCCCCTTAAAAAAAAAAACAAAATTATCAATAAGGAGTTAGAGAGACTTGCCGGAAGTGAGGGAAGTGAGTAGGTTGTGGCCTCGAGATTGTAAGTTCCCCTGTTTTGTTCTAAAAGTTAAAATGGAGAAGTTATGGCTGTTGTTTCGTTATTTATAGTAATGGAATTGTTTGTTGATCGTTGTAGGGTCGCATGGGGAATGGACGCAGTTGTGAGGTGCATCTGTTCTCCTGGGAGCCATGACTGATGGGAAAACCGATAACAACTTGAGTATGGTATATAAGGATGGTACACTGCAGGGTACCACTGAGTTCCAATTGGGGCAACCATGTTGCCCTTTTGGAGTGGGGGTGTGCCGAGTTTTGGAATACTCGGCCATTTTCCTAGTTAATTATATGTCGGTCATTGCGGGGGTTTGTGATTTAATTATTTGAGCGAAGTATGGCCGTTATCTGCATGTCTCGTTCGCGATCCGTGCGCGCTCTAGGCGGGAGTGATAGAGATATTTTTCTTGTGACTACGGAGTTCAGTTTTCGTCAGGCAGCCGAACACGAAACACTTCCAATTTCTCCCGGCGGCCATCAGTTTGATTTTGTTCTCTACTATTAACCATCATGACTAGATAATCGACTAAGCGACTCTTCGGTAAGTCTGTTAAAAGTAACTTATTTATTATTTAAGAAAAGAATAGTTATTTAGCTTAAAGTAATGCCGATGCAATGCGATATAAATACGAAAGTCACCACGTGGCGAGTGCGAGTTAAACTCTGTGTATGCATGCCTTGAAAGTTAACACTGGCTGAGCTAAAGCATTTATAAAGTAATTATAGCTGTGTATTTTTCCTAATTATATCATAATAATTTCTTTATAATCATAGGGGGGCATAAGAGAATGTTTTATGCACTAAATGTAGAGGTATATGAACTGTATATGTTTTATGAACCTGTTTAAGTTTGCAACTCATCTCGATATTGTAATAAGGGTTTATTAAGTTGACGAACTGTCCATAAATACTAGTAATTTTAATTCTAAAATTTTCTACTGAAGGTAACTTCTGTGCTTTCTTAAAAATTGCATATTTTCTTTTAATCTGAGCATGTGGTAGTGTGTGATTCTGCTGGAGTCATGAATATTAGGGGGATCGTGAATTGGGTAACAGTAAGTAATTGTCAATATATATAATTGTTCAGGGTTCCCGACCTAAGACGATCTCGATCCACTCCAGCGGGTGGCCGAACGTCTGCCACCAATGACATTACACGAATAATTCTCCGTCTGTGCCGTCGGGAGGAAGAAATGGACAATACACCAGGTTTTGTGCCGGATTTCACAGGTGACATTTACCCATTTATCTATATTTTGGCCTCTACAATGTAGAACACCGTATTCTCTTCCTGGAACTTCTCCAATTAAAGTTGTTGGGACACAAGTCCAGCGAGACTATATGTGCTTTTAAATTTTGTCAGTATATTTTATTAAGGCTTATGCCCCCTTAGTAAGTGTGAGCCCGGACGGGGTCATGCGCTACCGAATTTTGCTGAGAAATTTTCTTTAAGGGTAAAAGTGTGGGTGACTTAAGTTTACTGATTTGTAGGGGGTGAATTATGCTTACATTGATTAAGGGTATTCATAGCTATATGGGTTTCGTTTTTTTTGTAGATTTAAAGGTTTGTGGTGGTGCTGTAACCTGTGGACGTCACCCGCTGGTGCCGTTAGTACAGGTCTATAGCATGTTTTAGGTTGCTGAAACTGGTGGTGCGCATGGCCTCGCCTGTGGCCAAGCCAACACTGTAGAAACAACTCAAACGTGTTTTATTAGGGGCTGATGTTATAAAGTTTTTTTAATTAAAATGGTCTTTATATATATATTTTATAAAATTATATTAATTCAGTAATATTTCAATATAAGTGAATTTCATTCAGTTCTTTACTGCCATAGCCAGTGTACTACTAGGTAAATTGTTAATATGAGCACACTATTGGTTCAATCATAAACCATATTTTATATGTTTTACAAAAATTATTTTAACTCAGTAACAATTCAATATAAGTGAATTTCATTCAGTTCTTTTACTGCCATAGCCAGTGTACTACTAGTTAAATTGTTAATATGAGCACACTATTGGTTCAATCATAAACCATATTTTATATGTTTTATAAAAATTATATTAACTCAGTAACAATTCAATATAAGTGAAATTTCATTCAGTTCTTCTACTGCCATAGCCAGTGTACTACTGGTGCCGTTGTTAATATGAGTACACTATTGATTCTTACTGCTATTCATAAATTCTGTTATACCTTCGTACGGCCGTGCGCCCATGTTGACCTGGCCATGGCGCAGTCCTATCTGGGGGAGCCTTTCTAAAATTTTGAAATTTTGTGATAATTTCTTTGGTTGCAAGCAGTCATAACTGGACTGGTTTATGGTTTGGGTTTATGAAGGTTTATGTAGGCTGGGTACCTTACCCTTTTACAGTATTTTGGGATGGGGATCTAGGTCACTGATACTGAAGATGCTATTCTTCGGTGGCATGGTTAAATGTTTCTGAGCTGCCTGCCAGGTGAACATGTGTGTAGTATATATATATATATGTGTGTGCATATCGATATGTGTCCGCCATGTGTATTTATGTAACTATTTATTTGTGTGTAATTATGTGTGCATATTGATTGATGTTATAGTTATTTATATTTGGGGAGGTGTTATTACGCTGATGTCTACATGTAAGGAGTTATTATTATGCTGATGTCTACATGTAATTTAATTTGATGAAAGAATACTTGCATGTTAGTTGAAATAGCTAAATAAAATTGTTATTGTTGTTTAACAACGAGTTTAATTGCAAGTCCCGTCATACCCAAGCTGCATGTGTGTGTAGCTTATGTGTTTGTATGAACATTTATATGAACTTTAAAATTTTCACAATATTGACATTATCCTGATGATTATTTGTAGGCTATCTTTCTTGAGTAAGCACTTCATTCCTCTTGCTTTATTTTTAGGTGGCAGTAGTTATCCTGAAAAAATCAATTCCTATAATAAAATGTGGAAAAACAACTGAGCTTACTTTATCCAACTATTTTTAGAGTTATTTATTGAATATTTCTTTCTTTGCCTGTAAATATGTTACATTTCATAAATATCACAAAATTATTTCCATAATTATTTTAAATTATTCTAAATTTTTCATAAAAATTTTTTTTTTTTTAATCTTACCCAAAATATTCCTCACCATCTGATTCTTCTTCAACGCCAGCTGGTAGCAGATTATTATAAAACTCCTGTGCCTTCTCTGGCAGACATTTTTTTAGGTCCATCAAATCCTTTAACTTCGCTTTTGCAATCGGACGTTTTTGGGTATAGAGAGGTGACGGAGTTATTTGTAAACCCAATTCCATTTCAACTGTAGGCTTAGACACTCTTTTGTTAGGCCTACTTCTTTTTTTCTTATTTATAGTTACATCTTCATGTACACTTTGAACAAAGGAGATACTCGAAAAGGCTCCACTGTATGAGTCACGAACTAGTATCATTCTTGGGTTTTTAATATTAACCTCTACTTCTCTTATAGGTCTCGATTTAAAGGGGCATTTTTCCTTAAAGTTTAAGGTTTCAAAGAAAGCGGTCCACCCAAGAAAAAGTGATTGACCACACTTCTTAACTAAGAATGGCGATGGTTTCTGCCTTGAATTTGCAATCACAGTGATCCAGTCATCTGGGACTTCAACATAGGACTTTTGATTAATAAATCCCATGTTGCGATCACACTCCATGTACGAATGGCCACGGATGGGGAACACCATTTTCAAGTTATCAAGTCTACCACACACGTGAACAATATAGTAGGCAAACCTAAAAAGTGTAAAGTTCTTATTTTGGCCCGCACAGGAATCACAAAAAATTGTTAAGTGTCGAACTTCTGGTTTTAGAAAGTTGTGGATAAAATCATTTAGGATTGAAGTGACTTCATCTGATCCTTTTTTGCCTATGGTTTGATCATAGGCATAAAAGACACTTTCTTGAGTGGAAAGAGTGTGTATATTAAATAAGTAGTAAGAGAGTTGTCTTTTATAATAAACTTCATTGGTTGAGATATTTGGTGCACACAAGTTCTTTTGGTAATCCATGCAGATTGCTTCCACTTCTGGTGACTTTTGTGAGGCCTTCTTGGCAGATCTTTTTCTTTCATAAAATTTATCAGCCTTTCTAAGATGTAACTCATGCTCGACTTTTAAAGCATTTAAATCTTCTTGAAGTTTTCTTATTAAATCGCCACTAGAATTAGAAATTTGTAATTTCAAATCTTTTTCTCGTGCTTTGTATTCATCACAGGAGCTACAGGTATCGGTGCGTGGATAACCGAACCCAATGTTGTACTTGGTATTGAATATATTTCTGTAAGAGTCATATGAAGTAGGGTTATTTGGATAAGCTTCCAAGTATTGGCTGTATAGTTTCTTAATATCCAGAGTGTCATCTAGGTAAATCTTTTTTGAATCGTGCCTACTATAATGTGACCTGCGGCCCTTTAGTGACTGGATATGTTCGTGTATTTTATCCACACTTTCATCTGGGATTTTATTAGGCCTATTATTGTGACAGCCCCGACCGTCTTTCACAATTTTCCCCTTGGTTGTTAACATCGTCTGTAATGTTTGGACACGTCTAGGGGTAATGCCATGGATTGAAATGAACCCTTTATAACAAATAGGCACTTCAATCAAAGTGCCATCTTTCATGAACCTAACTTTATATGAGTATGAATAAGAATGGCTGACAGGTTCATTATTACCAGGTCTAGGCCGGCGTTGTTTTACAAAAGCGCTTGCTATCAAGCCACCTAGATAAAGGTTCTGCTCATTATAATCAGTCATGGCATTAAACTTACTAATTATGTCTTTCCTTGCAGTGTCATTAACAACATCAAAACATCTTAACCTAGAGCAGTGGCAATCAGGCCCAATGTCATGACTTTGTTTTAACAGTTTCTTTTTCACTTCAGACAGTCTACCAAGTTTTGGTTTCTTTTTCGGTACTACCTGAGTCGAATCACCAACAGATTCCATTTTGAATTGGTTAAAATATTAATTAAAACACAATAACACCACCACAAACATGTACCACATCACAACATAACTTTCCGCACAGTAACAAACATCAAACACAACCTCAAAGACTAAACAGGACCAGGAAACAGCTGAACAAAACAGCTGATTGTTGACTATCATCGTTCTTCCCACTTTTGCAACTGACTCTCATCACTTTTCCCCCTTACAACATATCTTTTTGCTTAAATATCTCCTGACCCTCATCGTTTTCCTCAAAACCCGTTTCATGGCAAGAAAGTATTTTAAATATTCTACAAGATGATATCACTATCTCAAAATTGTCAATTTCTTGACTCTCATCGTTTTTCCCCCTGACCCTTCGTATGTATATATATATTATGTACATAAATGAAATAAAAATTAACGCATATAAACTTACGGTAACATTAAGTTTACTAAAGCAATGAAAGTGACTAAACATATTAACACGGTGATAAAATTTATTGTTATTGTAATTTATTGTTTGACCCCTCTAGAATTTTGTGTTGGCAGTTGACCTGATAGGCCTATTCACACACATTGATTCATGATGTCGAGTTAACTAAATTCTCCAATATTTTCTCTGCGTGGGAGCGCGTTAATGTACACGCGTGGGTGGTCACTAATAAACACTCACATACACATTTACCTATTTAATAAAATTTGATTATTAATAACATTTGTAATTTTATTTGTAACGGCGTAGTACAATTTGCTATTATCTAAAGCTTCATACACTTACAGAAATTACAAAGAATAAAACATTCAATCAAACGAAGTAACAATAATAAACTTTGCAAGCCTTAACGGTGATAGCAAGTAATACAAGCGGCAGCTTCAACCTTTCAGTGTAATTTGGCTAACATAATTGTCCAGCTGCCCATTAATATGAAATGTGTTATAGCAGATATAAGTTTCCATAGTTGAGTCGATTTTGGTTTTAATGGAAATTGGCGAAGCATATTTGGTTGCTTTCAATGAACATAGTTCAAAGCATTTAAATTGTAGCACGTTCTTTAAGTGTGAGCGACACTTAATCTAATCGGTCCTTTCATTTGGCCGTCTTGACTTCCCCTTTTAATTAGAGTCTTTGTGGAAAACCCCTAGTCGTTATCTTAACTTTTAAAATTGCATATAGGTCTACTTTGGTCCCAACGATGACGTGAGTTAAGCAGAATTGCCTCGTGTCACATATGCTAGCAATTTGACCACAAAACTGATTTCCTGGTTGTTCAAAGCGTGTTTGAACTCAGTCCATCAGAGGCAGAAGTCCGTCAAATATTTTGCAGCTCGTGGTCCATAAAAATGCGCAAACTTGCAAGCCATGTATATAAGGATGGATCTGAAATTCGAATATTGTAAATCTAAAGAAGAGTACTCTAATAAAGTAATTTGTTGCTAAATTTAGACAAGAATTTAACGGTGAAAAATCTAAAGTAGTAAAATCGACTTTCGACTTGCCGAAAAAAAAATATTTCTTTTAAATATCTGCATAGTAAGGTAGCAAAAAATGAATACACAGGAAAAATGAAAATATAATGTTTGTCATATTTTTAATTACACATGCTTATACCACATCCTACTTAATTTTGTCACAGTTTGATGTCTTCATAAAAGTTTAAAATAAGTATTGCATTAACATCAGTATGTATAAGATTGCAATTTACATTTTCATCTCTCTCGCAACTTCAGTGCTTGTTTTGGTATGAATCTGATTACATTTCATTTATGTTTGAAGTGTTCAGTGTGGAGCATGTATTCATTTCGGACATGTAGGTGTGTTAAGAAGTCTCACGTGACAACAGAAATGTATGTACTGTTATGGTATTTTACATTCAAGTTACTTCGCATCTTTAACATTACACAAGGGTTTGTAACCACATATTTATGGATCCATAAATTTACTTTAAAGGAATGATACAACATCGTTTAGTGAGAATAGTGACTAGTGGAGACGCTAGTGATGACGTGTCGCAATAAAGATGCAGGCCATTCTATCACTTCAACGCCATTTGGATGCTTACAATGTTAAATCAGTGTGTGCAGAGTTACAATGATAAATGAAGACATTTCATGTTCTATATTTTACTGTATATACTTAGTGGCTTTATGTAGAATTAACATTTTAAATATTGAAACTATTATTTAAATTATTCTGAAGTATTATTTATTATATTTAGTTATTTGTACAGTCTTATGAAATTAAAAAAATGTACTAAATTGCTTATGAATTGAATGTACTAAATTGCCATTTTCAAAATCTCATTAACAGTTTACAAAAAATACACAAGTGTATTAGCAGACTATTCTTCATATATTTTATACAAAAATTTTCTTGAAGCCTACAAAGTTTACTTCTGAATAATAGTCTTGAATATTAGATATTTTATATTTACACTTCATTTCATTAACTTTCTTTATAGTCATAGAATGTTTTATAGAAACTAGATGAGAAAAATCTCTTAGTTTGCACTAATTTTAAACGCGTAGAAATCGTGCTTTGTTTTCTACCTGCAATATCTCCCTGTAAATAAACTTGCATATTGGTCGCCAGTGTTCGGTTTTGAATATGACTCCACAGAGATGATGCTTTAAAATTTAAATCTATATTGGGGTTAGCTCTTTGTCGCTCCCTGAGAAGATCTTAGCTGAAACATTCCTTGTATTTGTCCCAAAAACTACATGGATTCGACGAGGCGCAAGTCGTTATTATTACAGCAAAAATATTTTGTAACTGAGTTGGAAAGCGTGTGAGAGACGCTTCGAACAACGTTAGGTCCTAGTGTTGATCATCTTCAAGTAAGCCACGCCTTTGGCATCTCTCTTTGGAATGCCACACGTTCCTCCCTATCTAAAGTTTTCAGATCTACAAAAGAAGTAAACCAACAGGCAGTGGAAAGAAGTAATCTGAGGTAAAAGCATTCGGCATTGCTTGGATGAACAGTATACGCACGTCCTAAAGCATTACTTGCACGTCCATCGTTGCCTGGTACGCTTTGATTTCACTTGATTTCTCTTAGAAAACATTTTGCTTGATTTATTCCACGTGTAATATTTTAGAACTTCAGAGTATAACAAAAGTCTTGCAATGGATCTTGTTGGCACAGAAGGAAGAAGGCTGTCAATGTTGTGTTGGGTGGTAGATCAGCTCGTTCCGGGGCGTTTTCTTCTGTGAAATAAACTCTTTGACCGTTTTCTAAATGTACGGCCAGCTGAGCAACAGTTGGATATCATTTGAGAATCGAGAAATTTAGTATAACCCAAACCGCTTCGTTGCTAATAATGTACCTTCTCATTTGATATTGCATAATTTTATCAAATTGTCTATTTTTATTTTAAAGTTGAAAAACTGCCATGTCACTACTATTTTTTACTTATTTGCATATTATGTACTTAATGGACTTTACTGAGTTGCAGTATTCAACATTAATGTGAGGTTGGAACATTTTTGAAAGTAGTGGAGTGTGAGGTACAACCCATCTGTTGTCTACTTCGACATCCTGATAATGATTATCCACCCTCATTTGAATAGTAGTATTATAAACTTTATGGTCTGGTTGTCGCCTTCTGTAAAGCGGGTAGCCGTCGGCGTCGTCTCCTCTCTGCGTTTCTTGTCGCATCTCGCGAGGGTATTTTCTAGTACATTTTCTGTCCTTCATACATGGCGATTTAGGGTTCAGTGCTCCATACGGGCCGTGACTCATATTTTTGAAGATAATTTCAAAGAGAATCGGATTTTCGTCTGTGTTTGGTAGCTCCGCCGAAATAACGCTGTCTATTTCAGTGGGGCGTATTTTATTCTTGAGCCAATGTGTGGATGTGTAAGTCCCCTTTTCTGCCACTCGATCGAATACATCCAGAATCGAGTCGCTCCATAGATGTAACAGTAATCACGTCCATGAGCTTTATCAAATTTTGTTTAAAAACCCTGGCCGTTAAGTCATGACGGTCGGGTCGCGCTTGGCCCTCAAGAAGCTCTTCTTTTATTTCTGTCCAAGCTGGATTACATGCGAATATAATATCTAATTTGGACGACCGTACGTCCGAACATATGTCATAGCGTCTTGGGCGTATTCGTGCATATGTCTGGGACTTCCGGTGAAGGTAGTTGTTAATATGACCATTCGTCCATTGTCCGTAACGTTTCAATCATTGGTGACATCATCCCTTAAATGAATGTAATCTTAAACTCGAAGTCTTTTGTTATTAACTCGAACGAACAGAAGGCTTTTGTTTTCCACTTTGGCGTACATATTGTAGCATGACAGATTATCCACTTAATGATGAATGAAATATGATCATAAATAAGTATCAATTAAAATAACTATCAAAGCAAAATCCAAATGAAAACAAATAAGTATCCAGATAAAATACAACCATAACTTGAAGAAGTAAAAATACAGAAAAAGCAACTATGCAACAAATATGTGCAATAAAACATAAATTAAAAAACTAAAATAAAGTAAGAAAATGCCCAGGTAGGATAGGAGTAAGTAAGGAAGATACCCAGAACAAACCAACGTACATAATAACTATATGGTAATGAAGAAACAAAAAACGAATAAGGAAGATACCCAGAACAAACCAACGTACATAATAAACAGGAATGAGTTTGAAGATACAAAATGGTAGGAGGAGAAGACTACAACAAATACTCAAAGGAAACCCAGCAAGGAGAAAACAAAAACCCCAAGGGAAATTAAATGTCACAAATGAATGTATAACACCCAAAAACAGAAATAATTTAAATTAAATGTAAACAAAAGTGTTTAGAATTATAAGTAAAAGTGCACCCATGAAAAGTTATTGTATAATGAATAAAAAACAAATATTAACAGTCCTCTATAAATAAAATTCTTGATAATATAAAACTATAAAACTGATTAGTGATAGTATCAAGAATTAACAGGGGACAAGTGCAAGTTATTATATTATAGTAAATAAACTTCAAGAAAGTGCATTAAATGCTTAAACTTAATAAAAGTGTACCTTTAAACAACTTTAAAGTTTTAATTTAACTTCATGAATGCTATTTAATAGAATAGTATTATGAAAGGCAAAGACTAATGTTTCTAATAAAGAGCCACTCTTTCTCTAATAACATTCACTGAAATGAGTAAGATAAATAGAGAGCAGGGAGTTAATAAGTAAAGTGACAAGGGATACATCCCTAAAATAAAATAAAAACAGATAAGACCGTACACAAGTAATTTTAAGAAAGATTTAAAAATGAAGGAACAGGTGTGTTATGTTCCTATTGAAATGAATGAACTCTATACCTAATTGTAGGAAATAGAGAGTAATGTTTTAATATTCTAAAATGTTTATTATGTTTAATAGTTTTAACCAAGAATGCAATGGCTGAGTGTGGATACTATTCTTTTATTATAAAATGTTTATTATGAGTTACTAGAAATAATCAAGACTAGAATGTCTTTGCTTAAATACCATGTTTTTCATGTCAAATAATTGTTATGAATTAATAGTTTAAATTCACTACCAAATGTTCTTGTAGTAAAGTAAGGAATTGTTAATTAACATTGTATTAGAATAGACGGTCAGAAAGGGTATAAGCCAGCTGTATTATTAAAAACTTTGTATGTAAAACCAGATAAAATCTAGGCCAAATGGTAAATCTAAACTACATTATAATTGAAGAATCAAGTACAGTAAACTAGTTAAACTGATGAAATTTATGTAAGGTAAATCAGTCACAGAATAATATAATGTAAATTATACTTTAAAAAGATATTGTAAAAAGATAGGAAGAATTATTGTTAAAATTGCAAATGTAATAACTGAAAATTCAGAGTGGGGAGTCACAGATTAATAAATAATAATTAAAATGATAACCATTTATTAAAATTACAAGAAATTAAGGGAAGATAAACATTTTATGTCAATCTGAGATTTAGTACAATCATAAATATAACATATAAAATGGCAAATTTTTGGGGAAGGACAGAAAGTAAATTTTAAAACCTACTTTTTCAAAATGAAAGAAATATAGCATTTTAGATAAAAAAACTTTGTAAAACTATCTTATTTGGTATCAAATCACACAGAATGAACTAAAGAAAGAGATTATCTATTTAGTATTTCATAAAATTAAATAATAGTAAAAATATATTCAGTAATATAATGTAAATTTTCTGCATGTAGCGGAACGCAAACGGATTTAAAACAATGTACTGCTAATATTAAATTGGCTAAGACGATTTCAGGAGACGAAGGAAATTAGAACAGTTAATTATTGGACCTTGTCGAGCACACTTGAACGAGATTTTTGCTAATATTAGCAGACAAATATGGCGATCGGTCTGTAAGCCTAGTCTGCAGTGAAAAATCGTAAATTACTAAATTTTGAACTCAAACCTTAAACTCAGTGAGAACATTTAATACCACAATCAAACTAAAGTAATACGGAACAGTAACGAGTGAAATTAAAAAATTAAACCTATACAATAAATAATTCTTAATAACAAGACGAGAAGTGCAAGTTTCGACCTAATTGAACAAAGTAAATTAAACATTATCACACATATTTAATCGAAGTGAATCACAAAACACTGAACCACAACCATTCTACTAACACCAGAAGGAATAATCACAACTGCGGAGACGAGGAAACGTTGAAAAGGCACCATTTATTGGAAGAAATTTTCATCGAGCCGTCTACGGTTTAACATATGCAGTCCGGGAGCCGCCATCTTGACTCCCACAATTCAAAGCGAGCTTTACCAACATAATCATACAGTCTTCAATGGTTCGAATTTTTATTTAATAAACATTATATATTAACTAATAACTTGTAATTGTTAATTATTAAGCTTTTTACATGTAAGTGTTATACTTTCCTGACCTTGCCCTTCTCTGACTATATATAAAATAACCGTTCAAAGAACCTAATAATTAATAGAAAATACAGATGTAAAAAATTAATCGACAGCACTGAGAACGAGTCGATACTACTTGAATAATCGATTAACACTCGATACATTATACAATTGTAAATAAATCTAAAATTTCTGCAATTTGGTTTAAATTTATTTATAAATTTAATAAATAGAATTAAAAATAGGATAAATTGAGATCACGGACTATCCGAAAGGCGACCTTCACCAAAAAAGAAGGAGAATACTCAATTAAGAAGAAGAACTATCGATTAGTGCTGGAGATAATATAATTAACGCGGAATTAATTATAAAAACGTAAAGTGATACAATTAACAGAAACAGAAACAAAGGAGTTAAAATCTAACACGTATCAATTACGAAAATTAATTTACTAAATACAAACAACAAAAACCAATTAAACAATATTTTTCAAAAAAACAAAACCACCAAAATTTATTTATTTTTGGTAAACCACATATTATTATTTTGTAAACAAATTTATTTAGGTTGTTACAATATCAACAATGAACTGATGGAAGAGCTGTCTGCATTGTAAAATGTTATTTGACGATCCCTACCTTGTTACTATTTGGTAGGCGTCACAATCCTTTGTCGATACTTTCAATTGGTTGGCCTATTTCTTGGGTCGGTTTGCCAAAGGTTGAAATAATAGCCATCTTCCCTTTCCCAAAATATTATTGGGTATTGCAAAGCGTCATACGAACGATTGTTTCTGCAGTGCGTTGAAGGGCTTCGTTCCGTCTCTGGATAATTATATCCCTTCTGTCAAATCCTTCTCCAACCGAAACAATAGCTACTTCGTTGATGGCTGGGGCACTGAAACGCCTCTCAGTTCGCCAGCTGGCGTCCTGTCAGCTCGTATAACAATTTTGTACTCATCAGTCAGCATTCTCTCGAAAGCCATTTTGAACACTTTCACTGAATTAATATGTTGGTCCAACAGATTTTGGAGATTTAAAACAATATCCTTTCTTGTGTCGGACATGGTTTTACAGCGTCAATTGGCCTAGGCTTGATCGTCTCCCACAAAATAGATTTGTAAAAACTTCGGATTTTCATTTGGGACAGGGAGCAACGACCCGACTTTGTGATATATTTGTCCTTTCACTTTAAAAGTTGGCATAAAACCATCATTTTCTTCGATTGCTGCTGTCGTACCGAAAGATGTCATCTGAAAGCCTGAATTGTATCTCCGAATATTTTGGAGAAAATGCTTGGATTCTGATGTCATTCCCAACATGTACAAACAAAGTAGTTCTAGTGGTTGATTCAATGGTTGTAAAATTACTTTTCCATTAAAGCGGCAGATCCCATGCGATTCAGTTTTAAATTTTTTGGCTTAACAGAATTCGCATATCCCATCCATTTTGATAATTTTAACTTTTGGATGTGACGAATAGTCATAATTTGGATCATACTGAAAAGCATCTAAAATAAAATTACCTCGTCTGCTCAATGTCTGACTTGAGCATACCGCATACGGTGATTTTTAAGCCGATATTCACGTCGTTCTGGTAATCCCACATCCCTTAATTCAGCCTGCCTCACGCGTTTACGCTCGACGCGGTCTCCATGCTCCTCAGGTGTTTCCGCGACCCTTTATTCAGCTTTCGTTGTTTTTGTTTTAATTCAGCTTGTTTTTTTTGTTAATCTAAGCGCTCCCAATGCTTCCCAGGTGTCTCCGTAGCCATAATCATTGCCTGTCTTCTTCGTTGTTGTTCAAGCCGAGACTCACGTTCCTCTGGTGTCACAATTACAATTCCCTAAATTTGCAATAACCTTGCTCGCTTAGCATTTGGATGGACCTGCCCAATGGTTTGTCGTTTTTTCGGAGGCATTCCGCAAAGTAAGGTGATAAAGTACTCGCAATTCAAAGGAGGGTTGATTTAAAAGGTCGTGAATAATAAGGAAAACAAAGGGGATCATAAAGTTGTTTGAAGGCGACGTTTAAAAGGAGTGTAGTTAAGGAAAACGAATAATTAAATGCAGAATAGTTTATGAATAAATGTAACAATACGACGATGAATGAACAACTGCGGGCGATCGAAGCCCCTTAGGGTACGGTTGGAAAAAGCATTAAATTTAACACACAGGCAGCAATTAAATTGGTCACACGGACGTTGAAAAAACGCACGGTCGTCAACTCTGCTGCGTTTTAAGATCTCCCGCATTGAAACGCAACCTCCTGTGTTTTATTTATGTTTTTAACACGCACGAGAGTGGTCACACGCACTGTTCAAAGATGCCGCTAAATAGCATTTGTTTACTTATATGTTACTATGGTAATTAATTCTGATCTCCATGGTGTTTTTGACATCTTTATACGCGTCACACATCCACTATGAATAAAATGCATAATTAAAAGGGTCTAAATCGTGTGTACGAAGCGGAATATCAAATTCCAAGTTAGACAGTGTATTTTACCAAACTTTGGTCGGAGTCGGTGTAACGGTGTGGATTTGTATTCATTACAAATAAACAAACTCTCAGACTTTGAGTTATATATATAGATAAATTAGTAGTAGTATTTTATATGTTTCATTACTTATGCATTGCGTCACCAGAAATGCATATAAACTGTCACCGGACAAAAGGCTTGCCGGATGAAAAATGGCCCCAATCGTACACTCTAGTGTTTTGGTGGCCCTAAAAAGGACCGTGTGGCGAGAAGGCTGATGTTGGTCGTGCCGCGCTGAGATGTTCGGCGGCTGCGCCCGCTGATCGTGGCGTACTGCAGTCCTCCTCTTCTTTCGGCATAGGTTGTAGAGTCGGCTGCCGGCCCAGCGAAATCCATCGCTGGCGCGGAACTGGGGGGCGATGACGCAAGGACGCCGGTTCTATTCTTCGGCCGTTCCTTCCGGCTGACTCCGCATCGATGTCGTCCGAGAGGGGAAAGAAGATGAAGTGCGTCCGATGGCGTGGCGGTAAAGAGTGCGTCAACATTTTCTGCCGGCCTGGGTTTTATGCACTAACCGGGATCGCTGATTGGCTCGCTGGTACCGGAGAGCAGATGTTCGCATACCGCTGCCGTCACAACTCCCTCGGGTCTTGAATGCTCTCCGGTAGCCAGACTACTGCTCTTCTCCGGATCTTGTAGAGGTGTTTGTTGGGCGCCATGTTGATTGGTGTGCCGGCTGGTAGCTCGCTGGCGTGGCTGGATCTTGCATCCGCAAGATGATCGGGCCCTACGTTGGGCGCCACTTGTCACCGGACAAAAGTCTTGCCGCGCTGAGATGTTCGGCGGCTGCGCCCGCTGATCGTGGCGTACTGCAGTCCTCCTCTTCTTTCGGCATAGGTTGTACAGTCGGCTGCCGTCCCAGCAAAATCCATTGCTAGCGCGGAACTGGAGGGCGAAGACGCAAGAACGCCGGTTCTATTCTTCGGCTGTTCCTTCCGGCTGACTCCGTACCGATGTCGTCCGAGAGAGGAGAGAAGATGAAGTGCGTCCGATGGCGTGGCGATGAAGGGTGCGTCAAAATTTTCTGCCGGCCCGGGTTTTATGCACTAACCGGGATCGCTGATTGACTCGCTCCGAGCACGTAGTTGGTCAGGTCTCGGCTGCTGATCCCTGATTGGCTCGCTGTGTCCTCCGCTGGTACCGGAGAGCAGATGTTCGCATACCGCTGCCGTCACAAAACATAAATTTTATAATCGTTTAAGACAATTACAAAATGTATAGACGTTTCTGCATTTTCAAATTATGTAAACACAAGTACCTGTTATCTCAAAACCGTTAGATTCTTTATTTTAAGCGTTACTGTGTTATAAGCATTGTATATACACATTAAACGTTATGTTTTTCTTAACCTTGGCTTTAATTTATTTCAGCTGTAAACTAAAAACCGTTATCACCTAATCTCACAAATGAAAACACCACGTGTTTTCGCTTTGCATTAAGAAATAGGAAAACTTAAAATTAGCACACTTCTACTTTTCTACATAGTAATATATGGATACAATCGCTTATTAAAAACATCAAAAATGTACTGCAAGAACGGATAAAGGTACAGTTCTGATCCCGCTAAATAGCATTTGTTTATTTAATTGTTACTATGGTGATTAATTCTGGTCCCCATGGTGTTGTTGCCATCTTTAAACACGTCACCAAAAGGGCATAACTAAAAGAGCCTAAATCGTGCTAACGGAACAGAATATCAAATTGAAAGTTAAACAGTGTTTTTCATCTTGTGTCAAAGGTTACCTGTGCAAACTTTGGTGGTACTCGGTGCAACGCTGTGGATTTGTATTCAATACAAATAAATCGTCAGACTTTTAGTTTTATATATTTCTAATAGAATTTGTTAACAATTTTAATAATTTTGATTATACTATTTTTTGAGATTAATGATAGAACTTTCACAGTAAGCATTGTTTGATACGGTAGTAGCATAAATAAACATAAAGAAAGTAGTTTCATTATTTTGTGTATGTGTGTGATGATTAAATAGTAAAGAAAGAAATAGATACGGTGAGTCCACGCTGTAATCTCTAGAAGTACTGATACGATCTTGCTTGCGAATTAGACTAGAAAATTAGCACCAACTAAGTTGGTAGTAATTAGCAACATATCTTCAGAAAGAGGTATGAGCAAAGTGTAAATGTACTAAAATTATTTAGTTACTTTGGGGTCAAAACAAAACAGGAATATAAGATATATTTTTAAAAATTTATTTATTCATGTCTACTAATGAAACGATTTATACGCGGTCAAGGGGCAAGATCAAAAATAAAATAATTTTAAAAATATGGCAATACATAAATTTGTATATAGTAATGAAATGTGGTCATTGACAGGAAACAAACACATATACAAATTCCTGGGAATAATTAAATTTCTTAGAAGAGTTATATGATATTACTTGTAAGATAAATAAAAAGCAAAAACTTAAGAGAAATAATAAAAATAAATAAAATAATAGAAAAGATAAATGTAGAGAAATTTATTAGAGAAACGTCCAGATATACCATACAACAAGACCCCATAGTAGAAGAAATACAGGAAGACCACTGAGTTGGTGGGAAAGCTTTCAGGACGTTGGAACGGACAACGAAAATGTAAAATTCTCGTATATTTTATTCATATGAACTTATTAACTTTGGCAGACAGAATTACCTGGTTGAGACAGGTCTCTGGAAACCAGGCTTATACAATATAATATTTGATGTAATTGCAGTCTTACCTTTTCCTTAATTCTGATCAAGAGGCTTAAGGAAACAATACATTTGCAATTTCTTCCCATGAAGCATTACACGTAAATGTAATAAAAAATCCGGACGTCCGTAATTACTTACATAAGCAAAAGAATCCTGTGTGAATTGTGTCAAATACCTGGGACTACTAACAACACTTGGAGGTAATATTACCATCTTGCCGGAATCGTTAGGGTTTTAACATTTACGTTAGTCACTATAGTATCATGTAGATGAATATAACTTTCTCTTTGCAAGTGCTTTGATGCGTTGATATGTATCGGAGCAGCTAGCATTCTATTTTAAATTAAATATTATTACCATTAACGGTGCATTTTATCATTTACATTACAGACGTCATTAAATGCAGTGCAATGAAAAGCAATCTACTTAGTTCCCATAACGTCTACCCTTCTAACCTACATTTGCGTTAAGTGTGCAGACACGACTGATTGCTTGATGTTTAGCGTAAAACAAACGACGACGCTAACTTTCTTCATGCGTCTCTAAAGCACATAGTCGTGTTTCTCTTACAGCTTACATTTGTAATTCCGCGGTTCTTTGCTCCGGTACTTCTGTAGATTGTAAACATGGTTGCCTCTCAGATTGTCGAGACAGACATAATATCTGCAGTAGAAGACTCAATTACAAACACAAGAGAGCAAATTAAAAATGAAGTCGGGTAATTCATGAAGACACAACCAAAACAAATTTCTGAACAGACTGTACCAATGATCTGTCTCTCTTCTAGGTTAGCAGCCCATAGGCTGGTTGGGAGCAGCTCGCCATTCTTCACGCTTCTCTGCTTTTCTTTTCAGCTCACAATATGATGTGCAGTTCATATCGACAGTAAGCTGTTTCATGTAGTCTAAACGGGGTCGTTCTCTGTGATTTTTCCCTTTAATTTTTCCTTCTATTATTTTCTTCGCCAACCCACTGTGTCGTAGTATATGCCCTATAAACTTAGCTCTTCTGTCTTTTAAATTTTTTAGAAAGCTCTTCTCCTCCTGAGCTCTTCTGAATACTTCCTCATTCGTTATCTTCTCCCTCCAGCTTATCTTCTGTAGCACCAAGTCTCAAATGCTTGGAATCTTTTCTTGTCACTTTCTCCAATTGTCCAAGATTCACTCCCGTATAGGGACATACACTGCACACGTATGTCTTTACTAGATTCTTCCTTATTTTTAGGCTGATAGTGTTTAATGTCAAGAAATTTTTCTGCTTGTTGAAAGCAAGTTTAGCCTTGTTAATTCTGCTTATAATTTCCAGACTGCTACGTCCATCACTTGTGGCTTTACGTCCTAGATAGTTATATTCTTTAAGTGTTTAAAGACCATTATTTCCAAGAGTTATTCTGATTGTATCTTTTTCCTTCCGACTACAGACAAGAACTTAGGTATTTTGTTAATTTATTTTCATATTGCATTTATTCTTCATTACTTGATCCATTGTGTCAAGAATCTTTTGTAGATCTTCGTTGCTCTCTGTAGTCACTGCTATGTCATCTGTGAACCTAACCATGTCCACTTTTTCCCCGTGTATGTTTACTCCGAGATGGGTATCTTCTCTTACTCTTGCCCCTGTGGTAGAGAGGGGGCAACGTTTGTATATCAAGCGGCTATCGTACACAGGGACCGAGTATTATGTCGAAAACACGTAAAAACGACATCCTAAACGACCAGACACAATTCAAATTACACGCATTATTCGAACATATCACACCCCACACACCCAATATCGATCTTTTAAAAGTCGATACCGTCGCCAACAACAAGACGGCCAGTGCTCCCAGTGGCAGCCTCTGAAGAAGCTTTTTAAAAGCGAAAACCGGTTCAGGCTATAAAGTAAAACTTTTACGTTTTTACCCATAAAAAACTTTGTGTTCCGATTTGGTAGTGAAATAATTATATTTAGTTAAGTAACGGACACGTCATGAACAACGAAATCCAAGAAAATAACATTTCTTTGGCTTATTGCCGTACGCGTAATTTGTTTGGACTCATATAAAATATAAATTATTTTTTCTAATTTCCGATTCCAAGTACCTGAATAAATATTACTTCACGTAGAAGCAACTCAAGTTGTGTCTAAAAGAACGTTTTTGAATATTCTAAGCCGAAAGTATGTTATTAATGTATGAGGGATGTATTGCTGTTGTGCTTGTTGTTCCGGACTTAATATAACTCCTCAGACCTACTTCAAACTGACATTAGGATTTTCATTGCAAATAATTGATTAAGTATAACCATTTGTGTGTCCGTTTCAGTGAAGGCCATATTGATACCGCACAAAAATATACTCTTTATTAAAACTCTTTCGATGATAATGGGTCACTCTGTGTCATTTATTGCTTTCTTGCTTTATTGTTTCTTGCCATTACAGTTTGCTCCTTTTTTGAAATGTCAATCGTGCGCGCACAAAACAAGATCATTTGGGAAACGATTTTTTTTCTATAAAGTTTAAATCCATTCATTGGAGATTTTTAGTCGATCTAGAACAAATATATTGTCACGACGGTGTCATGGATTATCGTGTTGTACAGTGGATACAGAAAGGCTGACAATAGATGAAGTCACTAATACAGGGTTTACTAGTAAACAACGGTTAGAAATCAACATAGGTACTTATACAGTAATTCAAGTTAAATTTGTTCAGCACACTACGATAAATGTTACTTTATTACAGTTTTGCAAAAATGTAACGATTATTATAAAATTATTATTATTATTAATAACTCTCACTCCGAACTGCACTGTAATATCGTCAGGTCTAATTGAAATGCTTAGTCTGCCGCTGGCGCTTATATTTATGTCCCGCAGTGATTCCAGAATAATCTGTAACTTTCCGGATCGGCGCTCTGAAATTCGCTAGAAACTGTGTCAATATTCGACTTTGACAACGCCGTGCAGAACGATCGCCAACGTCTGAAACAGCCTTATACGTTGCCGCGTGCTAATAGTAACTAACGTAACGCGTGCAGTTTTATTATTTTCCAACGTAGTGGTTTGCTTAGATGTATGTCACAAATTTAGGCTAATGAAAGTCGTTCTTCATGTACCTTTAATGCTGCTACTCTAAAGAGGCGTACCTTATAGAAGTTTAAAACTTTTACGTAGGAGAATATCTTGTCTTGTAGTGTCATACGTAGGTAATCAACGGTAACAACGTTTTCTATCGTTTTTAATATACAATTTGGGATTTACGGCAACAATATTTTTGATACTGCAATAATTGTTGGTCATTTCGAGATAAAACTTCAGTGTTGTTGGTTCACATATACCAGTCACATAAATTGTTGTCTACAAAGATTGAAACCCACGTTTAGTGTACCTACATACGCTGATTAGTTAAACTTGAAGTTACAACAAACCTTAACAGAAGACGAGACGTCTAGATGATGTTACCACAAATTATCATCACCACAATTGGGATCACCATCGTTTTCGAGATTCACTTACTGTAAGTAATAGGGGTTTTATATATAACTCATTGTGAAATTTTCAGTGTTTTATGTATAACTCTTAGTGTTACCTAGTGTCGTGCAGTTACACACAAAAATTAGCGATACACATAAACATAAGCTAGAAAAGTTATTGAATGAATTTACGCGTAGTCATGGTTTACTTGTTCACAATACCGAGGATTTCATTGTTACCTTGTCTAACCACGTCTTATCGGAGGCACAGACTCGAGTTTTGAATAAAGGTCTCGTGTTTGCCCTAGTGTATATGAAGTTATCCGTGCTTAATTTAATTTCGTCAGTTAAACACTGGGCACCGAAAACGTATCTGAGGAAGAAAAAATGACCTCCGTTGCCGAATAAAATCTGTTATAAATAAAAATTATGTTCATAAACCGAACTTAGACAAGGTAGAACTAAAATTTTAAGAAAATTACACAATTGTAAAGAGCTTATAATAAGCAAAGCGGACAAGGATGTGGCTGTTGTTTTAATGAATCGTCAAGTCTATGATCAAAAAGTGGTGGAGATTTAAAATTATAATGAATATGAACCTTTATATAAGAATCCAACTACTAGTATGGAACGTCAAGTCTATAAAATTTTGATAAGTAGAAAAATAAACTTACGGATTAGATTAGATTTAAAATTACATTTCATTATTTGAAATTCCCACTCATATATGTGTTACCGAAAGTTCATAAAAGGATGTAACGCTTAGACCTATTGTGAACTCCTATCACAATATGTCTTTGTCATATAAAGATAGGCTTTGTGACTAAAGGCCACCCATTTGTAAAGAACTTTAGTCGTTGGGTGGCCTTAGCGGTTTGTGCGTAGGTGGTGTTTGATTTCAAAGCTTCCAATTTTACTATAAAATGGGTCTTTGTCGCAATGTTTTGTTTGCCTTGATGATGTGCAAGTGTTTGTGCACATTGTGCTTGTGTTTTGTGAATGTTGTGTGTTTTTTCATAGTGAGTCTTTACGTGGATTATTTTATCTCCTGATTATATATTATGTGAAGTTTTGTTATTAGTATTTTGTTGACCCTATATCAATGTTGATAAAGTGTTACTTATTCTTTACCTGTATGAGTATATAATTTGCCTGATTGTTTGGGTGGCCCAAACGTTGAATTTATATACCTTTCTGTTATGCAGAAGTCCGTCACTGAAATTCAGATTCAAATCTTTATTGTTGCTATGTGTACGACTTAAAAATTAATTAATAGATTATAAGTTTTATGCACGTGTTTTAAAGCTTTATAGGCAAAATATTTAATCTATACTATTTTCTTTTATTACCGTTTTCCTAGTCCTGAAGGCGAGAAGTAGAGTGAAGGACAATTTTAAAGTAAACGTCCTCAAAAATAGCTCACTTAATTCTTACCCCAGGCATTAAATTAGTCTTACTAGTCAGTATGACTAGTAATTAGACAGAATTCAGCAATAGAGAGTCGCCAGTTGACGTTTGTAACTTATTCTTGTTGAAAACTGTAACAAAGTTTGTAAGTGTCTTTGACGTAATCATTTGTTGTATCTTAGTGGCTTGTGTTCAAAATATCTGATAACACATTCATTAAAACTTCATAAGTAAAGAAAGATCAACTGTTCCTTTGGTTTGTCTAATTATCACAAAACGGAGGATTGTGTGTGTGAAGTGTGAATGTGTGTGTGTGTGTGTGTGTGTGTGGTGTTTTTGAGAGAGAGAGAGAGAGAGAGAGAGAGAGAGAGAGAGAGAGAGAGAGAGAGAGAGAGAGAGAGAGAGAGAGAGAGAGAGAGAGAGGAAATGGAAGAGAGATAGAGTACCTTAAGACATAATTACAATTTTCCACTGTATTTTTAATTATTGTGCTGTCTCAAAGTCACGTTTAATTGGAAAAACTTTTACCGACTAGGAAAATATCACTTTTATTTTTAATGCCTAATGAAATATCAGTATAGCTCTTTCGGGCAGAAGGATAATTGCCGGTATCAAAATAACTGTTATCAGTGGTAATTAATTTTTTTCTAGCATCAGTGTGTACTTACGCTGAAGTTGTAGAAACCAGAAAAATTGATACTGCATGTCAACGGGAAAAAGGGAAAATTTTCGCGTTTACTATTGTGGATTAAATCATTATCCACATCAATGTCTCTCTGTCATTACCCTACGTCCGTCTGTCTCTCTGTTTCTTTCACTCTGTCTGTCTGTCTGTCTCTCTCTCTCTCTCTATCTCTCTCTCTCTCTCTCTCTCTCTCTCTCTCTCTCTCTCTCTCTCTCTCTCTCTCTCTCTCTCTCTCTCTCTCTCTCTCTTTCCACCTAGCGTTTGTTTACATATTTGCGGAAACAATAATTACTTAGCAACGCGTGTTTGCTCATTACTAAAGAGTAACGGTGTACTGTGCAAACCGATTCATTCAACCGAAGTGACAAATTATGTTTTAATGAAAGCTGACAAGTGGAAGGAACGGATAACATGTGTGTTATATAACGTTATGTTCACTCTCGCATATGCGGGCGCACGCGGAGCGTGCTGAGCTAGACTCCTTCCTCTCTCGGAAAATACGTAATAAGGTTCAATACTACTCCTAATTTATGAATGTTTTTTAAAAATTAATGTTCAACATGTTTTGACATAAGCCAGTACGTACATACCTGATCCCGAAAGAACCTATGAGTGAATAATTCACTTATCAAAATAAACACTTCCAATATTAAGCATTACAACGATTGTTACCTTCATAGCATATGATATGTAGCCTGTTACTATAGGCTAATCAGAAAAGAACAGAAGCTAGAAAAGTCCCAAATAAATAGAAAAGCGTTTAATGATATGTGTAGTAATTTCATCTAAGCGAATTTCAGTTTTTTCGGTATTACGTAATTTTAGTTTTTTTTTTATTTATATGATGCCTATTCTATTACACTATTATGTTTACAGAATTTGGAATACTATATTTTGGACTTCGTCGTGCTTATTTGCTAAACTACTACCTGCCATGCTACAGACGAGGCCTTTCAGTGTATCTACCATTACCGAGTACAGAACCACGACATCCTGAAAATTTTGGAACATGTGGCACACACACACACACAAACACACACATATATGTATATATGTATGTATGTATTCCAACAGTGTTAGAATAGTTTATGATAGACACTGAATCGTTAAAAGCAAAATAATATTACAGTACAAATAATTCTAATTCTACTAAAATAACTGAATGGTAATATTATGTTTGCGTTGCAACTTCTCGGTATATTAGGATCATGTAGTAAGTATAAGTTGTTGGAAGCTAATCGACACTTTTCATAATACCATATCATATTATTACCTTTACATTATATCTATTTTATATCATGCATGTCCTTATAATTTTATATTTTAACAGATGGTTGTGTTTTAATGACACCAGTGATATCATTTATTTGAAGAACTTATATCTACGTCTGCAGCAATATATTGTTACAAGAGTAGGGTAGTCAGCCGCCTTAGTACAGTAGGTTTAATACAGTTTTAGTACAGTTTAGAGAAACATGGTGATTGCAGTCCAATAATTTCAAGACTACAGCAGTTCTTACATGTTATACAGAAATCCTAACCCGTTTTACGGGTAATAATAGTTACTAGGGCTAATCGGTAATTGTACCTAAGAATCACCTTGGTAGCCCTCGTCAAATGGAACACGTATTTGTCTAACTTACAATCGGTATCCAATAAGCACATTGGTAGCCCTCGTTCAATGGAACACGTATTTATCGATGTGTAGCGCACGCTAATTAAGGTTTGTGCCCAAAAAGAAAACACCTACGTGTGGAATGGTAAGAGATTAAAACCGCTTGGCCAAAAAATTAAATTTTTCAGAATATTACAACTTATTTTTCTGTATTTGTAATATAGTTATGATGAATGTGTTGTTTTATCAAATTTTAAGTTTTATGAAAGACGATAACTTTTCATACGACTTTTTGCCTGTGTGTCGAATATTACAAATTCAGTATTCTGTAACCTCTCTGAAACAGTACATAAAAACAAACACGTGTACGTGTGCAAACAATGTACAATAGTAAATTCAAGCTCTGAACTTTCTTATTACGAGCTTTAATGCACGGCATCTGAGCTGAATTTAAGTTTAATGGTAAATAATAAACGTTTCTGGTGGGTAGTTTTATAATAAACTTTTTTTTATATTGTATCGGCCATCTAAGGACCACATGCCAATTTAAAATCCTTACTCTCTGTTCTTTTCTTTTCTCCAATATTCTTTCATCTTTTCACTGTGTCTCTTCTTTCTGTCTTCAGTCCACTTTGAACCTGCGTTTTTCTCTCTCCTACCCTGGACTCCTTCCATTTTTAACACTTTTGCCAGAAAACGTCTCTTTTAGTTGCTTCTTCTGGGTGTATATTATTTTTTTCTAAATTCTTTTGGACTTTTTTAATCCAACTTGATGTTGACTTCTTCCCCCACAGATATTTGAAGATTTGCTTTGTTAACCTATTGTCGTCCAATTCTATAAAAAAAAAAATAGTAATAAAATACCCCAAAAAATAATAGTCTTCTTTTTCTCATAGTTTCTGTTATATTTTCTATACTTTGATATATTTCATCATTACTTCTTAATTTCCAACCTTCAGAAGTTTTTCGTGGGCCTAATATTTTTCTAATAATTCGTCTTTCCAATATGTCTAATACAGGGTTTCAGAACTTGGAATAATAACGAAGTGGAAATGGGATTATTAGTGTAAAAGAATTTTTGTTGAAAATGGGGAAAATTAGGAATAAAGGAAATTGAGTGCCGTGCAAATACAGTTGGTTGTCCGTGGTGCGTAGCCCACTCAACGCATAAACAATAACAGTTCCTAAACCTTATTTATTAATTAACTCCTTGATTATAATAAGTAATGTGCTAATATGTTTTTAAGCTACAAATAGTTTTGTGTTTTGAGTAATGTGCTAATATGTTTTTAAGCTAAAAATAGTTTTGTGTTTGTTTGGTGTGCTGTAAAGTACGTGTGCTTTAAAAATTAATAATTTTTAAATTGTTACTAAATTTATTAACTGATAATTTTAGAATTATTTTCAGTACTCTGTGTGACGTACATGTTAGTTATAGTTTTGTATATTATCGAAAGGAAAAGAGAAGTCTTCAGCTAAACAAGGGACTATTAAAAATTCGATCTTTTAAAAAAGAGGTGTCTGAGTGAAACATGGGCAATATGTGAAAAAAGGAAAATGTTTTTGTACAGGCGGGCAATGATTTATATTATGGGCATGGAAAACTAATTGCAAGAAAACGATTATTGGTTCTAAGTGTTGAGTATGAACTACTGCCAGGTTGCAGGGTATGTCTGTACCTAACAAGCATCATACAATAGTTCTGAAAGACTGAATCTTCGTCACCGTCCTTCCTCATAGTTTTAAACAAACTATAATATGAATGCAATAAATTATTTTTTTTTAGGAAATAAGTCTCCTTATGTACTTTACTGTGAAATTATTTGATGAAGAACATTTTAAACACGATGTTTTGTTAATTGGTTAACAACAGAAATTAACTTTATAATGGAAATCAAACTAACCATGAAAGTATGGATCGTATTAATTATAATATTAATTCACATAGTGCGATTTTAATGTAAATTTGTACGATTGATGACTTGTGTTGGCAGTGAGTTGGCGATATCAAATTTTACTGAGAAATAACAGTGACGCCACAAGGGAAATAATACAAGTACAGCTGGTAGAGAGAGATTGACTTTAATCTGGACAACTAAATCGATACGACGCCGACATCCACTAGTCTATAGTCAACAACGCACAGTCTACCTTCAAGAGATGGCTACTTTTAATTTTTAAGGTTTTAGATACATTTAAATTTGTTTAAAATGTTGCCTTTAAGTCGTTTGCCGTTAACGGTTTTACTAAAATATTTTTTAAATTTATTTGGTGCATTTTACTTTATTTTACCGCGCTTTGAATTCTCATTTCACTCATGAATTATAAAGTCGTTTATAGGCCTATTTCATTACAATATTATTTTTGTTAATGTTATTATTATTATTATTATTAAACAGCAACAATTTAACAGAAATAGAGTTTTCACACTCACACAAACACACACACACACACACACACACACACACAACATCAATTTCCTACAATCACAGATAATTTTTTTTATTTATTTAATTTTTTTATTCAAGTATTTTATAAATTTGTCCATAGAAACTTCATAAGCAAGGTCTCCATTTACGTAACCCCAGTCCTACTCCACATATTTCTCTTTCACATAAACCAGAGGCATTAAATATTTTGTGTATGGTACGTTCTCCATATATCCGTACTGTAATGCCAGTTCACACAAATTTTTTAAAACGTTCCTGTATGTGAAGACAGTTGCATTCCCAACAATTGACAATTTTGAATGTTGTAACATCCAGACGACTAAAACAAATAAAAACTTTATCTACACGAACTTGTACATTGCTAAAAACTGACCCGGTCCGACAGATGATTTCTTACTGCAGGGGGACGAACAGATTCATTCACACGAATGTGTTGGATTTCAATTGAATTTATATAATTGTTATTTATTAAAACAAGCTGTTTCAGTAATTAATCTTTTTACCAAGTATATTCTTTATTCTGTATAATATTTAAATTTGTGCTAAGTAATATTTTTAAGAGTAATTAATAGGCATAATTCCAAGAATTTTTAACTCAACTGAACAAAACAAAGGCTGACAGGTCCGGAAGTCAATATCAATTGGTTTCATTATGTAAACACTATATAGTGAAAAATAATTTGTTATTAATATTTACTGTAGCACATACCGTTAAGTCAGATATTAATTTACATGTTAAAACTCTAGTAAATATCCTTGCGGCATAAAACAAAGCACCTTCACAAACTATCTAAGAATGCCATCGTGACTTAAGAATGAGTGTAGCAAAGCAATGTATAAGAAAGCCGAACATATACCGCAGACCCGTGAGTAATCAAATAAGGAACAATTGAAATACAAGTTTTGTATATCCGAAACCTATATTAGAGTGCTAGTCGGAAGGCAATTTAAACAAGCAACGCCCCGTTTGAATACAAAACTAAACCCTTGGACCCACCCACAGTTAACCCCGCTTACTACGACATACAGTACATACTCTCTTTTACATTAATAATCCAGATCCTAGATAGGCCTACATCTTTACGAGGCTGACTAATACAATAATCATTTACAACCATAAAAGATGCTTTTATGATTTTAAGTTTATAGTTATTAGATACCCGCCCAACGATATTTACTTGATCACACAGAATTTTATGTCGTTCATCACCTATGTGTTCAGCTAATTTAGATATGTTAGTCCCCCCTTCTCTAACGATTTTCTTTGTTCTGCTAGGCTTTTGAACTAGTAGTTTTTTGTCTTTGACGTGTTTGTTGTATAAACTTATGTCAGTGTGGCGTTTCCCGGTTCTGTCCAACGGACTTGGAGGATAATTAGCGGTTCTTTTTTTCATACGGCCTATAGTTTTCTACATTTGTATAGTTTAACTTTGTAGATAATGGTGGTTTATTAATTTTTTGACGGTTTACGCTTTTTAGTGAACGAATATCGGTTACGCTCAAGTTTGTATTTAATTTACTAGGGTAACTTCTACCTGAAGGCGACCACAGGCTGTTTAGTGGTGAATCGTTGTGTGATAAATTATAACTATGATAATTGTCCGATCTAACCATTCTTCTAATGTTCATATAACATCAAAATTTAGGTTTAAGGATCGTATAATATCTTACATTTTTATTATTTTATTTCTATTTATTAATAATCATATCATTACTCACAGTACTTCGGTATAATCGTTATGTTTTTTATAGTTAATTCACGTCTATCGTGATTTAAATTCTGTCATTTCCAAACTTCATTACTTTTTTTTGCATCCATGCGTTAATGAGACTTTCCTTTTTAAACTGGATACTTCTAACTACCTCGATTAGCAAACACAACAAAAATTATTCACAATAAATTACGAGATATAAATTTTAAATATTAATAATATATGAAAAAATAATGGCTGGAGTAATAAACTTTTAAGTAAAAATGTTTTGAAACGTTTTAATTCAGCAAGTCGGATTTGAACTTTTGCCCCATCGCGTATCAAAAACGAGTAAACGAATTAAAAGAAAAACATTTTATTTACTCAAAAGAAAAATATCCCAGATTAATCAAGACACAAGTCTGACTAGGGCTACCATACGTTCCCGTTTGCCTCGGGCTGTCTATATCTTGTAAAAAATTATCTCCAAGCTGCTATAGACAAGCCGCCGGTATATTTTGTATTGATGTTGACCAAACTATTTAATATTTTCACAGTATACAGTAAGAGTAGCCTAGTTACAAAGAGTTTGCAGCTTTGTAGAAGTTTACAAAATGTTACTTATTGCACCGAATACACATCCGTGTATAAAATGAAGGAAAACCAATAATTCTTAAAACATGTTTACCAGTGAGAATGATGAAAATCGCATCAGTAATATAACTTACAGATAATAAGGTAGAAAGTGAAATTGGAAAATATAATAAGAAGACATAATAATAAACAGGAATAAAGTAAAGAAAAGTTTAACAGTAAAGAGGTAGACATAATTCTAAAAAGCAGTAATGGAAAGAAGATTTCCGTACATACGATGAGATATAGAAACCAAATAAAGTTGACAAGCTTTAATAAGGAATATTAAAATGTAAGAATTACGACGACGTGGAACAGGAGAAACCATCTACCAATTAAGATGGAGCATCATCGTTAAGGTACACTGTGTGAATACTATATCATCGTTATATCGTATATGTTCACTCAGTGTTTGCAAAATGCTGTCATGCCAAAAACGTGGAATAATTTCAACAAATTCCATGTGTGTGTGTGTGTGTGTGTGTGTGTGCGCGCGCGCGTGTGTGTGTGTGTGATAGAGACAGAGAGAGAGAGAGAGAGCGTGATTGAGTGAGGAGGATGAGAAACATTTTTAATACTTTTCCCTGCCAACAGTCACTTGTTGTGTCTCTCGTTTTTTAGGCTGTAGACTATATGATGGCGCCCACAATTCCCAGAAGTAATTCGTTGTGCTTATCTAAATGTAAATTAAATTCAGCTCATATGCTGTTTAATTTTTATTCTAAGCCTCTAAGTACTTTTGTTTGTATGTTTAAAGACGTTTTGTTGCTTTATTGGATCCACACTTTGGGTTCTATTTAAATGATTTAGGCTGTCATAATCATCGAAGAAACAAAACGTTTTGTATGTTCGTGTCTGTTGTTGTATCAACCTAAAATGAAATGCAAACTTTATTCGATGCTGTAGTGGTTATCGTTGGCTGTGTTCAGACTCAAAGTGCAGTAACAAGAGTTGAGGTTACGTTATTGTTTTGGCAAAAGCAGCACCTGTGAGACGGAATTTCTCTCATTTGTAATACAGTGCGTCTTACTGCGTTACATGTGGCCATTTACCTCTACTTGAAATGTGTCTTATTATTTACTATCTCAAAAACAATTATAAGGCAGTAACTTAATAGCTAAATATGCATGCATTTGCGAATATATATCTTTATGATTACTGTTCTTTAAGTCAGGTATAGTTTTATTAAAGTAACTGTGCTTCATTGCCCAAAATATATATTATGGAAAATTTACTAGTTGTGAGAATGAAGCAGCAGAGGTCAATTATACTTTATTTTAACAACTAGTGTCAAACGTAATGATAATTACGTAATAAACGTCATGATGCATCAACTAATATTAAATTGTTCAATAAGTCATAAATGGGACTTTACAGAAGTCCTCGCTCAAGCGCTCCTTTTCAAAGCTCTCACATAGACTTTCAATGTCAAAATGCGGTTCCTTCACTTTAGTTTACTAAAATAACTTCAGTAGCGCTTTACCGTTACAGCAGACATAGTAATGAATTGATTCGGTATGAGAAGACAAACGATGAGGTGAGGCACACGGAGCCGAACAGGATATTTTCGTGGTTACCTCTTTTATCAAGTTAGGCGATTTTTTAAATGCTCATTAGCTACTTTTCAGTAGTAAAATAAAATTTATGTAATTGAAGTTATGACGTCAGGACAGGAAGAACTCACACACTACTTGGAAGTACTAACAATTAAAAAAAATTTTATACAACTACATACAGACAAATCTGATAAATACAATGTAAACGTTTGTGTTTTCAATCAAATGTATAAGAATTAAATTAGGATTATTAAATAAATTATGAACTATTACGTTATTTTCCATTTACAGAAGAAAGGCGTAATTTTAAATTCGACATTTTATCAGCCATCAGAATTTGTATAAACTTGTGAAATGTACTATATTGTTATAAAATTATTGAACACTGCAGTATTATATTAAATTGATAGTGGAAATTCGCGACACTTTGTACAAATAAATATCCCACGTTTCAATCACAAGTATCCAACATAATAGTAATTTTAATTGCTTATATAAATTAAAATATTTGGTTTGTAAATTAAAGAAGCATTGAAGATCGTTAAAGCAGCATCCTCTCCTATAATCTTCAGCTGTCTCCGAGCTTGTAATGTCACGCATTGCAGTTTCTTCACCACATCCCCCATCCATGTCATATTTGCTCATCCGCTAATTATAGATTCAACACCCTTCCACTATATTCTCGTTTTTTCACATCTACTTTGTTACTTTCTGTGAAAACCTACAGTCATCATATTAACGGAAACTTTATAAATCTATTGATGTAGATGTGCCACCTGATATCCAGAACACCTATGCCGAATTGACAAAAGCTCTAGAATTACGGTCTGGCGAAAGACATTTGCGCGATGTTTATTGCACTGAGTTGAGAGCAAGCCAACAAAATTCCGGAGGGAGTCTTCAA
The DNA here is from genome assembly GCA_034769895.1 of Magicicada septendecula. Lineage (NCBI taxonomy): Eukaryota > Metazoa > Arthropoda > Insecta > Hemiptera > Cicadidae > Magicicada > Magicicada septendecula. Next base: position 361,315,762 of record CM068369.1, read on the forward strand.
GGGTTTGAGGAATCGAGCGACTGATTAGACTAGCCAATACTGAAGAAATAGACAATTTTCGAATGAGGTTTGAGATGCAGACATTTATTGATAGCGTCAGAGAAAGTGACAATTTTTGCCAATGGCAAGCCACCAGAATAGTGGGTACGCCTTGCTCCGTGGACTACAATTTGAGGCCGCCAAGTCAGCGTCTAGTTGAGCCAATCATAAAATGCGCCGACTAAAAGATCGCGATGGTACAGATGGTGAAGAGAAAGAACAAGCAACAGAGAACCAACGACTAAAACCGCAGTACAAGAGAAGAAAGGATGGGAGACCAAAGTCTTATAGATGTGGGAAACCTGCACCTACAACAAAATTGTCGGTCTACAGTTCAGCAACAGGGAAACGAGCAGTAGTCGGTACAACGAAGCGTGCGCTGTTGTTGTCCCCTAGACAATAAGCAATTTTTACACTTCAGGAAAACAGCGGAAGCTTGGAAGTTACCGAATACGTTTAAGAAAGGCCGAACTCGATCACAGTTGACACAGGTGCCACGGTCACCATTGTGAGCTCTATGTGGTGAAAAATCTCAAGCCAATCTGGTGCTCTTGCAACTTGCGAACAGCTACTGGAAGGCCTGTGAAAGTGTTTGGGAAGGTGGAGATACACCTACGCCTTGGTCGACTTGAGTTTGATCACAAAGTACTTGTTCCAAACATTGCGGATGAAGCAATTCTTGGTGTGAACATATGAACGCGTATGGTTTTATAGTCGACCTAAAAAACAATGTCTTGAGAATTGGGTAAGAAAAAGGTTTACATTCCACAACAAAATATTTAAAAAAAAAAAACATGGAAGTGATAAATCAAGTGGTCGTAACTATCACACACAAAAAATCATCATGGCCAGAACCGAAGGAGGTACTAGAGGAAACCAGTTCACTATATTCGAACCCCAGATAGTCAGCAAACTGGGCATACTAATTGCTGAAGTTTAGTAAAACCAACGAATCCGGAGAAAGTTAGTTTAATGTGCCTATTAGAGTGGCGGATATTGTGGACCAGACGCAGTCTAAAAGGCAATAAACACGTAGGTAAATTTTTCCTGTAGCCAAGGTAGCTGTAAAACGCAAATCTTATCAGAGAACTTGAGGATCTGTTAAACAGATCTGACGATCTCTCAAGTAGTGAGGTAGAAGATAGTTTTTACATGGAATTAATATTATTACTTATATATATACTTATTATTATTCACTTCAGGGCCAGTATTTGGGAAGAACCTCTCTTGTACAATATTGCATCAAGACAGATGATACAGCATCGATATGCTAACCTCCTCGAAGACCTCCGATAGTTAAGCAGGAGGAAATTTCTCGGTTAGTACAGGACATGTTGACAGAGGGAATAATGAAGGTCCTCAAGTAGGGATTGAAAACGTAAATGAAACTGATGTTCCTCTTTTTAAGTACGTCAGACTGTCTTCATGTGACCTAGAACGCTTCTTTTCCTAATATCGGACTTTGTTCCGTGAGAATCGGCAGAAATTTGTAATTTTAATTTAATTTAAAATTAAATTTCTAATTGTAACTTAGAGATAGCGTTGATTGTGCACTGCAATTCTAATGAATTTTAAAGAAGGAACTGATGAGTTGACGAGCAAGTTTGCTGAGTAAGATTGGTGATTCCGATCGCAACCCTCAAGACTCTTCAATTTCTTGGCTACTTTTGTTTAAAAACTCATCTCCATTTGTTTTAGTAACCGTCTTATACGCTTATAAATTAAGTGCGGTGTTTGATGGATGAGTATTGACTTGTAGTGTGCGTGCTTTGCCGTTATACTGATACGTGTTGGACGTAAATAAAAACCAAAAACCAATAAGCCTACATCCATAATTCCTATCGAAACAAATGAATAGTTATTACCCACAAACTTGTAGAGAAACCATCTGTTTGTTTGTTTCTCCAGCGTTTGACCTGTTCAATTATATTATTATTTACCACATATTTTCTCAGTTATTAGGTTTTACAATTTCTAACACTGTAGGCCTATCGTAGTTTCATCGTGTCAACTACCTCATGCAGTACGTACGTATCCCCTTGCGTTTTACACTTTCAGCAAACTACCAGCTCATCCGCTTTTAAAGCAGTTCCCTACCGTCAGATTAACAGGGTACTTTATTCTTTAGCAACTCATAGTCGATGCCGTTGGCAATTGGCATTCATTTCAGCAGGTTTCAAGACATATGTGTCATCATCAGAAAACAATATTTTCATGAAAGTTTCTCAAATATTTATCCCTTATCATTGCCTTACCAGTGAGCAGAAAATAATAATCTTAACGTAAAACATTTCAATTTCTGTAAAATTATTTTCCGAGCTGCTGGATCCCGGTTTCTTCTCGAATCTGACGCTGAACAAGTCGCTCAAAAACTGTTGACGTCGCGGATAAAAGACATATTTGTCGGAGGTTCTCCGCGGGAGAAGAGTTATTTCCCGGCTTGGGTATAACAATCACGGTAGCCGTTTCCATTTCGTAGAGAATCAGCGTTGAACACCTGGGTTAGGAATAATATTCCACTTTTCCACTGTGGTATTTGCAACAAAGTCTTAGCCAGACGCCTTTCGGGGCTTGAGCTGAACGATTTTTTCAGTGCGCTCCTTCGGTTCGGCAGTAATACTCTCTTCGAATGAAAGCACTCTACCTATTGGCAGATATGCTCAGCGATGCCCGGGTTATTGATGGGTTGGGAGAAAATTGTTGCTTGAAACAGCTATGAACTCGGCGTTTTCTCCGGGGCGACCAAGGGGTTGAACTCCAGATTCCTCCAGTGCGGGGTGCAGAAAATACGTATATACAGAAATTCTCGTTTCTTATTAATAACAAAGCCAATTAAATGGTTAATTATACTTTTGTTTGTATGTCTAGTAAGTATAGTGTTCATTTGTTGGCTTTCCGTATTCTGGAACTATAAGCGTTTATAAACTTGATGAAAGCACCAAAAATAATAATAATTTGAGATAAATGTCCTTACGGGTATTCATGTGTAACAAGAAAATGGAACTTTTGTGCGTCCAACCATATAGTGATTTCTATTGTCTGTAATCAGACCTAAGTGCACTAACAAAAGTTTGCCGTTGGCGTTATTGTCCTGCAGTAGTGAGTCGTGTAGGACTTTGACAACTCTATGACGGAAGGTCAGTCGTTTGTAACACAGTACATTGTTATTGTGTTACTGTTGACAGTAGAGTACCACGGGAAATCTGTTTGCAACTGTATCTTCTATTTACTGTCTTGCTAGAAGTAACAGCGCTTTTAGATAACGATTTTCTGCTCATAGTTCTTTAGGAAGACACAGTCTTGTTTAAAATATTACGCGTTTTTTATAATTGTATGCGTCATTTTTTATTGACAATATTAAGTTTCTGTATTGTTAAGGGAATGGAAAATCTAATTGAAGCAGCAGAACTTAATTGTAACATATTAACTATTTCTAATTTACAAGTACCGTGAACGAGACATTAATTGTCTCATGGAAGACGACATCGTATTAAAATATAAAAAATCCTTTTTAGTCATAAAGATTGCATTCCTAAATATTTAGCATACTGAAAAGTTTTCGTTCAGATTTGCCGCTTTAAAATGACCAAATCATTGTCTACATACAACAGTAGTCTTCATGAATGATTTCAGACTGCATTTGTCTATTTTTGAGATAGACATAATGACAAAATAATTTAGGAAAGCCAGACTATATAGTGACTGAAGTCTCGAATATCCAAATAGCGGAACTTATATTCGGTAAGTTACACACATCGTTTTTTCTTATAAATTCTGAAGGTTTGTTATTTATTAAAACATTAAGATACTCTAATTAATGTAACAACTTTAGGACCAGGAAAACATTAATATAAAAATACTAATAGCAAGGTAACATTTTTAGCTGTATTCAAATGTTATAATTATAGTAGATGATTAAAATAAGTTTGTTAAATACAATTATTAAGAAGAATGAAGAATTAAGGAGTTCATTTCACATAATTAGGTCTAAAGGGATTTTAAAAGTTAGGCTTACGTTATCTTAAGATAACAATTCATTACCACAAAACTCATAGAGATTTTGAAGTTTTATAAATAAACATAAATTTGCTAAACTGGCTACAAGGTTCCGCAATGAAGTAAAATGGCGACGTCAGTTAGGAAGTAAGCAAGTGTCCTTAATGCTACTACTATTTGAATACTTTGTAAACAGATTTTTATTCTGAATAAAATATAATATTTCCTCGATATTGGATGCAGGAAATATCTTCTTCCCAAGCTTTTTATAATCATATATACTTTAAAAATTGTTAGTTGAACTGTTGCTGCATACGGTAAAACTTAAATGTAAAATTATGTACGATTAAAAATAAAAATGATCGATGATAATGATATACAATATAAGATAAAAATTAAGAAATTAATTGACAACGCACATACTTTATAGTGTAATATGGTTCTTGAAACGCAAAATTACATCTTTTTTTAAATAAATAGGCTTTAACGTAGATACTATAGCAACTACTGAATCTGCTTAATGAAAGAAAAAAACCGTAAAACACAAAATTATGTGTGCGGTATTTATGTAAATCACAAAAGTGTTATGATGAAACGAAATACATTTCAAAAAGAATTGTAGGTAAGCAAATGTTAACAAAAGATAAATTTACAAATGTTAATGATAAACGCGGAAGATGATATTAGAGAGATTACATGATGTCGATCCTAGAAAATGTGTGCGATCGAAGTTATCGAGAACGTGATTAATGAGATATCAATCAATAGTCCATAAATTAGAGAACTGGTAGAAAAATATCATAGTCATATTATTATTATGACTAATATTATTATTATAGTGACTTATTATGTAAGTCGCATTATTATTATAGAGCAGAACAGATTACCGAGGACCACGCACGAAATAGGAAGGTAAAAGATAACTTAAGCGAGGATGAGACGGATAGAAAGGATATAAGAAATTTTTATAAAACCAGTAAAGATAACCGATTAATAAACCAATTTATAAACCAGTAACGGAATTGAGGAAAGTGATACGAGAAAGAGAGAGATTAAGGGAATGGATTAAATGATATACGATTTATCTATTTATTACTTTATATAGTAAAGTATATTACTTAATATTATAAAGGAAAAGTTGCATAAAGTTATTCAAGTTATTAATTTGTACAACAACCTAATAATATGTAAAATAACCCCAAAATAACAGAAAATATTCGAATAATTATCTACTTTAAGCAATGTAACAAAATTATAGTTAATTACAGAAGCCATTTCAAATTGAGTCGAACTAAAAAGAAGAATAAAACGTCTGATATTTTCATAACTGACTCTCTTCAGTTTTCTCTTTTACATACATCACTACCCCATTTACTGAAATCTTTTACATATAAAACTGTGACTACTTCTTTCCAGCAAGCCAACAGAATGTGCAAAACCGATTTGCTGCCAACTATTGGCAATTGCATTATAAACATGGGTTGCTTCCTTCTACAAAAAAATGAGCATTGTTTTATTCTCATCATTAGGTTTTTGTACTTGTCATATTTTTTTAAGAAAAGTAAATTGTTGATAACTTAACTAGTACAGAATTACTTCATAACTCGAGAGTTACAACAGAGGAAACGATAATGAATTTCAAACGTTGCTCTGATGCTATTTGGGCTTCTTTTATATGTTTGATGCTTCTATAATATGCAGTTCTGTCAAAGGCAAACGTAAAACGCTTTCACAATCTCTCTGTGCAAAAGCAATCAAATCATTATCTCCAATTTACACAGTAACGAGTACATTAATGGTACATTAGTGTTGTACGAGTACAATCTTCACAGAGTACTATATTTCTATAACCTATAAACTATAAACAGAATAATTTAAGAGTAACAGATAATACCGTTTACCTCAATTACCAGACCATTGCCTGTTGTGACCAGGGCTGCACTTTTACGTGTTATTGTTACTGTCTTATTGTTACTGTCTAAATCACGTCTATCTCAGCCAAACAGTTGTATTGCATCCAGATTAAGTAGACAAAGTTGGATTGATACGGATTTGAACCACACCCGTACAAGAGTATGACAAACGAACGCTTTGCAAAGGAAGTTCCTTCCTTCTGATCTATCTCACCCTCATATGTAATATTTTTTTAGCATATAGTAAAAGATTTAAAATTTATTTTTAATAGGTTTGAAGATTATTTCTAGCAAAGCTACAGAATAACGAGAAACGTAAAAGGTACTAAATGAAAGATGGCAAGAGGCAAATAAATATCAGCAGTGGAAGAAAACGGAGAGTTTAAGAAACGCATTAAATTGCATCCGAAGTTAATGCGAAACTCTAACAAGGCGACATTTATTTTTGTTTGTTGGAAAGATTTAAACTGAATTATTGTATAAGACTTTCTTTATTGAATTATAACAGTTGGTTATGTCTAATTAAAGTTTATAATTAGTAACTACATTTGTCTCAGTTAATCAGTTTCTATTGTGCAACACGACGATCGATGTGACCGTGGTAACAATATTATTTTTAAACGTCTGTCGCGCACAATGTTAGTTAACTATACTACAAACAGAAACTGAATAAAGAGTTTCAGTTTAAGTTATCAATTATACTGTTTTCCAGTGCGTTACATGTACGAAAAGATATTTTTTTAAATGATAATTTTCTCCGTGCCTTGTATTTCATACTAAGTAATTGTGATATAATTTAGTGGTAGGCCTATACGTAAGAATAAAGAAAGAATATATAAACATCTTTCTTAAAATACCTATTATAATATGGATTTACACATAATAACAAGATATTGTATTAATAAAATGTGGAGGCAAATAATTTTACTATGCTTGATACTTTTTGCTTGAACGGAATTAGTCTATAGTAAACCGGGTACGAAAAGCAGCGGCAACAATATGAACAAAAGTACTTGTGTAACAATGAGCCGGCTTTAAATTGGTAGATGTAGTAAACCCGCGGCGCACCGTGTAAATCGCTGGGGACGTAATCCATACGATGCCGTCTTTTATTACTTTGCATTTGCTGTAGAATAAAAGTCAACTGTTACGTAATCCCTATATTTTTTCGTAATTAGTTCTTTTCAGAAGGTAACTAACTATTTGTTTTATGAATAATTTGAGCTTACTACGCCAATTTGTTAAACTTCACATTAGTTTACGTGTATTATTATTTCACACATAGGGACAGATTTAAGAAAATTATTTAATTACGGAAATCGAATTGTGTATTATTAGGGAATAGCCATACAGCAACGCTGCAAAATTTCGTTCCTCGTCTAGGTCACATGTGTTGTCCATGACACTTGAATGTCTTTATTTTGGTCGTTTGGATGTGTGTTTCTATACCCTTCAACTTATAAACCCTTAAAAGGAAAATAATGTTTTTAAACATAATTAGTATACTCAGGAGCGTAACGACAGGGTGGAAACTGTCCAAAAAATTCGTAGGACAAAGGGGCCCACTTCCATTCTCTCATCTTATATTTATTTATTTTATTAACAAGCTGTCTGAACAGTTTCTTAGATAATTACACGATATTTATTTTTTGCAACTTGCATTTAATTATTTATACAACAAATAAATTAGTGCGTTCAATAAAATAAAAAAAAGAATATAATTAAAGCATATTATTTCAGATGTAGCAGCTGTGGTAAAAAGGACGTATAATATTCAATGTTAATATAGAGGAATTATAAAGGCAACACGTAATGTAACATAATGTTTTTTACAAGTTCAGAAGTAACTTTCATTTTCAACTAACTGATTTGATTACAAAGTGTTTAAGGGTAACAACGCCAATCCAAGTACTACGGAGTACTAAGTAGACTAGTACAAAAAATGGTACTGCTGAGTGGTTGAGAAAGCTATCAAAACACATTCACATCGAGCTCAGAGTATGGTGTTATAAACCAGATAGTGAGTATAATGTATTCTACACTGTATTTGCTTGGAACAATTTACATTATTGAGGATTCCGAAATCACAATACAAATTTACACACACACGCGCGCGCGCACGCACGCACTTCCTGATTAAGGAAAGCTACAACAATACAATATCAAAATCGAACGTAAATAATACCATATTATTAGCCGAAGATCCACAAGTTAACTACATCCCTTGACAATAAACGTTTTCTTCGCTAACGCATTTCAGCCGTTCTGATACAAACGTATTGTCCGTTGTCAGACCAAGTTAAAACTATACTGGTTCACATAAGGGATGCATAAATTATGGAAACCTATTTGCGAATACGGTAAATAAGACCGTAAATAAACCTCTATCACATCAGTAAAGAATTTATAGTAAATAAGACAAAAGAAGTTGTAAATATTAATTTATTTCATTGTTAAAGGTGTATAAAGGTCAACAGAGACAGGTTAATACGACCTAGACAGGTTATTCGTAGTTTTTTATAAACTGTATTAAAAGCACAGAAGATTATTATAAATGCATACCATCATTAATTGCTCATGCGTACTTCATTCAAGTACGTTATATCAGGACTACTTATTCAATGCAACACATATACATCGCAATACATACGTACAAACACCATTCTTCCGCAACATTAATACGTGCAACAACGGGATTACGTATACAAATTACAAAATGAACATAAAAACAAATAACCAAACATATAAAGCTTTAAACAAAGCAAATTTGTGCATGTAATACTCGCAAAATTTTTGAGTTTAATAACGGATCTGCAGACAGCAATGTGTAAAGCACATGCAAAGAGACATTTGTAATAAACGCGTACATTGTGAGATTTACCTGAGCATAGATAAGGATGTGATTTACTGTGATTGCAGGCGTAGAAACGTGTTACGTAACCCATAGTCTGCTGCAGACAATTCAACAATTCTTGTTTTACCTGCAAACAGTTATTGATATAGCCTGCATTGTAGTTAACCTGAGGAAATACTTCAGGAAATAAATAACCTGAGGAAATAAAGTCCATTGGATTTCGAGGTGAACACTACACTACTACACAAGTCAACTCATATTCTTATAGGCGGAATTGCAAAGACTACTGAGGTTTTTCAGACACACTAAAAAAATGAAGGGGGAATACGATATTTTTACCAGTTAGAGTTTGAAATAGCCTTATGCTGACTGTTCTGTATAGATGGACATTATAGTCCACTTAAGCCCCTCTTAACTTATATCATCTTAAGTGTAAGCCTATTAGCATTATTTCAACGATTTTAAAACAATTTGAAACAGTTTTCGTGAATCAGCAACTGCAATAAAGAAAATAAAAAAAATAAAACTATAATAAGGAGACTTATTCTAAAGAAAATTTCAGTAAGTTGCAAAAAAAGCTATGTTTTGTTTTCTAAAATAGCTGACTTATAAAATCAGCTCTTACACAAGGATAAAACTGCTAACTGATACAACTTAACGGTTTGCCATTATTCTATATCACCATCCTTTTGGAAACCAACTAATACAATTATCCACTTCAATTGTTTAGCAGTGTACAATAAAATTAATGTAATAATATTTAAATTAATTTAATAATATTATAACATTTAAATAAAAAAAATAAATAAAAATTATTAATAATGTTATTATAATATAAATAATTCGCTTTATACCTTGAAATTAATGTTTAAATTCCTCATAACGACATGGTTAGAAAATAAATTGTATTCGTTAGGTATGTCCGTTTTGAAATATAAAAAATTATTGTTCAGTTCAGTTGCAAATCAAATTCAAGTGTTTTTTAATATTTGAAAGTAAGTTTTTCGTTACTATTATTACTTTTGAACTTGTTGGGAATTCATAATTTTAATAAATTAACTTTATATTGATTATTAACTACTAACATTGCGTTTAAAGCAATAGGTATTTACTTTACTTATTAAACAAATAAGGGACCTGATGAATGTTAGGCCAACATCCAAAAAATAATGTCGTTACTATATTTTTTTGCTATTTTCAAAATCACATGCCAAAATGCGTTAAACTGCCTAAAGTCAAAAATATTGGTTATCTAAAGTTAAGGTGTTGTTTAAAAAATAATCACTAAAATATATAGAGGGGAGTATTATGTAACTGAGAGGGGATCATGCATTTTGCCCGTGAGTACAAACTGCCTCGCTTCTGTAGGCCTATATTTACTACAAATATCTTGTACTTAAGCTATGAATTATAAATTCAAATACATTTCAATCCGTTTTGCGCACCTCGATATTATATTTATCATTCCAGTAGTGTAATTGGCACTTTTCTCATGCCTCCCGGGGACTGTACGCTGCTAGTGAGTTATGTGTTACATGTAACGCACATACATGTTTATGTATATTTAAAATAAGCAAATATTGTGACATTTACGTTACGTCACATTTTCCGTTGAAATACAGTAGTAGTTTGAATGTATGCAAAAATAAGTAACGTGGCTGTGTAACTGCCATAATTACAGCGTATAGAAAAATCAACCCTCGTTTTCTCGTCACAAATTCACAGCAATACAGAGGGGGTGAAGATACTCAAGATACCGTCACACGACGTCACTCTGCCGGACTGCGGACCAACTTGAGAATTCATCATTAACGTCATCATCACCATCTGCAATACACTACGATTGATGGAGGAGCACCGGATCATTATCCACAACAGGCTACAGAGTACCGAGGACACATGCTGATGCTGCATCATCATCGTCATTGTCATCATTCAGGACGCACACACACGTACACACGCAACGGTAACTTCGACAATACGCAGGTGACAAATGAACAATTATATTTTTTGCAAAGAACTCATAAAGAACATAATTTGAGATAGTACAGACTTAAAAGTAAATAATGTAAATATTCAGAGTAAAAGAAGTAGGCCTAATTGTAAATTGTGGTTAAAAATACTAATTTTTTTCTGTTAAATTTTTACAAATTGGGTGTGTCATTTATTAAAATGTTAATAGCAACAATTAAATTTTGTTTGAGTAAAGTTAATACTATTTTCCAAATGAGTTGCTATTTTAAAAATGAGTCAAAGTCAGCCACCCATGCAATATAAAGTAATTTGTATAATTCGTTCATCATATATGTTTAGATATTTAAAATTATATGTTATTAATGTGTGCTGAATAGCAATGGTATGTTATGTTTTACAGCGTGTAAACTTATGAAAGACAATATTTTTTAATTTTATAATTTCAAATTTTAATAATCGAGTAATTTCTTTGGAGTATTTAATAAACCGTTGAATGGTTCTTTTGATATGTTTTAATTAATTATTTCACGTCATCAACGTCTCACTTCTCTTTGAAAAAATTCGTTTATTGTGCAACCACATATACTTAACGCAACGAACATACAAAATCTACGACCTGGCCGGTGTTGAACACTTTATAGTTGCGTTGGGTACATCGTCAGAAATGTATTCATTTTATAATACTTGTAACGTTGCAGTATATAATATTTATTCATTATAATAGAGATTTATATAAATATAAATTATATGTTTATATGTAAATAAATTATAAGTTATATGTAATTGTATATAAATAAATATGTTATTTATTTATAAATATAATTTATATGTTATTTATTACACAACTACAACTTATATTAATTATAATTTATTCGAGAAATTTATATAATGACTTATTATTATGTCTGTATTCGTTTTTTATTTGTTTTTATATTTTATTTTTACATTATAATTTGAATATATTTTGTATATACTTCATTTTGTATACTTCTGAAGATGGCAGTTAAAAGAAACTGTAAGTTAAAAAACTAAGAATATAAAAAAATCAAAAATTCCAAATGTAAAAAAAAAGAAGACGCTGAAACCGATTTTTAAACACGCGCGCGCGCGCGCGCATGCACACGCACACACACAATATCACCAACACTAAGCTATCAATATTTTTAAACACCAATTTTTAAGCATTTTTTTTTAGCTGATTGTCAATTCTATCATATTTGCTAATTCAAAACCTGGAAAAGTAAATGGAAGTCAGTTTTCAGAAACGTAAAGGTGTCTCAATACAAAGGATTTGGTATGGTCTAAACAAAAAGTATTCATTCATTCTCTGTCTCTCCTGCATTCTACCCCCCCTTAATTTCAAGGTGCTGTCCGCACACTTCGCATGAAAATGTTTGTAACATCGCAGTCTACACTACTCAGGTAATTCTGTCCCACTGTCCGCACACTTTGCTGTCCTTCATAAAGGGAACGTTTTGCACATGTATGCACATGTTTCACTTGACTACTGTGTGAAGAGTAAGTATAATTACAGTATATAATTTTGTGCAGGGCTTAATATTGAAAACTCTCTCTCTCTCTCTCTCTCTCTCTCTCTCTCTCTCTCTCTCTCTCTCTCTCTCTCTCTCTCTCTCTCTCTCTCTCTCTCCCTTTGACGCAAGCGCGCGCGCGCGCGCACACACACACACACACACACACACACACACAAACACACACAAAGTGGTGTTCAACGTGGCAGAGTGTAAGAAATCAAAAATTATATATTTTGTGTGACACAAAATGGGGATTAATATCATACTTATATTTATGTATTTTTGCGATTCGTAAGTAAGATAAATTATTACGTATCTTACGCTTAAATTACATCAAGTTTGCAAACACGAGAAATGTGGTATTTATTAATCTCAAAATCTGTTTCCTAAAGAAGAAAACAATGTTAATAATATACTGTGTTAAGTTAATTATATTCACTGTTTTAGTAAAGTTGACAGTTTAAGGTTTTCTGAAGGAAAACAAGTAGCTACAAAAACATACGCAAATATATGTGGTCACCTGAGTGTATTTACAATTAACGGGAAAATTGTAGAAATAGATTTGTAAAATTAATTTCATGTTAACATATCTTTACCGCCACTTGTGAAACATGGTTATTTGCCTTTATCTCTCACTCTCTCTCTCTCTCTCTCTCTCTCTCTCTCTCTCTCTCTCTCTCTCTCTCTCTCTCTCTCTCTCTCTCTCTCTCTCTCTCTCTCTCTCTCTCTCTCTGTACTCTTTATTTATCTCTTAATCTATTTGTCGGTCTATCTGCCCTTCTTTCTATAACTGGTTGCCTCTCCCAAACACGTACGTATGAACTATAAATAATATTTAGTGCACATGTTGGAGCAGAATGTGTGTACACTGGTTGACAGTAAAACACGTTGTAACATGTGTACCCAAGCTCCTGTGTTAACAACTGCAATGAACGTGACGCCTAGTGTAGCGCACAACTAACTTTGGTTACCCTCTTTGTTGCCTCGCGCAGTATTGCAATAAATAGTGTACTGAGCAGACAAACTGAACTGGTTATGAATCATTTATAACATAATTCATAGCTATTGTGTAAGCTACACGACGGCATAGGTAAAAAATCGGTATGGAGAACCATACATAACTTCCATGTTCTCAGATTATATATAAAATCATTTGGTACTGCCTCTATGCGTACCCGCAGTTATTTCGTTAATGCGATTTTTGGGCTTAGATATGTAGTGACTATCGTACATATTTTTATGTAGTGAAGGAATTATACAAATTCTAATTTTGTACGTTGCATAATAGTTGTCTGGTGATTGAAATTGATTTCGTTTGTCATTTTTTAATTGTAAATGACTGTAGTAGTAATTTATCACCGGATCGTGGCTGTGACACCAAAAATTGATTACGTTAGGTTAACATGAAAACTGAAATTATACATGGAAACCAATACGTGTGTAATGTAAAATTATTTTTTTTTTCTAAAACCACGAAAACCCCAACTCGAAATAAGGCGGGAGTGGCCCAAGGGTCAACCCCTTGCCTATTATTATAGGGCTAAATGTCACTTTTTTGTGGCAGAACTGGTTTTTTTGGTAAAATTCGTTTTCCGACAAGTACTCGTTTTGTGACTAACAAAAAACAAACATCCGTTATGTACAATTTGTAGAGCATATGTTGTCATTCCTTAATAGAGTGTTTTTTGTTTTTTCATTAACCATAAATATTTGTATTTTTCATTTTGTATTTGCTGTTGTTTTTTCCAATTTGTAAACTTATAAACGTTAGGTCCTTTATTGTAAGTGTTACTCTGTTATACGCATTGTAATACACCTTTAATGTTATGTTTTCTCATTTATTTTAGCAGTAAACTAAAAACCCAAAACCATTATTACCTAACTACCAAATGAAAACAACACGTATTTTTGCTTTACATTAAGAAATAGGGCAATTTACAATTAGTACACTTTCTTTTTTCCACACCGTAATATATCGATACAATCGCATATAAAAACATCGAAATGTATTGCGGGCAATCATACAGTTCCAATCATTTACTTGAATTCGGTTCGATAATTACTAAAAAAATATAGAATTTTGTCAAAGTGAAATAAAATGTTTCCATAGAAACTACTTCTTTGTTGTCAATAACATAGTACACATATAAAATTTATAAAAAATTATATCCACCCTCATCAACTCACATTTTAATTTATAGAAAGTTACCCCCTTCCCCTTCAATTACCCTTTTCATTTATAGATATTTCATCTACCTTTCTACAGTGGATTATTATGACCTTCTTTTAAAGATACTTTATTTATCAAAATTAAGCACTTTATTCTTGTTAAAACGTAAAAGGTTGCAGGTAAACTACCCCTTCCCCTTAACCGATCTTCACCAAAATCAATAGGCCTCGGTCCTCTACAATTCAGAACTGTATCCAAAAAATTATTTGATTCTGTTTGAATTTGCGGCAGTTATCGTATGCCATAGAAAAAATTCTACAGACAGACAGACAAACACATACACACAGACACTTTTCGAAAAATGCCTTTTTTTCATGTTTTGAGGGTAGTAGAATCAAAATCTGCCATTATCTCGAACACGATTTTTTTCGCCATGACCATACTTCCATTTCCTTATGGAAAATGGAAGTAATTCATAAACGTGAGATTGTGCAAGACTGCTATCACAGATCGGCTGACTTTTTTTCATAACTCCGGCGTGATGTAAGAGTACATGGTTATTATTGTGACCACCAACGACTGTTGATCGTGTACAAAAATATACTTACTCAAATTTCCAATTGTTTAATTCACAACAACGACAACCTAAAACCAGTGATATTTTTTAAATTACACTATTTATAAGAACGACAATGAGAATATTTGGTACATGTTTGATATGTAGAAAGAGTAGGCCTATAATTTGGTATATTTGTTTACTTTGTAACTTTTTTAGTTGATCCGTGAGTTAGATCCGGTTTTTGTAAGGTAGGCTTATATGGCTCGAATTTTTTGTGTTTCAAAATCCGATTCAGTATTGTAATACACTTTAAACAGGCCTTAATAAAATTTCACGTTACTATTATACATACTACACTTGGCCTACGAGCATGTGCAAAGTAAGAGTTTATCAAGCTAATTTACTCAATGATAATACTAATTATTTATAACATACTAATTATCAGCAACACAATGTCACACTTACTTTAGTGTACCGACTCTTAAGAATTATCCCAGGGCGCCAGTAATAAATAAACACAGTTGACTGTTATTAATTAAGTTTTTAATAACTACTTTGTATTTACATATTACAAAATTTGTAGATCATTGCTTTTAATAATTTTGCTATAAAATTTGTTCGTGCTTATTTCTTGGCTATGGATTCTTTGACTTATTGAGTCACCAAATATGATTACATACATTTAAATTTACTAGGCAATAGTAAAATGAGTGTTCATTTTATTAGTTACTTGTATGTTGATTTCATTCTGCGACGCGATGTCATCAATTCTGCAGGTTCCAGGCTGGTCGTCCGACGTTGATCGTTGAGCAGTTATCCTTGTTAGTTTTGCACTACTTTATACACTGGTTTCACAGGTATTACACCATTCACTTAGATAACTTTGTGGTAACTACACAGGTGCCGTATACTAATACACTTGTTGAATACACAGTATATTCTTATTAAAGCTAAGTGCGTCCAACATCGGATTGATAACAAATCTCGACCGACTGTCCCGTACTGTGATGTCTAACACATTAGATTTCGCGATGTATTTCGACATTCAACGATTGATGCTATATTAAGTAAAACTTGGATATGTTACTCGATTTTAATTTACCTTCTCTAATTTCTCTGAACATTATTCTTGTAAACGGTTATTAAGTGTTTATAATATGTAGCTTCCACAAAGCTCAATATCGCGTTACCGTAACTGACTTGTCGTTGCGATTGAAGTATATTTATTTAAATTATCGACAAATTTCTTAACACACTAGATACGAGTCATTTAAGTGTAATCTCTCCGTAGACTAACTTAACTTCCGACCACTTCGTTTTTTTATACATTGCTTCGAACTACCCTCACCAACTATCTACTAAATACACACCGATTGGTATGACATACCGCTAATTTCAAATTTACTCAATCTGTCTAGTGAACACGTCCCGCGTAAAAAATGACGCTTTCCGTTATTCGTCAATTATTTGCGCGTGTAAACGTAGTGGGAAAACTTAGCGTCTATCTTCATCTCGCTCTCATCTCTCTCTGTCTAATCTAACGGTTCCTTTGTTAGATGCACTTAACTTTTTACAAGCTTAGGGCAGCCTTCTGACACCCTTGAAAATAATACAATTTTATGACGGTTCGTCCGCTATATTACTTTTTCATATTTTAGCCGTCTTACAGGCGTCAACTCAAGGTCGTCTTTACGAACAACTACCGCCTTTACTACAACATTTTAATACTTACTACTTTGAAGTACCACCGCTCTAATCGGTAGTTTTAGTTTTATTTTCTCCCCGCTTTCTACGAATTTATATTTCTCTATGGGTACAACATAACTTTGTCCCCGTAAAATTGTTGAGAGTGCAATGTTTACGTTATAGTAATTTACGTATTTTATAATTTGTAAAAAATTAAATTATTATACTTCTCATTTCTCATTTCTCATTTCACTTTTCAACTAAATATTGTGTAAATTATATTGTTATATAATATATATTTTATTACTTATTGTTTGTATACGTACATATACAAAAAATAATAGCTTGTGAGATGTGATTCTATTTATGTTCATTGTATATACCGACTGAAATACTGAGAGTGTATTTTATACTGAATCATTGTATGTTATACTGAAACACGTATAAACACTACTATGCCCCCGTCTGAATTAATTATCCGTTCACTCATATTTGTATCTCAATTTTTTATAATACAATTTCAAAATCTTTTGTCCACATACAAACGAGTAACCTTTTACACTTTGAACCAGTTCATCCTCCACCTCACTTCTGGTGTGTGCCCCACAACAAACCCATTTTTTGTCCATTTTGCAAAAAGCTGATATAAGTAACGGAATAAATAAAGCAATAACATCCAGCAATTGCCTTTTTACAATGAGTGTTTTTTTTTCGAAGACACAAACAGTAGAGGCGGAGGAACCTCATAAAAATGACGTGCAACAGGAAAACAAATATGTAGCGTTCTTGTATTCCATTAATACTTAGGACTATTCTATATATACAGTTGTTAATGTATAATAAATGTACGATTGCTTGTAGCTACTGAACAAAACAAAATTTATTTTATTTAACTTCAATGAACAAAGAGGAGTTTGCTTTCTTCTTTGAAGGAAATTTATGCGAGTGACAAAAATTCACTACGTTTATGAAGCAGAATGCACACAATAATTCTACAGCTTCTGTATAAAATGAAAAGAACGGGTAACTTAGATTGAAAAAATACATTTACCCGCTGCACAAGAAGGAGGAAACTGTTTTTGGGTGAAATTGATGCGCCCAACCTTAGCAAAAAAAGACAATGGATATTGCACTAGTACATCAACGAATGGAAGGAGTCAAAACATGACAGTTCTTTTTAGTAGGCTAACTACTGAAATACACAAAATAACTTTTTAGTAACTAGTGACAAAATGAACAGACTTATGAATAATAAAAGAGAAGTAATTCACTCCCTAAATTAGATAATAAAGCAAAAAATGAATTAGGTGAGGAACAAAAAATACTACAGAAAAATATAGATGAAACCGTAGTAATGTTGCCTATAGCGCAGACGTGCGGGACACGAGTAGTGGAAATCGGAACAAACAATTAACAACAGCAATGCTTTCTTAAAGCGAAGTTGCAGGTAATCAACATTAGAAAATCAAGGGATGAGGCAGTCCGGTATACTGCAAAAGTGTAGTGGAGACAGCTTGTCTGGTTTGAATGGAAGAGTGCAGGCTGCAGGTGTCCCAGCCCACCATGGGGTCATTGTACCTCGGTACTGGGGTGAACTGTCGAACACCTTGCCAATTTGTCGATTGTTTTACACTGAAGGTGGTCTCTAATAGTGTGTCCAAAACGTCTGTTACTGACGGAATTAGTACACCACGGCCTAATAGACCGGCAGAAAGCAATTTTATCAATCTTGAGTCATTTACCTTAAATTAAGACCCACAAATGTCGAGTTTGGTCTCATTCTCAGTTTCTACATTATTCTTCGTTTTTATCTTAATCTGTGTAGTTAAGAAGACAAATAGTAGTTGCCCAAATCCTACAAATACTGCATAATAATTTCCGAAACCGTAATGAAATTGTTTGTTTGCATTTATAACAAAAGATTAAGAAACGGGAAAAATATTATCTGCACGTCACCTACTTGGATCTTGGTAGCGTTTCCATTCTAAATATGGGTTGATTTGTCAGTAAAGAATTAGATTTAATTAGTTTTTTAAACTCTACTGTTCATTACTTATTACATTTCCTATATTTCCTGTGGACGTGGGTTTAATTATTATAGCTTCTTTAATTACACAATTTTAATTACACGTATCAATGTCGAGAATTATAACATTATACTGTTGAACGAACAATAAATTTTCTCATACACGCCCACATAAACTGGATATAACAGCATGTGTCGTAGACAGCTGCCATTATTAGCACTGCTGGAAACAAACCGTAATTACGTTCCTGTCAGTATTTGAATTCTGTGATTCTGTATCTGATTATTTCTGTTTGCAACAATAAAATATTTCTGTTTGGGCGTTAAAAGTATTATAAGCGTAGTTGTTCTCTCGATAGGAGTTTTTAAAAATAATTTATTTTTTATTTTACGATTGAAACACTAGTGTTACACGTTGAAACATGGCGGGTGATTATTCTTGTTCTTTTTTTTTCTTGTGTTGCTTTTCTTCTACAGGTGGTACTATATCTGTATGGTGTTTATCTCCTCGACAATCCTACACCATTACATGTACCACTTCTCTGTTGTCTAATTCAGACGACTTTCTCGACATGCTCTATCACCGTTCCCTTCGTTGTTCTATTTATTAAATTCTATAAATATGCAATGAAGATTTTGATTTAAACCAAAATCTATTACCGTAATATTTTATATTTTATAGTGTAGAGGAAATATAAGTCTTCCACAACTTCCCAAAAACCCAGGTAGATTTTCAGCTGCAAGTAATCATTCAGATAGTTACAAAGGATACAGCATTGCTGTACTTTGTCCTTTGTCCTTCACGGCAAAACATCAGAAGGCGACTAGCTGGCTAGATCCGCCAAGAATTACGATGCATTTATAAAACTTCCTATAAATGTGTTCAGCTTTTCGGCGAGGGATCACTGTCCTCTTGTTGCTGTTGTTGTCATTCTCCTCCTCCTCCTCCACCTCCTCCAACTTCAAGTTAATATTTTAAAAGACTACATAAGATTATGTATATGTTGCTACGACATTACAAAACAATCTACGTGTTTCTCGAATGTTCCAGTAGAATTCGGCTGTAATGTGTGTGCGTACGTAATTCTCAACGCGTTATCTAGACTATGACAGAGGCGCGCGACCACGCGCGCTGTGTGCAAGGCCGCAGTCAATTACGTTCTGGTGTTTTCTAGTAGCGTTCTTAACGCGCAGTGTGGCATATTCTGGTATTTCGGCGGGGGTATAAATACAAGTACTCAGCGACGCTCAGTTTTGAGTTATTATCGGGCGATTACACAGTGAGTTTGAGTTGCGAATTATTACAGTGCGGTTCGACGTATTGTGGCGAAGTGTTACGTGCTCTATAATTGTGCGGGAAAATTGTAATACAATTGTGTTTTATATTAATAGACATTTTTATTGCGTGTGAACAATTTTTATTTTATTTGTTGTAAGAGACTATCTTGTTGATTACAAATGGTTTAATTATGATAACTGAGGCTGGTGAGTAGTGACGTAATTGGTGTCTTGTATTTTGTATTCCACTGTAGCATACGACGATAAGTAGACCGTCGTAGCAGTGGTGTCATAAGTGGGATAGAAACGTTAACAGTGAAAACAGTGGACACTTTGTACAAGACTAGTATAATTTGTAATTAATCAGTAAACAATGGATGCCAGTCATATGGTGGAAAATTTCCAGGCTTTGCTGTTGCAAACAGAGGAACGACGACGACAGGATGCAGAGGAAGCATAGAAAAGACGTCGACAGGAGGCGGAAGAAGCAGAATCACGACGGGATGAAAAATGCAGGCAGGAAAGAGAAAATGCTGAAAAAAGACAAAAAGCACTGATGCTCGAGTCGAACGACGACAGGCAGAGGAACAAAAGTGCGGAACAGAAGAGATCAAAGATTTAATACAAGAGCAAAAGCAGACACAAGAACAAACCGCAGCTGAATTGGATCTCCTACGAGGTATGCTTAATAAACAAGTTACTAAAATATCGGAGGTACAAGAATCAATGACGTTAAAAATAGCTGAAGTACAAAAATCTGTCTGGATTGTTAAAGAATCGATGTCTACAAAAATATCTAACATAGAAAAATCCATGTCAAATAAAATATCTGCAGTAGAAAACCCAATTACAAACATAAGAGAACAAATTAAAAATGAAGTCGAGCAATTCACGAAGACACAACCAAAACAAATTTCTGAACAGACTGTACCAATGAGAAAGACGGAAAAAGACACAGAAAATAAGTTAATAGAGAAAGTCACTTTGCCTGCAGTAGGGAGAGTTCATGTCAAGGCTCAAGCCTTTGATGGAAGCAGTCACTGGGCTACGTACTTTCCCAATTTGAAGCTGCTGCATGCGCAAATAATTGGACAGGGAAAGACAAAGCAGTTTCACTCGTTCTCGCATTAAAAGGTCTTGCGGCAGAACTACTACAGAAAGTGCCAACTGACAGCCAGAACACCTGTGCCGAATTTATAAAAGCTCTGGAATTACAGTATGGTGATAAACATTTGCGAGATGTGTGCAAGGCCGCAGTTAATTAATTTCTGGTGTTTTCTAGTAGCGTTCTTGACGCGCAGTGTGGAATATTCTGGTATTTGGGGGGGGGGGTATAAATACAAGTACACAGCGACGCTCAGTTCAGTTTTGAGTTATTATCGGGCGATTACACAGTGAGTTTGAGTTGCGAATTATTACAGTGCTGTTCGACTTATTGTGGGGGAGTGTTCTACGTTTTCTATAATTGTGCGGGACAATTTTAATACAGTTGTGTTTTATATTAATAGACATTTTTATTGCGTGTGAACAATTTTTATTTTATTTTTTGTAAGAGACTATCTTGTTGATTACAAAGTGTTTAATTGTGATAATTGAGCCTGGTGATTAGTGACGTAATTGGTGTCTTGTATTTTGTCTCCCACTGTTCCATACGACGATCAGTAGACCGCAGTAGCATATATACACATAGAAATAGCAAGGTATCAGGTATAAAGCTGACTGCAATTGCAGAAATAAATGTTGATTAGGTACATAAAACATATATATATATATATATATGTTACATTTAATATTTATAATTAAATTTACCTCAAGATGTTATTTTTCTATATGGAACATGTTTCGAGAGTTCCTGTTCTCTCATCTTCAGCCTTGGCGATCTTGTTTCTGGTGAAGTGTTTGTGTGTTGGCTGCTGGATGCAATTAAGGTTGTTTGTTGGTCTTTGGTATTTTAAAGTTGTATTATTGTGTGTGATTGTGGTATATGTTTTTGTATTTTGTGTATTTTCGATGTTGAGTGCTTTGAATATTGTGTCATGTTTTGTATTGATTTGCATTTGTTCTGGTATTAGTTTGTTTTGTGTTTTGTTTGTATATTTGTGAATTTTCCCAAATGTTCATTATGGTGCCTTTGTGTGGTATATGTTTTATTAGTGATACATTGGTTATGTCTGGGAATTCGTGGCCTGTGTTTATTGCATTTGTGGCTAAATTGGATTATCCAATAATATACATAAATATATAAATAGCGAAATATATAATATATAGATAAATATATAAATCCAATTTAGCCACACATGCAATAAACACAGGACACGAATTCCCAAACATAACCAACGCTAACCTAACAATTCATTCCCATCCCCATTAATTAAAATAAGTTAAATTAAAATTAAAATTCCCGTTTCTGACGCCCCGGCGACCCAATCCTGACTGTTAACTCCCCCTGCAGCCGCTACAAACGCTCTAACCCCCACTCTTCAATTCTTTTATTCGGCACAAGCAATTCGGTTTTCGCAGAGAGCTGTAGTATTGTATAAGAACAAAATTATAATCGTGGATACCAGATCTAGAATTGTCCATTCATAATACAAGTAACTGCATATTATGACATCGTTAATAATTATGGATGCCTAGCTCTACTGTTTCAGTTGATCTTGATTCTCTTGTTTAGCAGATAGGTTCTCTTTTGTTTTAAATAGAAAAACCGTTTTGACTCGCGTGGTAACAATATAGACTACATATTTACGGGCAACAGAGGCTTCGTCGGTGCTGGCAAGTGTCAGAAAAATAAACAAATGCTTTCAAAATGTGGTTTATGAGCACGACTGGATATGAATATGGTAATTTATCTGTTGTTTACTTCAACAGGTTCTACAGCGGTCTCGCTCACGTTAAGTAACGTATTTGTGTGCAAAAAGTATGTCAACTCATTAGTTTAAGAAAACATGAAACATCTTAATATAAAACTTTAAATTCAGTGCAATGAGTGCTTATTAACAAATATTCGGGACGAAATTACCACACAACGAACCTATTACTCAGGGCAATTTAATGGTTATAAAACTTTTTGTGTTCTGTACGCGCACGTGAGCCCGTACACTGATGCGTCTAGTTTGTACGCTTATTAAATTAGTTACCCAATATCATAATAAAATAAAATATGGAGAAAAATATTACTTCCCACCGACTTCATTCGACACGAAGAAAAATGATGCCAATAAGGCCAGTAAGGAACTGACTGAATGAACAGACGCAAATGTCACTTTAAAATTATAGTGACATCATTTCACTATAATTATAGTATCAAGAATTCAAATATTAATTTATATAAGTTAGGTAACTACGAGCACGTCAATTAGTGTATTAACACATTTTTTCAAGAATTTACGAGCATACGTTACTTTCTGAAGGTAATCTCAGGGTTATCCTGTACACACTCGTATATAAGTGGCTGGCTGTACTAGAGACGAATTGCATTATTACACAGGCCCCACTCGATTGTGGCTCCCACTGACGTTCATCTGGCTGGAGGGTGAGGGCTGTATATTATCACAACTTCCCGGGAAAAAAATTGTAGTTTTGATTATGCAGGAAATCTTTAATTTCATTTCTTCTACTGTAATCGAAAAGAAGAATCTACACTCTGGTGGGAAATAATAGAAGCAAGAATACTTAAATGACGTATTTATTTAAACAGAAATACGTTTTCGCACGTTTAAAAAAAGAGAACGGCACAAAATAGAAATAAACAAGCCATTTAACGTATTTTGAGAATTTTTTCTGTTGTAACGTATTGAAAAACATTATATGTCAAGCTATATTTTATATCCTCAGTCAAATAGAAAGTTGTAAGCAAAAATATTTTTCATAAAACTTCTATGCTCTCTAGTGATTTCTTCTCTTTGCACTTACCCACCCTATCGTGTTGATTTATATCTCCTCCTCTCCTCACGTTCATTCACCCTCAGCTCTCTCTCTCTCGCTCTCTCTCACACGCACGCACGCATGCACATAGTCAGTCACAGTCACAAAGTGAGTCATTCCCCTACATCGTTCATTCACAATCAATCTAGTCGGATACAAAAGAAAGAGTATAAGAAAACTTTTAAAACGTAATACCGATAGAGCAGAACCCTCGTTTCATATTGGATTACCCTTATAAAAAATTTATACCTAAGCCTAAAACTTTCTTTGCGTAGGAATATACCTACGTTTTTGCTGCTTTCTGCTACATTTTCTCGATTTGACGTTCTATAATTTTATAACATTATTACAGCAATTCAGTGTGATATAAACCAAAAATGGCTGATATAAAATGTATCAAAAAGAAGAACAAGAATTTAAGGACTATTTTATTGAAATCAGTAAAATCTTTAAACAAAACTGTACATGCAAAAATGATTATGTGTACGCCTTACTCTAACTGATCATCATATCTCACTCAGTTACTGTTTTTGATCTGACAGATTCTTGCAATTTTGTGATTATTTAAATTGCAAAACAATTGACCTTCAAAGAATTTCACGTAAAGTATTAACATAATTTATAGAGTAACAGGAATTTTTCTACTTTTTGCAAATTAAAGAGAAATACTATATTTACCGTGACCAAGAAACGATACCCTACGCGTATAGGGAACAAAACAAAACTACGAAGGAACTGAAACTGTCGCGTGTTATACGAAAGTTTAAAGAAATAGATAAATGGCGATCTGGCGACCCACGTAACGTAATAGGGTAGCGTCAGCAAAAATAATGTTCGTGGACCGACACTTTTTTTTTAAATTGATAATGTTGAACCCTAAGCGACTCCAGTGCCTCTTGCTAGTTTCGTTCAGAATTTCAAAGCCCATTGATAATGGTGAAGGGTATCATTTATTTCTTTTATTTAATACACAAATCAACCATTTTGGATTACAATATATTTCATTTACGTTATATATTACGCGTTATATTTCACTGATAATATTATTTATTCAGTAATTTTAATTATTGTCATCACTTTTTTTTAATTAATTCTGGAAAACATATATTGTTAAAAAATCTTATTTGATGAAAGAACAAATTCATTACTTAGCCTACCTGCAGGAGAACTTTTATATGATGGTGAATATAATGTTATTAAAAAAAATTTAATAGTAACCATGTATACATATATAGCTACTATATGTGTGTGTGTGTGTGTGTTTTGAAATAAGACAAACACTCACACTATGTGTGAATATATGGGGACATATTTACAGTAAGCCTTAGTTGGTGTCCTGTACAAAGGGATGTGAATGTGATACGACAGTATTGTTATTAGGAGAAGTGCTGCATGTTAACGTAGTTTAAAACGATAATAAACAATAAAAAAACAGCAGTGCAGAGTAAAGTGAAAGTGAATAAGTGTTGTGCGCGTAACGAATTGTGTGAAGATTATTGAAGATAATTAACAGTAAGCCTAATTAAGAGACACTATAAGTAATATATATTAATATGCAAATTTTAATAACTACTAACAACTAATTACTTTAATCTATATATAAAAGAGAAATACCACTGACTCACTGACTCACTGATTCATCACGAAATCTCCGAAACTATAACACCTAGAAACTTGAAATTTGGCATGTAGGTTCCTTATGTGATGTAGGTATCCGCTAAGAAGGGATTTTTGGAAATTCGACCTTTAAAGGGGGAAAAAGGGGGGGAAGTTTGCCTGACTGACTGACATAGAATCAACGTAGAGCAAAAACTACTGAATGGATATCAATGCAACTTTGAACATAGCTTCATCATAGGTCTTAGGTGCTCACTAAGAAACGGTTTTAAAAACTTTCACTCCTAAGGGGCAACCCCCCCCCATTGTATGTATGTATCTATGTATGTATGTTCCACATCTCCTCCTAAACCACTGAACCGATTTCAACCAAACTTGGCACAAATATTTTACGCGATGGGAGAACCAACATAGGGTAGGTGTTTTTTCCGATGGGGTCCTTTGGGGGTTCTTTGGGGTCTTCCACATCTCCTCCTAAACCACCGGACCGATTTCAACCAAACTTGGCACAAATATTTTACGCAACGGGAGAACCAACATAGGATAGGTGTTTTTTTCGATGGGGTCCTTTGGGGGTTTCTTTGGGGTCTTCCACATCTCCTCCTAAACCACTGGACCGATTTCAACCAAACTTGGCACAAATATTTTACGCGACGGGAGAACCAACATAGGATAGATGTTTTTTCGATGGGGTCCTTTGGGGGTTCTTTGGGGTCTTCCACATCTCCTCCTAAACCACCGGACCGATTTCAACCAAACTTGGCACAAATATTTTACGCAACGGGAGAACCAACATAGGATAGGTGTTTTTTCGATGGGGTCCTTTGGGGGTTTCTTTGGGGTCTTCCACATCTCCTCCTAAACCACTGGACCGATTTCAACCAAACTTGGCACAAATATTTTACGCGACGGGAGAACCAACATAGGATAGATGTTTTTTCGATGGGGTCCTTTGGGGGGTTCTTCGGGGTCTTCCACATCTCCTCGTAAACCACCGGACCGATTTCAACCAAACTTGGCACAAATATTTTAAGCGACGGGAGAACCAACATAGAATAGGTGTTTTTTCGATGGGGTCCTTTGGGGTCTTCCACATTTCCTCCTAAACCACTGGACCTCACCAATCAGAAGATCGCCAGAAGAGCTGTTCAACAGCTTTCTAAGTTTCTCTGGTAATTCTGAAGTGTATTAAGTAACAAATCCTGGGTCTTTGTTGTGCCAATCTGGTTACTGATCCACTAAAAAAGTTTACCCCAGGTGTTTGTTGTTTTTGTAATCTGACAGCCAGATCTACAATATTTGCCAGTCGAATTTTAATACTTCCAGTTCCGTCTAGATTTACTAAAAATCTGGCAATTAGTATGGCCGGTGTGCTGACACCTTGGGGTTTAAATATAGAACATTGGGATAATATCTACATCAGTTTCAACAATGCGGATTTTTCTCAGAGTTTGGCTATGATTGAGGAAAATTGATTGACCACTTCCATTGAATTATCTTAAGTTTTTGGTATAAAACACTACCTTTTCTTGCCTAAACGTTATTTTTTTTTTGAGCTTGACTATAAATCTATATACGTTCTTATGAATATACAAAGAATTGATTTGTCTACAATGTCTACTAACGAGTAATTGGTGATCAATCCCGAATTACTCTGGAGTAAGTGCATATGTATCCATTTTCCTTAACACCTTTACATGCTTTCCAGTACTTGTCAGTAAGTTGTACTAGAACCGAAACTGTATAAGAATGTTTACAAGCGGACTGCGGGAACTGTGGCATCAACAAAAATTAATGTCAGCCTCCCTTAAACAAATTCGTTAGCTACCAAACTCCCGATGTTTTTCTGAACTGTAGTAAATTTCCGATATCTAGGAACTTCCTTCCGCTTGTTAGTCACCTCACGACTTGTAGTACCGACTGCTGCTCGTTTCCCTGCTGTTGTTGAATTAACTCTGGACCGTCAATCTCTTTGCAGATTTCCGGGTTTCCCACATTTTTAACAGTTTGGTCTTTCGTCCTTTCTTTCCTTTTATTGTGTTGCCAATTTTTTGGTCTTTGTTTACGTTCTTTCTTCTTTATCGTCTGCATCGTTGTATCTTTATTGTTATTATTTTGTAATTTCCCAGTCAGATGGTACCTTGGTGGCCACAGATTGCAGTGTATGTACAAGAGCATCTGCATCATTCTGGCGTTTTACCGGTCATAACATGTGCTATAATAGACCGTTTCTTATCCCTTAAACTGTTGTACTCCAAATCGCATTAAAAAGTCATCCTTTTCTTCCGGGTAGGCAAGTTTAATCATTCTGTCTATACTTGCTACAAACCCTTGAAGAATTTCTCCGGAACGAATCTCTTCAAACACTTGGTCACGCTCTCGTTGCAGCAGAGTACAAATCAAACAGATGCTGGTCTCGCCATGCTGTAATTCCAGAGCTTTTATTAATCAGGCATAGGTGATCTGCTGTCAGGTAGCCTTTCTGTAGTACCTCAGCTGCGGATTATTACTTTTTTGCTTTCACTTCCTTTGTCTAATGATTTGCGGATACAGAGGTTTCAAATTACCGAAGACAAGTTTCCCAGCACTTCTATCAAATGTTGGGGCTACTGATCCAACTGAATGAAAATTTGCTTTCTCTATTGTCTTGTTTTGTGAGTGTTTTTCCGTTTTTATTGTTAAAAAGTTTGTTATGTTAAGCATGGCTTAACTCTCACAAATTGTCCGACGTAGCTGTCTTTTCTACTTTCATTTTTTAAATTTATTTTCTAATGGTTGACATTTATTTTTTTTTATTCAAACAATTTAACCTGTTAGCCATTCAGATTCCCATGTAATTCATCCAGGTCATCACGTAGAAGGTCAACTCGGAAGTAGTATGCTATTCTAACTGTTTCTGTTCCTGCTCCAAAGGTTTCATGTCCGTCGTTTTGTTGATATTCTTTTCTTTTTGTCATGCCTCTGGTTGTGAGTTGTTCCTTTTCGCAGTGTTATTGTGTTTCTAGCAAAAGTACTTTTTGGTCACACTAGCGGTTTCTGTTGTCCTCTAATAGTAATAGTTGCTACGTTTATTGGTATCCATTATTAAAATCGCTTGTTACGTACAAACGCACAGTAAACGTTTCTACGGATATTTCAAATCCTTTGTAGTTCTGATACAATCAATTAAGTTTGTGCCGCGGCAGTACTAAAGTTTGAACTGCCACCGCTAGCTAAACTTTCGTCGGCGCGTGAGTGGGAGACTAGAACTGTTTTCACCAGTATTCAGCGACGAAGCGAGCGACGTAACTCTGGGTACGTAATAATTTGAAATGAGAGAACTTAGACAGCTGTAACCCTTATGCAAAGCAAACAGAATTATATTCAAACTATGTCAAACATTCGCAATAACAGTGTAGTAGAGCGCCTAAAAGTTAGGACAGTGTGGTGTGGGTCTCCGACACAAAGTAGTTGGGTTGACTGTGTGTTACGATAAATGTGTACAAATGAAACGATGTTGCAGAGTCCCCGCCCATAGTCGGGATAAAGATTCATGGATGGCGACTACAACACCGGTCACCTCCGCAGAGCTATGCTGCCATGCTCCCCTAAGGCCGACGGATCCAGGCCATGACACCAACCTATGCCTATGAAGACACATGCATTCGCAACCTCCATCAGGACCGGTAACTTCATGACCAACCTATACTGAGCAGGACCATACCAGCATCCATCACGTATATTACAGGACTGAGTACTTTTACAAACTCAGGTGGGAGAATTCCAGTTTCTAATTTTCACACAACTACACCTTACTGATTTCAAGAAGAAACGGACATTTATATGTATATATATATATATATATATATATATATATATATTGGCCTCTTAAATATTCATAGTGAGCAACATTTGGTTGAAACATGTCCTGTGTATACATCTCTGTTAACTTATTCTTAATTGTTAAAGAACATGCATATGAATATTGTTAATTACTTCTTATTTTTAATAGTAATGCTCATCCTCATCAATGAACACTGCTAATAATGCGAATACCTTACATATGTATGCATATCTAATTTTGTCAGATTGACTTTGTTAACTGATGTTTTGAGATTTTCAATTTGATAATGATAATAATAATTGATATGAATTAATGAAATAATTTACTGACTGGAATAATCTTATGTAATTATGATACTTGCTATTTTTCAATTAATTCAAGTTATTAATGAAACACTAATAAAAAACAAATTGTTATAGTTGAATTAGCGTTTTATTTGCAAGTCCTGTCACAATGGGTCCCAGCACATTTTTTGCTTCCGTCTAGGTCAAACACCTAGTTTTAAAATTTAATATAACGGCAGTTGCAGTTACAGATGGTAACGCAGAGCCTGTTTTTCCGTCAGTGCTAAACAACACCGTTACAACTTTCGCAGTTAAATTATAAATGTTCAGATGTAAGACAGGGTATGATATAAATGTTCATGACAGGGTTTCTATAAAATAACACAGTTCTTACATTTCTCAACTCTAACATATTTTTCCATGTTAGCAAGTCTATACACTTTTATTTTATTTTTCAGTTCATTAGCTTAGTCTCATTACCTGGTTATTCATTTTTTTCTATAATCTGATGTTATACTCTACTTTCTTTTGTTTTTTTATTCCACTTCTTTATCAATAATTATGCGTAGGTGCATATAGGCCTATAGTATACACCATGAGGTAGTCGCATATACCTATCTATATTATTAAGGGATAAATTTTATTTCTACAATAATCATTCTTATCCTTTTATACTGACACAGACTATTCCTATAACACGTAGTTCCATCCTTTTACTTAAATTGAAATCACCATTTTGTAAGCTCCACTTTCCACTGAGGAAGTTTAATAATATGGACATGGGAGTATCAAAAATATTTTTAAGATATTACTTTACTTATTGTTACACGAGTTACATACCCTATTATGACGTATTATTAAAGGAAAGAGTTTTGCTTTGCGCAGTTTTCATAACTAATTGAATAGATCGACGTTAAAAAGACATACTCCACAATGTTTCAGTTTGCATGTTTTTGTTTGTAATAGTGATAATTAATTGCACTGTAATTCGTTAAAAAGGCATTAAGAAATTAAAAATGAACAATTGTAAACGTATATAGTTGTAAAACTTTGATTCATGTTAGAAGAACATCTGATTTTTCAGTACACCCTTTTAACAAGAATTTGCCATTTATAGCGTGTATTGCTAATGAAAAGGAAAATACTAATATTTTGTGGTATTAACATATATTGTGATAAATGTACGTTTACCTAAAGTACCGGTGTAGGAATTATTTTATTTAAAACAATTAATAATTGGAGTTTATTGTATGCACAACATTTAGAATAATAGTGCTATTATTTTGAGTTATCATGCGCAGCAAACCAAAATGGAGCAAGGTTTTTTCGTTTTTAAAGCGTATGTTTGATCAGAGCTTCTTGAATTAGAAAAGTAGAAACATTTTCTAATAAGTACTATGAGCAAAACAAAAATTGTATCTTGTTAACAGTCTTGCGCTATCTTTAATATGTATCAAACACTTCAAGAAAATAGAGAAGCTTTTCCTCTGTGAGGAAAAAATTTAATACCATGTGATTACAATTTGCAATAATTAAAAAGACATGATAGACTATATTAAATACGTTAACTGAAAACCGCACAAGCAATAAGGTTATTGATGTAGTATAGCAGTGAATTAGTATGTAATTTCAAAAACTGGTGGTTCTATTTTACAGAAAGGGACATGCTTCTATTGAAACCTTAAGTACACCAACGAATCAAAGGACGTTTTTAAAATGACGCCTGTATTCCATCTGAGATATATTATATGTTATAACAGTCACCATGAAAACTTGAACATTACACTACTTACTAAGAGAAAGAAAATTAAAGTACGAAAAACTTTAGGTATTGGTGGCAGTAATAATATTTACCTACATCACTTCTAGTATATACATTACGTGTGTACGCAGGCTATATATGTGTGTAGATATGTTGTTCACGTGTTTTGTGGATTAAGTGTTTTACAAATTATTATTGCTGTACGTAACATAAAAACATGTTTACTTTAATGAAACTGTACTCTGAACTTTCAGGCAAATTGCTTTTACTTTGCCGTGAAACTTTTATTTTCTCAATAACAATCACGGATAAATCAAACACGTGTACGCATACACGGACGCAATCACACACACACACACACACACACACACACACACACACACACACACACACACACACACACACACACACACACACACACACACACACACACACACACACACACACACACACACACACACACACACACACACAGGGCCTACATTCACTCATACAAACTCGCATTACATAACACAGTGAACAACAGGCCTGCAGCAAACAACAGATTGAAATTTTCCCCTACATGTGTCGACAGTCAGCGATGTGTCTATAATAATTGAAGCAAACATTGCCGTAACTTGAGGGCGTCGTAAAATGAAATGTAACACGAGCAGTGAAGCTCCATGTAGGAGCAACATTAAATTTACAACAGAAAACTTTTGTGTGAGAGTTGGTTTTGCGTCTGCCCGGGAAAGCTTACATTTTTCTCAATTCAGAGCTCGCTCTAAAACATAATAATTTAAAGAATTTGCCGAACAGTCAATAGGCAGATTTTTAAATTTATAATTTAGGCATTTACTTAAGCATTTACAGTTTGAATGATCACAGTTGCACACCACTTTATAATACATTTACACATTTACACATTTATCACATTTACAATTTGAATATACGGAGATAACTTGGTTTTGTAAGCGCCGAATGAAACCAATAACTTAAAAGTGCAACATAAGCGTTGTAACCTCTCTTTCCTTTCTATGCTTTTAGTATTTATTTTGTTTCTTTTTAAATTTCTATCTCCTTGCTTGTTAGTTTTGAAAGAGAGGTTACAAGTTATTTAGAACTAGGCAAGAGCCTAGAGAAGCTAAAATTGGGCTGGGTCCAGTATGATGGGACTTGCAAATGAAACACTGAACTTAAGATAACAACAACGATTTATTATTCTCTGGTAGTGCAACACCTGAGCCCCAAAAGGCTAGATAACTAAGTCTTTTCATTGTTGAATGTAATTTCCTTAATGTGTGCCTTGCCAAAAGTTGAGCAAGGAATAATAACTATTAACGGTACCAGGTATTGAATGAGTATTAAGATCTGAAGGATCAGTGAATATTAATTCATGGAATGTTACATGATGTCAATAATACAATTGTAAAGCGGCACACAATCTCGACCCGCAAATAATCACATATTATAACTAGACATAAATATATAAACATATACACCTGCAGGATTAATATAACATTGTAACAATTATAAAAAAACAACACATACATATAATTAACATCAACCACGTTTGCATATAAATAACACATCACATGTTCACCCTGGTTATCAGCGCATTTAAGCATCTTGTTCAACACCCATTACCCCCCCCCCCTTATTCTGACCAAGTATCTGGCCCCCTTCTGTTTAATTAATAGGTGACTAAAATCCCCTCCCCAAAACTTCAATTAAAAAATCCCAGGAGTGGAGCAGACATGCCCCCAAGTTTTAACAAGATAAGTGTTAACTGAATGTTCTCTGTAAGCCACGCGGCCAGCGCACAAATCCCATGCCGATATTTAATTATCAATTAAATCCCATCAATTACTATAATGAAGAGTAGCATCACAAGGTTAACATGGATGTCCGGTTGCCTAACTGCATTTTATGTTTCTTTTTACTTTCAAAACAGAATATAGAAATATAGTGGAACTTGACCACCATGAGTATTCATAACTGACATTGATTAATCTTGTGTGTTCTTATGGTTAACTAATTGTTATAGTGAGCAATTACAATTATCGTTACAAAGATTTTTTATGGTAAAATACAAACTGTGACAATGGTAAATTTAAAATGTGCAAATTAGCTAAACAGTGGAACAGAATTGTAAAACGGAATCTAAGTCATAAAGGTATTAAGTCAGCTCACAGTGTTCCAAAAACTTGACTACCGGCAGGGTCAGGCATCGGACGAGATCTAGCAAGATCTGACATAGACGGACGTGCAGTGGACGTCTCCAACGGGAGTCGACCACGGTTTAAAACCACCCCCAGATTATGAATGAATAATAAAATACGTGTCCACATGGAGCAACATCGTTAACATAACTATCCCAACATGCTTAAAACAGAAATAGAATGAGATTCAACTCTATCTACCGAACTCCCCTCGACCCGGGCGGTGCGTGACCCCGGCCGAGTTTTCACTCTCAGAACGAGATATACATGATAGTAATAGAGGAGGCGTAAGCCTTACAAAATGCAATTAAAACATGCCACCCATTGTCCGGAAATAACTGTCCACACTGGAACGTTTCATGAAAGTCTCACAGAGTAATTCGGCCACAAGATTTAGGTTAAAATGGTTAAATTTCACCTGGTTTGAAGGGTGTATGTTGAGGGCTCTGTAGTGTGGTCCAGTCCATCCTTCCGGCTGACATAGCTGACGAAGATTTTAAAATTACATCATCGGAGGCAGTTGTTCGGCCATCCTTCCAGAGCGGGGCAGATTCCCGGCTACCTCGGAAACCCTGCACAATTATATCTGGGATTACTCATAAGTTCATGAAACACACACTACCACATTTACCCACTGACATAGCATGGACTGTCCGGTTTATGAACTCGAAAAATAGCCTAAGTCAAGAATCCCAATGAATGTGGTAATTCACTTCAAAAAAATAACTCCATTGAATATGTTAATATAGAATATTTCTAAATATAGTCACTCCATAATAATGATAATTTTAATTAACCTTTATGCAAAAGTTTTCATGACGCACTTACAGGAATTGCCAACTTTTAACAAGTCCGTGACATATACAGATATCAGAAAATTACTGACTTACGCCCCATCTTAGTTTAGTTAATTCAGTAGAAGCATTACAAGATTAATATAAAACATAATTATATCCCTAACGTTACAATCAATTAACCAGGGTTGAGATAAAGCATACATAAAACTAATTATAACCTGAACTCGCCATGTGCTAAAGGATTCACTGCAATGTATATCTCAACGCATCCACTTTAATATTAAATAAAACCAATTTGTTTTTATAAATAATTAAAATACATATTTTAATGGACTTACCGGAGGTCACGTAGCTTTCTACTTATTCATAGAAGAAGCTGGGAGACGAAAACTGTTCAATCTACTCTGCCAGCCGGGGACCAGAATGTGACGCGCTGATAGCTGAAAAGGAACTGAATAAACCAGCTGTTGAAAAACCCGTACGTAACATCGATAGGGCGCGCGCGAGTCGGGCGGACAAGGGGCAATACAGCACGACAAAGTCCAACTGACCGTACCAAAGGACAACTTCTGTCGCGTCGACAAATACGTAAATTCTTTAATTAATCACAATATAGACATCGGAACATCGCCGCGTTTTCCAAAACGCGGCACACCCCCACCCCAAAAGGGCAACCCGGTTGCCTCACCTTCAAACTCGGGAAGGTACCCTGCAGTGTACTCCCAACAAAACTCTGGTGGACATCGTGGGTGAGTTGGCCAGGTGGCACTTGCTCTCAGGAACACCACCAATCCCCATGCGACCCTCTCCGCCACGCCAACCCCACGGGACCGCCGCAACACGTCACCCTCTCCGGTGACCACCAATTACTCCCACCGGTCCCACTCACATGCTCGTCCTAGGACCACACAAGGCATCTCCCACCTTGGCATGTGAGCGACCGTACTACCTCTCGTCCCTCTCTCGGACCGACCAGCCACATGCACCCACAAGTCATCTCCAACCTTGCCATATGGCTGGCCCACTCCCTACACAAGGGCGGACGGCCCCGCTTAGCCAGACAGAGAGGACCGCACCTAGGGCACACGAACATTAATCCAATCTCAACTCAACAAATACACCATAACTCGAGGGGGTTTTACTTCTCTACAGCACCGTCTACACAACTTTCTCTCGCAACAAAAAATAACACCAGGAAAACCGGAGAATGCGGCATGGCTCGGACCCTATAATGAACAACATCAACCTCAACAACTATTAACAATCAGCAACAGCACACCATCACTCCATCTAACCTTTAACACAGGGGAAACTGACGATCTCGAGGACCACAAGCTAAGTCTCTCTCTAACTCCGTTTGATAGATTTTTTTTGTTTTTGTTTTTTTTTTTTTACTAAGGGGAGTGGTAGGAAAATTGGGAAGATGAAATGGGGCAAGGATCATTAAAGGGCAATAGCTAGGACTGAGGGCAAGGACCTGGCTACCTCCGGAAATAAGGAAGAATGGAGGAAACCAAGGCTTGCGTGGGCAGGGGCGCAACCCTGAAATAGATGAACACCACTGGGAATGTGGGGAACATCTACCCGCTACCCGTTAACCTCTGTTTCTTACCTTTCTATGACGCACCTTAGGTATTCGCTCCTTTCGGACACCACTCTCGAAGAAATTATCTCGTGTTGAGCTGTACTGACTGGTTCCTTCGGGATCAGAATCAAGGCAACTTACCTCACTACTTTCACTCCGCTTTGGATTATGCTCGTCGTCTAACTCCTCTGCTACAATTTCTTCCTTTTCTACAACTTCCCCTTCTTCGTCCACATAATCCAAATCAACTTCCTGACACTGCACCTCCTCAGCCTCTTCCCGTTGCTCCTCTGATCCATCTTCTTCACCACACGCATCGTCAGCTCCTTCACGAACTTCTTGACTAACCCCTTCTCGGATCTCATTTTCATCAACACGTTCATCACCAACGTCATCGCCATCACTTCCACTACCACCATCTGAACACTGCACATCTACGTCCTCCGCTAGTTGCTCACCTGGTCCACCTGAAACTTCCTCACGTTCCTCGGAATCCTCAACACTACTTACAGAAGGCGTCTGCACAACTTCACACACTATTTCACTCTCACTCACAAACTCTACAACGCTGCCACCCAATTTCTCCTCAACTTCTACCTCATCTACTTCTACTACCCTTGCGGCATGGACATCCCCTTGTCCATCCACAACCTCAGAAACACTTGCAGCCCGGACATCCCTGTGTCCATCTGCAACTTCAGACTCTACAGTCTCCCTAACACCTACAACTATACTCACCTGCGCAGCATCTGCAGACCGCTCTTCTGACTCTTCTGTCGATTCCACTCTTTGACCACTTTCAGCAACCACAACGTCCTCAACATCTTCCACCCTGGAATCCAGCCGTCCAGGTTCATGTGCAATGACTACATTAATTTCAACTGGCGATGGTGATGTTACAGGATCTGGATCCCTCACGAACCGAGATGTAAATACCGGAACAAATTCGGCGGCCTCTGGATTCAACCATGACGTCCTCCTGGAGTCCGGTAATTCAGTATTAACTGACGCGCTCTTATCCTCCTGTATTGTTCCCACGGAGTCATACCGCTCTTCTACTTCTGCTTCCTTTTCTTCATCTACTACTCTCTTGGGCACTTGTAATTCCTCGGGAACCTTTAAAGTTTCCTTTTTCTCCGAATAGGGATAACGCCTTGGTACAGGCTCCCTACTTGCCGCTGTCTGTTCCCTAACATAATTTCCTTTTCCCCTTTTAATTTCATGTTTCTTTGTTTTCTGTGCTGTAGCTGTTGTTACCGTCTTCACACTTGCCACCCCCTTGTGGCCTCCATCACTTCCGTCTCCGGTAACCCCAATCTCAACACCCGGGCCGCTTTCCGTATATCGCGCACGAAGTCTCCTAACGCCTCTCCGTAGGCCTGTGGGCGATAGAATCTTTCCAACTCAAGCTTGAAGCGTCGTCGAGTGGGTATGAAGAAGTTCAACACCTCCCCATGGAAAGCATCAACACTTTCACCCCGACGCAGGGCCTTGGTGACCAGACCAGCCAACGTACTCCGGCAATACGGGTATATAAGATACAAGACCTCCCCATCGGACACCCCTGGGAAATCAGCCACCTGCAGGACCAGGTCCAAGAAAACCAACAGCTGGTCCTCATCAAATCCATCCACCACCGGAAATTTCTGGAGAACGCCTGTAAGAGGGTGGGGCAACTCCTGATAGCATACCGCCGCCAGAATTGCACAATGCAAAACAAACAATCATAAAACAAATTCCCACTAAACACCTAACACAAACACAACCTACAAAAACATTTTAACAAGAATCGGAAAAACTCAAGTACTGTCCTTCCTTTGAGTAGACCCCCGGGTTTCCTAGCGCTGCGGAAACCTGACCCGCTCCGGAACTAACTCTCCGACAGTCGCCAGACTCAAAGAAGAAACAACATCAGACACCAACACCAACACACAATCCACACCACCAAACACTAACCACAATATACGACATTTCGACTACAACATTGTCACCATTACAATCGTACGATACCGACTTCCAGTCGGGCCATACCGCATCCCACTAACCGCACGCGCAATTACTTTCAAAAAATAAATACGGGAACCCATCCCCACGCGATCTCCGGCAATGTCCAATTTCAAAACAACAACCCAACTACAACACGTGCCCGTGGCGGCCTCAGGTTTACAATTCAAAACATTTAACAATAATTCATAAAAAAAACATATATACTTCTACATTTCATGTCAACTATTAAGTGCCATTTTATTTGCCAGACTATCTCCAAGTTTGCAAGCCCCATCACACACCAGGACCCAAGGGTTCAAGCCTAGAATGAACCACGCTCTGATCTACCATTTGTAACCTCTCTTTCCTTTCTATGCTTTTAGTATTTATTTTGTTTCTTTTTAAATTTCTATCTCCTTGCTTGTTAGTTTTGAAAGAGAGGTTACAAGTTATTTAGAACTAGGCAAGAGCCTAGAGAAGCTAAAATTGGGCTGGGTCCAGTATGATGGGACTTGCAAATGAAACACTGAACTTAAGATAACAACAACGATTTATTATTCTCTGGTAGTGCAACACCTGAGCCCCAAAAGGCTAGATAACTAAGTCTTTTCATTGTTGAATGTAATTTCCTTAATGTGTGCCTTGCCAAAAGTTGAGCAAGGAATAATAACTATTAACGGTACCAGGTATTGAATGAGTATTAAGATCTGAAGGATCAGTGAATATTAATTCATGGAATGTTACATGATGTCAATAATACAATTGTAAAGCGGCACACAATCTCGACCCGCAAATAATCACATATTATAACTAGACATAAATATATAAACATATACACCTGCAGGATTAATATAACATTGTAACAATTATAAAAAAACAACACATACATATAATTAACATCAACCACGTTTGCATATAAATAACACATCACATGTTCACCCTGGTTATCAGCGCATTTAAGCATCTTGTTCAACACCCATTACCCCCCCCCTTATTCTGACCAAGTATCTGGCCCCCTTCTGTTTAATTAATAGGTGACTAAAATCCCCTCCCCAAAACTTCAATTAAAAAATCCCAGGAGTGGAGCAGACATGCCCCCAAGTTTTAACAAGATAAGTGTTAACTGAATGTTCTCTGTAAGCCACGCGGCCAGCGCACAAATCCCATGCCGATATTTAATTATCAATTAAATCCCATCAATTGCTATAATGAAGAGTAGCATCACAAGGTTAACATGGATGTCCGGTTGCCTAACTGCATTTTATGTTTCTTTTTACTTTCAAAACAGAATATAGAAATATAGTGGAACTTGACCACCATGAGTATTCATAACTGACATTGATTAATCTTGTGTGTTCTTATGGTTAACTAATTGTTATAGTGAGCAATTACAATTATCGTTACAAAGATTTTTTATGGTAAAATACAAACTGTGACAATGGTAAATTTAAAGTGTGCAAATTAGCTAAACAGTGGAACAGAATTGTAAAACGGAATCTAAGTCATAAAGGTATTAAGTCAGCTCACAGTGTTCCAAAAACTTGACTACCGGCAGGGTCAGGCATCGGACGAGATCTAGCAAGATCTGACATAGACGGACGTGCAGTGGACGTCTCCAACGGGAGTCGACCACGGTTTAAAACCACCCCCAGATTATGAATGAATAATAAAATACGTGTCCACATGGAGCAACATCGTTAACATAACTATCCCAACATGCTTAAAACAGAAATAGAATGAGATTCAACTCTATCTACCGAACTCCCCTCGACCCGGGCGGTGCGTGACCCCGGCCGAGTTTTCACTCTCAGAACGAGATATACATGATAGTAATAGAGGAGGCGTAAGCCTTACAAAATGCAATTAAAACATGCCACCCATTGTCCGGAAATAACTGTCCACACTGGAACGTTTCATGAAAGTCTCACAGAGTAATTCGGCCACAAGATTTAGGTTAAAATGGTTAAATTTCACCTGGTTTGAAGGGTGTATGTTGAGGGCTCTGTAGTGTGGTCCAGTCCATCCTTCCGGCTGACATAGCTGACGAAGATTTTAAAATTACATCATCGGAGGCAGTTGTTCGGCCATCCTTCCAGAGCGGGGCAGATTCCCGGCTACCTCGGAAACCCTGCACAATTATATCTGGGATTACTCATAAGTTCATGAAACACACACTACCACATTTACCCACTGACATAGCATGGACTGTCCGGTTTATGAACTCGAAAAATAGCCTAAGTCAAGAATCCCAATGAATGTGGTAATTCACTTCAAAAAAATAACTCCATTGAATATGTTAATATAGAATATTTCTAAATATAGTCACTCCATAATAATGATAATTTTAATTAACCTTTATGCAAAAGTTTTCATGACGCACTTACAGGAATTGCCAACTTTTAACAAGTCCGTGACATATACAGATATCAGAAAATTACTGACTTACGCCCCATCTTAGTTTAGTTAATTCAGTAGAAGCATTACAAGATTAATATAAAACATAATTATATCCCTAACGTTACAATCAATTAACCAGGGTTGAGATAAAGCATACATAAAACTAATTATAACCTGAACTCGCCATGTGCTAAAGGATTCACTGCAATGTATATCTCAACGCATCCACTTTAATATTAAATAAAACCAATTTGTTTTTATAAATAATTAAAATACATATTTTAATGGACTTACCGGAGGTCACGTAGCTTTCTACTTATTCATAGAAGAAGCTGGGAGACGAAAACTGTTCAATCTACTCTGCCAGCCGGGGACCAGAATGTGACGCGCTGATAGCTGAAAAGGAACTGAATAAACCAGCTGTTGAAAAACCCGTACGTAACATCGATAGGGCGCGCGCGAGTCGGGCGGACAAGGGGCAATACAGCACGACAAAGTCCAACTGACCGTACCAAAGGACAACTTCTGTCGCGTCGACAAGTACGTAAATTCTTTAATTAATCACAATATAGACATCGGAACATCGCCGCGTTTTCCAAAACGCGGCACAGCGTGTTATGAAATCTATTAACAAACGGGTTAAAACTAAGATGCCATTATCTTGGTTTTAACTAAGGTACATATTAGTAGATATTACCAAAAGCGTATGGATATCCATACATAACAAACTTAAGTATATAGAATGGTACCAATTAACGATCAAACTTACATTGCCGTTCAAAAGACTTAGTTTTTAGTCGTAAGTCCATTATAATTTAAAGCCCATTTGTTTGGTAATTTTTATTCTTCTAAGATTCGGTACAATCAAAGTATCCACGTATTATAAATTAACAGTCAATTACATAAGCTGTTAGCAGAGACTGATCCAGACTTCACCGGTTCGCGCACACTGTGTTCAAGGCGGCAAGCAATTACGGTCTAGTGTTTTCTAATAGCGTTTACGCGTAGTATGGCTTATTCTGGAATTTCAGCGGGATATAAATGTGAGCATTCAGTGATGCTCAGTTTCAGTTTAAGTGGCGATTTATCAAAGTGTGTTTCGAGTTATTGTCGAGCGATTTACACAGCGTCTTTCAAGTTGTGTATTAGTAAAAATTGATTATTGTTCGGGACTCTATTACTTGATATTATTATTGGTGTGCACAAATTAACTTGAATTATTGTACGAGTATAACCTTTTTTAAGAACGTGTTGATTACAAACTGTTAATTGTGATAATTAAAGCTGTTTTTTAATGGATTCATTTGTGTCTTGTATTTTGTTTCCCATTGTACCATACGACGATCAGTTAGACCGTCGTAACAGTGGTGTCAGAAGTAAGGTCGTCAGTATACGACAAAATCGCCATGACTCCAGCAAAATTAGTATTTGGGTCTTTCCCAAATTAGTGGATTCGTCTTCCTGGGGACTTGATGTTCGGATCACCTGAGACTCAGTCCCAAGAGCCACAGAACTATTCCTCGCTATTAGAAACCAACTGCGAGAAATGAATCGGTTAAAAAGAGGACCACTGGAGATAGCCAGTGATAAAATAAAAGTCGGTATGACATTCGCAGCAATAATGTGGGTTTCTAAGAAGGAGATCAGGTTTGGTTGTTGAACCCAAAGCGCCGTCGTGGTCGCTCACCTAAACTTCAGACTAACTGGGAGAAGACTAACACTGTGAAAAAGAGAATTAACGATGTTGTCTATTGGATTCAACAGGAAGGACAGCGAAATTTCAAGGTCGTCCACCTAGATCGCTTGGCTAAGTATTACTTTCGAGATGGTTTGCCAGTTCGGGACAAATATGTTTAAGGAGGGGGCAGTGTTACGCCATTTCAGAATGTTCTACACGTTTCTCGGCTATTTTCGTAGCTGTAATGTTTGTGTGCGTACGTGGTGCTTAACGTTCAAGGCAGTATTACGTAATGCGGAACGTCTCGTGCGTTCGTTGTGTCGTTCTACAAGGTTCTTGACTAGCACTGCTGGTGTGTGTTTCTCCCATGGCCGCGCTGAAGTAGCCTCTTGAATTTTTACTTGTTTGTTAAAGACACATATTATGAAATCCTGCAGGCTATAAATAGCATAAGCCTGCCGCTTAGTTTTTCAGTTATTGTCGGGCGATTTACACAGTGTATCTCAAGTGGTGTATTAGTGACAAGTGATTATAGTGAGGAATGTTGTATAGTTGACATTATTATTTGTGTGGACAGATTAACCTGAGTTATTATATCAGTATAATCTTGTTGAATCATTTGTTGATTATAAACTGTTAATTGTGATAATTAAAACTGGTTATTAGTGATTTCCTTGGTGTCTTATATTTTGTTTGCCCACTGTACCAAACGACGATCAGTAAGACCGTCGTAACATTATATTTATTAGATTCAAAAATTAACTTTTAAATTGTTTTTAAATTGTTTTTTTTCTAATTTTTTGAATAAA
Organism: Magicicada septendecula; assembly: GCA_034769895.1. Classification (NCBI taxonomy): domain Eukaryota; kingdom Metazoa; phylum Arthropoda; class Insecta; order Hemiptera; family Cicadidae; genus Magicicada; species Magicicada septendecula. The sequence continues at coordinate 361,358,655 of CM068369.1, forward strand.
TATTGTTATAAAAAGAATACGTAGTGTAATATTGTTAGTATAGACATACGTTGAGAGATGTTATTAGAGATACTTCATCAGCAACTTTACTTTTAGTGGGTTACCGTAATGTTTTTATTATATGTTTCTGCTGTTTTTTGACATTATTTGTTGTGCTATCTAAATTTCATTGCCTGAGTTTCGCAACTGATTTGTCTAACCAACGTTAGTTTGTTTACTCCTAGTGAAAACTTAAATTAGTATTTCCAACGGGAGACAGGCCTATAAATTCTCTTGTTTCTTAATTTCTTACGCTGAACTTACTGGAAAAAACTACTTAAGCAAGCCCTAAACGTTCTACATTCAGTCAATCTAAAAATCAGTCTCCTCTATCAATTACTCTCTAAACACTTAGTTACTTATCCTCTAGATATTCCGTAACGTATATAAAAATTGGGTAGTCAGATTTTTGCTGAATTTTTTCTAGTCAAAAAGTGAAGACTATACAAAGAGTTTTTCTATTCGTGTACACATGTTTGCATGAAATCAGAAAACATTTTTTTCTATTACAATATACTAAAGTAAATAATTGAGCTGATAATAATTTTTTAATTTGTGTTTTTGTATCACAATTAGACCGTAATAATTGAAAACATTGTTTTTCATACATAACAAAGCTTTTCATAATGTGCAGATAATTGTTTTCTACCAATGCCTTTCTAAGTACGTTGAAAAATAATTGAAGTTTTTTTGCTAATAAACAGTAAGCTATTGGCATGGAGTTGAAACATGCCCAATGTCAATGCTGACAGGCGCACATTGTGAAACAAAAATTTCTTTTATCTGTGTACAAGTTTCTATATTAATAGAAATCCTGTATATTAATAGAAAATTAAAACAGTTAAATCATATCTAACGTTTTAATTTTCACATGATTTATTTTGTTTTGCATTTTTACTTCAAATATATTTGTATCATCCATTTTTCATTCTGAAAGTACTTGTAGAGAAAAGAGTTCTCTAGGTAGTTCTTTAACCATCACCAACTGTAACTTTAAAATTACCTGAATTTCTATTTATCTGTAAGAAATATTTCTTTTTCGCATCAGTTTTTAATCATCCTGTTATTTATGTATTTTCAAATAAAAAAAAGTTCACACACAGACTATTTTTACAAATTAAAATTAATTATAAGTCTTTTAAGGAAATGAGTTATGCAGAAAGTATCACTGCGTAATTTTCCTGTAATTATGTTATTAGCCTGTAAGTGTTGTCAGATTTACTACTGTCACTACCACTGACACAAATGTCACTTAAGTGGATTTTCCTTTTAATAGATATTGTACATACTATTCACTCTCTTATGTTAGTTTTTTTTCTAATACTAATAGAGGTGTGTATTTCTGTTAGTAAAATTTCAAATTTTGTTTTCTTGTCGCATTTTCACGCACAATTTGTATGCACATCAACAAGCAATGGTGTGCTGTGCTTGCTCATGCACAAGAACCGGAGCACTTAAATTGGTTTCGTAACATGTTTTGTGAATTTGAATAACTATATCGGTAGGTTTTCAATTTCAAGGCTTTGGGCTGACAGTCTAATTCTTTCCTATTATCCACGTTCACGAATATTACTAACTGACATATTTAGAAAGCTGATCTTTTTTTAAAAATGTACTTCTATTGAAAAGTAATGTAACGTATATTAAACATATGTTTATTATATAATAATCGATCTCGTTTAGCCTACTAGTTTTGAGAGTAGATTAAACTGAAATTTTGACGTTGACAAGTTCAGCGTGACTACATAAATTATTTAATCCTCTTAATCCCGTTTCTGATATTCCATCGTGTATTTTTAGTTATTTATAGTGATGTAATTTCTAACTGTATGCATATTTCAAACACATTTTTAACGCAACTAATTTAATGAGTTACAGTAGGTACGTACTGGTACCTCATAGTTTACGTACACTTCAACTATTATTCTAGTATCTCAAATCGGTTACCAGATATTAGGTTCTTTTTTATCATAAAATATACAAAACGCGTAATCAGCTCCTTGCAAAATATAACAAAAGTGTTGATTTTTCTGAAAAAGATTCATACATTTATTACCCTAACAATTTCCTATTTCCGCCTGATTCCATAACTTGTATCTCCATTAATAATCTTTAACTTGTTTTACCTGCGTATTGTAAAACAGATTATAACAAATCATCTTAAAACAAACGTTACGTGAAAGAAAATAATAATTTGAAAATACGGAGAACGACTAAAATGTGGTATCTAACTATTTATGTACAACTTCACACGCTCGAAACCGGACGGAACTCTAATAGAACCAAAACTAGTAAGTCAACGACCCGATGAGGATTGTGGTTATTATGCGGCATTTTTACTGAGTTAAAGTGGCAACCCTACTCCTTCGTCCTCAAATATAATTTTAAAATAAATCTATGTAGTGCAACATAAATATATAGTGAGAAATAAAGATTATCTTATTTTCTAATTGAAGCAGCTGAATTTATTAAAACGAATGACGTCGATGAAAACTCGATGAGGAGCTGCGCCACCTCGAACTAGCGCTGCAGGCCAATGGATATTCCGTCAGGGAGGTGAGACGAGCGGTCCGGCCGAGAAGAACAGCCAGGCCGGAAGTGGAGTCACGGGAGACCCTCGGTTTCGCGGCGTTGCCCTACATCCATGGGGTGACGGACCGCATTTGCTAGGCTGCTCAGTCGGCACGGTGTGAGGCCAATATTCAAGCCGACAAGGAAAATCCTCCAGTTCTTGAGGCAGACGAAGGACGTCCGAGACCCGCTGTCATCATGCGGTGTGTACGGAGTCCCTGCTCATGCGGCCAGGTGTACATTGGTACCACGAAACGCAGCGTCCGCACATGCGTGGGTGAACATAGCCGTCACTGTAGATTGGGACAGCCGGAGAAGTCTGCCGTAGCTGAGCACGCGCTCGCCAATGCCGACCATCGGATCCGCTTCGATGAGACGAAACTCTTGTCGGCGGTCAGTGATTACTTCCCTCGTCACCATATTGAGTCCGTCTTGATTCATAAGCATGCTGCGATCGCTATGAATCGGCGGTCCAAGTCCAAGTCCAAGTCCAAGTTGTACGGAGCAGCAGCTAGTCGTGCTCTGGTGGTGGATGGATGGATGATGCACGGGCGTCTTGCGCCCTAATTTGTGTGCGTTGTCCAGGCCTAGGCCTGATGAACGCCAGGTGCCAACAGGTCAGCGCGGTCGTTTGCTCTGCTCAAGGTGTTATGGTGCAGTCCGCGGTTCCATGATACATTACATGGCCACCACGGGGGCAAGCTTAAGCTTTTTGCTTCAGCCAATTGTCCCGCCAAGGCGCGACACCATGGTCCCCTCAGGCTAGCCTTTGGGAACGTAGTGACGCACTGGCGAGGACAAGAAGCTCGAGCGCCCTAGGGCGTCGGCCGAAATGGTAGGTAATGTCTCCGAGACAGCCAGCTTTCGCAAGGAAGGCACTTGCACAACCTCGCGGGAGCTCGTGTCTCAGGTCATTACCCTGCCAAATCAGCAAAGCAGGTGCTGACGGGGATCTTGGTCGTGATCATGGCTTTAGCCAATCGCAACGCCGGGTCGCGGCTCCATTGGTCTCCGAGGACATAGCCCACGGAAACTTAGAGGCGCGCTGGCGAGTACAAGAGGCTCGACCGCCCGAAGGCGGCGGCCGATTCGACGGAACTAATCACCGGGGCAGTTGGCTTTCGCAAGGAAGGCATTTGCACAACCTCGCGAGAGCCCGTGTCCCGGATCAAAGCCTTGCCGAATCAGCAAAGCCGATGCTGGCAATAAATCTATCCATTCCAATCTGCCGCAGCATGATTGACTACAGTTTCAGCAGGCGCAGGTAGTGATTGATGGTGATCAGTTCAGATTTCCAGAAGGTTGGGGGGTTCGTTTCTGGGGGGTTCATGTAATGAACTTAAGGGGGGGTCGTCTAACAGCGCCCTAGGGCGCCTGACGCGGCGAGGGGGCGGTGCATTCTCCATGCTGTTAAGCCTTTGGAGGTGCGGATAAGGGGACTCACCGGCCTTGGCGAACAAATTCGTTGCCAGGGACCAGACGAAGACCTCTAAGGTGGGAACACGGAGACCCCGGTGTATGGCGGAATTTCGCAATACCACGGGGACCCCGTGAGGGAGCGTAGGGTCCAGTTCTGAAATGTAGTCAGCCTATGCCTGTTGGTGGCCGACAGGAGGGGCCAACAAGCGGATGCCGCATAAGTGAGTACTGTTCGGAGGAACAGTAGATACAATGTTAGTTTTGTACGGACAGCCAGGCGGCTGTTCCGCGAAAGCATAAGTGATAGTTTGGCTCTGACGCGACGAGCCAAGTTGAAGGTTGAGGTCACGTGGGCGTTGAAGTTTAGGTGCCGATCAAGCCGAACACCTAGGTACTTCACCGTCTCAGTCCAGTTGATGGGTCTCCCCTCTAAGGAGAGGGATTGGCATCGGGAAATGGCGTAAAGCAGATCGCCTCGGATTTCTCCGTATTGATCGCTACCCACCATTTCCTTAGCCAGTCCGGAAGCATAGCCAACTGGCGGTGTAACATTACGCTCGTCCGCCAAGGCGAAAGCGAGCTAAAATGAAACATAGCGTCGTCGGCAAATAGAGATAACGTGACCCCGGGCTGAACAGGCAGATCGTTCGTGTACAGTACGTACAGAACGGGGCCGAGGACAGATCCTTGTGGGACGCCAGCGGCGACAGGGCGAACCCGAGAGAACGCCCCATCTACGCTGATCCTGAAGGTGCGATCCGTCAGATAAGATCGGAGCAAGTGGACGATAGATGTCGGGATTGGCGAATGCGCCAGTTTGTAGAGCAGGCCTTCGTGCCAGACTTTATCGAAGGCTTTGCTCACATCCAACAGGACGGCGCCTGTTGCCTGATGATTGTTGGCGGCGTCGGCTAGACAGGTGACAACCCGTACTAGCTGAAGAGTAGTCGAGTGCCTCGGCCTAAACCCAAACTGCTCCTCGCGGATGAAACCATCCACCAGGGGCCGAATACGGGCCAGGAGAAGACGCTCGAATACCTTCGAGATTACTGGCAATAGTGATATCGGGCGGTAGCTTCCAGGTAGCGTGGGCGGCTTTTTAGATTTCTGGATCATGATGACGTTTGCGGTTTTCCACAGGCGAGGGAAGTAACTCAGCCGGAGACAGGAGTTGAACAGCTCAAGAAGAACGTCGACTGCCGAAGGCGGGAGATTCTGCAACGCAGCGGCGCCGATGCGATCGGGGCCAGGGGCCTTTCTCTTCTTCAGTCGGCTTAGGACAGACGCAAGGTCATCCTCGTCGACCGAAATAGAAGGATCATTGGGGGGAGCAGATAAGTATCCAGATAGGAAATCCCTGACGACGGCCAAATGAGCCGGGTCAGAGATGCCTCTATGGACGGTGAACTGTTCCTCAATACAGTAGGCGAAGACTTCCGCCTTGCCTTCTGCAGAGTATACAGTGCCGTCCGGGGTATTCAAGGGATGGCGAGTCCTCTTTCCGCCTTTTAGTCTACCAGCGGCTCTCCATACGGAGGCGTGGTCGACTTCCAAGGACTCCAAATAGGAGTCCCATCGATTCGCGTTTACGTCAAGCAGAAGCTGCGAGACGTGTTCCGACTGGGCTCGAAAGCGCCGTCTAGCGGCAGGGTCACGGGTATGGTGCCATCTGCGGCGGAGCTTGCGCCGTAATCGGATGGCTTGGAGAACTTCCGCAGGAAGGTCGGAGCGTTTATTACTCACCGGAACAGTGAAGGTGTTTTTGTCCATTGCAGACTGGACGAGGTCCTGTAGCTGATGTACCCGGAGATCCACGTCGTCACAAGAGACGAGTGGGTCCGGAGGGACAGATGGCAACTGCCTGGCCAGATCATCATGGTAGGATCGCCAATGGACTCTCCTAACAGGATGATCGGGAAGTCGGGGTGAGACCGACGGCAGCAAGGCAGTTACAAGTAGGGGGTCGTGATCGGACGATAGGTCCGACAACGCGCTGACTTGTAGATGAAAGGGGATGGCCTTGACAATTACAATATCAAGGACATCCGGCGGATAACCCGCAGTGGGAAAGTGTGTCGGTTCGGACGGGCCGATGATGGGGACGCTGGGATCATCTTCGACAGCCCTACGGAGAGAATTGCCGTAGGGGTTTGACGTTCTGCTGTTCCAAGAGGGATGCTTGGCGTTAAGGTCTCCGGCTACGATGGTTGGGAGATCGCTGTCTAGGAGGGCGTCCCACTCCTCATGCGGTGGAGGTCGATGGCCGGGCGGGTGGTACGCAGAAACAAAGCGCACCTCCAGGCCGGCAACATCCAGCGCCACAGCACATGCTTCGATGATGGTAGTTTCAAGGGCAGGGAGTTCTCTATGAGAGTGTCGTCTGTGGACTAAGATCGCCACTCCGCCAGATGCTCGGTGGCGGCCATTCCTGTCTTTCCTGTAGCAAGCATAGGCTGGCAGGGAAAATCGCCGGTTAGGGGCAAGATGTGTTTCAGAGAGGAGTACGACATCTGCGTCGTACTCGACAAGGAAAGCTGCCAGTTCGGCCCGACGCGCCGGAATACCATCTGCATTCCACGCGACGAACCGAAACTGTCTAGCCATGGTTAGATGAGGGGACAATCAGGGCGATCAGCGATGTTAGGATCGCCATGAGTATTGTCGGGACATCCCGAGCAGCAAGAATTTGCGGGACAATGCCGCTGACCCAGGCCATCAGCTGAGCCTCAGTGACCAATGGTGAACCACCGGCCACAGGGGCCTGACTAGCCGGCACTGGGGCCTCGGAAGGTGCAGATGCCGCCTCCAGGGGAGGTTGGGCAATTGGAGCTGGCTGCTCGGGGGCTGGCGAGATTTCCATGGAAGTCGAAGGGGACTGGGCAACAGGAGCAGGCTCCTGGCCGGGTTGATGCTGGGCAGTCGGAGGGGCGCTGTTAGCCTCCGGGTACAGATGTTTTGCCACTAGTGGCTGTCTAATCTTGCGCTTAGGGCGCCGTTTCTTAGGCGGCTGGGTCTGTGAGCTCTGGTGGTAGCAGTGTCCGGATGATATCCGATGACTGCATGTTGCCTGCTTGTTACCTTGACTAGCGGTCTCGCGCTATCATAGGAATGGACCTCCATCGATTTTATTTTGGAGGGATAGGATGATGTTATTTTTCTTGGACCCTGGGACCTCGAAGAAACCCGCGCCGGCAGAATGGGGGAGGCCTCGAAGACTTTTCGCTTGAGTAGTAGGAATTACCCTCCCACAACAGGTAGGGCACCTCTAACCGCTCAGGAAAATTCGCCGAGGGCTCTCAAGCGGCAATGTCGGCGCACGGGAGAGAGCGTAGGAGGAGGCAGCGTCCACCAGAGGTGGCACTAAGCACACCTAGGGCAAGCGCAGACCCCCCCCCCCTAGTCTGTCGCCGAGCGTCAGCACGGAAAAGAGAAAGAAGGAAGGAGTAGGAGTGTGAAAATACTCAAGATCGGGCGGATTGGGGAGACGTTCTGTGAACTCCTTATGGAGGGTCGTCGAGCAATGCTCGGGGGAGTTTGTGTCGTCTAGGTGGTGGGCCGACATCTGTGCTTAGTCGGCGGATGTGGGTATGGGTCGAGACATAGGCTCGGGTGAACAATTTGAGGGCAAGGAACCGAATGAATTCGGTGAGTGACGGAACCTTCAACCCTCGCCTGATGGCATCATTTCTGACAAACCAGGGAGAGTTGAAGATGTAGCGGAGTGTTCGGGATTGGAAAGCTTCCAAACGGGCGACAACGGATGGGCTGAGTAGTACCCAAAAGGCGGGGGCTGCGTAAGTCAGGATTTCCCTAAGAAAGAGCAAGTAGATGGTGAGTTTAGTGCGCACAGGCACTGCACCCCGATGAGAGAGAAAGGGAAATAGTTTGGCTCTGGCGCCTCTGGCGCGCTGGAGACTCAGAGAGACGTGAGGTGCAAAGCTTAGACGTCGGTCAAGAGTGACGCCCAAGTACCTTACAGTCCGTTTCCATTCGATTGGGCTCCCTTCAAGGGAGAGGGACTGGCATCGGGAAGTCAATTTATGAGAAAAGGCGATCGCCTCGGATTTCTCCGCATTGATCGCCATCCTCCACTTCCTTAGCCAGTCCGGAAGTACGGCGAGCTGATGTTGCACCAGGCCAGCTGCGAAATCAAGACTCGCTGAGCTGGTGTGGTACATGGCGTCGTCCGCATAGAGCGAGAGAGTGACTCCAGGCAGGTCGTTCGTGTACACGAGGTACAGAACGGAACCAAGGACAGATCCATGAGGTACGGCTGCGGCGACTGGTCGGACGGATGAGTACGACCCATCGACGCATACCCTAAAGATGCGATCGCACAAGTTCGATCGGAGAAAATGAACGAATGAGGCAGGTAGAGGGGAGTGGGCCAGTTTGTAGAGAAGACCTTCGTGCCAGACTCGATCGAAGGCCTTACTCACGTCGAGCAGAACAGCGACGGAGGACAGATGCTTGTTGTAGGCGTCCGTCAAATGGGTAAAAACCCGGACGAGCTGAAGGGTCGTCGAGTGCTCTCTGCGGAAGCCGAACTGCTCCTGCCGAATGAAGCCATCCAGCAGGGGCGCGTAACGACCGTGCAGGAGTCGCTCGAGTACTTTCGATATGACTGGCAACAGTGAGATGGGTCGATGGTTTGAGGGGTCAATACGCAGCTTGCGAGGCTTGGGAATCATAATGATTTTCGCACGCTTCCACAGGCTGGGGAAGTAATGGAGCCGGAGACATCCATTGAACAGCTCGTGGACCATGTTGATGAGGCTAGGGGGACCGTGTTGTAGCGCCGCCGCTCCGATACGATCATCGCCGGGCGCCCGCTTAGGGCGGAGTCGACCAATAGCCGAAACAACATCGGCTCGGTCGAACGGGTCAGGGGTGTCAGCTGGAGGGCGGGAAAAATATCCAGATAGGAAGTCTGCGACCTCGGCCGAGTGGACGGGGTCGCAGACGCCTCCGTGGACGGTGAATTGCTCCTCCATGGTAGCGGCAAAACTTCTGCTTTGCCGGCCGCGGAGTACACAATGCCGTCAGGTGATCTTAGGTGATGGCGGGTCCTTTTGTCGCCATTAAGTCGGCTCGCAGCCTGCCAGACAGACTCGGGCCGGACTTCAAGAGACTCTAGATACGAGTCCCAACGATGTGCAGTGGCATCAAGCAGAAGCTGCTTGACACGGTCAGATTGGGCGTTCAACCTGCGTAGCAGGATCCCGGGTTTGTTGCCACCTCCGGCGGAGCTGGCGCCGCTTTTGGATGGCGAGGAGCACCTCTTCAGGTAGTTGAGACCTGCGATTTGCCTCTGGGACAAGGTAGGTGTGTTTGTCCATAGCGGACGTAACGACTTCTTGAACATAGTCGGCCAAACGGTCCGCATCAGCCGTAGAGGCGATGAAGGCCGGGGGGTCAGATGGCACTGTTCGTTGGAGTTCGTCATGATAGGAGCGCCAGTTGACTCTCCGTGGACGAGAGGGGGGTTGGAGAGGTGAGTCCAACGGGGAACGAACAGTGATAAGTACCGGGTCATGGTCGGACGAGAGGTCCGACACTGCACTTACAGTGATAGGAATGGCCAGGTCCTTGACAATGACAATGTCAAGGACATCCGGAAGGCCCCTAGTGGGCACGTGGGTCGGTGAATCAGGACCAATAACTGAGACCTGCAGATGACGCTGAACGTAGCTGTAGAGCGAGCGGCCACGCGGGTTCGTGACACGGCTGTTCCAAGAGGGATGCTTGGAGTTGGAGTCTCCGGCAGCTATAGTGGGTAGTTCGTGGTCGAGGAGGGCGTCCCACTCCTCAGGCGGCGGAGGCCTGCCGGGCCCGGGAGGGAGGTACGCCGAAATTAGGCGAACCTCCCGATCCTCGATCCAGAGGGCCACCGCCGTCGTCTCCAAATACGTAGTATCTGGAGGGGGTAAGAGACGATGGGCAATGCGCCTGTGGACGAGTATGGCAGTACAACCGCTGGGATGAGGCGCAGACGAGGTATTCGGAACTGGGGCCGCCGGGGCGGCAGATGCAGGGGTTGAGCGTTTCTTGGGAACAGTTGGGACAGGCTTTTGGGCCTTGTTGATGCGCTTCAGGGCGTCATGATGTTTGCATTGGCGAGAGCTTGCCGGGTGAGGTTCTCGACAGTTTGCGCACGTGGCGGCGGCGGAGCGTTCACGAGGACAGTCGTCCTTGTGGTGGCCCTCACCGCAACGAACGCAGCGTGTCGGAAAATGGCAATAGACACTGCTGTGCCCGTACCGCTGGCAGTTGTAACACTGCTTGGGTCCGGGTCGGGACTCAAAAGAGGACACTTTTACCCGGAGGTAGAAGAGCGATTCTACTTGGTAGATATCCTGGAATTTTCCTACCTTGAGGATTTTCACAAGGAAGGCATTTCTGGGAATGTGTCTGCCGGGGGAGAAGAGAGGAGTTATTGAGCTAACAGTGAAGCCTAATTGTTCAAGAGCGTGACAGATTGTTGGCACGGGAACATCAGCGGGGCTGCCGATGATCTCGACCTTGAGTTCCCTCTCCTCCGGCAGGGCGAAGGTGTAGTAAGGGATACCACGATCGGTCAGCAGTTTCTGGGCGATCCGGAAACTGTCGATGGTCGTGGTTTCAATTCGGATGGAGCGGCCACCCTGACAAACTGCAGTCAGGGTATTCGGGGGAGCGGCACGGTGAAGTCGTCGCATGACCTTATCCCAGTCAACAGGACGGTCAAAGATCAGAGGCGGCAACCGCCGGGGCGGGGTAGGTACTGAGGTGGCCGTAGCGGGTCTGTCCGTGGCAGGATCCAGCTAGGAAGGCCGCCCGGATCCCGCAGAGTCGCCACTGTTTCGCTGTTTCCGGCTACTGAGAGTTTGCCACTCCTCGGTATCCATGGTACTCGTCCCAGCCGACATTGTCTCGGGTTCGGCAGGTAAAGGTTGCGCCAGAACGCCGGCAGGAATTTCATGGCCCCTAGAAGGGCCGACGGGAATGGTAGGTGCGGCCATCGGCGAGGTTAACCTACGCCTAGGTTGGTGAGGTACTAGGGATCGCTAGTCGGGTAGTGAGGTATGGCACTTAACAACCTACAACACTTACCAGGCAACAGTCAGCAGCGGAGAACACCAAAACACCACTAACACCAAAAACACGAGTTCACCACTGCCCGCACAATTGTAACACACAGCACTAATGATGTTAAACACTACGTGAAAGTTTGAGTGAAATATACTGAGTAATAACTGAGATATTGAGCTCCAGACAAGCTGGAGCCAGCGTTGCACAATGGAAAATTCCACTTGTGTAGAGTAACAAACGAACGCAGCCTACCCTGGCAACAGGTCTAGGTAGACTGAATCGGCGGGGCGAAAGCATCGCATTAAGTACTTTATGGCATAGCGCGATGCGAGCCTCTCACACACCTTCTTGTTTCTGATTGGCCGATGATGCAGTTCTTACCTGTGCGGGGGTTGAAATTAGCAATAACAATTAGCACAGGTGTCATCGCGGGAAATCAGCAGCCTTCCCCACAGTACTTCGCGGAAAACAAGTGAGTACCTAATGGAATAGCTTAGTGCGAGCCAATCATACACCATCTTTATTGTGACTGGCTGATGGTGTCATTTTTACCTGTACGTGGGACATTGCTGAATTTATAAGTACAGGTAGCATGGCAGGACAGCTTTAGCCTATACCACAGTACTGTGGGCCTGTACGTAAACACCCGGCGTGCAGGATTTTTTATACCACTGATGATGGCAGCCAGTGGAGCTGCCGAAACGTTTGGTTTTGTTATAAGCCATGGACCACGGCCAAACAGCCCGGATATCATGAACGTTTATCTCTTACTTTATTTGTTAAATTTACTCAGGGTTTCAAAATATGTCTCCCTTATACTTTAACTAAAATGTGATAGACTTTAACGCAACAGATTTTTTCATTTGTGCAGCATGACACATTGTTTCTTCACGTATTGTATAAATACTTTTCCAACCATCAAATGGCACATTAGTATTATAAAAATGGCTAATGATGGTAGTTTTTCATGATGTTTTTATTAGAGAAAGCAATTAAATTTATTATCAAATATATTCATGAATTCTTGCGAATTATTTTAACGATCGTATTTCGCTCTTAATAACAGCACTGATTTTCAGGTTTAACATAGGTCGTTTTATTATCTTCATACCACACGATTCGTCCGTATTACGATGAGGCATACTCAGTGGCTCGATTGAGGTCTTTCACTCTTGCCTTTCGCATTCAAATATAATTTTCCTGAATGCACTTAACCAAACACAAATTTTTGTTTCGTTTGAATAGACAGTTTTTTATTTTCCGAAAATGTAGCCTATGTTAAGAATCAGGTACGTGTTGTAATAGATCGTTTCTTTTACGGTTTCATTGTTTGGGGTTCTGGGGATCTAACTTCCCGTTTAGTTTTGTTTAATATTCGTAAAAACTTTGGTTTATAGTTTATTATTATTGACTTTTCCGGTTCAATTCAACTTAATATGTCCGGTTGATGCACAAGAAATTATTTATCGAAGTATTTTTACTTCGGTCAGTTTATTCACACAGACGTTCTTCCGTTGACTCGTTGAAGCGGTGATATAGTTTTCGTGCTGAAAACACAAACAATTTGCACTAACAAACACTTACTTGGTGAGTCTTGTCGAACTCGCAGGGTCGCTCTCTCAATCCAGTATATACGGACTTACCGTTTTTGTATTCGCCGCTGCTTGTTGAGTTGACCAATCAAATTCATTCACCTGTTTTCAACTAGTCTATTGAAATAAACTGACTGACTCTGTTCTTATGTCAACAATTGTTTTATTCAAATCAAGTGCTCGTTTTGAATGAGCAGAAGTATTATTTATAAATGGGTTCAGAATAATAATAAGCATGAGCCTTTTAACTTTACAAAAATTTGCCTCAGGGTGGCAGAACTGTTTACAAATTTAATGTATCTAAATGTTTGCTGGTTAATATTAGTTCAATACCTTCGTGAATTCTTTGAGATAACAGGATACCAAGTCATTGAATAGAACTCTCATCGTTTGTTATTAAATACTTTGATGTTAACTATCATTCAGTCACTTATAATTAATACACAAAAAAAAATAATAACCATATGTCTAATCTGGACATTACCGGTTAGTAAAATTATCTGATTCAATTGGTAATAAATGCTTGAAACTAAGTTAATTAATGTCAAGATAATTCTTGATAATGAAATTAAAATTAACAATGAAATTATATATTTTGAAACAGTGTTATTTGGTTAAACATCTGATTCATTATTTAGTGTTAGATAAGTATAAGTGCATGGCTGTCAGTAACCATATATCCTGGCAACGTTGGTTATTATTCACAATAAAATTGACATTGGAATATTATTATAGTAGGTTCCTTTCCTAAATCATAAAACATAAACACGTTGTAATATTATATTAACTTTCGTTAATAATTCAATCATCTGACAAGCCTCAGTCATTGGCAATTGTTGGTTAAATTAATTGATGTATTATGGTTGACAACTGTCATCAAGTGTGGTTAAGTCACACGAAAAATAATTGTGCATAGAAATTAATTGTAAGTTTCATAAATTCACAAAATAAAATAATCAAATCCCTGATGATTGTCATTTGTTGTTCAGTCATAGTTACAAATACATCTTAACGTATGTTCATTGTTATTAAATGTTTCGATAGTATCGTTTTTCATGATTTGATTGAAATGGTAATAATCACTTATACTCCCTTTTATTTTTATAATTTTAATCCCGGAATTGCTCTGGATTATACACTGAGCAATCCTTATTACGCACTGTTACACTTCACGCTCTGATACTAATGTATATTCGTTATCACAATTTTTAGGTTAGGTCACTCTGTTTACTTAGGTGACGCGCACACTTTAATAGATCAGCTGACTTTTTCTCTCGCCGGACGACATCTCCTCGCTTCAAATGTTGGTTAAAAAGTGACCAGAACGCAGGCCTCGCTCTGCCGTTCCGTTCAGTAAACGTCCAAAATTTGGCTAAATCCGTGGATTTGATTGGTGGGCGATCTTTAATTTTGTGTACGTACCCTCTCGGCGTTTTATTTCAATTGTTGAGTTCGGCGTGGGTCTTTGGTTTCCAGATTATGAATGTTTTTCTCATTTTGACACAAATTCTTTATAATTGTAATAACTTTGTTAATATTGTTCCGATTTTAAATCTGAGCGTATCACTGGATTCGTAACACTTGGCTCTATTTTTTGAGTCCACTCATGGTGTGCTTTGGTCCATTATTAAGGAAGTTAATGTTTGTGGTTAGTACTGTTCACTAGACACTATTATTTTATATTTAGTTCTCTATTATCACTATATAATGGCACTCATACCCACTTGAGGGCATGCCTTCCAAGTTCTCTTACACTCCTTAGTTGCTATTTACTTAGATTTATTTATAAAATACAATTCTTATGCTACTGTCATCTTAGCCTAGGTACGTACATTTATATTTACATATTTCAACTATTAGAAAGTGTTTATGTACTTTCTATTCGTTTCCAGTTGATGATAACAAAGGGTTACAACTACTGGTTACCTTTGCTAGCTGGAAAATTAAGTAATTTTGGTCATTTCTGGTTAATAAAGTGATCTCTATCTTTCATCATTAGATGCCTACTTAATGTTATTCTTTTCTGGTATTTGAGTTCTTTTTGTTATTATCTTTTAGTTACAACAGATGAGTAATAACATTGTCTTAGTATTGGACTTGGTGTGTTTAATACAATAGACTTTTCTACCTTGCATTTGGTCAAATAATACTAGTTACACCTGGTGTCACATGACATGTGCACTTAAATACAATTGTTATATATTGTATTCTGTCTTATTATCTTTGTACCATAGTACAGTAGTGGTATTACACTCTAATTGTGGTATTGACATCAACATTTCGTTTCTATTCGTTTTTATAATATGACTTTATACAAGTTTTATGTAGTGAATTCCATTTTAGTGGGTTTTGGTTAATTTTCTTTTTTTATTTTCTTATTCAAAGTTTATTTTGGGTATCTGATTTTGTTACCTGTAGAAAGATTGTTATTTCTACTTGCTTTTACATATAATATATTCTGGTTTGGGTAGGTTTTTCCTACTGTTAGTTGTGAATTCAGGTGAATCTTACCTACATCATAGATTATGTTATTTGGTCATTGGTGCTAACAATGTGTATGTTAGTTTGACTCACATTGGCATTCTTTTAACCTTATTTTTTACATGTCTGGTTTTAATAAAGATAACTAATAACCTTTTATTTATTCTCTTGCTTTTATACATGGTTGTCAGTATATTTGACTAGTGTTTGCTGATATTCTGAGACAAATTAATACTCCTTTTGTTACGCTGTGCATATCTTGTTACTATGCTTAATTTACAGCTTCTAATCAATAAGTATTATTGTTATTTTCATTTCTTGTATAACATTTCTTGTCTTATTGATTTATAACATTATTTATAGTATACTGGTCATCTCAGTTAGTCAGTTTTCTGTCTATCTCTTTAATCTGCAGGTTGATTGGTTATTACACATACGGGTAGGTGTTGATTTATGGTTGACTGGCTCTTGGAATCTTTATGCCATGGTTGTTGGATGTCCTTCTCGTAGTAGGTTTCTTCACTGGTTCTTCTTTCTTCTTTCTTCTTTCTTCTTTCTTGTGTTAGTTTGGTTCTTGTGTTGTTTTGATTCTTCACTGACCGAAAACTATTGGGTGGTTGCTTCTGGTGGTACAATCATTGTGTGGTGCAATTTCTCTTCACTATAATGTCATCTCATTTGTATTTATCATCAGTTTATTGACTCTTATGGCTGTGAGTTTATATTTGGTGATAGTTAGCTTATGTAGCTTTGAGCTTGGCATTTTAGACAAATTATTTGGCTTGTCTCTTTGACTCATTATTTGACATGTGTAATCATTTTATATCACTGAAATCTTAGGGCTTATATGTCATGTTACAGTGTATAGGCATATACTACTTTTAAGCCTATGGAAGTTCACACTCAACGAAAAAGATTTATTACATCTTTCCGGAATTGTTATTTAAAAGATCTATTTGTAAACATTACTATTTAAAAAGTACGATTTTTGTATAAAAAATTGACACAAATACATTTCTTCAAACTTCTATGGAGAGGTTATGGAAGTTTCTTCAAACTTCTTTTAATTAAAAAAAGTTAAATTACATTGGAAGGTATATTATGCTCAGAATTTAAAATAAGTTAATTGAGTACAATTTATTAACAAGCTTTTTCATGTACGCTATAGAGGCTATATTTGCAAAGTTAATATACGTTATACTAAAACATATACAATTTTTATTCATGAGCCTAATAAATGAAAAATAAAACTAGTAAAACAACACTGGCAGTAAATACACAATGCTGATACACTCTGTCTTTTGAAACTATTAAATACATAGAAAATATAATTAAAATATTTCAAAATATACAAACATTACTTTTAACATTAACAAAACAAACATATTTCTTATCCTAATAAATTACCATAAACAAAATTCATTTAAAAAATAATTTAGATAATGACGGCCTGTAAAGAGGTTTTACAAGAAAATTTTAAACAAGTGGTTTAGTAAACGAAAAGAACATAAGAACATTTGCGAACTTTTGTTTTTAAAACATGTCCAAACGCTCTTAAATTTTTGTCAGTATTAAGGCTAAGTCTCTGTGTATACACAAAGTAAACTGAAAATATATCATTTTATTATATGGAAAATGTTTGTCATGTTATCGTCTGTTATTAACAACAGCATATCCTTTGATGTAGTAACACTTACACTGACTGACACATGGCCGGAGATCGTATATATTGAAATTTGCAGTAATGCTTCCACAAAATACATATTGATACCATAAAATATAACATGATCTTAACAAGTCAGATTTGTTTGCACCATTTTTAATTAGCTTTACTGGACTGAGGTAAAATTCGGGATCCTTTTAAGGAAATTTATATAAAGTTCTAAATGTATTGTAAACATTATTTTTTTACCTTATTACTATTAATAATAAATGAATTCATAATAATAAATAGAGTTAATAATAATAATAACAACACTAGTATTAATTTTTTTTTATACTCAGGGCAATTGTCACCAGGAGGAGGAAAAGGAATGGCGACAGTGCAGAACAAGAAACAGCAGAATACAGAGCAGCAAGACAAGAACTTAAAAATACTATTATTAGTAGCAAACGACGAAAGTGGGAGAAAATAAAGGCTGAGGTGAATAGTAACCCCTGGGAGCTGGGTTATAGGGTCGTCATGCGCAAGCTTGGGGCACAGTCGACTAGCCCAATAATGGATGCACCGCATATTCATTCCATCGTGAATGCACTCTTTCCGACCCACTCAGTAAATGTCCGTGAGCCGCGTTCCGTTGCAGAAGACGTAGTCCCGCTGTTTAGCGATGAAGAACTGAAGGAGACCGCGGCTTTGTGAAGAGTGGCAAAGCTACAGGACCACACGGTATTCCGCCAGAAGTTCTGAAGGTGATTGCTAGTTTATCCCCACGGATACTCCTTAATATGTGCAACAGCTGCCTCAAAGACGCATAATTCCCCAAGCTGTGGAAAGTGCAGAGACTGGTGCTTTTCAGCAAAGGTAAGGGTACAGACCTTTGTGCATGCTGGATACTGCTGGAAAATGTGTAGAAAGGGTCCTGAAAACACACGTCTGTTAGCAACCATTGAAATCGCGGGAGACCTGTCAAACAGACAGTATGGGTATCGGAAAGCCCGGTCAACTCTTGGAGCAGTGGAGGAGGTAGTAAGAACTTTCCACGCGGTACGACAGGGGAATCATTAATCAAGAAGTATAGTCTTGTTGCGACGCTAGACATTAAGAATGCTTTCAATTCTGCCAGCTGGAGCTACAGTACATGCTTAGGGCTCTGGAACACCTCTTCCGGATCCCACAGTAGCTCCTGCGGATAATAGAATGCTATCTGAGTGACAGGGAAATTAATTATGATACGACAGACGGACCTAGTAGGAAGAAGATCACCGCCGGGGCTGCCCAGGGCCTAATGTTGGACCCTAACATTTGGAACGTATCCTACGACGAAATTTTACGGATGGAGACGCTGCCGAACACTTTCCTGATAGGTCACGCAGACGATATCGCGGCACTGATTGTTGTACGAAACGCCGAGGATGCACAAAGAAGCCTGAATCAGCTAATGAGGCAAGTGGGCTCCTGGCTTGAAGAATACGGTCTGGACCTACCTACCGATAAGACCAAAATAGTATTACTCACCCGGTGACGGGTTCCCACTATCATACCGCTGCAAGTGGGAGCTGAGACAGTATTTACAAAGAAAGCTGCAAAATACCTAGGGGTGAGACTAGACTCAAAGCTCTCCTATTGGGAGCAAATAAAGAAAGCAGCTGATAAGGAGGCTAACGTTAAAACCAAGCTCAGCAGACTTATGGCCAACGTAGGAGGTCCCATTGCAAGCAAGAGGCGGTTGTTGATTGCGGTGACAGGAATCGTCTGACCCAATTGCTCAGTGGCCACGGAATTTTTAATGCCTACCTCCATAGAATGGAAAAGGTGCAAAGCCCAGCATGCCAATACGGAGACTCTCTCTATGAAGATGCCTCGCACATGTTTTTCAAATGCTGCAGATTCGCAAGACAGACGATGGTACTGGAAATGGAGCTCGGGGAGTTCACGCCGAGAGCGTAGTTGCGCTTGTGCTCCGTGGTAAGGCGGAATGGGACGCATCAATTCATTTATTCAGTGGGGCCTACTAGAAAAAAAAGACAGACCCAACTTGCACCCAAAGGGCAGTAGAAGATGAGAAACAACTAGAAGGAGCCCGATAAGGCTCCATCCTGAAGTAATACGCTAAGTGGTTCCAGGATGGATATGAATGCCTGAATTAGAGACGTGTTTATAGTGGGTGAGATCCCACACACCAGAAGAAGCACGGCCTCCTCTGACGGTCCATAAAGCATTTTTCCTCTGTTAAAAAAAAATATTTTTTTTTTTATTAATGTTTTAAGGCTTGAAGATAAGGCATTTAGACCACCGACGCCGACTAGAAGTGTCGCTGGACTAAATGTTCGGTTCTCACTTACATTATAGTTACTCAATGAAGGTGAAAATCGTACACACAAAGAAGAGACACAATTTTTCCCAGCTGAAACAGTAAACTTGCTACTTCATGGAAGGACAGAGTCCTGTCTATTGGTAACTATTATTTCCGAGGTTTCCTTCCAGGTACCTTTTACTTTGTATCTCTGTCTGAATTCGGCAAGAACACTACAGCCTTCAGTTATATACACGTTTCACTTTAAGTGCTCTGCCACAGTTATTGTCCATGTAGGAGGTAGGAAGTTGTCAACTTAGTGTGCCCAATTCGCAGCCTAGTGATGCAGACTTAATCGCGACGACTGCGATTACCTGCTATTTGCCATTTACAGAGGATCTGCTTCACCGCAGAAAGTTGGCTCTGCTTTTCTTTCTCACACCTGCTGCAACATATTATTAATTGTGACTGTGCCAGATACTTTGCGTCGTCAGGTCGTACGGCATTTGTATTGACTTGTTGTCTTCTTTATTACTTTCAGTACCTATAACCTTCATGTTGCCCCAGTCATCAACTAAAAGTAAAAGACCTTTTACTTTCAATGCCTTCTAACGACTGAGGTAGTGCCATTGTCTCTTGCGAAAACGGATATGTCAGAAGGCAGTTAGTCTGCCTCAAACTCAGTGAATCTGTACAAATAACAAATGTTCTGATACAGATAGTAGTGTCCATTAGTGGGATGCACCCTGGATGATAAACACACTACCCAGTCCACTGTCCGTGTTGGAGAGCCATCGTTGTACAGAATGCCGTCAATGTGTACAATGATATGTATGTAATGATATGGTATCATGCAGTGGTACACACAATGGTAGTTCTTCAACATATTTTTACAGGATTGTTATAAATTGGAGTTTCAGTTCAGTTAAAAAGTGTGGCACAATTTCTAGCTTCTGCTGGCGACATCCAGCCGGCAGTTTGGTTTACGAAGCAGCCAGGGAGGCACATCGGGATGTCGGCTGATCGAATAAACGTGCAACGGCGGATGTTTATTCATGTAAATCTGTTGTACGCTATCAACACTTGGTTTATGTGGCTTCGTAGTGCTGACATTTTAGCTACACACGGTTAGAAATATATGACGGAGTTACGGTTAGCATATGATATTTTGCTAACTTCTGAGTGTCTGCTACGTAATGCACGTTCATTGTGCACTATTCGTTGCCTAAGGATCACATGACTTAAAGTAGGATTTGGTGGTACAGATGTTAACAATCGATCTCTATTTGAGTGTTATCGTTATGTAGATATCGCGATTTTAAACAGAGCCATTACTATCCTTTACTTCCCCAAACATTTCTTCCACTGAAATTACTTGAGAATGACCAAAGAGACATTCGATCAGTAGCGGACAAATAGTGTTATTTATAGCATATTATAACGATTGTGTGTGTGTTTTCAGATGTTTTCTAGAGAAATTAACTGAGAGTAACCGGTATGGCATTCGCTCCCTTGGTTTGTCAAATAGTTTACAAATTAATGTTATTGATGTTAATGGTACACTTAGTGTAGTGTCTGATATAGCATAATAGTATTATGTGTGTGCGCGCGGGGGCGCGCGCGCGCGCGCGTGTGTGTGTGTTGGAGAGAGCATGCGTATGTGACTTTGGACGACAATTTTACACACCTTAGATTGTTGAACCAATTAAATACCGTTTTGTAATAACCGTACTCCTACCAATTAAAAAAGCGGGAAAATTTGTCGCTAAACAGTAAGTGGAAAAAGCTAACCACTCAAACGTACATAAGGCATTGCATTAAATCTTAGATTACTACATTTTTCTTGACGTATGGACCAACTTACTTATGCAGTAACATTAAAAAAATTTTTAAATTATGGGGAGTTTTCAGAGTGACTTGAAATAATTTAATACATTAGAAATCTAAAATTTAAAATGCCAAAATTACATTAGGCATTGTGTATTGCAACACTGAACAGACTACTGTTATAGTACTTTATAGTACTTTACTTTATAAAAGCTAAACACATAATGCACGCAATAATTGTAAGTAATTTGTTGACTTTTGGACTTTCATTACCTTAAAAAACGTACATTATGTTGATTACTCATTTTGAAAAGCTTTCAAATATATTTTACAGCAGTCCAGTTCCCCTCTGAACATTGTTCCTTCAGCTTTTGTCGTATTCGATTTTTAAATTTTGATTTATCTTCAGACATTTTAAATCTTCTATGTTCTTTTATTTTTAATCTTTGACAATGTTCACTTTTATTAGTTACAAACTAACGTTAAAAATTGTTATTTCATGTACAAATATTTACCAAAAATTAATTAAAAAATTAAACATAAAATTATTTGATATTAGTAATACAAGTATAGAAGCATAACTTTTCATTTGGAATTTTAAATTAGTGTACCGCTTCTAGCATTTAACAACAATTTCTTTATTTTGTGCAGCTAAACTTTCTGCTTATAGTCAGTAAATCTGTATATTCAATGCCTAATAAAAGTCAGAAAACCGGTAACATAATATTTTATATTACATTGTTTTAGATACAACAGAATCATATAAACTTTATTAAAGACCAGTGTTTGTAATCTAAAACTTTACAGTCACAAATTCACTACTCCATTGTTCACAACTCAAAGTTACTAGAGTCATGAAACAATCTATTTAGAGCACTATTTTTAATAAATCACAATCATTTCGAATGAGGAGTGAGTTAATATTACGTATTGATAAAGCTCTCTACGAGTTCCCCTAAACTCATAGAACATTTAATGAACTACCCTTTTTGGAATGGGCCTACATTTTGTGATTTTCAGTTGTTTTTTTATTATTATTATTAACGCCGACTATTTTAAAATTAACGCCAACTTTGTGAGTTAGTATCTATTCTTTATTTTAAAGTATTCTTATTTATATTTATCTCCTCTTTTGTGAATGTTTGCTTGTGAACAACTTCTTGTGTTCCAGGTATGCCACATAACAATGCAATGAAACTTTTCATGATACGTCTGTGTTACTGAATTTTACAAAATGAAAAAAAAAACATTTTCAAAAATTTTTTTACACAAAAATATAACTGAGTAATAAACTATGTCTATTATGAAAAACCTAAATAAAATTATTAATAAAACTGATAAATATTTGGGGTGTAAACGATTAACTAGGGGTGGTAGAAACTGTTATGTTATTTATATTGACAACTGTTCACTTCGTTGTAGATTCAAATTCCTATTACAAACCCTAATACTCCTCGGAAAGTTCTTAGACATTTTTTTCTTGATTATAAAAATCTAAAAAAAAAACAAATACAAGAAAGAAATTTGTATACATCATTTACGTTCTCCAGTTTGCTATATGCTAATTAATTACTTAATATAATTCGTCTTCTGATTTACTGTTTTCATTAATTTTCATTAATACATGTTTCATGAACGAGTTCACTTCATCAGGTCTTAAAATTCAAATCCTCTCACACGGACACGTATGTGAAATTCAAACCAGTCAGTATATAGCCTAAATTATTGAACACACATAACATACATGACACTACGAAACAGCGCGCACTGCTCGGAGTTATATCGTCAACTGTCGAGTAGTTCAATGACCTCTTCACTGATATGTCAGTCGGTTTTTGAAAAATTCTTTTTCTTCGTAATGCAACGTCATACAGAAAATTTGTTTGAAATTATGACTAATCAATAAGCACTTGATTTTTCTTTATGAAGCATGTTTGCCTTGTACATTTCGAGCTCCTCTAAGACATCCATATATCGACGTTAACCGCACAAGTACACAGGCCTTATACTTTCTGCAAACCCGGTGTAATTGTGATATTCTTTATCAAATGTAATAGACAATTTGAGTTCATAAAACTAATATTCTATTCGGGTAAAAGTTTGTTAATTCTAACTATGAATTTTCTACTAGTTTTTCCAATCATTACTTATCACAATCCATTTCCATTTCTACTTATCACAATCATTGCATTGCAACTTGTACACACCTGAACAATTTTCACTTGCTTCTTTAGTTAGGTTTCAATATACTTTTCACGTTATTAATGGTTTTAAACGATATAAAGGTATTTAGTTTCTGAAACTCATTTTATATAGTTTTGGGAAGTTACTTAGTGTCTACGGCGGAAACAAAAGTGGATTTTTGTGTGTGTTCCGTATGTTTTCGGATTAATGTATTATTCATTTCAGTTTTGAACCTACTTTTTACAGCAGTAAACTTGATTATATTCATTTCACCTTGAAATATTTGTACAATGGGACATTTAACAGTCTATGTGCCGAGACATAAAATAATGCCAATTTTTTTTTAACGGATGGTGTCAATTTTGCATGTATATTTATGTCTGTGGTTTTTGTCTTCCTGTATATTTCCTATTTAAACGAACTATTACGTTGTTGCATCAATGAACCAACGAAGTTTAAGCTTACATTCTGTTGTTACCTTCCGTTTCCATAGTGAACTGAGGTTTTCATTTATGCTATTCATATAGTAGAATAGTATGTCAATTTGTCTACATTCCTGGTTTTTCATGGTACTTATAGACAATCTGACATGCTACTTCACTATAAATTATTGTTACGCTGATTAAATATATAGTACCACATCGTTGAGTGCGTACGTATTTCTGGGTACTCCGCGGAATGCGAGACTGCTCCAGACGTTTACGTTTCAGTCTACACGTAATGCAGTGGGCTGTTCAAGGTCACGCGAGATGTCCCTTCTAGTTGTTTACTCGACTACTCTACCAGCTTCCACGCCCGCTAGCTCGCGGAAGCAAAAAAAAAACTAGATTTTGGAGCGGCCTAAATCAGTTACAGTTGGCAAATTATTCAAGAAACTGTAAAAAGGTAACGTTTATTCTGTGTGTTGGACAAAATAACTTTCAATTATTGAATAAGAGTATTTTGTTGATTTGTTGCTTTGTGTGTAATTAAAATTTGTAATTAGTGGCGTCAAAGGTGTCGGTTATTCTGTTTCCACAGTACCCACAATGATGCGGGATGACCGTCTTAACACTGTATTGAAACCAGGATTAAAGAAGCAACGGAAAGTTGTTGGGGTGTGTACAGATTGCAATGCAATGACTGTAATAAGTTCAACATTACACAAAATTTTAGAAAATTCATAGATTTAACAAACGTCTTCCCGAAAAGAATATTAGTTCCATTAAGTCAATATATTGCATTTCACAAATGGAAATCGTAATTACACCAGTTTGCGGAGAATGCGAAGCTTGTGTACTTGTGCGATTATGGTCGAATATGGATGCCTTATAAGAGTTTGAAATATACAAGGCAAACAATCTTCATAAATAACAACTACTTAATGATAAATTAAGGATGCAATAGAATATTTTGTATCACGCTGCATTTCGAAGAACAAGAAAGATGGAATAACCGACTGACATGTCACTGAGTGAAGTAGGCATTGAATAGTTCAATAGTTGACGTTATTACGCCGAGAAGTGCGCTCTGTTTCGTACTGTCGTGTGTGTTATGTGTGTTTGTTCAATGATTTATATAAATATTGGTTTGAATTTCACAGAAGCGTCTTTGTGAGAGGACAAGAATTTTAGGACCTGATGATGGGAACTTGTTTCCGAAACATGTCGTATTAACAAAAACAATAAGTTACAAGACGGATTACATTAAAGGAATTGTGTATGTTATGTATGTATTATAAGTTAATACAACTCTATTTTGATATAAATGGTTTTGATTAAGTAAAAAAAATTACAAGTTTTTATAAAATAACCGACACAATCAACGACGAGGACTGACGTCGTAAAAAAGAAAAATTACAACTTAATCTAAACAAAATTTGAAATACGTGAAGACTGTGTTGCTTTAATTTAATAAGTTGTATCTTTAAACTGTACATTCGTTAACGATAAGGATCCTGAATCTGAGCTTTAGAAAGGTATATTTAGAGGAGTATATATGAAATGATACGTTAAATAGGTAAAAATCCGTAACATTTTGAGTAAAATGCAAGAGAGTCAGTGACGAATATAATATAGATAGATACTGCCTGTATCAAATATGTCCTGCGCTACGGTGGCTTGTTGATATATGCTACATCTTTAAGAAGCAAAATTATTTCTATATTGTGGAATTATTTACGAATTTATTTACAGTGCGTTTACTACTGTGTCGTCAATGTGACAAGACTTTCCAGCTTTATATTGTAACATGACATAAGGTAGTGAAGATCCAATTGTATTTAATTATGAAATAAAAAGCTGAAGATAAGAATAAGAGGCAAAAACTTATAAACTTAGAGATAAATAACCCAGTAACCCAATAAATGACAAATGACTGTTAACCTGACAATGACCTGACACAGTAGATCGGATAAATACCAAAGGAACCAAGAGACAATGAAGAAGCAGCCGAGACCTAAGTGCAATCAAATAATCCCAAATAATGACCAGTATATTGTAAATTAAATAATGAACTGATATTTGTAGTATATGAGATTTAACTAGGATAATAAGATTAATGGAAGGTAATAATATCACATATATCTTGTTGATAAAAGAATGTACTTATATAATAAGGTAGGGAGTTAGAAACTAACCATACCCCAAACTAATAGTAATGATAATAGCCAAAGACAATAAACAATGCTTTGAGCCAAACAAAAGCAATATTTAAGTAATAACTAAAAGTGATCAGAGTGATTTGGAAGTAAATTAGTTATTCATGACCATAATCACACAGTGATATAAAGTAATCAGACAAATCGTGTGAATAAACAAGTGAGTAAGTTAAAAATGTGTGTAAAATTAAATAAGTGGTGAAGTGCTAGGTATAGCATATAATGGAACAAAGTGAGAATGATAATAATTAAAGAAACCTTCTAATGAAAGGAAAAGTGCAGTGGGGGTGTAGAATAAAATATTATATAAGCAAACTATAATAAACAGATAAACAATTTTTGATAAACTGTACATTAGTAAGTAAGATTAAACTGATTGTGATATTATAAATTTAGGTAATAGGATGTCAGAATTATATAATAAGGTAAGAATTAAGTTATCAGAATGAGTAGTAAACTAAGAAGGATAGACACTGTATTTAAGTGAAGGGATTAGTAGATAAAACATTTCGAGTAAGGCACAGTTTAACAGTAGTATTGTAAGAGTTTTATTATTGTTCAAAAACCATAGAATGTAGTAAATTATAGGATAAGCAAGATAACAGTAGAGGAAAGAAAAGGTAGTTAAAAGTTATTTCAGGCTAGAACCTGACAAGGAATCTTTCATAATAAAAATTAGAGTTAGGAATACTAATGTTCATTGTTTGTTTTGTTTATAAAATTGTATTAGAATTACCAGATATGTTATTAAGAAATGTTAGGTGGGAGTAGAATAAAATCTAGGCTCTAGGCCAACTGTTGAATATAAATTTAGTAATTTTGAGAACAAATAATAATCCAAAGTTAAGGCAGAATATGCCAAATGGTTAAACCGATTAAGTGAGTATTCCTAGTACCAAAATATATGAATAACAACTAATTTTGAATAAAATATATGTAAAATATAAATATGGAAAATAGTAAAAATGTAATTAGCTATTCAAAAGTGGGCATGAGGGATATCAAATTGATCATCATGAAAAATTAGGAAGAATGGTACTCATGTAATAACTCTAGCTATTAGTATAAGATAGAAATCTTCAGTTGAAGATATTTTGGTAAAATTAGACTAAAAAAGACGTTAAATCATAACAATGACTTAAGTTAATAACCAATGAAAATTAGCATAATTTATTAGGTAACCATAGCAACAAGAATTTTATTGCCAAAAAACCGTTAGATTTTCAGGAATGTATTATTGACCAACTGAGAGTGGATCGAGGAGCTCTCGTATTAAAATTTTTATTATTAAAGTAAATTCGAACCTAATTTAAACCAGATGGAGATAACAACAATATTCCAGGGAATCCTGAACAAAATTTCGTTTAATAAAATTTAATTAACAAACCATAATTATCTGAAGAAGACGGAACGACGCAGTGAAGAAGAGAGACGACAACGGACACCAAATGAGGATCATTGGAACATCTTAATAGAAGAAGACGGACGACAACCGAAGGAATGCGAGGCCGGAGTCAGTGAGGAAAATCATCGAGACGAGAGGAATAAACTTCTGGAAAATATTAGAAGATGACATCCCAGGAGTAATCCGGAAGAAGAAGACGACCTCAGGATCTTCAACAGGAAAAACCGATGAGTATAAACATTATCCCATTATCGAGTTCACAATTTTTTGGTCAGAATTAATAAATAACTATTTCACTTCACTGATCACTATTCCGATTCAGAAATAAATGCTTTGTTAAATTCACTATTTAAACTTTAATCGATTAGCAATTATTAAAAGTAAAATATAATAAATAATTGACTAACCTTTTGATAAATAAATTTGACAAACGAAAACTAACCCAAAATTTCTTTACAAGTTTTCATTGGTAATTACTTAATTGAATATAATGAGATATTAATTTGTTTATGTAACTAGGATTAAGAATTGTTATAACTTTGTGTGTGTTAGCCGTAAGTACATATTTCTGTAGCCGAAAGGACTTTAACACCCCTGAAAAAAATCATATATAACTGTAAATTAACGTCAAAGTAGACTTGTATACAAACACTGAACTGAGCAAGTACCAACCGAACAAGTGTAATAGCCGGTGCAGAAAACGAATTTGATGTATCATAAAGCAATTGAAATATTCTAAAAGGTTAATAAACGTTCTCAATCTGCAATTCTGTATGTTTGATTCAATTAATTTATAATAACAACTAAGAATTATTGAAGTGAAAGCGTTAAAGCAAAACGCTAGCCGAGTCAACACTGCAGAAAGCCGTGCGCCAATCAGGCGGCGAGGCGGCAACATTTGAATGCAGCAGAGCGAAATACGGTTTACCCGTAAATAATAAGAGAAGTTACATTTTGACACAATTAACACTAAATAACACTAAAACTTAAATTTTTACAAACCCCACAAACATATTTCTTTACAATATCTAGGTATAAGCAGAAGCTCATGTTCATGCATTTATTCCTACACAAATGAGAGAAAAGTATAAGCATAAAAGTGTAATCTTGAACTATTCAAGTTACAGGAATAAAATCTTATGATGGCCTCGCGCACGCAAGAGGTAAAGTAAACACTTCTTACCTTAAAGGATTTATGAACAGGAATGGAAATGTCAGTTTAATGCTGAAAATGAATTGTTCAGGAACAATTTCAAAGTGAGAACAAAGAGATGTAGCCTAAAGGATTAGTGTCTGCATATGTGCTATGTTTTCAGTTGCCGCAGGTTAATAAAAGTGACTACGTTGGAGTGAATATTTATTTCTCTAACGTAGTGAGTTCTTTTAAAAATTAAAGTGACAAATTTTTTTCTTATAAATTCACGATTTTCAAAATTTATTTTTGAATAACTTCCTACACGTAATTATTTTGGACATTACTGTTATTTAAAATTAAATACATTGTAGATAACCTCATTTAAGTTGAAAAACAGGAGGCTTTAATAAATTATTATTGTAATTCGAAGCATTCAATACTATTATTTAACTTACATTTAATATATACTTGCACCATACAACAACAGTAAAGAATGTACTTAGTTTTTTATAATATTATAGGTAGCTATATTTACCTTACAAGCACTGTCGCACCCTAAGAACACTAAATTTTAGATTACGATCTGAGCTTTCTTCAAATCAACATGTTTTAAGTTCTTAGTGCAGCTAAGCAGCAATGTGGCGTGGGAATAATGGCGACGGAGGCAGAAACCAGTCCGTTAGAGTTAGGGAAGCGCCGAAATCAAAAACCACATCCATGACTTCTTAAAAGTGTTACATTTACAATAGATAACTTTACTGGCAACCTGCTCGAACGCTAAGTCACATCAATATCGGTGTTAATTACACTTGTTATCAACATTCAGATTCACCGGTCACTAAAGTTTAACGGAATATCAACGCACCGCACAGAAGATGAATCACTCCAAGTTGCCAAAGTTACTAACGACTACATTAACAAGATAAACAACAACGACCGGCATAGTACTGGCGAAACAAAACTTCTGGGAAAGCAAAACTTCGGATCTTGGTGACACCTCTAAAGGATAGAACAAGAGGTCTTAGACAAACAAGGAATAGAGGCCTATATGGCATTTCGTGTGTCATTCATGAAGCGAATATCTATCAGCTTTATAAGCCAGTATGTTAGGAAGCACAGAATCGAAAAACACAAGCTTCTGAAAATATCACCGTTACTGTATTGTGACGAACTGTATTGTAATCTTCCTTTTAAGTAAGACTAGAAGATCACATTGACGTTTTCAAACTTCGAATCTGTTGCAGAAAGGCATCGTAAGAGACGCCATAGAGATAGAGAAATACTGTATGCTGTCAATAAACCTAACGATAGCCTAGTACTTCATCCAACTCGGAAACCTGTTCTTACACACCTACAGTACGACAGCCAGTTATAATCCTGCATGCACAATGCCGGTCGCGAACGAATCATAGTATGTTATCCCACATTAATGGCAGCATAAACATCAGACCAATTCAGCCAATTCATCCAACGTCATCAAGAAAAAACTAGTAACAAGAAGGTAACATAAGTGGATCTGCAGAAATTCCTACGGAAAAGGAGTGTAATTTAATGCAGAACTCGTCTTGAAACAAATACACATCATATCGTTCTTGAAAAGTTTACATACTAGTATTGTTGTTGTTTTCTTTGTTGTTCTTACTGTAATTATTATTAAAATACATGCACCCGCGCAAGCTCATATGTGTATGCAACGAATGGACGCAGCATGTTTGTTATTTATATTTTATTTTTTTATATATATACTGTTATTACAGGTTAATATTATATTCACTATTCATATTATAGTATTCATATTATATGTTATGTTCACTGTTCATATACAGTAAAATTCATATTTTATAAAATTAATGTGTTTAACACTCTAAACCTAAATTTATAATTGGAATAAAAATTAAACTTATTTTGAAAAGGTCATCTATTTTTATTTAAGATTCTCCGCAATTCGTAAATTAATTGCTTATTTATATAAAAAACTTTATAAATAATTCTGCCGTTTGCTTCACACATTTGGTTTAACAAGTCCAGTCTAAGATATGGTAGACTCTTCAAACACGATCACGGTGAAACCTTTCTGACCATTACGAGCCAGAGTATTACCACATATGTGCTGTAACTGGAACAAGGTGTTAAAAATAAAGCATATCTTTTTAACCAAAACTAAAAACTTAAGATTATGAACAACCGTATTGCAGACAATTATAAAGGAACACACAGACTGTTGAAATACAAAAGTAAATCCAAGTTTATTTAAATGTTAGACCAAACATACCCAACACAAACTCTGGCAAGTAAAAGGGAACTTAAAAAATTATTGTATTTATCAAATATAATTAGCTTTTTTTATTAAATAACAAAATCTATTTAGTTTTAAATTTGTAGTTTTTTATGAACAGTTTGCTTTCAGTAATTACAAAAATTTGCTTATCGGTATTAATTGTTGTAGGAGAAAAATATTATATTTCATTTGCCTATAAAATTTACTTTCGATATATTTTATGTGTGCTATCAAACATTAAATTACTTATTACAAAAATATTTGAGAGAGTTGCTAGGAGAGTAAAATTGTAATGAAAGAAATTTCTTCCATAAAAACTCTAATAAGCTGCAGCACACAGATATTTCGATCCTCAGATATTGCACAATCTTCAGATTGAGATACAATAGAATTCAAATGAAAACGCTTTCTATGTGAAGACATTAAATATTAAAGGATGCACAAATATACTTAGAATGAATAAAAAGTGGAAAAGCAGAAACCTGTATTGACTTTTCTTTGCTTTTAGCGAGATGTTTGTTTAAGACGTTGGGAACAAAGCCTGTACAATGCTTTGAGTTGTTTTCCAGCATTTCTCGCTTTTGTGCACACCCCCTCAGTTAATGATAAAATGCTATGTGGACACGAACTGGCATTTTTAAAATTATTAATAAGAAAATGTTATAAGACACAAATGACATTTTGGTGTTTAATGCTTCTACCGATACTTAATCTTACATCCCAGATTATTTTATGATTGTAATCTAAGTTATGTTGCTGTTAATTAGTTGTCTTGTCTTGTTACTTGTTTAATTTGGTGGTGAATTACTTCAGTAGAATTTATTGTAGAAGTCAGTATTATAGCGGCAAGAAACATAGCTTTTAGCGTTAGTAAATATTTAAGAATTCATTTTGTTCATATACATTTGTAGATACTAACGTCTCTTGTATTTGCATAAAACTGACAGTGTTACTGTCTTACAACTGTGTCGTAAATATTACAAAATTTAATTATAACGTTTTGGCACAAGGATATAATTTTTAATCACTGTTGAATTAAATTAACAAGCTGTACAATTCGACATTTCTAAAAACATGGGCTTTTTACTCTTTAACCAAATGTCAGTATTACAAGATACAGGAATCAATTAAAGAAATTACTGATTGGCCTACAACGGTATAATTTTATTTATCGTCCATAATTTGTTTACTTTACTTAATTTAATCTGTACACAATACACAGGTACAATACTATTTCGGTGTAATAATTGAACGTATATTTCGTTAATTACCAATATTTGTTTTAAATAAATCATAATTTATTTAAAACGTTTTGTCAAACTATTAAAGTTTTATTTACTTCTTTCACTTGCAGAAAAACGTACTGTTCTTCCAACAATTGACAGATGTTTATAATACGAAAGTTGTATTGGGAATATTACTTTTAACGAGATTATATTATTTATATCAAACATAATTAAATTAAGCTTTTACAACAGCGATCTAAACATACTATTATTATACAAACGTGTAAAATAAATAAATATATATATATAATCTTAATAGTAAGTATGTGCATAATAATCATAGTGCAAAGTATACGTATGCCAGTTAGTCATAGTTTTTGGAGTTCATTTGATTACACGTGTGTGAATAATTGATTCTCAGTTGTAACTTGCTAAGTTTTAATGGTAATTTACTAAATGTACTCTAATTTTCGATTTTGACGGATATGAAATTGCTAAAAGTTTGCCTCCTTAGAAATTCATGTTTCCTAATTTACATTGTTCAACGGTTCGTATTACCTTTGAACTTACACCATAGTGTCTCAGTACATATCAGAGCTGTGCAAAATTAATGGTTTTTCCAAATTTAATCAAATTTTCTAGCTTTACGCAGATATCACGATAACAATCACAATTCCGTCTACTAATAAATACAATATATTTCAAATCACATTTGACTACAATAGAGAAATACTAAATTATTTTAGTAATATATCGATATCCAAACACATTTTTTTTGGATACGGAGAAAAATTAGGTTTCCCATTACTTAAAAGTTCAGAAATTTATATACACTCATTTACTTTGCTTAATTATGAGGAACAATTGTATAATAGATTATTTTTTTCAATGTATTCATTTTAAAAGTTATTGACATTTACCATGTAAACTAAACGCCCATAAATTCAGTAAGAAACTACTGGTTTGTCAATTTGGCTACAGATGGATTATTTAACGTAAACTAATCAATAATAGTGTCTGTCCTGAGCTGAAAATTATCAGGTGTGTACCATACTGTATAGTAATTAGAAGCTATGACGCATCAGCTCCTCTTTAAATTGGATGTCCTCTTCAAGAGGCAAATAAAGTATCATATAAACGTGCACAATTACAAATTCAAACAAAAATATTATATTAAGAAACAGTCAGTTACATCAGAAATATTCGCAGTGCCTGATGGGTATATTTTTTACAAAAGTTTATATTCTATTTACCCGGTTACTAAAAGAGGAAGGTAATGTTTCCGTTTATATTGCAAATTTGTTGCTTTATTAATAAAGCTGTTAATTTTGTACCTGATTTTACGAATTTACATTAGAGATTTAAATATATTTTATAAAAACGTATAAATAGTTCAAGTAATGAATAGTAATGACAAGTAATGACTTTATTTAATTTATTTTGGCTGAATAAACAGTGATGTCTGCAACCCTTATTCGCAGTGTCACATATATAAAAAATGTATTAACTCGAATGGAAAAGAATTCTAATTGTCATTTGATAATAACAGCAAACCACATGGTTTTCTACACACGTAAAGGCGACCTAATTTTAGAGAAGTGAAATATATTGGCTAGAACGAGAAGCACTGGAAAACATTAGTTTGAAAACAACGATCGCAAATCAGTTACAAGGTAGTGGCAATACAGAATGGAGGTAAGCGTATAAGCGAAATGAGATAAATTTGCTACAGCAAAAAAGTAGCCATCGGAAAGTAACAGTAGACAATAAGAGAGAACACTAAATGTAATACCTAATTTACGGAATTGGGAAAATCGACTGTAACCTGAACAAATTTTTAACTGTCCATATGCTTTTGACGACTGGGAATGAGGAGAATAGACATAAGCGTCTATTGAAGAGGGAGAGTTCTAATGAAACATGCAGTCCTGCAGTGCAAATTTGGGAAAGTATACATGAAATTACATAAGCTTAATTGGAATACGAATAAGAAGAAATTATTCATACAATCCATAATGCAGATACAAAGTTCGTGAAAAAACAGGAATTATTTAGTATTTATATTATTTAAAAATGATTAGAGAAACTTGACTATCTCTTATAGTTTTATATAGTGATAATTACAATAGCATGTAGGCCTACGTTTTGCATAATTTCTTTTATACTACACAATGTAGTTTCTTTGGGAGAGGGTATTTGTACTGACCAAAAATTATAAAAGAATTTACACATAATATAAGACATGGAAACAAGTTAGAGTAAGGTAATGCTATAAATTAAGTCTCTAAGCCAGATAGAAAACGGTGTATTGCAACGTGGAACGAACTACATGAGAAAATGATAATGATAGGAAAAAAAGCGCAAGATAGTTAAGAAAGGTTTAATGAAAAGACAATATGTTTTTGTTTTCACTATTCTTCTGTTTACTACTTTTACTAATAATTTTCTTACAAATTTTTTCATAATTAATAAAATTATGTACAATATTTTAACAGATTAGGATGTTTAAAAGTCTGTAATTCAATGGTTGGCTTTTGACATGTTTGTAATTACAAGTATTTATGTTATTGACGTGTTGGTACACCTAATCTTTATGTACTCGTCATTTTTATCATGACTTTTGCTCGTGTAACTCTGCATGCAATCATATCGTATCACTTCATCTGAAAACTTCAAATTTCACTTACATATTATTAGAATTCGGCATTAGCTTAAATGAATGGTGTATCTTACATAAAATGATCCTTCCTTGTCCTAGCGATTTGATGCATAGAACGAAGGGTTAATTTAATAAATTAATTTTAATTAATGAAAAATTGTTACTAATAAAGGAATTTGCTCTCCCTCAAAAACGACTTAGTACTACATAATGAAAGTCTTATACGACATACTTAAAAAAAATAAAATAATCAAATTCAAAAATTCATTTAAAAATTATGATTGGACTATGATTTATCCAGAGTAATCCACTGTTGATAAAGAGAATGTAATGTAATTCTAAGAGAATAGAATGTAATCCACTGTACTTTCTGATCCACAATCTCGAATTGTAATTAATATTGTAAAATAAATATGTAAGTACGTATTTCTTAAGAACTTTTTAATGTATTTCCGTCTTCTTCCATATAATTCGATATAAATAAATATTTACTGCCATATTTTATCCGTTTTATTTGTTATCTACATTGCTGTGTACTTTTATTAAACGATAATAAACTTAGAACGTCGATTAACTTTATCTGTTCCGTAATATTATTTGGTTTTAGGTAAAAAGAGCTCAGTAAAATTACCCTTCATAAACGAGGTACGATGGACGTGCATTAAATCTCTGTTTTTACTGTTCTCAATAAACTTCGTCCCCTTGCATACTCCATTTTTTTTCTACGTTAAGCTGTCTAAGCAGTATTTTCTCACTAACAGTCTTTATTTATGACGTCTGTATTTTTTTCTAAACAAATAATGTCTCTCGTTAGTGATCCCAGATAATCGTGGATTTTCTAGTTACAAGTCAGATTACTTCGAAACTTTTCCATATAAATACTGTTTAGTGTTAAACGAGTTTCATGTTTCAAGTTTTCAAGTAAAGCCGTTTTGTGTGACTAATATATCCTAATACGAAAACCGTGTATTTATCGATAACCGTTTTAATGTTATGACAAAATGTTACTTACAGTTTACATAGATGAAGTCGCTACAAGTTTTCTCACTTTCCATTAGTCACTACATTTAGTAACAAACGTACAAACACAAAACAAACTCAATACAAAACATGACACAATTTTCAAAGCACTCAACATTGAAAATACTCAAAAAGCTAATGTACACACCACAATCACACACAATAATACCGGTATAAAATACCAAAAACCAACAGGAAGCCATAACAACAACAATCAAAACACAAATACTCCACAAGACATAAAATCAGGAAGGCTAAGAATGGGAACAATACGATTCCCGAAACATGTACCAAATAAGGGAAAACATCTTGAGGTAAAGAATTTATAAATATTAAACAAATATATATCGATGTATATTATAACCAAATGTAATTGTGTATGTGTTTATGTTGTTTTGTGTTGTGATGTCGGGTGTTACACTCCGCGCACTTTTAATACTTACTAATGGCTGGTTTCTCTGCGACGATGTTGTCCTGCAAACACAACTTATGTTAATATGTGTATGTGGGCGCCACTTGCATATTTGTTCCAAGAAATTATTATTATTAAAAATTGATTTTTTAGTTGTTAAATTAATTATATAAAAAAATATGTACAAGACAGTTTGAATTGTAAATAACGTATGTTTAATGATCTTTCTTTTCATAAAAATCGTCGGAAGGACTAACACTCAAATTAAACAAAATTGCAGAGTTACAAAAAAGTTATTGACAAGTTTTTTAAGTAAGTATCGGCTGATAAAAATTTTATTGCTCAGTTGAATAGCATGAATTTAATGTATGAAAAAACTTTATACTCAGGACGTGACTCCTTTGAACTATCAAGACAAATCAGTGGGATGCTTTACAAAAATTGTGTGATTTGAAGGTGTTTGACATGTGTAGTACAACTGTGTGACAATGATACCAGGTAAAAATGATTTTAACTTTTGAATAACTCACGTTCCGGTGGGTAAGTATCTCCTTCACTGGACACTGTTCTGGGGGACGATTCCAATCTTGCGCCTCTTCGTTTTTACGTTCCTCACGCACTGGTAATTACAGTACTGATAAGTCAAATTACGGTTTTAAAACTCCGCACGATTGAAACAAAATTCGTATTGTTTCTATGCTTTGAATTCTGGCGGCGGCGAACAGCTGGCTGCGTGGTTTCTCTATTCTGCCGTCTCAGCGCTAGTTCCAAACTCAATGTAGAAGGCTCGTGTCAGTAAATTGTTTTGGGAATTTTGTCAAAGTCGGTTTGTCTTAGCAAATACCAGCAAAATTGATTTTCTCTATTAAAATCGGTCCTTTTCAGGGCCGCTGGATATTTTTACTGTAATAGTACTTAGCATCTTACTGTTTTGCACAGATGAGTTATTTTCTAGGTGTGACAATTTTCACTTTTATATTTAAAAATTCTCTAAGAATTAAGCTTGTCTTCAATTGAGCAAGTATGTTTCCATTGTACATTATAGGATTGTACCTTTTTCCTTTATTTTTTTCTAATATTCTAAAATTAGTCTGTCAAATATGACTATTTTTGTGATTGTTTTTTGGCCTCAGCCTGGTATGGTATAGGTAAATAGTTTCATAACTTGACTGTTAAAGTGTTTTAGGTGGTCATATATATAAGTATAGTTACACTATATTGTGTTTCAACTTTAGAATAAAATTTTGTTGCATTTTGACAACATTAAATTCATAAATATTACAATTTTATATGTTCATCACATGTTTTCAGTTGAACACTGTTTTTGATTATTTTAATTGACTTCTAATCAATTTATAGCTTTCTCTATTTAAAATAATTTGTTTTTCTTTGTCTAATTGACATTTATATATAGTTTTTATCTTAATTTTATAATAATTAATTTTCACATAAAATCTGAGTGATTGATCTCAACTCCAAAACCTTGATTTTTTGTCATAACATTTATATATTTTTTATTTTAACTTACATCCTTTTTAATGATGTGTTCAAATCATTTAATACATTTATTTTATTTATATTACAAAGTATAATAATAGATCTTGTCCATTAATTCACAATAAATAGTTTTTTATACCCTATTCAGAGTTACATTTCTTAATATGTCATGACCTCATTTTGGTCATTTCTGAGATTATCTGTTTCTCTTATAGTACATTATTAGTTTTAGACTGTTCTTCACTTAAACAATATATGGGGCTTGAGTCTTGGTCATAGTCTTTGTCGTTTTTTCATGTTAATGATATTAATTATCGGACAATATTACAAAATTTTTTGGATTACTTGGGTTCGATACTGTTCATCTCACTTTCCTCTTATGATAATTTACTTTGCAATTAATCTCCTTTATGGAACATTCTGTGACGTTACATATGCCTCCCCGTTAAAATTGATAATTTGGGAAAAACATTTCTTCAGTTTTGATGAAATTATCATTTCTATATTAACCTTTTATTAGCTTCCTTATATTTCATTCTTTTATCTTATAATTAGATTTCTGTACTACTCCTTTAATATATTAATCCATCTCATTATCCATGTCTCAATCTTTACCATATCTCCTTTTCCTTTCCTTTACCTTGATGTTAATTATTTAATCTTTGATATAACTCCCTAACAATTCCCTAACTTTTATAGCGGGTTCGGAGTCAGAGGGGCCCCATTGGCAATCCAATCTCCGCCGTTCCCTAACTATAACCACTGAAATCAGAGGAAACACATCTCTGTCCAGAAAATATATAAGATGTACTTATAATTGCACTTTCGCAACAAATAATAATAACAAAAAAATATAATATTCAAAGATCATAGGCTCCTACACATAAATTCTCTTTCTTAATCTCTTCTGATTATTTCTCAATTATATTAATATACTGTTCTCCGCAGGTAAAATTATCTTTTAAAATCATTCAATGTCAATAGCTATATTTATAAGTTCATCATTACCTCCTTATGTAACACACTGTTTCCTTTTTTTTTTTTTTTTTTTTTTTTGCTTTTTCCAATTATCATTTTCTTTTGGTATCAATATCAATTATATAACAGTATTTCTCCTCCTCCTTAGTAATATCAATTGTTATTTGATGTTATTTGATTGTTCAATAATTTATTTAATTAAATTATGTCTTTTCCTTCTTTCCTTCTCTCCTTCTCTAAGTACGGGTAAGTTGGTAAATATACGTTTACTTGGCTATTGGAAATAAATTTATATCTTACATATATATTTTAGCCTTTGGTGGAAGGTGTCCTTCTCGTATTTTTATTCATAAATAATATCTCTCCTTTTCTAAGTACGGGTAAGTTGGTAAATATACGTTGACTTGGCTATTGGAAATAAATTTATATTTTATATATATTTTTGCCTTTGGTGGAAGTTGTCCTTCTCGTATTTTTATTCATAAATAATATCTCTCCTTTTCTAAGTACGGGTAAGTTGGTAAATATACGTTGACTTGGCTATTGGAAATAAATTTATATTTTATATATAAATTTTTGCCTTTGGTGGAAGGTGTCCTTCTCGTATTTTTATTTATTAATTATCTTACATTACTGGCATCGCAATTTAGATAAAATGGCTTCGTAAAGTCGGGGTGATGTAACATAACTGCTTCTAAAAATTTCTCCTTTATTAGATTGAGCACTCCATCTTGCTCTGGTCCCCAAGTCCATTTGTCTTTAGCCGATAACTGCTTTTGAAACCTGGCAGGTAGTTCTGAATAATTGGACCGAAACTTCCTGTAATAGTTACAGATTCCTAAAAATGATTGAAGCTGTTTCCTGTTTTTTGGGGTGGGGAACTTCTGTATTGCCTCTACTTTCTCTTTGGATGGAGTAATCCCTTGCTCGGTTAGATTAAAACCTAAAAATTTTACCTCGTTTGCAATAAACTCTGACTTATCTAATTTGAGGGTAATATTATTCTCGGATAGCTTCTCTAACACCTGTTCAACCCTATTGCAATGGTCATCCCAATTAGCTGAAGTTACCAGTAAATCGTCGACGTATACTGTCGTAAATTTCAGCACTTCCTGTCCCAATACCCTGTCCATTATTTTTACAAATACCGCCACTGAATTTATCAAACCAAAAGGTAATCGTTTAAACTGATAGTTTCTGCTTTCAAATATGAATGCCATATATTTCCTACTATCTGGGTGGAGTTCTACCTGCCAGTAGCCGGATACTGTATCCCATGAACTTATATACCTTGTCCCGTGAAACTTTTTTAGTATTGCTTCTATCTCCCCAGGGGATGTGCGGTAGTTAACAATCATCTTCTTAATCTCCCTAGCATCGAGACATATACTCACCTGTCCATTCTTTTTCGGCACAGCTATGATTGGGCTAGTATAGGGCGAATGACTATATTCAATTATGTCGTCCTCTTTCATTCTGTTCAGTTCCTCCCTAACTTCATTTTTTAGTGAGTAAGCAATCGGATATGATTTTTTGTTAAATTCTACAGGGGTTTTAAATTTTATGGTGCATTGATAATTTCTGACTTTGCCTGGAGCGTTTGAAAAGATATGTCGGTAATTATTATACACAGTAATCAATCGTTCAGCCTGTGCTTCGCTAATCTGACCCCTTGCTTTCGTCCTTTGGAATTCCCTTATTTCTTCCAATTTTTCCAACCATAATTCTGGGTTATCCTCCTGATATAAGGGCATGTTTAGTGGTCGATCGGCACAATAATAATGATTTACAATGGCTTGATAATGTGTATTACTTGTACTATTCCCTTGGGTATCAATTAACTTATTGGTCCAAATTCCCTCATTCGTCTTTAACGTTATTACCTTACTGTCTAAATATATTATCGCTTTATATGGCCTAAGTATATCACAGCCTATTAGAATACTCGTGGGTAAATTGTTCGCTACTAATAGTCCTATTGGCAACGTTACACCATTACTGGTCATCTCTAACGACACCTGTTTCTTTATAGATTTATTCTGCCTTCCCGTCGCTCCGACTAGTATAATGTTATTTATAGGCAGAGTGGGTATGGGTAAATTACTATTCTGTTTAATTCTCTCTAACTCCACACTGTCTATCAACGATACGTTTGATCCTGTATCAATTAGTAATGTTGCATCTATACCATTTATATCTGCCTTAATTTGTACTATCCCATTATTCCCTTTATTATGATTTTCAACTATATTATCCCTCTCTTCTAACAATTCCTCCCTAATATCTCTGAGATAATTATTTGTTCTCAATGTCATTATCCTGTCTTCGTCCTGTCTATTTTTTCGTTCAGTTACCCCATAATATTGGATCAGTGAAGGGCTGTCTTCCTTTTTCCCTGCGCGTCTAGTTTAAATGAGCACCTGTCTCATTTGCCCAGTCTCCCGGAACATTGGGTTGCTGACTTGTTTGTGGTTCCTGTCTAACCTCTCGGTTACCACTAATAGGTCGGCTATTTGTTGTATTACTTTGGTTACCTTGCATCTGCTGTAGGTAATACACGTAAGTCGGTAAA
The DNA here is from genome assembly GCA_034769895.1 of Magicicada septendecula. NCBI lineage: Eukaryota > Metazoa > Arthropoda > Insecta > Hemiptera > Cicadidae > Magicicada > Magicicada septendecula. Next base: position 361,399,612 of record CM068369.1, read on the forward strand.
TTGGGTTGGTATGGTCGTTGACTATTGGCCATCGTATAGTTTACCTGGGGTCTGTACTCCTGATTCCTTCTATCACCTCCTCCTTGATTACCTCCGTTCCGATAATTATTTCCCTGACTATAATTATTCCCTCTATAATTATTGCCGCGATAACTATTTCCTTGATTATAATTTCTATGGTAATTATTTTCGGGGTAATTAATTCGGTTTGGTCCCGGATGGTTACGGTTATTCGGACCTTGATTATTATTATTGCGGCTATTTAGTGTGGTGTTTTTTTATGGTTATTCGGGTTAAAATTATTACCATTTCCGCTTCCATTCCGATTTGGCCCGTTGTTACTATTATAATAGTCTACCTTACGACTGGGGGGTTGGTAGTCTTGAAATTTTCCCGCAGACTCGCAGTTCTCTAATAGCTTAGCTAGGTCCGTAATTTTTCTAAGTTGCTGATATAATTGGGCATCTTTAATACCGTAGCTATAATGTCCAGCTAACTGTCTCACCAAACATTCTTCCGGGATTGGCGGTATTAACTTTCGTGCCAAACATACCTTTCCCAGGAACTATGATGTTGGGGATTGTCCCTTGGACGCGTCGTATTTCCCGTAAAATATGTCCATTCTCACTTTGTTTTGCGCTGTTTCTGACCAATATTTTTCTTTGAATTGGCGTTTGAATTCGTTCAAGTTTGTTATTTCGGGCCGTACTGCTATCCACCAATTATCCCTCGTATTTCGGAATGTTTCGTCTAACATTTCCCTTATTCTATCCCATCTTGTTTCCCTATTCCTTTCAATGAACTCTTCCATTCTCTCTAAGAATTCCATAGGGGTCCGGCGATAATTTTGGAAGTTAATTACCTCCCTATTTTCGCTATGACACGTATGGGTATTCAATATCGGTGTGTCCCTCAGCGCTTCTAATCTCTCCTGCAGGTTTTTCTCCCTCTGATCTATTTCCTCTATATTGTTTCTATTGGTTTTTATCTGCTCGTCCAATCTATTAGCTATGTCATACGTTCTTTGTATTCTCTCGCTAACGTCTTTCCGGACTTCTCCTACCTCCTGCATGATTTCGTCTTGGTTTTGCCTTACTTTATTATCGAGAGTTCGAACATCTTGCTTCGTCCTCTATGGTTTCAAAACGGGTATCATTTCCTTCCTGCAACCTTTCTAACTGTTTCGCCATTGTCTCGACCCTCCTGTCACTGTCGATTTTACTATCATCGATTTTTTGGTTTACCGTCTCATAATTTTCTCTAATTTCCTTTTTCAGGGACTCTATACTTTTTTTATTTTCCTCCTGAAATAGCTCCAGCTTTTACCCATTGTCATTGATCTTATCGGTTATATACTCCCTTAAAGATTCTACTTTTTGTCTAATTCCTCCTTATCTTTCTGTCTGTCTTTTCTCAGGGATTCTATACTTCCTTTTATTTCCGCCCTATCTTCCTGTCTGTTTATATTATTCTCCTCCTTATCTTCCTGTCTATCTTTTCTCAGGGATTCTATACTTCCTTTTATTTCCGCCTTGTCTTCCTGTCTATTTTTATTATTATCCTTCTTCAGGGATTCTATATTTTTATTCGTATTTTTGTTTATCGTTTCTTCCATTCTTTGGAACATCATCATTATTGTGTTCATGTCGACGCTCCCTGTTATTTTTTCTGGTTCGGGTTTCTCGGTTTGGTCTCCCATTTGTATGGGTCTTTCTCCCGTTTGCTCCTCTAGTTCAACTCCCGTTTGTATTGGTCTTTCAATTTCTAGTGTGGGCGGTTCTATTTCTATTTCCTCGACTTGGACTGCCTCCCCTTCTTCCACACTTAATTCGGGTTCTACATTTTTCTTCACCTTTTTTCCTTTTGGTAGCGGCATCTTGATTTGTTGATAGTTGCCGGGCTTGTTCCTTTCCTTTCAAGCCTCACTAGTTGGGCTGCCAATTTATAACGAACTGTAATTGTGTATGTTATTTTGTTGTTTTGTGTTGTGACGTCGGGTGTTACACTCCCCGCACTTTTAATACTTACTAATGGCTGGTTTCTCTGCGACGATGTTGTCCTGCAAACACAACGTATGCTAATATGTGTATGTGGGCGCCACTTGCATATTTGTTCCAAGAAATTATTATTATTAAAAATTGATTTTTTAGTTGTTAAATTAATTATATAAAAAAATATGTACAAGACAGTTTGAATTGTAAATAACGTATGTTTAATGATCTTTCTTTTCATAAAAATCGTCGGAAGGACTAACACTCAAATTAAACAAAATTGCAGAGTTACAAAAAAGTTATTGACAAGTTTTTTAAGTAAGTATCGGCTGATAAAAATTTTATTGCTCAGTTGAATAGCATGAATTTAATGTATGAAAAAACTTTATACTCAGGACGTGACTCCTTTGAACTATCAAGACAAATCAGTGGGATGCTTTACAAAAATTGTGTGATTTGAAGGTGTTTGACATGTGTAGTACAACTGTGTGACAATGATACCAGGTAAAAATGATTTTAACTTTTGAATAACTCACGTTCCGGTGGGTAAGTATCTCCTTCACTGGACACTGTTCTGGGGGACGATTCCAATCTTGCGCCTCTTCGTTTTTACGTTCCTCACGCACTGGTAATTACAGTACTGATAAGTCAAATTACGGTTTTAAAACTCCGCACGATTGAAACAAAATTCGTATTGTTTCTATGCTTTGAATTCTGGCGGCGGCGAACAGCTGGCTGCGTGGTTTCTCTATTCTGCCGTCTCAGCGCTAGTTCCAAACTCAATGTAGAAGGCTCGTGTCAGTAAATTGTTTTGGGAATTTTGTCAAAGTCGGTTTGTCTTAGCAAATACCAGCAAAATTGATTTTCTCTATTAAAATCGGTCCTTTTCAGGGCCGCTGGATATTTTTACTGTAATAGTACTTAGCATCTTACTGTTTTGCACAGATGAGTTATTTTCTAGGTGTGACAATTTTCACTTTTATATTTAAAAATTCTCTAAGAATTAAGCTTGTCTTCAATTGAGCAAGTATGTTTCCATTGTACATTATAGGATTGTACCTTTTTCCTTTATTTTTTTCTAATATTCTAAAATTAGTCTGTCAAATATGACTATTTTTGTGATTGTTTTTTGGCCTCAGCCTGGTATGGTATAGGTAAATAGTTTCATAACTTGACTGTTAAAGTGTTTTAGGTGGTCATATATATAAGTATAGTTACACTATATTGTGTTTCAACTTTAGAATAAAATTTTGTTGCATTTTGACAACATTAAATTCATAAATATTACAATTTTATATGTTCATCACATGTTTTCAGTTGAACACTGTTTTTGATTATTTTAATTGACTTCTAATCAATTTATAGCTTTCTCTATTTAAAATAATTTGTTTTTCTTTGTCTAATTGACATTTATATATAGTTTTTATCTTAATTTTATAATAATTAATTTTCACATAAAATCTGAGTGATTGATCTCAACTCCAAAACCTTGATTTTTTGTCATAACATTTATATATTTTTTATTTTAACTTACATCCTTTTTAATGATGTGTTCAAATCATTTAATACATTTATTTTATTTATATTACAAAGTATAATAATAGATCTTGTCCATTAATTCACAATAAATAGTTTTTTATACCCTATTCAGAGTTACATTTCTTAATATGTCATGACCTCATTTTGGTCATTTCTGAGATTATCTGTTTCTCTTATAGTACATTATTAGTTTTAGACTGTTCTTCACTTAAACAATATATGGGGCTTGAGTCTTGGTCATAGTCTTTGTCGTTTTTTCATGTTAATGATATTAATTATCGGACAATATTACAAAATTTTTTGGATTACTTGGGTTCGATACTGTTCATCTCACTTTCCTCTTATGATAATTTACTTTGCAATTAATCTCCTTTATGGAACATTCTGTGACGTTACATATGCCTCCCCGTTAAAATTGATAATTTGGGAAAAACATTTCTTCAGTTTTGATGAAATTATCATTTCTATATTAACCTTTTATTAGCTTCCTTATATTTCATTCTTTTATCTTATAATTAGATTTCTGTACTACTCCTTTAATATATTAATCCATCTCATTATCCATGTCTCAATCTTTACCATATCTCCTTTTCCTTTCCTTTACCTTGATGTTAATTATTTAATCTTTGATATAACTCCCTAACAATTCCCTAACTTTTATAGCGGGTTCGGAGTCAGAGGGGCCCCATTGGCAATCCAATCTCCGCCGTTCCCTAACTATAACCACTGAAATCAGAGGAAACACATCTCTGTCCAGAAAATATATAAGATGTACTTATAATTGCACTTTCGCAACAAATAATAATAACAAAAAAATATAATATTCAAAGATCATAGGCTCCTACACATAAATTCTCTTTCTTAATCTCTTCTGATTATTTCTCAATTATATTAATATACTGTTCTCCGCAGGTAAAATTATCTTTTAAAATCATTCAATGTCAATAGCTATATTTATAAGTTCATCATTACCTCCTTATGTAACACACTGTTTCCTTTTTTTTTTTTTTTTTTTTTTTTTGCTTTTTCCAATTATCATTTTCTTTTGGTATCAATATCAATTATATAACAGTATTTCTCCTCCTCCTTAGTAATATCAATTGTTATTTGATGTTATTTGATTGTTCAATAATTTATTTAATTAAATTATGTCTTTTCCTTCTTTCCTTCTCTCCTTCTCTAAGTACGGGTAAGTTGGTAAATATACGTTTACTTGGCTATTGGAAATAAATTTATATCTTACATATATATTTTAGCCTTTGGTGGAAGGTGTCCTTCTCGTATTTTTATTCATAAATAATATCTCTCCTTTTCTAAGTACGGGTAAGTTGGTAAATATACGTTGACTTGGCTATTGGAAATAAATTTATATTTTATATATATTTTTGCCTTTGGTGGAAGTTGTCCTTCTCGTATTTTTATTCATAAATAATATCTCTCCTTTTCTAAGTACGGGTAAGTTGGTAAATATACGTTGACTTGGCTATTGGAAATAAATTTATATTTTATATATATTTTTGCCTTTGGTGGAAGTTGTCCTTCTCGTATTTTTATTCATAAATAATATCTCTCCTTTTCTAAGTACGGGTAAGTTGGTAAATATACGTTGACTTGGCTATTGGAAATAAATTTATATTTTATATATAAATTTTTGCCTTTGGTGGAAGGTGTCCTTCTCGTATTTTTATTTATTAATTATCTTACATTACTGGCATCGCAATTTAGATAAAATGGCTTCGTAAAGTCGGGGTGATGTAACATAACTGCTTCTAAAAATTTCTCCTTTATTAGATTGAGCACTCCATCTTGCTCTGGTCCCCAAGTCCATTTGTCTTTAGCCGATAACTGCTTTTGAAACCTGGCAGGTAGTTCTGAATAATTGGACCGAAACTTCCTGTAATAGTTACAGATTCCTAAAAATGATTGAAGCTGTTTCCTGTTTTTTGGGGTGGGGAACTTCTGTATTGCCTCTACTTTCTCTTTGGATGGAGTAATCCCTTGCTCGGTTAGATTAAAACCTAAAAATTTTACCTCGTTTGCAATAAACTCTGACTTATCTAATTTGAGGGTAATATTATTCTCGGATAGCTTCTCTAACACCTGTTCAACCCTATTGCAATGGTCATCCCAATTAGCTGAAGTTACCAGTAAATCGTCGACGTATACTGTCGTAAATTTCAGCACTTCCTGTCCCAATACCCTGTCCATTATTTTTACAAATACCGCCACTGAATTTATCAAACCAAAAGGTAATCGTTTAAACTGATAGTTTCTGCTTTCAAATATGAATGCCATATATTTCCTACTATCTGGGTGGAGTTCTACCTGCCAGTAGCCGGATACTGTATCCCATGAACTTATATACCTTGTCCCGTGAAACTTTTTTAGTATTGCTTCTATCTCCCCAGGGGATGTGCGGTAGTTAACAATCATCTTCTTAATCTCCCTAGCATCGAGACATATACTCACCTGTCCATTCTTTTTCGGCACAGCTATGATTGGGCTAGTATAGGGCGAATGACTATATTCAATTATGTCGTCCTCTTTCATTCTGTTCAGTTCCTCCCTAACTTCATTTTTTAGTGAGTAAGCAATCGGATATGATTTTTTGTTAAATTCTACAGGGGTTTTAAATTTTATGGTGCATTGATAATTTCTGACTTTGCCTGGAGCGTTTGAAAAGATATGTCGGTAATTATTATACACAGTAATCAATCGTTCAGCCTGTGCTTCGCTAATCTGACCCCTTGCTTTCGTCCTTTGGAATTCCCTTATTTCTTCCAATTTTTCCAACCATAATTCTGGGTTATCCTCCTGATATAAGGGCATGTTTAGTGGTCGATCGGCACAATAATAATGATTTACAATGGCTTGATAATGTGTATTACTTGTACTATTCCCTTGGGTATCAATTAACTTATTGGTCCAAATTCCCTCATTCGTCTTTAACGTTATTACCTTACTGTCTAAATATATTATCGCTTTATATGGCCTAAGTATATCACAGCCTATTAGAATACTCATGGGTAAATTGTTCGCTACTAATAGTCCTATTGGCAACGTTACACCATTACTGGTCATCTCTAACGACACCTGTTTCTTTATAGATTTATTCTGCCTTCCCGTCGCTCCGACTAGTATAATGTTATTTATAGGCAGAGTGGGTATGGGTAAATTACTATTCTGTTTAATTCTCTCTAACTCCACACTGTCTATCAACGATACGTTTGATCCTGTATCAATTAGTAATGTTGCATCTATACCATTTATATCTGCCTTAATTTGTACTATCCCATTATTCCCTTTATTATGATTTTCAACTATATTATCCCTCTCTTCTAACAATTCCTCCCTAATATCTCTGAGATAATTATTTGTTCTCAATGTCATTATCCTGTCTTCGTCCTGTCTATTTTTTCGTTCAGTTACCCCATAATATTGGATCAGTGAAGGGCTGTCTTCCTTTTTCCCTGCGCGTCTAGTTTAAATGAGCACCTGTCTCATTTGCCCAGTCTCCCGGAACATTGGGTTGCTGACTTGTTTGTGGTTCCTGTCTAACCTCTCGGTTACCACTAATAGGTCGGCTATTTGTTGTATTACTTTGGTTACCTTGCATCTGCTGTAGGTAATACACGTAAGTCGGTAAATTGGGTTGTTATGGTCGTTGACTATTGGCCATCGTATAGTTTACCTGGGGTCTGTACTCCTGATTCCTTCTATCACCTCCTCCTTGATTACCTCCGTTCCGATAATTATTTCCCTGACTATAATTATTCCCTCTATAATTATTGCCGCGATAACTATTTCCTTGATTATAATTTCTATGGTAATTATTTTCGGGGTAATTAATTCGGTTTGGTCCCGGATGGTTACGGTTATTCGGACCTTGATTATTATTATTGCGGCTATTTAGTGTGGTGTTTTTTTATGGTTATTCGGGTTAAAATTATTACCATTTCCGCTTCCATTCCGATTTGGCCCGTTGTTACTATTATAATAGTCTACCTTACGACTGGGGGGTTGGTAGTCTTGAAATTTTCCCGCAGACTCGCAGTTCTCTAATAGCTTAGCTAGGTCCGTAATTTTTCTAAGTTGCTGATATAATTGGGCATCTTTAATACCGTAGCTATAATGTCCAGCTAACTGTCTCACCAAACATTCTTCCGGGATTGGCGGTATTAACTTTCGTGCCAAACATACCTTTCCCAGGAACTATGATGTTGGGGATTGTCCCTTGGACGCGTCGTATTTCCCGTAAAATATGTCCATTCTCACTTTGTTTTGCGCTGTTTCTGACCAATATTTTTCTTTGAATTGGCGTTTGAATTCGTTCAAGTTTGTTATTTCGGGCCGTACTGCTATCCACCAATTATCCCTCGTATTTCGGAATGTTTCGTCTAACATTTCCCTTATTCTATCCCATCTTGTTTCCCTATTCCTTTCAATGAACTCTTCCATTCTCTCTAAGAATTCCATAGGGGTCCGGCGATAATTTTGGAAGTTAATTACCTCCCTATTTTCGCTATGACACGTATGGGTATTCAATATCGGTGTGTCCCTCAGCGCTTCTAATCTCTCCTGCAGGTTTTTCTCCCTCTGATCTATTTCCTCTATATTGTTTCTATTGGTTTTTATCTGCTCGTCCAATCTATTAGCTATGTCATACGTTCTTTGTATTCTCTCGCTAACGTCTTTCCGGACTTCTCCTACCTCCTGCATGATTTCGTCTTGGTTTTGCCTTACTTTATTATCGAGAGTTCGAACATCTTGCTTCGTCCTCTATGGTTTCAAAACGGGTATCATTTCCTTCCTGCAACCTTTCTAACTGTTTCGCCATTGTCTCGACCCTCCTGTCACTGTCGATTTTACTATCATCGATTTTTTGGTTTACCGTCTCATAATTTTCTCTAATTTCCTTTTTCAGGGACTCTATACTTTTTTTATTTTCCTCCTGAAATAGCTCCAGCTTTTACCCATTGTCATTGATCTTATCGGTTATATACTCCCTTAAAGATTCTACTTTTTGTCTAATTCCTCCTTATCTTTCTGTCTGTCTTTTCTCAGGGATTCTATACTTCCTTTTATTTCCGCCCTATCTTCCTGTCTGTTTATATTATTCTCCTCCTTATCTTCCTGTCTATCTTTTCTCAGGGATTCTATACTTCCTTTTATTTCCGCCTTGTCTTCCTGTCTATTTTTATTATTATCCTTCTTCAGGGATTCTATATTTTTATTCGTATTTTTGTTTATCGTTTCTTCCATTCTTTGGAACATCATCATTATTGTGTTCATGTCGACGCTCCCTGTTATTTTTTCTGGTTCGGGTTTCTCGGTTTGGTCTCCCATTTGTATGGGTCTTTCTCCCGTTTGTTCCTCTAGTTCAACTCCCGTTTGTATTGGTCTTTCAATTTCTAGTGTGGGCGGTTCTATTTCTATTTCCTCGACTTGGACTGCCTCCCCTTCTTCCACACTTAATTCGGGTTCTACATTTTTCTTCACCTTTTTTCCTTTTGGTAGCGGCATCTTGATTTGTTGATAGTTGCCGGGCTTGTTCCTTTCCTTTCAAGCCTCACTAGTTGGGCTGCCAATTTATAACGAACTGTAATTGTGTATGTTATTTTGTTGTTTTGTGTTGTGACGTCGGGTGTTACACTCCCCGCACTTTTAATACTTACTAATGGCTGGTTTCTCTGCGACGATGTTGTCCTGCAAACACAACGTATGCTAATATGTGTATGTGGGCGCCACTTGCATATTTGTTCCAAGAAATTATTATTATTAAAAATTGATTTTTTAGTTGTTAAATTAATTATATAAAAAAATGTGAACAAGACAGTTTGAATTGTAAATAACGTATGTTTAATGATCTTTCTTTTCATAAAAATCGTCGGAAGGACTAACACTCAAATTAAACAAAATTGCAGAGTTACAAAAAAGTTATTGACAAGTTTTTTAAGTAAGTATCGGCTGATAAAAATTTTATTGCTCAGTTGAATAGCATGAATTTAATGTATGAAAAAACTTTATACTCAGGACGTGACTCCTTTGAACTATCAAGACAAATCAGTGGGATGCTTTACAAAAATTGTGTGATTTGAAGGTGTTTGACATGTGTAGTACAACTGTGTGACAATGATACCAGGTAAAAATGATTTTAACTTTTGAATAACTCACGTTCCGGTGGGTAAGTATCTCCTTCACTGGACACTGTTCTGGGGGACGATTCCAATCTTGCGCCTCTTCGTTTTTACGTTCCTCACGCACTGGTAATTACAGTACTGATAAGTCAAATTACGGTTTTAAAACTCCGCACGATTGAAACAAAATTCGTATTGTTTCTATACTTTGAATTCTGGCGGCGGCGAACAGCTGGCTGCGTGGTTTCTCTATTCTGCCGTCTCAGCGCTAGTTCCAAACTCAATGTAGAAGGCTCGTGTCAGTAAATTGTTTTGGGAATTTTGTCAAAGTCGGTTCGTCTTAGCAAATACCAGCAAAATTGATTTTCTCTATTAAAATCGGTCCTTTTCAGGGCCGCTGGATATCTGGCTGTGTGCGTTTCTATTAAATATGGCGTGTTTTGCTGCTCTATTCAACAACACCTTAGCGATTAGCGATATACTCCTTATATAGGTTAAGTCAGTCTTTTGTCATGAACGGAAAAAAGCCTTTCTGTGTTCTCGGGTTGAATTCTTGTTCTTCGACTTCGCCTTGGACGAGATGATCGGATTCGTAGGTGATGTGTCTCTTGTGGATTCTAAGCATAAAGTGTTTTTTGTGTCAAATTTCGTCTTCCTTTTATACTCTGTAAGGCTCATTGTTTTAATTTTTAAACATGGACTTCCGGTATTTTTGAGTAAAATTTTCTTCTGGAACGTTCGAGAATGTGCAAATAGAACATCATAGAACAAATTTGACTTCCGTAGAAGCTTTAGAACAAAAACTTCTTATTCTTCATACTAAAGGATATTACTGAAATTATTCTGGTATTTGTCAAACAATTTTACAGAACTACTTACAATCTGCATGCCATTATTATTTTTGGATTCTCTGCTTTCAACTGAATAAAATGATACCATTTACGATTGGTTTTGAACAAATTAAATCTAATAAATTAACAGAAAATACAATTCTTACCTTGTAGTGTTTGCACAAAATTCTAATTTTCTAATTATTAAAATGTTATGAAGTTGCTTGGTTCTCGCTATAACATTAATACATAACATAATTATCTTTTCATAACAAAGTAAACAAATATTAAAACATATAACATATAAATAAGTTCATTTTTGTGTAGGCATTACATATGGCCTAGGTTTTTTGTCACTGGTTCTTACAATAATTTGTCTTTTCCGGTATTATATATGGGATTTTTGGGTATTTACTTAGAGTTTGTTATATTGTTTATCTTTGGGAATACCTGGTATATCCTAATACATTTTATTTTTACTGTAATATTACTTAGCATCTTACTGTTTTGCACAGATGAGTTATTTTCTTGGTGTGACAATTTTCACTTTTATATTTAAAAATTCTCTATGAATTAAGCTTGTCTTCAATTGAGCAAGTATGTTTCCATTGTACATTATAGGATTGTACCTTTTTCCTTTATTTTTTTTCTAATATTCTAAAATTAGTCTGTCAAATATGACTATTTTTGTGATTGTTTTTTGGCCTCAGCCTGGTATGGTATAGGTAAATAGTTTCATAACTTGACTGTTAAAGTGTTTTAGGTGGTCATATATATAAGTATAGTTACACTATATTGTGTTTCAACTTTAGAATAAAATTTTGTTGCATTTTGACAACATTAAATTTTTTAAATATTACAATTTTATATGTTCATCACATGTTTTCAGTTGAACACTGTTTTTGATTATTTTAATTAACTTGTAATCAATTTACAGCTTTCTCTATTTAAAATAATTTGTTTGTCTTTGTCTAATTAACATTTACATATAGTTTTTATCTTAATTTTATAATAATTAATTTTTACATAAAATCTGAGTGATGGTCTCAACTCCAAAACCTTGATTTTTTGTCATAACATTTATATATTTTTTATTTTAACTTACATCCTTTTTAATGATGTGTTCAAATCATTTAATACATTTATTTTATTTATATTACAAAGTATAATAATAGATCTTGTCCATTAATTCACAATAAATAGTTATTTGTACCCTATTCAGTGTTACATTTCTTAATATGTCATGACCTCATTTTGGTCATTTCTAAGATTATCTGTTTCTTTTATAGTACATTATTAGTTTTACACTGTTCTTCACTTAAACAATATATGGGGTTTGAGTCTTGGTCATAGTCTTTGTCGTTTTTTCATGTTAATGATATTAATTATCGGACAATATTACAAAATTTTTTGGATTACTTGGGTTCGATACTGTTCATCTCACTTTCCTCTTATGATAATTTACTTTGCAATTAATCTCCTTTATGGAACGTTCTGTGACGTTACAATATGTGTCACATAGAATAAATAGTCCAGATATGCTGTACTGGATGAAGTAAATTTATTAACGGTAGGCCTACTATTAATAAATTAACAATCTAATAAGCTTTTAATACAGTTTATAAAAACATATATCTGTGTTAACATTTGTAACACTATTAAAAATTTCTTTGTATACAATTAAATAAATTAATATTTTTAAGTTCTTTTCATCTTATTTAATATAAAATCTTTACTGCTGCGACAGAATCTTTATTTTAACAAATTTATTTTTATTGTACATAAATAAAATAAGATTACTTCCCTCTACTGTCGACTGCAGACCCTATCCTGGTTGATTTTAAATGATACTGGATCTGGATGAGTACGTGAGTTGGTTACTCGTTCAGTCTTCAGGGTCACTTTCGGGGGGTGTAGATGATTCTCAGGACCACGGTTATATACTTTCACCGCTAATAAATGTTGTTACTGCTAAACTTGTGTATTATACTTACATTTTTATCTGGTAGGTTTAAAGTGTTTATATATCATAATCGGATATCTCGAACTTTCGCAGAATAGCACTTATAATATTACTTACAATAAATCTAGGAAATTTAACTTGTGTTAGTCGCAATTAGCAGACCATTCGTCATGAACCACACGGCGCTTACACGTTATCGAATCCCAAGAGAGACTAATCTATCCGTTTCAAATAATCATCCTCGACTGAATTCTCGTAATCTGATCTCTTTCTTCTATTTTTCCCTCCTATCTTCTATTTCCTCTTTCATCTATCAGTAATCCCTCCTATGATTTTTCTACAGATAATAAATGTTCTTATTCAAGGTTTCCAAACAGAACAATTTTTGTTCAAAAAACCTGATAATTTTATGACTGAAATTATAGCCATAAAACTTTTATACTAAAAACATGTATACATTAGTTACCGATTTTAAAAATAAATGTTGTGGTCAGTTAGGTCTTTTTATTACGAACGTTCTGATATAACACTCATATAAAAATTTCCCATATAATAAAAGTTATTTAAATTAACGTGTTTTTTATGAATATTCCGTAAAATAATTGCGTACCCTTGCACACGATCACTACGCACGCGGCAAAGCATCGTTACGCACCATTTCAGAGCACTTGAAGTTGTTTCACAACCCTAAAAATACTTAAAACTAACAGTTTTAACAATGTTCTTTATCAACTAATATATAATGTTCAATCCTGCCCCCATACAGTGTCTTTACACGCTATCATATACTCTTGCTGTGTACTACATTGCATGAGCAATTAGAATGTCCATTGAAATATATACTGCAACAATACATATATTTTCATGTTTGCCCAGGGCGGTATGTTTGTAACTATTTAGCCTAGAAAAATATATGATGAACAATTTTTAACAATATTATGCAGGATAAGAATTGTCAGAAAGCGTACACCTGCCCGCGCGAGTGAATACAGCGCTTGTGTGTTTGTGTGTGTGAACGCAAGCTACGACAGGCAAAGATGGGGTGATGTGTGCGTCTGTAATTAGGTTTTAGCAGGATAAAAATAAACTAATTAATACGTTTGAAACCTGTGAACAAAGACTTACCCTAATTATAAAAACACATTACATTAAGGAATTTTTAACGAATATAGTGATGTAAAAGTATTGCAGAAATTTACAATAATAAAGACACCAGGTAATTTATTGTTAAATATTACTGTAATTAAATAGTAATTAATAAGTGTGTTATATGTGAGTGACCAGGAAAAAATTACGCAAACAATGATATCGCTCGTGCTACGAGGATATTTAGGAAAAAGCGAAAATTAAACAAAAAGTGATTTGTAATTAAAAGGACGCTTTGCACGAAGTGACAATATCTAACAGGTCGAAAACAGTCCTGGACTTGTCAGATTGTCGTCCAGTATAAATAGCACCGGCAATTTTGGGGAGGCCTCAGACTCAAGCAATCTTCACACGCCACGCTGCCGGTCTGCCGATAGATCGAGATCTTTACCACACACATCAAGACTTATGGAGGAACTCTGGACCATCCCAAACAACAACCCATAGGGACAGAGAACACAGCATCAGCATAATCATCATCATCATCAAATTCTCAGGATTCAGGACACACACCCACACACACGCAACGGTAACGTTGGCAGTACGCAGGCGATGAATAAACAATATATTTTTTTATTTGTGAAAAGAACTCTCAAAAAGAAACTTATATATATTGTAAATAAACGAAGTTATTTTACAAATAAGTATAATAATTGGTTAATAAAATTGTTATTATTTATTTATTTTTTATTTGTATAAGTAATTAATTTAATTTTATTATTTTAATTATTTTTTATTTATGTTAATGTTTAATTAATTAAATTATGAATTAGTAATTGTGTATGACTTGGTGAAGAAATATTTGTTTATCCGCGTTAAATAGATTGTCTTGACCAAATCGATTGCATGTCGCGGTCCATTCAGATCTTTATTTCTTCTTCTGCTCGTTCTTTTCCTCAGAAGTTCTCGTTTAATATTTAATAATTAATGTATTTTAAATTAGTTCTCAACTAATCAATAAAACAAAGTTTTAAAACAATAATTATATTTATTATGCTCAAAACAATTATTCGACTTGCGTCGACTAATTCGAGTCTAAGTCGAGACTAGGTCCCAGGTCGATTATTACATACACGAAATTATTCAAATGAAATTATTATATAATAAGGATTTTTTGAACTGTAGAAATAGTCAGGAAAGGCAAGAGAATTCAATACTTACAATTATAAAAACTTATTCACTAACAGACAATAATAATAAAATATAGTGTATAGAAAATTAAGATGCGAACCAGCTGATTGCTCTGACGTCACTCGTCCCCTCCCGGTTGAATATCGTTCGACTCGAAACGACAAGATGGTCGCCTTCAGGAGTTGTTCTACGTTGAAAATCAGGCTCCGAGATTTCCTTCAAATAAAAGTAGTAGTTGATTAATTCCTCCTCCGTGATGCCGCTATTGGAATATCCACAAGTTGTAGTGTGTAGTTTTAGTTCTCCACTGGATTTCGTTCGGTAATAGGCGTATAACGTCAAATGGTTACTTCCAATCAATTTCTGGTTGTATTAGGTTAAATTTATTCTTCAGTCGTGTCCATACGTTGTGACAGATAGAATTAGTGTTGTTGAATTTAGCTTGGTGATTCAAATGACTGTTATTAGCGTATTCATTATTGTAATATATATTCTTGTATCTTTTTATAATTTCATAATATAACTTGGTTTGTGTTAGTTAAAAATTCCATTCATTTTTTCTGAAATGTATTTTGACACGTCTGTTCTGCTTTGCGTTTAACAATCAACTAAACTATATTTGTTTCTTCATATAGCAAATTCTGTAAGATTTTGGTCTCATTTCTCATTGTTCATTATCAGCTGTTTTCATAATTAATAATTCAATTTTATAGAAATATATGACATTTTTTATATTTTACTGGCTATAAATTATTTGTTTAGTACTTTTATGAAATTCTAATTATATAACAATATTCCTGCTTTTATTTTATACAAGTTAATACTAAATTTGACCTATTTTGGTTTGCATTAAGCTTCTGAATTACATTGCTTGAAATTTACCTCTAGGCCTTATTCTGATTCACATAATTACTCATTAAATGGTTTACAATACGTTTTATGTTACAATTTTCCTCTAATACGATTACTAATTAAACCATTGTAATTTACTTTTCTACCTGGCTATTATTCTAAACATTTAACAATTTATTTGTATTTTACTAGTACTTGCTTTACTGATTATGGCATTATCTTGTACAATCACCATTTAAGTCAATTTTACACTCTGATTCTTTTAATCACTACTATAGGTTGTTGTTATAATTATGATAGTGTAATTGTATTCTGAATTGGATAATTTATATCAATTTGGTCTAGGTTCTATTAATTTATTTTCTCTGATTTGATTTACAGGGACAAAGTTGAATTTGTCTTGGTCATCAATTTTTAATTTTCCTACCAATGTTATAATCAATTCACATTATTATATTTATATTTTCTGATTCACTATTTATATGTCGTTGGAATTACTATTTTGCCTTTCCTTACTTCACAAACTTATGACATTAATTAACATTATTTAAATACAATAAACACTTACATACTAACAGCTATTATCTCCTACTATCAACATGGTCTGTATTGTATACACATAAAATAATTAACCATAATAATTAGATAAGTAAACAAATTAAAGTCTTCTCCTAATGATTGTCTTTTGTTGTCCTTTTGAAACTGGTTTGGGGTGTTTCCCTCAATCACACACTATTTTATTTATGCCTAAGGTTACATTAGTTCTGATTATTTTGTATTGTATTCTCTTACTTTGTTATTTTTGGTTCGAAATTTGTATAGCTAATATGGTTTACGTTCTTCCATTTATGTGGTTTGCTGCTATAGAGTATTCTGTCTTTAAAGTAGGTTTTTGGGTATCTTGAGATTTTTCATTTTAACTAATTTGTTCTTGGCTGTAATTCCTTACTACTCCGTATCTTACTGTGTATACTAATTATTTTACTGGGATAATAATCATACTATTTTCTTTTAAAACATTTTTCTCTAAATTGTATATATATTATTTCTTTGAATCGAGATTTTTTCTAGTTCTATTAAAGCATTTTATTTATTATTGTGATTACTTGTGATTACTTCTTTCTGTTACTTTTATTTAAGTTTACTTTACTTCTTCCAGATGGCTTCTTCACTTCTTTTCTATGTGATCTTAAATTGTAGAATAAGGCAAAAACTTCGTTGTGCTACAATATGAACAGTAAAGACTGAAGGTTTTAAATGTAAATAGTAGTTAAAGGAAAGAATTTAATTAAACAAGAAAATTTAAAAATTCTAAACTTTTGTTGTATATTAAAATTTGGGTGTGTCAGTAGAAATAAATAATAGGTTGGAAGTAAATGTTATTTTCTATTTTGTTTATAGCAAAAATTAGTTTTATTCTTGAGTTGTAATATTATTTTTGTTTGTAAATGAGTTGCTATTATTATTTAGGATTTGAGTCCAAGTCAGACACACTGAAATAAAAAGTATGTAGATAATTTGTTTAACATGTCTGTTTAGCTAGTAAGATTATATGGTTGTTTATTTTATATGTCATGAACAGCATAGAAGGGTTACATTGCATTTGTGTAAACTTATAAAAGAAAATATTTTTATTTATCTAAGATTCGAATTTTTTAATATTTGCATAATTTCTATTAATATTAATAAATCATAGAATGATTATTTTGAAACGGTTTTAATTAATTATTTCATGTCAACAACATCTCACTCCTCTTTGAAAATTACTTAATTATTGTGCAACTACATATACTTGACGCAACGAGAATAAAATAATCCTGCGACCTGGCCGGTGTAATACATTTCATAGTTGCGTTGAGTACATGGTAATGTATTTGTGTGAATTTTTCAAATACTTGTATCGTTGCAATATACTTCTTGGTTAACCGGGACTCGATGTCTACTAGAAGCCATAATTACTAGATCAGTAAATAATATTCTTACATTTATTTGTTCAGGCGTGATAAAACTTAATATCTCGACTTAATTGGATACATAGATTTTTATGATATTTCTAAAAAACTTCGAAATATACACACTTGTTTTTAAAAAGAAGTAGTTATAGACATGAAGAAAGTTTTAAAGTAATATCAATGTAGTTTTCTAGTTTTGTTACACAGATGTTTCAATCTAATGTAATATTCTTATATTTGCGTAGAAATGTATTTTACATACAAGTGAAAGAGAAAACGATAACCTATGACGAATTTTATTAAGTATTTTTAAAAATATTTTACACTTTAGCAAATAATAGTACGTATTATTGACTGGCCAACGCATCGGTCAGTATTTTTCTTTCGTTTCTTTGTATTTTGTACATTCTTTCAGAATATATAAAGAAAAGACTTGCGTCAGACAACCTCCTTAGGAGCGCGCAACCCACATTATACTTGTCATGTCACTCTCAAGTCATTGACAGATGTGTACTCGTTAATTGTTTTATATATGCAACACAGAGAGATACTACAGAATTCCGACTGAATTACGAAACCTTTTAAGGAGTTAATCTTTAAGCCATCGACAGGTTATTACTTTTTTTTAAATCCATTGACGTTATGCACAAGATCTAATTTCGTCACGGTACGTCATCTAGCCATCATAGCTGCCTACAGAGACATCGGAAAATAATAATGGTTTCTTTTAAATAACTATTTCCATGTACCAAAAAATATATTTATAGTTTTGACGTTTCTATATATAATTTTGAATTTAATCAACGTGTATGTATTCTTATTTCCTCAGTTTCAAAGAAGACATTACAATTTTATATTAAGATGTCCATTGCAACTAACTGAACTAACTAACAAGTTTAAGATATTAGTTCCTTTTTTTTGCTTCTACCATCACTTGTAGGAACGCTTCCTTACTGAGAAAACGTAATTATTATCTTTGCAATTTTAGATCTACTTATCACTATTAAAATACGGTTAAATATATAACTTAATACACGTTTTTCAGATTAACAAAATTTAAAATATTACTAATAGTTTTGAAAGCCATACTTATTATCTTAACAGATAACAGTAACACAACAGTAAAACACATAACATTGTATTCATAATAATGTAAAGCGTATTGTTGAACTGCTGACAAAAGTTAAACTGAAACACGTGCGCCGTGTGTGCACTGGCTGTCACTCCAGAACCAACACCAGTCAACTTCAACTGCTATGAATAACACGGAAGGAAATGAAAGATCTTGAGCAGAAACAAGTTCTAACACATGATGCATGAAACATTAAATGACTAATTTTCTTCAACACACAGCTGACACAAGTGTGACAATACATGTGTTGTTGCGACGAATTTAATTTCAAGCTGCCATGCCCCAGCTAAGGAACAGTACGTGCAGAGAACATTCTAGCGTACATTCAGACATGTTCTCTGCAATAGTCATCATCAGTATTGTAATATATAAATATAATTACAACGGCAAACTCAGAGGTAGAGCGCACGCTTTAGTGCAGAATACTGTAAGTAAATATATGTCAATTAATAAAAAAGTAATAATGACTTAATATTTTGTCGCTTACAAATTAACTATCTTGACATTAAATTTTTATTTACTAGTTATTGATAAAACTATTGATCAGCAACTATTTATTGATAAATAAATATTGATATTTATTTTATTGATAAAAACTAAGTTCATGCGGCGAGTACCTTCTAAAAAAGAGAAAACCTTTTTCAAAAAGTCAGACTAAAAAAATGTAAATTTCCATACAATGTTTCTTTTTAAAAAATAGTATAAAAAATTAAGTATTCCGTCGCATTATTGATTCATTAGGCTAACAATCAAAGTAAAAACGACCCACTTACGTCTGTTAACACCAGTAAAGATATGTTTTAAATTTTAATAAATTGCTGAAATGTTGAAATTGTTAAAATTGTTGTTTTTAAATTTTTTACAGCTTTGTATATACTTAAAATAATTTAAAAATTTGTTGAGTGATAATGAAGATTTTTACAGTTCAAAAGTTTAAAAATTGTAATACATTTAATCGTTCATAAGTTACGGTTATAGTATTAACAAATAATAGTATTGTAGTATAGTGGGGCTGTAGTTCTAAAGAGGAAGAAGGAAATGAAAAGAAGAATTATTATTTTTGTGTAAGAATCATTAACCATTTATTAGGAAATTTCTAATTTATTAAATATAAAGAACTGGGTATTGATGTTGAAGTTCTCTTATCTTTCATTATAGTGAGACTTAGAATGTAATTAACTGTTAACTTTTAAACTCTAATTATATCTGCATATTAAGATAATTGTTTTGATATTTTTGAAGGGTTTGAGCTAACAAAAAAGAAGTAACTGATCACAACCTTCATGTCACAGTCACGTAATGTCACCATAGCAATTGAATGACGGTTATGATGTAGGTGTAAAGAAATTTCAGCCATTTCCTGGTGACAGCGATTGTCTTCCGTATCCAAAAAATAAGCGTTATGTATATATATTAAATGTATATTAATTTGGAAAGAAAATAATGGTTAATTATATTTGTTATCAATAGTTTGTGATTATAAATAACCTGTATTGGATATATCAATATCTGTATATAAAAAATTAATAATATAACATTAATAATAAGAATGGTTATTATTATTATAACACAGAAAATGTGTGTACATAAACTACACACGACAAAACTTATAAAACTGTATAAAAATACATATATTACAATAAATTATAAAGGAAACAAAAACAACACACACACTAAATAACTCACACAACAAAAATGATGAATAAACAACGGAAGATACAAAATAGAAGCAAATACTGCAAAACATTTTACATTAGACAGACAAAAACAGTTAGAAAAAGGTGTTACTTTGAACACCTAAATGTTTAAAAAATCTTAACATTTATTAACCAAGATTAAAGATATCCGGGCTGTTTGGCCGTGGTCCATAGTTTATTTCCAAACCAAACGTTTCGGCAGCTCCAATGGCTGCCATCTTCAGTGGAATAATAAAAATCCTGAACGTAGGTGTTCACGTCAGGACCACAGTACTGTGGTATAGGTTTGGGCCTATACCAAATGTTGATGGCAACCCTCCATTTCTCTGCCCACTCATCGTATTCGTCAAACTGGTCCTGGAGCCAGATAACTGCAATTTCTGCACTTCGATCGACGGTACACACCGCTGTGTCGTCAGTGAATATGGACAATCTCGCTCCCGGCAACTTGGGCACGTCATTGACGTACACAGAGAAATATAGGGGGGAGCCCAAGACGCTTCTCTGCGGTACACCAGCCATAATAGCCCTTGCCGAAGAAAGGATGTTATCTACTCTCACGCGAAAGGTTCTGTTCCGAAGAAAGCTAGCAATCAAATGAATGTAGCAATCCGGAAGCAGAATCTCCGTGAGTTTGTATAGAAGGGCTGGATGCCAAACACGATCGAAAGCCTTCTCGACATCAAGGAAAACGGCGACGGTCTGCTCTCGCGAGCAACCGGCCTCGGCCACGGTCTCCACGAAGCGCATCAGTTGATGGGTCGAGGAGTGCCCAGCACGAAAACCGAATTGCTCGGGGACCAGAATGTCGAACCATTGAAGGTGATCCGCTAGACGCCGCTGGACTAGTCGTTCGAAGACTTCCGAATTGGACGACAGCAGGCTGATAGGCCGGAGGTTCTCGGCGAACTTGTGGTCTTTCCCCGGCTTCGGGATCATCGTGACCGTAGCCGAACGCCATCTCTTAGGAAAGTAGGCGAATCGGAAGCAGGCATTGAACAAATGGACCAGGAAGCGAACTCCACGGTCCGGAAATCTCTGTAGGGCGGTGTTAGTAACACCGTCCGGTTCAGGGCTCTTCCGGGGCCGAAGCGTTAAAGCCTCTCCGTTACCTCTTCCACCGAAGTGGGTTCGGGTTCGGAGGTGATCGGGCTGCCGAGATAAGCCTCAACTTCGGCTTCTATCTCCTCATCGGGGTCTGGGTCCCCGGACGGGTTAGGAGCAAATTGAAGCTTTAGGTGCCCGGCCAGGAACTCAGATTTTTCGTCCTGATTGGCAAGGGGATGTCCACCAGGTCCGTTGATGGCCGGGAGTGGAGGACGGGGCCTCTTCCCGGTCATCGCGGTAGGAATCCTGTAAACGCAGCTTCCCTCTTGTACATCGTCTGCCATTTTGGCGACCGCAAATACGCAGCAGTTTCGTCGGAAGACCTGCAAGTCACGGAGTAACTTGCCGGCCGCCCGATTGAAGCTGGCCTTGTCGTCCGGATCTCGCGTCCGCTGCCACCGTCTCCGAAGTCTGTTCTTCTCTAAAGCGAGAAGACGGACTTCTTCAGGGATCCGGTGGTAATCGGGCGTTAGATTAGGCTTCATCCGTGAGCACACTCCGACGGAAGAGACCACAGCATCATCGAACAAGGCGACCGCCTCGTCGATGTGCTGAGTAGTATCGAGCGGAACTTCCTCGGGAAGTCTGTGACAAAAGGCAGGCCCGAATCGGTCCCACTCGACCACTCGTCGTGCTGCTCTCCCAATCGTGTGACGGGTAGGTACGTGCACCTCGATGGGACAATGGTCATAGGACAGCTCCGTTAACACGGTGACCTCCATCTGGTTGACAATGCCCTTGACAACAGCAATGTCAAGTATGTCAGGTCGGGCTCTAGGTCGGCGGGGATAATGCGTCGGTAGTCCGGGTCCGTAGGCTCGAAGGTTGTAGTCGTGAAGGTACTTGCTAAGCGCCCTCCCGGATGGTGTAGTCAGATGACTACCCCAGTCAGGGTGTTTGCAGTTCAGGTCACCTGCAAGACTAACCTTCCTATGCGCCTTGAAAAGAGCAGACAGGTCGGCGTCTAGAACTGGAGCGGTCGGCGGTTTGTAAGCCGAAACCAGGAGGACAACTCCGAGAACTCCGGGGAGTTCAACGGCGGTGGCCTTGATATTTTGGCGAGGAGGCAAGACCATGCGGTGATGCGCAATGCAAAATTTCACCGCTATGGCCGTGCTACCCCCCGCGTTCCGCCCAGGTCTATCGTCCCTGTAAAGCGCATAGTTGGGCAATCTCACTGTGTCTTGGGCCCTAAGCCAGATCTCAGAGAGGAGAAACACGTCGGGCTTGTGACGGGCTAGGAACTCTCTACGTTCCTCGAGTTTGGGTCGAAGGCTGTCGGCGTTCTACGCCATAGGTCGCGTTGGATGGAGGTAATTCTGTTAGCGTGGAGCATTACAGAAGGTCTATGGCGGCTTCAGCTTCCGCGAGCATCAGGAACTTTCAGTCGGGGTCGCCGTATGAAGACGCCCCCGGATGGATCGATACAATCGGGCCACTTCTTCGAGGTCATATTTCTCGAGGAAAGACTTTACCTCGGCTAGAGATGAGAGAGATGTAGACGACGAAGCAGATGGGGCAGGGTCGCTGCGGGCGGCAGCAGCATAGCTGCGGGCTGAATTCATCCGAGATGAGGTGTTCTTGGATGGGCGCTCGGTCCTTTCAGCTGCATGACAGGGCTCTACTGTGGACTGCCGAGCAACCCCAGCGCCGTAGCGCTGTGTTGGTTTGGTCTTTGGTTTCTGGGCAGGGGCAGCGGGAGCAGCGTTTTTCTGTTTTTTTTGCTTCTTCTTCCTACTCTTGGGGGTGTAGCGAGTCTTGGGTGGGGGGGATTCTGACCTCTACGGAACTGGCTCCACTACCTCCGGGGCAGGTTCCTTGTCCGTAGGAACGGGAAGATCTTCCTGGGACGATGCTGTTGTAGCATGCTTTTCCCGAGCAGGTGGGGCCGATGCACGTGTCTGAGCACGTGGGCAAGGTCGGGCGAGAGTTGGCGGTTCAGATGAGCTGACCTTCTCCGGAAGACGGGAAAAGGCAGCACGATCCGGGACGACTGGAAGTTGCTGGCGGGCAGGAGGGTTCCTGTCCGCGGCCTGCCTCAGCTGCTGCTGGAAAACCCAACATCCACGGTAATTTGCCGAGTGAGGTTCGCCGCAATTAATACAAAAGCGGCGCCCCGCAGCTGCCATTTTACAATCTTTAGTCGGATGTGGTTTCCCACTCCTGACGCAGGCCACTGCATTATGGCAACTGTCCGAGCCGTGCCCGAAGCGTTGGCAACGATGGCACTGCGGGACGTCTCCTTTCTACTTTAATCTTCTGACCGCAAAAACTGGTCCAGCCCAGCAGTCTGTCTGCCTTTTCCCCCTTCAGGATGATCACCCGGAGGAGGGGTAACTTGCGCCTGGGTCCGCTTGCGGTGTATAACCTGATACAATCTTTCACAGGGATGCCGAGTTGGCGGAGCTCATCCGCAACCTCGTCGGGGCCTGTGTCTTCGTCCAGGCCGCGAATGATCAGACGAACGTGGGCAACCTTCTCGTTCGTAAACGTATGGAATTGTAGTCCATTGGCTTCTAGGAATAGATAGACGGCCCAGTACTCATCGTCCGTCGCGCAGCAGACGCGAAGACTGTCTCTCCCACGAAGACATCTGCACGTCCGCCGAGAGGCGAACTCCGAGCCGGAAGCGTCGGGAAAAGTCAACGACGTTCTTGACGCCGTTGACGAACAAGGGCGGAGGGCGGCTCCGACAGGATGGAGCATCCTACTGGAGCTACTGCTCCGGGTCATCGGGGAGCGGAGTTTAACCCGCTTTCGGCTTTTTCTTTTTCGATGATGATACAACAGTAAATTCGGACCCAGGCGTGGGCTTAGACGCAGTATACGTCGGGGCGGGAGTACCCCCACTAGCAACGTTGTGGTGGGCCGAGACCGATTGGTGGCCCTGATAAGGACCACTGCACGATCCGACCGAGTCAGGGACAGGGTCGGGGCCTACTGACGAAGCATTGGATTGGCCTTTAGCAGGACCAGTCCGCCGCCCGGCCGCAACGCGACGGTCGCCCATCGGGTTTTGGCAAAGATACTCGGGCCGAAGCCCTCCTACGGGAATTGTAAACCCGCTCAGCGCCGGTATTGGAAGCCGCACCACGCTAGGCGAAGCGACCGACCGCTACCGGCAGGGACCTAACTTAGCCTACGTCAAGCTAAGCGGGCGATGCCACCAAAAGCCGCGGAGAAACAGTAAAAAAGCTTACCTCGAAGTGATCCCTCGACGTAATCCCAATTGCAGGTCCACTGGTCCGGAGTTTTGCGAAAGCCCGAGCACCACACAGCACAATCATTGGTCCACTGCACTTGCCGCCTTTTGGCTTCTTGAGGCACACTACACAAGGCACGCACCAGCCGACACCAGACCGCGAACGGCTACTGCCGTCAAGAGACTCGTACACGCGCACACGAACACTACCACGCACACAAGCTGAAGCAACCGATCCACCCGGACTAGTGTTGTCTGCTGCCACGCGGGCCTGACAAGGAACGTCGATGGCGGTCACACGACCCACTAATAAGTAGCCGCAGCTAGCTTGGCTTCGCTCTTCAGTTGTTACTGTACCGGCACTGCAGGTGATCCCGTGGTTTTCAACACCTTCAGTCGCTGACCTTACTGCCGGTGCAAGCTAGGGCGGGAGTTCCAACCGCCAACAACGTTCTTCAAAATAGTCCACTATCCACATAAATCTCAGCCTGGAAGAGTTCCTGAGCTTCGATGTTAAGTAGTCCACAGCTAGACGAAGAATATCGTCGTGTCAAAGCTGTCTTGTTTATTTAAATAACAGCAACATATACAAAAACGTTGCTATTGATTATGCTTGTATATTGACATTATTAAACATGTAAACTGCGTAAATTTTAAAGAAACACAAACCACAGTAATTTTGTTACAAATGCGCTTAGTTTCCTCACAGAAATCGTATTGTAAAGATTTTGATTTCTTGCCGTGTGGAGTTTCTGTATTTCCTAAACGTACGTTTTTATAATTATGGTTAAAAACTGAACCGGTTACACTTTTAGAGGGGATGTTAGAGGCACTGAAACACTTAGAGAAAGCTAAGTAGGGAAAAAATGGTGGAAAAAAAAGGAAATGAACTTTATTTATAATTGTTCTTATAGGCCTATATTTTAAAGACTCATTGTGTGTTACAGGAACCGGCTTCTGAAAACTTCCAAGACGTTCTATAAAGACATAAAGATATTCTCCGGCATGGTAAAATAGTCCAGGAGAAAGTTTTAAATTAAAATATATTAATGAGAAGCGTTGTTATCTTCTCGTTTAGTTAAGTGTGGTTAACGCAGTGAAAGAAATGTAGTTTCAATTACGATTGAACCGTCAGGTTGAAGGATAAGGCTACCGTCTTTAGTATGAGAATTTAGATAATTAGCAGAGTACGTTTTCAAAGCTTCCGTTTAATTTGTTACAGTCGACACAGGTCTGTGATATGAAAAGTAACTTACCCTACTTATTGGATACATTAGGAAAACAAAGTAGTCAAAGACACTGATGGAAGTGCTTCCTTCCTTGGTATTGGATTGTTCGGTGCACTTTATTACATCACCTTCTGCTGCTCTTGATACGAAGTATTTTTGTCTGGCTTTTGTACGCACGTCCGAGACGGACCGGAAACGTGTTGGATCGGTGTGTCGTATTTTTCATTATCATTGTCTGTTTATCATATACTTATAATTTCTTGCACTTGACTCTCGTTTAGATGTTCTTCTATTTTTTTTTACTTGGATTCACTATGCAAATTCCATGGCACTATCTACAATGCTCGCCATGAATTTCAAACAAATTTTTTTAAATACCAAAGGAAACACTAGAAAATATTGTTAATAAACTTAAACTTAACGGTACCACGCACTGAGTTTGTATTCACGATTGTCCTGATAAAGCCTAAATTCATCATTGGACACCATTGCGAAATGCTTTTCATCCATTTGAATAGACCTCGTTGAACACTTTGAGACGTCTTGCGCTCAAAAGTGTTGAGATAAACTGATTCAAGTGAGGCGCCTCACTCAGTCATTTCCCCAGTTCACTTGTATGAAGGGACCGTGGCACGTACCATATATTTCCGAGTATGCGAATCTAACTCGCTTACTATGCGTCACATAATAACAACAACAACAATTTAAGCATATAACGGTTTGGCTTAAGGACCTATTTTTGTCACTGGCGACCAGCTGTTAAGTCCCCGTATATAATCCAAAGTGTTTAACGTATTCCTAAGTCAAAAGTACGCGGTGTTCAAGTTTTATCGATTTAGGGAGAAACGTTATCTTTCAATCTCTTGTATTCTAGTAATTTTCAAATCTGAAAATTTGTAAATATTTAACACATGATGGCACATTGTATAGGAAATAAAGATAAATCGCGTTTTAATTACGAATTTTTTCAGTGGTATACTTTCCATAGAAAAATGAAATTGAATACGCTAGGTCGTAAGGTATCCAAAAGGAAATAACTGTTGCTATGTCAACCAATGTTTCCGGACATACGAATTAATACTTCTATTGTGAAAAACTAAAATACCTAAGGCATAAAAAAATCTAAATTTGTCATACTACAGGACAAGAATCCATGGTTGGACGTCACTTCATTTCCAGATAGGATTGATATAAAATTCATTACAAAAATAAAATCGTCAATATCTCATAGAAAATATAATAATTCTGTCAGACTGTGTTATGTATTATCGATGGAGCCATCTTCTCAAGCTAATGAAATTAAAATATTGTACTCCTTAAAAGTTCTAAGTTTCGAACTTTTCATTTACTTTTTTTTATTCTGTTATACTCACAATTAAATTGATAATTTACATACTAATTTTACAGTATTGTTACGACTGTCACGTAGATCGTCGTGTTGTTCAGTGGTAGCAGAATAATTGACACCGATGAAGTCTCTGATTACTAGACGCAACAAACTTAGAAATCAGCAAAGTAACTTGAATAATAATTCAAGTTAAATTTGTCCAACACACAACAATAAATGTCACCTTGTTACAATTTTGAACTAATTAATGCAGTAATCACTTTCTATTAAATATCAACAATCGCTACGAACCGTATACTTGTAAAAATCGCCAAGTGTTAACACTTGCTTTTGGCTGTTCTAGTTTTGCCGGTGTTTACTTCAGTTATTTGTTGAGCCTGTCTCAAACGTTTAATTATTATATATATTTATTATTACAAAATATTATTATTAATTAGGCAAAATATAATTGACTGTTATATATAACAAGCGGTAAAGAGAATATTGAACGGTTATCAAAAATTATTTGGCTTTTCTGAATGATATCTCACAGTTAATACAGGAAATATCTATAGTCAATGTTCCATATTGTAGTCGGGTGCCTTAAAAGTTTTTGAAGGAAAGTCTGAATGTAGTAAATGTTTTATTCAATACCAAATATGTTACAATAACTATATTTCAAACGACTGACCTTCCGTTTTGACCGTGCGTATTTTGTCAACAATATGTTCCACATTCATGCTGTATGTGTACAGGAGAGTGATGTAAAGAGCAAACTTTTGTTAGTGCATTTTACGTTTGAGTACCGACAGCGCAAAACAACTTAAATTTGATCCCAACAAAATATTCATTTCTTGCTACACATACGCCTACATTTCTTTATACATAACTCAGATTGTGTGCATGTACTTAACTTCTTTCTGTCTTTCCAAAGCTTAAGCAAATTTAAAATAAACTTTGCAATTCTAGTTGTATTTCTTTTAGTAAGGAAAGATAAGCAATAAAGTTGAGAACTGGGTTTAATTTCTGTTCAGAAAATTATTTTTCATAATTTTAAAATGGGTTGCTAGAACTTGTGGTTGTAGGGTACAAGATTTTATAAAATTTATTAGTCTTTCCAATTCGTTGTATACCTAACAAGTGTTAAAACATAAAAGACTCTTTTTTTTGTAAATTATTACATGAATGTTAATTTTGCTATTTTTTCTGAGCCAATGCTCTAACTGCTCGTCACTTCAATGGGTGTGTTTCCATTACCGTTGAAGAGATTAATATAACTACACATTGTAATAGATTACATACAGAGCTGCCCTTAACAACTGCTGGTCACGTGCAAATTCAGCGGTAGTGTGCAGACTCAGAACAGTTATAAATCGTTTCACAGTTCGTCACTACCACCCAACAATCCAGTGTACAAATTGCAGACAACGAACAACTTGGCATCTGGTATGTGGCCGAGTTAATGTCTGAAAGTGTATCGGTTAGAAAACCAACAAAATGTGCAAACTGATAGAAACCCGGCAGTACGCAAAGGTAAAACTTGTAGAGACCAATTTATATCTTTTACGTAGATATAAAATTATATTGCGTTCACGAAGACCGGCATTGTTTTGCACTAGACTTAGTAAACTGTCCTAATTAAAAAATTACTTTAACTGGGATAGAGCAGAACACGCGTGCATACATACACGGACACAACAAATAAAAATACGTTTATTTCTTAATTATCTTTTCAACATGTTAATGATATGAGTTAGGAAATTAAGACAAACACGAAGGTAAATTTACTACGTTGGGAACGTATAAATCGTCAGTGGCTGAAGATGGTTTGTATGGCGACACAATAATTGTATAACTATAAAATTTGAGCAACACACACAAACACGCGGGAACACACACTGCCAGTTTTATAAAGTGTGGATATCTTCTATAACTATCCCCTAAGCTACACTACTAAAAACTATTTTAGTCAGAGTTGGATCAATTCATTATTTCTCTACTCTCATATTTGTCGTAATGACTCACGACAGCATTATTCAAAACAAAATGTTAAAAATTTTTCAGCTTCTTTAGTTTTCTATTCCTAAATATTTCCTTATTTTATTGTTTACATTTTTTGCTGACATGTATACATTTCCATATAGCTAAAATCATCGTTGCGTACACATCCTTACCTATTTGTACAGAAGAGGATTACGCACTTAAGGTAATTTAAATAACTTTTTCACGTGTCGTAGTTCTCGAAATTGCTCTTTCCATGTCAACCTTAAATATTTATTGGGAAACGTGTTTGAGGGATGCTACATCTACTATCAAGCAGCATCAGGAGCAGTTGAAAGTGTAACGGGGACAAGGTTGATCGTATTGTAATGTCGTATCAAACCTTTTCAACGACCAATCCAGTACATTTAAGGGCGTCGGTTCTCCTAAGAGCATTACGAGCATGGTGGTTCGATTAAAAACCTACACGACTCTATCGCACTTTCAAGGACCAAGCATAATTGAAAGAAATGGGAAACATCCCAAAATCAGGATCATTTTAATACAACTACAAGAAACATTGGAACAACATTAGAGTTACAATTTTATAATGTGGGCTACATACATAAACTCAGTGCAGGTTTGTGTGTGTGAACGCGCGCGCGTGCGAAACTGAATAAATATCTTTAAGCAAAACGGAAAGCGAAACGGAAACGGAAATATCTTTATATTATATCCCAAATTTTAAATTAAGTTTAAATTGTCTCCTGATTACCACTAGCCCTGACCAATTCAGAAATATATGAATGTTTTCGAATATTGTGGAACCAGATTAGTTACGAGAAATTCCTTACTGCCTGATACAAATCTTGTAGTCATCAATAAAAGACGCTGCCTTAGTCTTAAACTAAGCTATCTATATTTTCTATACCATCCCACATATTTTCGCGTTGTCTCGTAAAATTTTATGTTGTTTTGTTGTTCGCGTTGTCTACTGTTGTTTTGTTAAGAACTCGAATCTCCCAAATAGATTTCTAAAAATGTATACATTTTATAAAAGTAGGGAAGTTAATAAAAATATTATTAAAACAATTGACGTTTACAAGATAAATTTCTTAAATATTTTAGTGAATGAAGAAAAAGAAGATTTCAAAATTTTGTTTCAAAGGAAGTGAAACTACATTATGTTTATCGGGTAATAGGGCACACGCCTACACGCCTATCTATATAAACCGCGCGCGCGTACGTGTGTGTGCGTGCGTGGGTGCATGTGTGTGAGTTTGTGTTTGTGTGTACGAGTATACCATATATCTTTAATTGAGA
Organism: Magicicada septendecula; assembly: GCA_034769895.1. Taxonomy (NCBI): domain Eukaryota; kingdom Metazoa; phylum Arthropoda; class Insecta; order Hemiptera; family Cicadidae; genus Magicicada; species Magicicada septendecula. Next base: position 361,430,150 of record CM068369.1, read on the forward strand.
ATGATTCAATTCGGTCGATCAGAAATGCTATAACAAAAAAAACCTATTACTGTAACTTGGATTGTATTTTTCTAATACCAATATAATATGAATAACTTAAATATAAGCTAATTATATTTTTGTATAAACAGTAAAACATATGAAACTATATAAATGCTTTCTAAATATACCTTAAGCTTTGGTGTAAAATTGTGTAGGACACAATTAGAAAACAAAAGCAAATTTAGAACCAATTTAATAGAAGGCATAAATTAATTTAAAAGTATTTTCCAGGATTAGAAAAACTAACAGGAAATTATATCATGTATTAATTACTAATATGAACAATAAACGCTTTTTAGCATTTCCCAACATAAAACATAGCAGTGAGTATTAGTAATTTTTGCTTGTGGCAGAGAAGTTTCGGTTACTCTCAAAGTGGAGATTAATTTTAACGAATAATAAATTAGTTATTTGAAGCAACATGTTAACTGTTAAGTTTTAAAATATTTCGTGGTAAACTAATTTTATGTTACGTAATTTTAATTGAATCACGTGTATTTGTATACAGAAGAAAACAATGTTCATACTTTAATAAAAATAGTGCCCCAAGCTTTACCAATCAATACAAGCAAATTATAACAAGGCGGCTATATTAAAAACGTTGTTTACTATACACAGAGGCAATGTAAATAGTTATATAACTAGTATAATTAAATAACTAACTACAATTGTATGGAACTAAATAACAGAATGGAAATTGACATCCCAACAATTCCTGTTTACATTGTAGAGGCCTAGGTTCTTCCTCTTGAAGCTGCTAATACAGGAAAAGAAGTATGCATATTTTAGAATTTAATAATAATAGATTTCAGTACATTACCAACTGTAGCCAGCAGGAGTACAAACAATACTTTCAAAAATTTTTACTGAAAACCTAAACTTTACGCTAAAGCCCATGTGTACTTCAGTATGATTGGTGTGATTACAGTGATTTTGTTTCGTATTTGGCTGAACTCCAAATAAAGTCAACTGAAATGTACAGAATTTATTAGGCCTGTATTAAAATAATATGTCATTCGTTAATTAGATGTACGATCTGCTAATGTTTGATTTATGTAGGCCAGTGTATAGAATTTTCTCATGTTCGTCGTTCTTGTAACATAAGATAGTAATTTGCGAACTGTGCCGGGGTTTGAATTTTCCCGGCGCGGTTTAAATGCGATCAGTGCTGACAACGCGCGTGGCAGCTGTGCTCACCACAGCTACCTCGATTATTAAGATGTAATTGCCAAGGCCGTGTATGCGCCATGGCGACGCAATCTAGCAGGCTTAGTCAACTGTATCAGCTGTTCCTTGTACGTTGTTAATAAGGAAGTTACCAAAGGTTATGATCGGCAAATCGTAACAGGTAGCTTTTATGCCGGATAGTGGGACCGACTAATCCAGGCCTCATTTTCATTCCTTCGCCAACCTTCAAGGAGAGTGTCCAATGGTCTGACGGCCCAGGGTTAAGTACAAATCTTTCCACATGAGTTCGTAATCTAGTAAAGGCTTTCAGGTTAGACTCAATTATATTATTCTATGTTCATTTAATGATGGATTATGTGTTATGTGTGTGTGTGTGGCCAACTCAGTAAAGCTTATTTCATTGTAAAACCTTTGTAATTTAAAATTGATTTACACGGTAATTCCGGTCTGGAAACTCGTGGTGACATTGTGTTCGATTGTCTTTTGATAAAGTTAATTAAAGGTAATGACTATAATTGGATAAAATAAACCATGCTAAATTAATAAGAGCAAATAAATGTTGATAACAATTGTGACAGTGAGTGTGGTGTCTGTGTTCCGGAGAGTGTATGGGTGGGTGTATTTACTGACGGCTAATCTCCAAATAAAAATGTTATAGGGTCCCCGCACCAGCAGCGGTAGTAACATCAACACCTGTCACTATCCGCAGAGCAGTGCACCAGGATGCTCCCCGAACCCGTCAGGCCCAGGAATACTCATCCAACAGAACACCGAAGGACCAACATCTGCCCGGAATGAGACTCGCTGGAGATTCACCACACTCTAAGGACAGTCCGCAGCACTCATGGCACACTGGTCAGCATGGTACCGTTTGAGTTCTTCAACAAAAGTACTGGTGAGAGCGTTCTAATTATTACCCTTCAGTCAACATCAACTCAGTAGACTGGACCACTGGTGTTCACGTTAAACATCTTGTTAAGAACTCATAATGACTCAGATCAAGAACTCCAGCTGTTTAAAGAAACTAGTAACTGAATATTTTGTAATAACTTAAATTAATGCTCTTAAAGAAAATGGTAGAAGAACTCCAGCTGTTAAAAAAAAAACTTGTAACTGTATATTTTGTAATAACGTAAATTAATGTTCTTAAAGAAAATGGTACATGATTATAACAGTGTGTCAGATGTTAGCACTAATAAAATTTGTTACTTGTTACAAGAGTGTTGATTGCATATCCTGTCACTCTGTTTGGGCTCCAGCACACTTTTCGCTTCCTCTAGGACAAGTAGCCTAGTTTTTAAATTTTGCGTAAGGGCCTAAGTGGCCGTTACAAATGGTAGCAGAGCGTGGTTTTAACATCTGTATGTGCTGACCTGAAGGTGGCAGGATTTGCAATTCGATTTAAAAGTTTAAAATATTTTTGGATCTGAAAGGAAGGTTGAGTATTTCTATATTTAATATTCATAAAAGGAAATGGGTTGGAATGTATTTTTTTATCTGTGTTTGTGACAATTAATTATTTGATAAATCTATAAAATGTTTGATATTTTATTGAAGATCGGTTTTTGCCATTATCATTTTCATTGCAGATTATGTCCTTAAATATTATTATTATTAAATTTTAAAACCGGAGGTAACATTATATAATTCTGTCGGGTCACGCACTTTTATATATTTTGCTACAACACAATTAAATTAATTCTTGCGCACAGGATTAAAGTGTGTTTTATAAATCAACAAGTCTATATTGGAGGTATTATAATTAATTATTGCACAGCAATTGAATAATAGTTCATACGATATATTTTTAAACATACATAAATGTTATGAATTTTGAAATATTGTTTGAAAACAGTTTATATAAAGTTCAGATCTGAAATTGTTACTTGAGTGAAGATGTTCCAATTTGATGCGGCGATATGGCTGAAGGCGAAGCGTATATCTCGCGTGTCCTTCCCTCGTGGATTCTGCTGGGCTGATGTCCTGATGATAAACACGCTGAACTTGCTCGTCGAACTGCAACACTGCCTCGCTGCGATAACACTGATTATTGATTGTTAAAGATTTTTAGAAATGTTTTAAATATTGCTTTACTTATTTACGTATCTCAAGGTGTAACGTGGGTGTTTAATGAAAAGCGGTGTATAGGCGCACACCTTCCGGCTCGTCTTCAAGTGTCCTCGCGTCACCAGCTCTACCGCGGTCGGTAGAACTCCCTATGAGGATATCTTGACTAACAGGGATACTTGAAATTCCCAATTATATTATTTATTACAACTGAATTACTTGGGTCTGTAGAATAACTCACACAGAGTTCCAAGTTTTCGTACACCTTTCGCAGAGTTTACGTGTTCACGCAAGAGAAACTTCTTGAAAGCGGACCACACGTTTACTAGACGAATGCTCAAGATGAACTGCTTTGATCTGCACATGGTAACCGACAATTTTCAATGATTTTACTGGGTTCTAATTGGCCAATTATCGGTCACATGATAATATGCACACGGCACGAATAGATCTTCATGCAACACTTTGCATGGAATTGGCAAAGCCTACACAGATAATTATCTGGGATTTTATTACTTCACGCTTGAGTGAGTTTTATATAGAGATTTCATATAACAGAAATTCACATTTAACAGTTATTTGAAAATTACAGAACATAGGGAAATTGTAGCTAATATTAAACTTTATGTCTTATTCCAGTCTCATGTAAATCGGATAATAATAACGGACACAAGACAAAACGTTAATAACTCGCGCAACCGCGCACACTTTCGTAAACACATTACATAGAAAAATGACGAATACAATTTTTAAGAGTTTGGCCTATTCTAAATTCTTATGGTAATACAATACAAAAACTATAGCTAAAAACCAATTTGAACAAGAGACAAATTTAAACAGGAAAATGTTCGTCATCCATGCATAAGACATAGTTCATTGCTTAACATGATCCTGTGTTCTATCGCAGTTTGTATGTGATGTATATTTATACAAGTTTCCTTTTGGGGGGGGGGGGTTGAGTCTAGTTCCCGGTTTGGCTTTAATTTACGGTGTACGAATTAAACCGGGTACTTTCTATTTAAGGGTTTATGTATGTTTTGTGTTAGTTTTGGATTATGTTTTGCACCCGCCTGACTCTGTCAGACCTTGTCGATGTTGGTCATAACCTGTCCGACCCTGTTAGGGATTGATCTAAATTGTTGAAATCTGTATGGTCTAATGATACATTAACTCTTGAGTGATTGTCCTAATGGGTTTTATTTCAAATTATTGAATTACTGGGCCGCGCGATTGGAGTTAGACTGATCAAGATATACTGATTTCGTTTAGAGAATGCGGCTATGGTCGGACCATGATCCTTTGTTGTTGACACATTGAGTTTTGGATTTCGAATTTTGCTTGGGTATTTTTTAAATTCTCTAGAGTGAGAAGTGCTTAGTTGATTTAATGGATTGTACTTATTTAATTGGGTGTTGTGTAATAATATTTTTTCTAGTGTTATTGTTGTTGTGTGTTGTTTGTTTGGTGAATTCGGGGAGCTGGCTCTGCCTTTCGTCTTCATCCCTTTCTCTTACTTCGCTAGCGGACCCTGAAAGCCACTTGCATGAAGTCAAGTTCTTCTTCTTCTCTGTAGTGCTCTCTTGTGAATTGTTAATATGTGGTATTTAATTGTGTAATTCTGGCGGAGTCTTGTTACCAGAAACTGCAAAACCCGCTTACCGGCATCATCTAGACACTTCCTGTGGTTGATGGACAAGATGAGGGCAAATTATTGCTTTTCCTTGGGACTGCCTTACAGTTATCAGACTTCCCTAGGTGTCTGATGAGGCCCTCTTTGTACTCATATATCCGTATTGCCGGGGTCCAATGGCTGAGCGGGTCACACATGCCATGCGATGTGGCGGCAATTTAGACTCATTCCATGGAGAGGTGTTGGACTCTTTTATACCTGGCCGACTACGAGATCAATTACGGCTGAAACTCTTCTATCGGGTACAGGCCAATGACAAAAGGTTGGTCGATTTTGTTTGTAGTATCGGAGATTCGGCCCGGATTTTGAAATTGGGATTGTCTGAGCTAGAAATAATTCAAGTAATTTTGGAGGGCGTCACGCTTGGTTTTTGCGGAGCGTCCGCGTTGTTTCGCTAACCTGGACCGGTTGTGTGCAATGTCCAGGGCTATCCAAGCAAACGATGAATTAAGAGATCCCATGGTTGCGCGAGACCCTAATTACAGGAGTGGTGAACGACGTACCGTTCTATCTCAGGACAGTCCTAGGCTTCCGAGAGTTGATAAGTCCGCTGGCGTGAGGGGTCGTAATCCCCCTAAGGTGATTTGTTTTAAGTTTAATAGGCCGGAGCACATTAGTCGATTTTGTTCCGGGGTCAGGCCGAGTCCAACGTCCTCTCCCAAGGCGTCAAATTCAAAGAAACGGGGCAACAAGGGGAAGATAAGTAGGAGGTTGTCTTCTCCTCCCCGTCGCGGGACTTCACAAGTACGTGCCTCCAGGTAGGCAGTAGGTTCAACCTCTTCTGGCAACAAGGTCCTCCAAACCATCGGTACCGCCACTTCTGTATGCCCCTATCTAATGTTGGAGTTGAAAAGGTGTCAACTCAGAGCTTTAGTTGACTCCGGATCAGCACGGTCCATCATTTCGTCCAGAGTGTGCGAGGACCTTAACAACAAGGGTTTACTTAAAGGGTCGGAAGAGTCTTCAATAGTGTGCTGGACGGCATCCCGGGAAATTCTGCTCATCTCCAGGGTAGTTTCTTTCAAGCTCAAGATCGAGGGATTTTCTTGGGTGTGGAGCTTTTTGGTTTCTCCAGCTCTGGGAGTCGATTGTATTATTGGTGCCGACTTCATCTTTAAGAGTGGTCTCATCCTTGACTTCCAAGGTCACCAATGTTATTCTAAGTTTAATCGGGGAGTGGTGATTGGATATCAGGGAACTAGGGAGGATATCCAAGAGATAGGGTGCCGCGACACATCTAGAGACCATCTCAATCCGTCCCAGCAGTCCGCCTTACATCAGTTGTGTGAGCAGTTCCCTTCTGTATTGACTCCTTGTACTGTCCCTTCTGTATTAATTCCAGCTAATTGTACCCAAGCCTGGAGGTAAGAACCGGATGGTTGTGGACTATCGGAAATTAAACGCAAATATCGAAGTTGATTCTGTCCCTCTCCCAGATCTGCACTCGGCCTTCGATTGGTTCAGTAAAGCGAGGTATTTCACCATCATTGACCTCAACTCTGCATATCACCAGATTCCACTTGCTAAAGAAAGTAGGCCCTATACGGCGTTCTGTGTTCCATGGAATCTGTATCAGTACACACGAGTTCCCATGGGCTTGGCTGTGGGGGCGCAAACCCTCACTCGCCTGCTTGAAACCGTTTTCCACGTCAAGTTCAGTTTTGTATTTAATTATCTAGACGATTTACTAGTGTACAGTGAGAAATTTGAAGAGCATATGGATCATCTTCATGAGATGATGTGCAGGTTGAGGAGTGCGGGATTTACTGTCAACCCTGGAAAGGTCAAGTTTGCCCAAACTCAAGTTTCTTTTCTGGGGCATCTTATTTCACACAAGGGTGTCACTGTGGGCCCAGAGAGAACACAGGGCATCAAGGATTTTCCCCCACTTAAGGATGCCAATGACATCGTGAGATTTGTGGGCATGGTGAATTTTTATCGACGTTTCATCCCGAATGCTGCAGAAATCGCTGCTCCACTTAATGAATTACGTAAAAAGGAGCTAAACTTGAATGGGGAGAAAAGCAACAGAAGGCTTTTAAGGCGCTCAAAAAGCCAATCACTACTGTTTAAAATGATAAGTTGGAACTAATTAGAATAAACAAAAATTACATTAAAAGTTTTTTTAAAATCATTAACATGGAATCATAAATTCGACTATCGTCAACATTAAAGCTACTTCAGGCATACTGAACTGATATTTATCAACAAATCGACATTAAAAGTTTTTGAAATTATTAACATAGGGTTATGAATTCGACTGTTGTCAACATTAAAGTAGCTTCAGGCATGTTGAGTTGATACAAAGTATTATCTATTCAAAATATCATGTAACTCCTTAACCTATACATAATAAAATACATAAATGGTTGTAATTATAAGTTCGTTTAATGTTCGTTATAAATTATCGTGTCCATTGAATGCTGAACTCTGGTCAGGTAAACAATTACGGTTTATTTGCTTAAATAGCTTTAGTCAAAATATTCACTGATTGTTTATGTATTGGATCAATCATAATCAGAAGGTTAGATAACCTATACTCAAGTTCATATTAACTCATTGACTATTTCACTAAGTTGGTTAACCTTCATAATGTAGGTCGAAAATATTTATTTTTTCTATAAAAATTCATAATAATGTTCATTAATGTTCAATTAATTTATTTATTCACGTTTTAAACTCTATGAGATTTCATGGTTGTTTCCATGACTCAATGTCAAAAATCATAAAAATTTCTGTTTCCAGTTAAAATTCAATAAGTATAATTAAAGACCATACTTCCTGTAATTCACTCTATTGCAGCTTATTATACACTCTGCAATAATGATTCGCTATCGTATATGCGTTTTTTCGTTGAACTTACCACTTAAAAAATTTGTGGTTAGGTTGACCAAAATGTTTACATTTATACTCGCAAAGCTGATTTGATTCCGAATACGACTTTTAAACCCACAGAAAATGGCCGTCGTATCGCTTCGCTAGTCAGAGATGAAGTGTGTAGAAATTAGCTCCTCTTCGATGTTACAATTTTGGGAGTACATTGGTTTCCAGTTATTTTTGATCGATTTTGTTATTCCTGTCGATTTTGATCAATTTCATTGGTTTAGAGATTGCTGCTGTTCCTTAGAGCGAGGTCACTCCCTCGGCGGAGTAATTAATTTGTGTAAAATTGTTAATGACTTTGGGATGGAAAGTATCGTTATGACGCTTTCGTTTTGCCCAAAATAAACAGAATATATTTAAAATTGGTTTAACGTCCTTGCGTTACTAGTAATACTTGATATAGCCACACCATGCTATTACAATTGATTTGTTCTTTAAAATAAGTCCTCACAATACGTATGTGGGTGTTTTCATTAAAAAGTTAATGTTTTTCACTTACGCCTATGACATATTTCTTATGATTTTACATGTTTAATTATGGAAATTGAACAAATGGTGATTACATTTCAACCATATGGTTCCTCTCACGTCCTTTTATGATAATCTCTACTACAATAATTGTCTAAAATCAATACAATTACAATATTTGGTCTATACTTTCTTTGGCCTAGAGCATAGTTAATTTGATTCACTCTTTTTATTTAAATAATTTGCTCTGTCCATTTTTTTACTGTGATATAGTCGTTCTGAGATGTCCATTACAACTTCTGGATATCTCAGCTTTTCTTCAAATAAAATTAGTTTCTTGTTTTTAGTTTTATTTATTATTCATAGTTTTAGTATGCCATGTGTCATTATGATTTGGTTCATGGTTAACGATATACTCAATTTTAAGTTGTTCTTTTATGTATAAATGGTCTTTATAGTCTAAAGAGTGTTTTATAATGGTTAGCCACCTATTATTATATGCGAAATTGAGAATAATTCACTAATACTTCTTGCATCTAGTGTAGTCAGACAGTTACCTTAATTTTTCATAATCATGGTTTAATTAATATTTCATTATCATTCTTTTATACTATAATAGTAGTATTACATATTGCAGTTCACATTTATGTCACTGTTCTTTTCTGGTTTACAATATTGTGGGAATTCTGAGTGTGTTTATTGGGTACATCTTTCTGTCCAATTTCAATCTGTGTAATTACATTAAACACCACACATATCACTTTTAATTACAAAATCATAGCACTAGGTTTGTCTTTATGTCTACTTTTATTATTGCATAACCTAAACTAGGTTTATATTGTTTTACTCTTAGTTTATTCTAATTACAAGTGGATTTGTACTAGAATTGAGGTTACTTGGGACACCCTTGTCTGACAACATTGGTCTACGCTTTTCTACCTGATCTCAATGTTTTAAGGTTATTATTTTACACTTTTGCTTTTGTTAGCCATTATTTATTATTTTTTCCCGTTATCTTTACATGTTTAATGGTGATTACCAGGTTTTCTTTTATTTATTTTAATTAGATTTGCTTGTATTAAAAACAGGCATGGTATTCTATTATTGCTGTGATAACTAACTCGTATCTATATTCCAATATCTTATTTCATTGTGTTTATTTGTTGATTAATTATATTTTCATCCTAGAATAAAGAGTTTTTGTCATGGTCAAGTCTTTAGTAATAGTTTGTCCATATCTGTGTCTCTTTGCTGTGTCTTAATTCTGTAGAGTCCTTGCTTTATTTGTTTCATTCTCTATTGGTACACTTATTGGCACATTGTATAATATATTTGTTAACTCTTATTCGCTTATCGCTTTATTTGTGTTTATTCATATTATCTTCAGTATCTGGTTAGTGTTTGTTGTTATTATAATTTGGTTTTGTCCTCTCACTTACCATATCTATTGGGTTATTTGGTTAATCACATTACTATGTTGTCTTCTATTTTTCTTCTTCATTACTATTTACTATTCTTCGTTTGCTGATTTAATTAGTTCATGGACCGGATATAACAATTAGTACAGAGTTATTCATTTATCATTTATCTCTTAGGTGTTCTTGTGTTAGTTAGTGAGTGTTTTATTCCTTATAATTGTTTTTAAATATACGGTGAAGATATGTACCGTTACAATATCCTAATAATAATTACCTAACTTGTTCTTTTTATTATCATTAGAGCAATTCTTCCGATTCATTTGTATCGTATAATTTTATAGATATTAGGAAAAATTAATTTTAAGAATTATTAATAATTTCGTCAAACGGCGCAATTTTCACTTCTGTCAATTTTATATACTCTTCTCAGATTTACTTATAACCAAATTAAATTAGTTAGCTAAGCCTATAGGCATAACTTTCTTCCGTAAGCTGTTAGCCTCACTGTGATAATATATTGCCTTTCTCTTAATAAACTGGAAATGAAATATTTATATATTTAAGACTCCATTGTTTAGTTTATTTCACACTACTAGGGTAACACACGTTAACAGTCCTAGCAGGGAGTCACTGTGTTGCGAGTTGTGTCACTCTTTTTGAGCATAACACAAAAGAAAAAACTTCTTTCTCTTTACCCTTTTGTGCAAATGTTACTTACTATTTTTGTAGACAAATAGTATAACATGTCAAAATGACGTGATCTATAATTTGAAAATTCTTCTAGTAAAGACTGATGTAAAATTTCTTAAGAACAAGGAATGTACTGAATACCAGTTTTTAATAGCTTGTTGTTTTTCTCGTTAAGGCTATTAACAAAGACACACGTTGTTCATTTCTCATGAATAATAACTGAAATATTTTCTTGTTGTTAAGTTTTAAATGTTTTGAACAGTTTAAAATTTACTATTAAAGTTCAGGTAGGGTAAAAGCGGCTGATTCAAATCACGTACACTAGGAGGACGATTCTGGCATTTTGTGTTTGCGCCTAAACATAGTTTTTTTAAACCAGCTGCAATGCATTGTGTTATTTGACAGAAACAGTTCAACGGCCATGTGCACAAAAAAGTGGATATTTGTAACTGGTATGCTGAGTTACTTACTTTCCTGTAAATATGTGTGGTATGATTCTTCTTCTTCTGTCAGGGACTACACGAATCATCTGTTCCGGTCCCAAAGAAATGCGTCCACTTCACCAATGCTTTCTAGGTTTTCCTATAGGCCTACTTCGTTGTCGAATACTTCATTGTATTGCCAAACGTCCTTGGGAAACCTGCCGTCTGGCATCTTATTCAGATGAGCAGTCCACCACTTTTTGTTTTCTGCAATACGATATTAGATATTAAAAATGTTCAGCTGTTTACAAAATGTCTTCATTGTAAAGTCTGTCTCTTCGTGTGTAGCTTTTAACAGATTGCTGTTTAAAATGTGGGATATTTGTTGTATTTCAACAAAATTTTGAGTTGTTGTATGATGACTATTCTAGTTGGTGTCGACTTTTTCGGCATTGTTTCCAACGACACAATTTTTTATTGTTGAATTAAAGACGTTATCCTTTGGTTCTTTTGCCAATGAAAATTTCCAAACTTAAAACAATTTCTTTTAGAAATTTCATAAATAATTACTTATTCTTGAGTGGTCTGTAGGCTGTAATATAACGTTATGTTGAAAATGTAACTTTAACACTTCATCCTCTCTATAAAGGGATGATACATTTAATAATTTTAACTACTGCAGATATTTTGTTTGACATGGTTTCTTCTATGACAGATATTTTTGTAGACATCGATTCTTCAACACTCGAAACAGATTTCTCTACTTCAGCTATTTTTAATGTCACTGATTCTTGTACCTCCAATATTGTAGTAACTTGTTTATTAAGCTCACCTCGTAGGAGACCCAATTCTGCGATACTGTGTTCTTGCAACTCTTTCTGCATAGCTTCAAAGAGAGCTTCCGTTTTATCTGCTTCTTGCTTACGTTTTTCATCCTGTCGTTTTTCTGCTTCTTCTGCTTCCTGTCTGCGTTTCTCATCCTGTCATTTTTCTGCTTTTTCCTGTGTCTGTCGCAGCAGTGTTTGTAAAGCTTCCACCATCTTACTGGCGTCCATGTTTACCGATTAATTACGAATTACACTCGTCTTGTACAAAGTGGCCATTGTTGTCACTCTTAAGCGTTCTATCCTAGTTCTGACACCACTGTTACGACGGTCTACTTGATCGTCGTAGGGACAGTGGAAACAAAATCAAGACACCAATTAAGTCACTAATCACCAGGTTTAATTTTTACAGTTAAACAGTTCGTAATTAACAACACCGTCTTTACAACAAATCAAATAAAAATTGTTCACACGCAATAAAATGTCGACTAAAATGAAACACAATTGTATTACAATTATTCCGCCCGATTATTAATCACTTCAATAATAACTACTTGAACGCACACAGTAATATCGCCAGATAATCAGTTGTAATCGCCCGACAATAAACTCGGACCGCACTGTAAATATATCGCCACTATAACTGAAACTTAAGGCTGCTGCCGCCATGTATTTATACCTACTCTCGCAGACCAGAACGTTCCAAATTGTGTCTTAGCGCCAGTGTGAATTACGTAATTAATTGCGGGCTTGAGACAGTCCGCGCAGCTGGTGGCTTCGAGAAAACACTCGTGAATGCGTCTAGAGTCACGTATGCCACACACAGTAGAGCGAGATTCTTCTGGCACATTCGACATACACGTAGATTGTTCTGTGATGTCGTAATAATATATATTTGTACTAAAGTAATAAATATAAGTGAGCATTTTCTTGAGACATGAATTGCCATGTCGTGAATACAGTATACTTTTTAGTAGAAATAAACAAGAATTAAATGATGGTAAACGAACTAAAACAATTCCAAACAATGAGTCATACTACTAATTACGGGAAAATAACGTAAATGCAATTATAAGGTTCTTATGAGAAAAATGGGTTATATGTTTTGTTATAAAAGTTATAGAATAACTTCGTTTTTTTAATCCAAATTCCATAAACAAGTACCATAGTATTCCAAATAAAAAGGTTAATATTTTATGTAACGAGACATTTTTTGGTGTTTTTGGTGTAAGTAATGACTTTGGAACTTTAGAATAAAAAAATTCGGCAGCCCCTATTTTGACAATTTTTAAGGTAACATTTTGGTTTGTTTTGTGCTTATAAGAAATGGTAAACATACTGTGAATAACAAATTTAATTATAATATCTCATCTTTTGACAATAATTAATTTTGATTGAAAAACAGAGTTTTTGGGTATTTTTTCGGCAGTCGAATGAGTAGAATCATTTGCCGAAGATCGGCACCTTCTTTTGGGAACACTCCGTACTATTCCTGTATGGCGTTTCATTGTTCTTGTTACACTTTAGTGTAAGGTGCCCTCAAATTATTGCAGTGTTTACATCATTTATTATATTCGCATCGCTGACTGTTGAAACATTTAGGAGAAAATTTTCATCAGGTGCTTGCTGCAGGCGTGTTGTTCACGACGTTATGTGTATACGAAGTTAATGATTTGGTATATGTGAAAGGTTTATTCGAGAATGAATTATAGAAAAAATATAACCTTACGCTAAGGCGTCATACAAAACAATAAAATAAACATAATCATTAAAAATAAATTTCTTCTAATACTATTGTACTATTCTCGACAATAACAATGTAATTACTCTCACCGTTTTATGTAGGTTTCAGTGTTTAAATCCTAAATAAGAATTTTCACGTTTGTATACAGACGGGTTTCTTATTAATTTCAGTTCGTTATATTTAAAATTCTGTTCACTAAAATTTTTTAATTTACCAGTAAAATCTGAAAAGGTAACAGTAAAACGGATTTATGCACAGCAATTTGTAGATAGTTTGTTTTACAAAATTTTATTTTTTACAATCACAATATGTCGTCCAGTATAAATTGACGCTAAAACTATATATTGTAAGGTGTATGAAGAAACATTATTTTTAACGTTCTTCTGTAAAATAAAATAACGTCACGGTAATGAAGATATAGGGCGAATTTTATTTTTCTCGCAGATAAAATATGCCGAAATTTATTCCTGCAAAGAGAAATTTCTTCCAGTCAGTACGAACGAAATAAAGATTTGGTAAAATCTAATATTGTAAAAAACTACTGTCCGGGCTGGCAGGCCGTGCTCTTACGTTATTCAAAACAGACGTTTTAACCTGGTCATTGGAGGCCTTCTTCAGTGTCTAAAAGGGCTTAAATTCGTAATGACGGCCATCTTGTCAGTACGAACTTAGGTCCTTTCAGACACTGAAGTCGGCCTCCATGGCGAGGTTGCAACTTCTGTTTCGAATAACGGAAGACCACGGCCTGACAGCCCGGACAGTAGTCTTTTACAATTACGACGCAGACTTAATGCTTAAGAATCAGTTAAAATCTAATATGTTTATTTTTAGATAATACAAACACTGAAAACTAGTCGAGTCGACCTACTAGTCGACATCCTATCGAAGGCCTATACAATCAACTGACGCACTGTGAGATGTGAGGTCATACTACTGCCACATAATAGTAACGACAACACCGTTGGTAGAAACACTTTCGTTAAATTATGCATCATTTATATACTTGCGTACTTATAAACAATTAGAAAAGAGGTAAAATATTATCAGTTTACTACATAAGTTACAGTATATTTTTACACACACACCAGTGCAATATATGAGTAAAATACCTCAGAACGTAGGAAATAAGAAGGAAAAGAGACAGAAAGAGGCCATAACAATACCAATCTTTTGTTGCTAATTTACTTTATCATTCAGCAACGTAAATAGTATCTACATAAGGAGTAAGTAAATTGGAAGTGCAGGAATCGGTCTTTTAATCGTATATTTTAATATGGCTAAACTCGTCATAAAAAGGTATCACTCTTTGGTGTTTCTGGACAAACTGTGTCATGGTAAGTGATAAAACACTAGCCAGGAAGTACCAACAACAGAGGTCCTTAAAATAGTTATTGAAAATAGTTTTAAAAGTATATCACACAGAATATTGTTTACGTTTTGATGTTTGTGCCGATGAAGTTTGAGTAAAGTTAATCCCAAAAAAAACTTTAAAAAGTTAAAACTAGGCATGTAGGAAAGTTTGTGTAGTATCTTTCACTGAAAACATTTTTTTTGCCATATTTGTATAAGGAGCTAATATTAATATTTCCAAAGGCTTAAAAACAATTTCAAAAATTTAATCGAAAAAATGATTGTGTTTTCATTTGATTCTTTTCAAAGTTCCCAAATTGTTTCAACAAAAGAAATGAAATCTAAATTAAATAGGCATGTGCAAGATCGTTTTCGAATACGTCTTTGAATTTTGGCTGCATGATGATAAAACTAGTACGAAAACACAATAGGACTTTTAGTTGATTTTGAAAAACAATTTAATGGAAAAAAAACGGCAAAAATTCCGTTGTAAGCAACACATTATGCTACTCTATTTTCAACGCATGAATATTTTCAAATACAACCTACTTGCCAGGCCCGTGCTTCAAAATTTCTTTTTTTGAATATTTTATTTTCATTAATATCTCAAGAAATATACCGAATTAGATTGAAGATAAATAAGTAAATAGGTGGAGATTAAACAATTGGTTATGGACAATAGCGCAAATAAATGTTAGGAACATTTTCCTGCCTGAATGAATGTCAAGCGATAAATCACATAACAAAGTATGGGTACGGCTAACCAAACCTTTTGAGGGAACATTTATGCCCAAAAAAATATTTATAAAGCATACGATGGAACAATAATTATTGTAATGCTGCCGCAAGATTTTTTGATAAATAGCTGGATATTATAAGTAGCGGAGAAGATATTTAGTTCTAATAACTGATTAAGCAATTGTTTATTTTTTATTTACTAACGTATGGAAGTAGTAATTATGTTTTTGAAGAGCACGGGAAATTGTGAAGCACGGGCCTGGCAAGTAGGTTGTATTTGAAAATATTCATGCGTTGAAAATAGAGTAGCATAATGTGTTGCTTACAACGGAATTTTTGCTGTTTTATCCATTAAATTGTTTTTCAAAATCAACTAAAAGTCCTATTGTGTTTTCGTACTAGTTTTATCATCATGCAGCCAAAATGCAAAGACGTATTCGAAAACGATCATGCACATGCCTATTTAATTTAGATTTCATTTCTTTTGTTGAAACAATTTGGGAACTTTGAAAAGAATCAAATGAAAACACAATCATTTTTTTCGATTAAATTTTTGAAATGGTTTTTAAGCCTTTGGAAATATTAATATTAGCTCCTTATACAAATATGGCAATAAAAATGTTTTCAGTGAAAGATACTACACAAACTTTCCTACATGCTAACTTTTTAAAGTTTTTTGGGGGGGATTTCATACCTTTTTAGTAGAGTAAATGGTAGAGTAATTATTTTTCAGTGGAATTCAAGTTTAAAAATGTTCTTCTATGTATATGTGATAGATTTTTTTAAAGAAAGGATAACATCATTTTAATTGAATACGCTTACCTACATGCCTAGTTTTTACTTTTTAAAGTTTTTTTGGGGGATTTCATTTCTTTTTTGTGGAGCAAATGAGACAGTAATTATATTTTAGTTGAATTCAAGTAAAAAAATGTTCTACGACGCAATTGATTTTTTTAAGAAACGACAAAATTATTTAAATTAAATTCACTATCCTACATGCCTAGTTCTTTCTTTAAATTCTTTTTAAGAAGATATCATTTTTTTTCAAAAGAACTTCTAATTTTTAAAATCTTTTAGTCTATGGATGTTGAATTTTTCTTGAGGATATTTTATTTGTTTTTTTTTTAAGGATACGAAATAGTATATTGTATATCAAGGGAAGAAAATGGATGATTGGAAATGTGTGTGAAGTTGGCTGGCTCGAGCGCTAGCGAGGACCAGACATCACACGAGTTCCCAATCATATGTTTCTTCCCGTTCTTCACCGCTTTACCAGAACTTCAGGCCCTGGAGAAAGTAAAAAACAGCTGATTTTGCAACCTCTAGGAATAGAAAAGTCAGCTGTTCTTTTTTCTTTCTCCACTTTTCACTCGTTCTTCTGAAATTGGCTATTTTCGCTTGACTTTAGAGGGGGGAAAAGTCGAGTTTTCTACGCAAGTATGATGAAAAATACGTTTTACTTGACCAGAAATTTCCTGCCGATAACTGTATGAACTCTTACATGTTTTCGAGAAAAAGAAGATACGAATTTTTAGCACATCTGGGTCAAGCCTTTTTTTGTACATTAGAATCTCTAACATGAAAGCATTGTCGATCTACAATTAAAACATTGTAGTAGTAACCTTGTTCAAAACTACACCCTTCATGAAAAATTGCACTTTTAACTTTGTAAGAATTTTTAAGTATCGACACTTTAGTCTTTTGAAGATCCTTTAATTTAATGTTTTCAATTTTTTCCACACCGTCAATAGTATCTTGAAATAATGGCAATTTAATAACAAGAACTTTACTGACAGTTTGAAATTGAATTTTCTTATTCAGTTTTCCATCACAATTTGCTTCTTGACATTCATTGGTCGTATCTAACCACACATTAATATTGCAGTCTATTAAATGTTGTAATCCGTAAGTATACGTTGGATCAGGTAAAGTAAGTGTCAAAATAGTATTGTTGATTAGTGAAGCTTCATACCTTGAATTGCAATTTGGACATCGTTTAAATATGTTTATGTTATGTTGCATAAGTTTCTGCAAAATTATTGATTTTGTGCAAAAATCTATTAAAAATTCTGCAGCATCTTTTTCGACATCCACTGAATACTTAACATTAAGATAATTTCTTAAAGCTTGAATATCTATTGGTATTTTAGAAACATATTGATCAAATATAATCTTCAAAATCTCGGATTTATTATTTTTTTCAAGTAGAATATTTTTTAGTGCTGAAAAAAGAAATAAACTTTGTACAGTTGTGCTTATATATGAGTTATTGTATTTATTTGCAATTCCAGTAATAATAGAAATGTTTTTATTATTTTCCAAACTTCTGTGATCACTCTGAGCTCTAATTTTATTTTGTGGAACTGTCCATCTACAGTCTGCAATTTTTAATTTTTTATTGGTTTCTTTCAAAATTTTGACGCTTTACAAATCAGGGCGATAGAGACTTCTTAATCGATTATATTCAATTATAGCAGCTTCAGAAGCTTTTATAGATGTGGGGTCAAAAATTAATCAAATGTAAGCCTTCTAATTTTGTTACTCGTGACAAACCCACATAAGTCTGACCAGTTGAAAATATTGTAGTTCCTGCATCAGCTAATATATTGTCTAAGCTTAGGCCTTGGCTTTTATGATAGGTAATTCCATAACTAAGCATTATTGGGAATTGCTTTCTCGTAACAAAAATCTGATCAGTTGCGATAAATTGATATTCCAGTTGTTCTATATCATACTCTAAACCGGTCTGTAAACGAATACGTAATTATGTTATTACATTTAAATTATTCGTTCTGACAGATGCTACAGTACCTATCGCACCATTATATAAACCCTTTGAAACATCAATATTTCTTCGAATCATTATATCGCACACAGAAATGTTATGCGCGCATATGCGCTATATATAGGTATAGTAAATCATGTTATTTCTGTATGCGTATGTCTATGACATTTAGCGTGTAAGAGCCTATACACATGTTATTACATCTTTTGGTGGCGCTAGTTCTGCGTGGCAACTTAGTGAACTAATACCTATCGGTCTTCCGAAAACGAAGGACGGAGGAAATGAAGGAAAAAGAGGCTGATCTTGTGTTCGAGCGAAATATGATGATGAGATTAGCGCTAAATGCTTAATATATAACATTTTGCTTATCATTTTACAGAGATTATTAAATGGAAACATCCGAAATTCCTTTTTTCTGCGATAAAATGACATATACTCAAATTAAACGAGATATTATAATAATTCTGCGTGAATGTTAAAGTATTTATAGGTCGCTATGTCGCGCGCCCTCAGGCCGTAGCTTCCCTACACGCCTTCGGTCGGCTGCCGCCGACCTTGATTTATAATTTTTGTTAATATCATACAAAGAAGAAATATATTCATCTTGATTACATTTGCTCTTTACGACTTTGTAATATGAACCTCTTACGAGAGGTACTTTTATTTTGCTGACAAATTTAATGTAAACTTAATTACAATGGCGTTCTAAAAGAGTAGGCCTACACTAGCATCTAATAAGAAACATTTTAGTATACTCAGGTAAAAGAACTCAGACGGTTTTTACATGAATTTAAAGATTCTTTGCAGTACGGAACCAGTCATTAGGAAGAACCTCTCTTGTACAACATCGCATCAATACTGAGGACAC
This sequence comes from Magicicada septendecula, assembly GCA_034769895.1. Classification (NCBI taxonomy): domain Eukaryota; kingdom Metazoa; phylum Arthropoda; class Insecta; order Hemiptera; family Cicadidae; genus Magicicada; species Magicicada septendecula. Next base: position 361,449,327 of record CM068369.1, read on the forward strand.
AACACCGATACACCAACCTCCTGGAAGGCCTACATTATCTAAGCAGGAGGAAATTTCTTGGTTAGTACAGGACATGTTGACAGAGGGAATAATCGAGCCTTCGTCAAATGCCTTTGTCTTCTCCGGTAGTACTGGTAACAAAGAAGACGGTGAATTACTTTTCTGCGTAGACTACCGGAGGTTTAATGACGTGATAAAGAAATATTGCTATCCATAACCTCGCGTTGACGATACACTCGGCACGCTGGGTGGAGCTCAGTGGTTTTTCACATTGAACTCAAAGAGTGGATATTGGCAAGTGGGTCTTCATCAAGAAGACAAAGAAATGACAGCTTTCTCGACCCCAAGTGACCTATTCCAATTTTACGTCATGCTATTTGGGCTCTGTAATGCACCGGCAACATTTGAAAGATTGATGGATCTGAACCTCCAAGGCCTGATGTGGAAAACTTGCCTTGCTTATTTAGACGATGTCATACCATCGAAAAGACTTTCAAACACCATTTGGAAGACCTTAAGAAGGTTCTTTTCGGAGTTTGGCAGAACAGTTACGGCCACCTGATTTATCACGTACACGTTTTTCTGTTGTATTCATTGTGGAGAGCATTAAGCCGTCTTTCCGATTATCAAAACATTGTTTTTGAAGTCGACTATAAATTAATATGCGTTCGTAACGTCCACACCAAGAATTTCTTCATCTACAATCATGGCCGTAGCCAGCGGGGGGGGGATTAGGGGGTTAGAACCCCCCCCCCCGAAATGTTGAGGTAAAAATAGAAATTTGTTAGGATAAAAACAAACGTAAATAAAAATATAATGAAAAATGCTCTTATAAAAAAGGAACTGTGCAATAATACAGTTATTTTGTGTTTCTGGTACGAGTCTTTCCATTATATGTCTAGTCTACATGTCATACAGTTGTGCTAGAGATATCAATGTATAGGCCTAGTATTATATTTTTTGTATTATATTCAATTAGAACTGGGGTTATGACTATTAACTTTACGAATTTCCTCCGTAGGTTATAAAGATTTGTAATTATATAAAAAAACGTTCTTGAATGCTTAATTTAATTAAGAATCTTATTGATAGTATTTTTGATCCCGGAAATATAGTTAATTCATTTAATTGATTACACTCTTAAGCAGTGGCGAGTTGTGACATGTAAAATATATCGACTGTGTTTTGGTAAAATGCTGTAACCCTAATTTACAAAATTTATTTTTCAGGAGAGACAAAAAGCATAGTGCACATAATATTTGAAACTTTTCAGGTTATTGCCTACGGTTCTATTACACACATTTGTTATGTTATTTCATACATAAATTACATTTAAGGTGAAAAATGTGGTTACAGCATTTTACTAATCAGTACATAGGCAGCACTCCTTAGATGTAACCCACTTGATGCCTTTTTCTTAACCGAAACTACACACAGTTGAACCAGGTTTTCGGGCAATAATGCTGTAAGCCTCACTATTGACACCATACAAGACAATAAGGTACCTTATTAAACTTTTATAAAAAAAACATAATTACTTTTATAACAATAATAATGCTTCAAACATAGAGTAATGCAGTATGGAAAGTTTTACATGATGGGAGTGTATGGAATTTGAATAAAAGTCAGTAATGTCAGATAATGACAGCAAAAATATAAGGGTTACAGCCTTTTACCAAAACACCGTCGATATAAAAAAAAACTTTTACACCTTCGTGGAATATAAATACTATGCAATCATTTTCAACAATGCTCTCTACCATGCGAAATTATTTTTTCTAGTTTCTTTTATTTATTTTTAGGAGACGTTAAACTATAATGGCTAAACGTCCAGGCTCACAACTGTCGATAAAGAACTTTCTCACCAAGGCTAAGAAAACCAGTGACATAGAGCCCAAAGAACCTGCAGAGCCTGTTCCAAGTACTTCTACTGTAAATGAAAAAGTAATATCAGAATTCGACTTTTATCCTACTGTAAATTCACAAACAAATCCTGTGCATGATGATTGGTATAATGTTGACGTAGGAAAATATGTGCACACTCCCAGTGATAAAATTGATCGGGAAACCAAACTAAATGTTCTGAAAAATCCATGGGTTCCTAAAATGGAATTTTAATTCCCACCTAGTGGGAAAAGAAATCTAAGATTTCAAAGACAGTGGCTACATCGTTTTCCCTGGCTTGCCTACACAAAAACTGATGGGGCTCTGTGTAAATTTTGTGTGCTATTTTCAAAAGATACAGCTGGTAAAGGTGGTCATCAGAAATTGAAATCGTTAGTCAAAGAACCCTATAAAAATTGGAAAGATGCTTTCGAATTATTTAAAAGTCATGAATCCAATACATACCATAAAGAAGCAATGATTTCAGGGAGCAACTTCTTAAGTGTCTCCAAAGAGCCTAACCGTGACATAAGAAACATCATTGATTCAACAAGGAAGAAACAGGTAAAAGAAAATCGAGACAAGTTATTTTCCATAGTTGAAACTATCAAGTGTTGTGGTCGACAAGAACTTGCTCTCAGGGGAACTAAAGATTCAGGACCCATATCGCTAAAAGATGAAGAGCCTTTTCATAATGATGGCAATTTTAGGGCTTTATTAAGGATGAGAATACTATGTGGTGACCGAAAATTGATCAATCACACAGAGAGTATGTCTTTAAATGCCTCTTACATGAGTCCAACAGTCCAGAACGATCTTATTCAGATATGTGGAGAAATTATTCAGAAGCAATTGTCAATGATATAACTGAAGCCAATATGTTCTCCATTTTAGTAGATGAAACTGCAGACATTGCTGGACATGAACAGCTATCTCTCTGTGTACGATATACAAAAAAAGAAGATAATTATTATGTGTCAAAAGAGGACTTCTTAGGCTTTGTTCGTCTTCATCATACTACCAGACAAGATATAGCTAGGAATAAAACTTCATATTTGGAAGATCTTGGTTTGGATTGCAAAATGATAGTTGGGCAAGGCTATGATGGTGCCTCTGTGATGAAAGGATCATTCACTAATCAGAAAAGATTATCCAGAAGCTCTGTATGTCCATTGCTGTTCCCACTCGTTAAATCTAGCTTTATGCCACTCGTGCAATTTACAAAGTGTAAGAAACTGTGTTGGTACAGTTAAGACTACGATCACTTTTTTGAAGAGCTCTCCTAAAAGAATGAGTGTATTGCAATCAAATAAATCTGACTCCCAGTGAAAAACTTTAACATCCAAGTGCGAGACCAGATGGGTTGAAAATCATAGTAGTCTTTTGAAATTTAAGAACCTTTTCAAACCCATTCTCACCACGTTAGAAGATTTAAGCGATGATCCAGACATGGATACCTCATCCAAAGCCTCATCTTTAGTAACAGCTCTGCTTAATGGAGAGTTTGTTCTTAGTCTCTGTTTCTTAGCCAAAGTGTTTTCTTATACCTTGACTTTGTGTAAGGTATTGCAGTCACCTCTCTGTGATTTGAAATCAGCAACTGATCACGTTCAAAATATTGTTGACCTCTTTCAGAATATTCGCATGAATATTGAGTGTGAATTCTCCATTATATACAAGTCTGCAAAATCCTTACTAGCTGATGTTGGCGGAGAAATCACGCTTCCCCGTTTAACTCCATCACAATGTAACCGTTGTAACATACAAACGGAAGACCCAGAAAAGTATTTTCGCATCTCTATGGCCATTCCACTTCTCGATGATTTTAACAATCAGCTAAAAATAAGATTTCTTGATCACAAAGAAGTATTTGCAAATTTAAACTCTCTTTTACCATCCGTTTGCTGTAAGCCTACTACTTTTTTAGACACTGAAAGGTTGAAGTTGTACCAAAACAAAGTTAATTTGGATCTGTTACAATCAGAGTTTGACCTATGGAGAATTTTTTGGGAGAAGAGGGATGAGACTGACCGCCCATCCTGTGCTATCGAAGCTTTAACGAGGATGTAACGAGGAGTTTACCCGAATATCTTCATTCTGTTAAATATATTCTCCACTTTGCCAGTTACCACTTGTACACCTGAACATACCTTTTCCACATTAAGAAGACTGAAGACCTACTTGAGAAACGCTTGTGGACAGAGTCGCCTCAGTGGATTAGCGTTGATGTCCATGCACAAAAACAGGGACATTTCAACAGATGAAGTCATAAATAAATTTGCATCGAAAAAAGATATAAGATTGGACTTTGTTTTATAAGTTTGTCTCTTTGAAGATTTGAGACTTTGCAATGTATTAATGCCACTGCGGTAACAAATTTAATATAAACCTTTGAACAGTAGCAACTAAAATACTCTGCAACTAAAATTAATGTTTTTGCTAAAAACACGAAAAGACGTACAGCAAACTCAATTATCCGGGTGCTGATTATCCGGTTTGTTGGTTATCTATGCATCCCCGAGGTTTATTGTATTATTTTATTTCCTTTATTTTCGTCACGGCATTTTGAATAATGTGAACTGCGCGCTTGGAATTCGAGCGCTCTCTCGTCTGCAAGTGACCTGGCGGCATGCTTTGTTCAAGAATTAAACACCAAACAATGTACTGTATAGCAGTTCTTTGCTGCTGTTCTGTGATAACAGTCATGGCAGAATTGACGTCTTGTATAGTTTTTGTACCTCAAGTGTTTTACCTAACAATAGACGTAAACAATTTTTATTTCGGCTTACCTTATTGCTAACAGTGATAATTGAATGTGTTAAATGTTTGACATTATTGCATTTTCAAACAGTATTGTATGTTCCCTATTATTAAAAGTTTCGTTGTGCATTAAAAAGCACAAACTCGCATTATCCGTGTTTTTAGCTATCCGTGCGCATTTGTCCGGTGATTAGCCTAGATAATCGAGAGTTTGCTGTATTTTTTTAATAATATACCTATTCCCAGTGGAAACTCCTGGGCATCTGGGAGGTATGACTCCTACTCCTAGAAGAATATCCATACTCCCCAAACCTCTCGGTAACCAAACAACCCCCCCCCCCGAAAATTTGTTCTAGCTACGGCGTTGTCTACAATGTCTGCAACAAGTACTTGATGATTAAACTCAAGTCAACCGAGGCGTAGTGTATCTCCACTTATCAAACACTTTTACAGGCCGTCTAGTAGCTGTTCGCAAGCTGCAAGAGCACCAGATTGGCTTGAAATCTTTCACCACGTCGGAGTGCACAATAGAAACTGTTGCGCCTTATCAACTATAATCGAGGTTGGTCATTCTTGAACGAATCCGGTAACCACCAAGCTCCCGCTGATTTTCTGAAGAGTAGAAATAGCGTATTGTCTAGGGGCTTCGTTCCTCCAGTTAGTCAGCACACGCCCTGTTGTACCGACTATTGCTCGTTTCCCTGCTTCTGAATTCTACCCCGACAATCTCGTTGTAGATGTCCAGGTTTCCCACATCTATAACACTTCGGTCTTCCATCCTTTCTTACTTTACTCTGTAGCGTCGCTCGTTGGATCTCTATTCCTTGGTTTCTTCTTCATCGTCTGTGCCGTCGCGGTCTTTAAGCACTTTATCACTTGTCCAACCAGACGCTGTCTTGGCGGACTCAAATTGCAAAGCATGTACTAGGGCGTCTGCAGTACGTCGCCCAGTAATTGCTTCCGTCATGTGTTGGGGCCTTGAAATAAATTGCTCCAACCGCAGGCAAAGTGATTTTCCCTTTTGTCTTTTCTGTCTTTATCACTGGTACTGTCTGTCCAGACATTTTTTTTTGGTTTATCTTCATGAACAGCTCAACTTCACTTTTAGTTTGTTCTTTTATATTTGCAATTAACTTTTTTATAATTGAGACTGAATTTTTCACAGTTACTACAATGTCCTCAACATAAGATAATTTATTAGACATAGCTCCTTCTACACTCGAGACAGATTTTTCTATTTCAGCTATTTTTAATGTTACTGATTATTGTACCTCCGATATTCTAGTAACTTGTTCATTAGGCTCGCCTCTTAGTAGACCCAGCTGTGCAGCGGTATGTTCTTGCATGTGCTTCTGTTTATGTATCTACGCTTTGATATCACCTGTTTCACGCTTCCTTTCCTCTGCCTCCTGCTTACGTTTTTCTTCTTGTCAGTCTTCCGATTCTAGCATTAGAGCTTTTTGTCGTTCCTCTGAAACGAGCAGTAATGCTTTCTGACGATCTTGAGTTTCCAGCAGGAGGGTTTTCTGTATCTTTTCCGCTTTCTCATCCTGTCGATTCTCTGTCTGCAACAGCGGAAAGCTTCTACCATTTGACTGGAGTCCACGTTTACAACGCACACTATTCTTCTACATAGTGTCCTCTGTTTGCACTGTTAAAGGTTCTGTGGTAATTCTGACTCACTGTTACGACGGTCTCACTGACCGTCGTATGGTACAGTCGAAAACAAAATACAATACACCAATGAAGTGACTAATATCTAGCTTCAATTATCACAATTAATAATTTGAAATCAACAAGAATTTGTCTCTTACAACAATTCAAGTAAAATTTGTCTACATGAAACAATAATGTCTACTATAAAGAATTCCGCACAATAATTAAAATACAACAACACTTCGTTACAATACTTCTACAACACTCGGTCCCCGCTAAAGAAATCGCTCAACACTAAAGAATTAACAAACCGGCTGCTATGGCTTTTCATAAGTAGCGCACGCCTTCTAGAAATCTTTCATCCTTAATGTGCACGGCACTTATTGTTGACGCTAACGAGTATTTCAAGTGGTCGCTTGAAAAATCTGGAACAAACTTAAATGCGGCCTTGACTGAGGTAACACCTTTACGACTACGGGAGGGACGAGTGAAAGACACTCTCGGCTGATCTAGGCGGTTCGATAATATATTAGTGAGAATATATAATCTCTCTATATATATAAGCGGCTTTGTCCTGACAGACAGAGAATCAACGTAGAGCAAAAACTACTGAAGATAATGATCTCAAAATTTGAAGGTATATTCTTATGGGGTTGTAGATGCTTACTAAGAAACGGTTTTAAAAACTTTCACTCCTAAGGGGCAAACCCACCCGCCAACCGTTGTATGTATGTATCTATGTATGTATGTTCCACATCTCCTCCTAAACCACTGGACCGATTTCAACCAAACTTGGCACAAATATTTTACGCGACGGGATAACCAACATAGGATAGGTGTTTTTTCGATGGGGTCCTTTGGGGGTTATTTGGGGTCTTCCACATCTCCTCCTAAACCACTGGACCGATTTCAACCAAACTTGGCACAAATATTTTACGCAAGGGGAGAACCAACATAGGGTAGGTGTTTTTTCGATGGGGTCCTTTGGGGGGGTTCTTTGGGGTCTTCCACATTTCCTTCTAAACCACTGGACCGATTTCAACCAAACTTGGCACAAATATTTTACGCAACGGGAGAACCAACATAGGATAGGTGTTTTCTTCGATGGGGTCCTTTGGGGGTCCTTTGGGGTCTTCCACATCTCCTCCTAAACCACTGGACCGATTTCAACCAAACTTGGCACAAATATTTTACGAAACGGGAGAACCAACATAGGATAGGTGTTTTTTTTCGATGGGGTCCTTTGGGGGGTTGTTTGGGCTCTTCCACATCTCCTTCTAAACCACTGGACCGATTTCAACCAAGCTTGGCACAAATATTTTACGCAACGGGAGAACCAACATAGGATAGGTGTTTTCTTCGATGGGGTCCTTTGGGGTCTTCCACATCTCCTCCTAAACCACTCGACCGATTTCAACCAAACTTGGCACAAATATTTTACGCAACGGGAGAACCAACATAGGACAGTTGTTTTTTTTCGATACGATCCTCTGGAGGGGCCTTTGGGTCTTAAAAATCTATTATATCTGGTTACTATGGCAACCCAATAGAATAGGTTCTGGTTACCATAGCATCGGTGGAAGTCTCCCGCGTAGATAGCGCGGGAGTCATCCGACGGGCCTTCCCCGGAGTTCATCCACGGAACCCGGGGAGTCTTAGGTTGGTCCCGCGAAAGACGGCAGGGCCAGAGTCCACGGTTCTTATAAATAAAGATATAGGTTATGATATCAAAGGTGATGTATGCATCTTAAGAAACTTCTTAATAGTGTGTGAATTCAGAGTTGTTTCAGTTTGAACTTAAAAGTGGATAAGTTAAGATCGAAGTAAATTATAAGCGAGTATAAAAAACAAAGTTTTGATAGTGAATGTGTTCAGATCATAGTGTTCATACAATATAAATGCACTTGCTTCAATTTGAATTTAAAAATTGATAAGCTGAAATCTATAGAGGTATTGTATTGTTAGAATAAGTTTAGGAGACACTAATTTAACAAATGCCTTATTTCAACATTAACACAATGAATTATAAAACGACAGTTAAATACGCAGCGCATGCAAGTACTGTAAACATTTTATTGAAAACTAATTTAGCTGTTCGCCCTCTCCCAGAGTTAGAAATCGAGCAGGAGCATCACGCGCAACAGAATTCGTCTCCAGATATAAGAATACAGTTTATGACATGCTCTTAATCAGGTGTGCTACAGAGTATTCCTCCAGTGAGAATGCGAACGTAACAATATAAGGAAGATTATACAATATACAAGTAATATAACGTTAGAACAAGAATAGGTGCCTATGAGCCTATGAATAAATTATGAACCCGAGCAACGCTGGGTAAATCGGCTAGATATAGATATCTATATAAGCCAAATACCACTGACTGACTCACAGATCACGATACCTCTGAAACCACTGAATGGATATCAATGAAACTTTGAACATAGCTTCATCATAGGTCTTAGGTGCTCACTAAGAAACGGTTTTAAAAACTTTCACTCCTAAGGGGCAAAAAACCAAATACTGAAATTTATCGCGGGAATTGCATACTTGGTAAATGAAGTGGTTGACATCTCAGTTTACTGGAAACCCCGAATACATTTAGTCCTGAGTTTTTAATCAGTGTTTTAAATTGAAAAAAACTTCGTTGTTTGCAGGTTCTTATAGTTGAGAAAATTTCGAAGTTCAAGTAATTAATAAATGTATGTCCTTTTTTCTCGGAAACGGCTCTAACGATTTTCTCGAAATAAATAATAAATAGCTACTGCTATGAATGTAAATAAACAAACTAAGAGTTGAGAATTTGTACAATCTATCTAATCCTATACTATTAAGCGAGCAATAATTGTACAATTACGTACAACGTGAAACTCCGTAGCGAAGCACGGGTATTTTGCTTGTTATATATATTAAGAAATATACAGCTTTATTGTAAATATATAAATATATTATATATAAGTAAATATTATGTATAAATAATCTCTTACAGATCATTGTTATTACTTCCTACCATGTATGATTTTTATAAAAATCGAGTTAAAGGAATTTCTTTGTTTGCACTAATTTAGGTAGCGTTGACATCTTATTTTTTGTTTAAAATTATAAAATGTAAAGTAATTAGATAATTAAATAATTTAATTTCTATTCTGCAACGGCACGCGTGCATACGCGCTCACAAACACATGCAATGAAAAAATTGTATTTTGTTATAATGAAGGTGTCTAATGTTACTCCGTCGACTTTGTATGTGTGATAAGCAGCAGTGAGAAAAGTTGAAATTGCAGTTGATAATATTTGAAATTTAATTAAAACGTGTTCCAACATAACGTAGGTGACGTGTAGACTGTTTGAGTACATTAGCACGGAATACTTTGAACACACACACACACACACTTAAGCATTCACGAACATAAACTGGAGGAGGACGAAAATATCTACTAAATTTACTGTTTCGTCACTAATGAGGTTTGTCGTTAAAGAAATCCATTTATACTAGAGTGCTTACTATTATAAAAAATACTGAACACGCGTAAATAATAAAAGAAGAAAATTATTTTATTTATGTCTAATTTTGTTAGGAGGGTCTTTAAGAATCAGACAAGCTGTAGAACTCTCAGAACAGGAGGCGCAGTATTGTTTGCAACAATACAAGAGTAAGAGTAGGTAGTACATAAAAGAATTAATTAAGAGTCACTTACTATAGAGTTTCCTTTAATACGGAGATCAGGTATTGTCCTTTCAAGAAATGAAATCTAAAATTATATATTACCTGATTATTGAATTTAATTCTAAAAATATGCGAGTTTCCGCTCAGGAGTCTGTATTTATTTTAACTTACATTTTCAACCTGAATACTTGATAATATCAAATATAATAACGTTTACTAACGTTAAAAATTTCAAAGCAAACAGCTGACTGGAAGTGAATCTTGTGTTTACTGTAGATACATACGTTAACATACTTGAAGACATAACCGTATTATTAAGTCCCATTACAAATAAACAGATAATATAGGCAATTAAGCTTATCAGTTTACACAACTTCTTAACTTTTACGCACTCTGTTCTCTCGGTCCTCATGTTTTCTGTTTCTTTTGTTTCTCCGTTTTACAAATTTGTTACTGAAACTTATCAGTCTAAAACGCCTTATATGCTCTTTACCTTGTAAACGTTTTGTTATGTTAGAAGAAGCAGAGATGCCTCATAAGAAGCCTGTCGATTGTGTTCGGCACATCCACGTAAACAGGTATTTTGGGTGAACACGTAAAACCAAAATTTTACACTGCAAGTTTATTGCTTAAAACGAATAAATATTTATAACCTATAGAAGCACTAATACTTTGATGTAATCTTCTTTGATATCACATTTACAAGCTCCTTAAAAATTCTGAATTATAACGTTTAACATATAAGTAAGTACTAGTCTGCCAATTGTGCTTCCTAACAGTAATTGCCTGCTTAAAATGAATTTTATCTTTAATAAAACGTGAAAAAGAAATAATAATTAAAAATTGAAGTGATTAAAAGCATTAATACAAACCACTTTATGTTTTCCAAACTGTGAATACAAGAGTTGGTACTAGGTCTACTCCAACACATAGTAATATGGGCTTGTCGGATTAAAAACACATAAATAAGTACTATTAAGCCTTATTATACACTTTGTTACAATTAGCAGTATAAAAATCTAAGGTTTGTCTTTAGAAATAAGAGACATGCATAAGAATTACTGAAATTCATGATGTGTCCGTTTCATATAATTGAATATATTGTTACGCTGATGAAGTAAATAGTACCATTTCGTTGAGTGCCTACGTAACCCTTGGCGTGAGGGGCACGGGAGACTGTTCCAGTCTTTTAGAATTCTGCCGTGCAGAGATTCCAAGCGTTCTGGATTCTTCTAGAATGTCTATGCCACTTCTACCAGCATCTAGGTGCGCTAGCTCGCTACACTGCAAGGCGGCGGAGGTATAAATATTGTATTTTGGATCAGGCCAATTTAGTTTAGACCTGGTGATATTCAAGTGAGGTTCGTAGTGAATGATGCTCTTTAAAAGGAAGTGATTATTGTGTTGATTAGTTCCAAACTGTAATAATGTGACATTTATTGCTGGAAGAATGTATCTTGAATTATTGTATAACACTGTATTTAGTTGATTTACAACTTTTGTGTGTGTATAATTAAAGTTTGTAATTAGTGACTTCATTCGTGTGAGATATTCTGATTCAGTGAAAAACACGATGATCGGTGTGACCGTCGTAACAATATCCTATCTGACAACAGAATGTTGAAGCAATAATAATAGGGACCCTTTACACCATTTTGAGTCAGATCACATCTGTTATTCGCTGCATTGGCCCTTTTTCAACGACGGGGAACATAAAAGAAAAAAAAAACATGAAACGAAACAAAAAGTATACAAAACATACATTTTCTGTTAGAGGAAGAAAATGTAAAGCAAGTCTAAGCCATACAGAGACTATAACTATAACAAACGCTTACAGGTGATTATGTACGGAAAAATTAGATAAAGATAAATAAAAGCACGAAGCTAAAGATTAAAAAAGCTACAACAGATCAGCAAGAAAGAAAGTTTCGAACTAAACAAGGTTTACCAAATGCATTGTAGATTTTTGAAATAATAAAGAAATAGAAAAATACATAAACTTTCTAAAAGTTTTCCTACATCAGAATTATTAAAGTAAAGTACCTTACAAAGGTGGGCCTTGTCAGTACAAGAAGTAGGCCTAGAAGAAAATTATTTAAAGTGAAAACAGAGAACACCCAATCAGACGCTACACACTCATTGCTTTCACATTTTGGTGAACTATTTCTTAAACTAAGATTGCTACGTCTATTAACTTTTGTTGTCAAAGTGGAATACCCCCGAAGTCGGAAAAAAGTTTTTTTTCACTCCTAATCTCAAAAATCAAAATAGGACAGAAGTGATTAACATGGCACAAAAGAATTGTTGCTAGACGCTTTTTATGAGATTCATCAGAATAATAATTAACGGGGTCACTGTATCAGAAAAAATAAACTGATTAATATATAAGAAGATTTATGGAAAGGTAGAATAATAGACGCAGAGAATAGGAAAACTCAGTAAATACAGCTTTTATTGATTTTGAAACTTTTTGGTTGGGCAAGCAGGAAACTACTCTGGATTGTGTTCTAGAATACGTAGAGTCTATCCACGGGATGACTAATAATCTTCTAAAATTGTCAAAATAAACAAATAATAGACAATTTATTTGACCAAAATTATTTCACATCATCATAAAAGATCATCTTAAGTTAAATGATGGGATAAGACACCTTTTTACGATCACATACGGTATACTTTGCATAATATAGATAGAAAAAGTGAAAAGGAAACTGAACGTCGGCCCTGGAGTTAAACTCCCTATTAGAAATAGTTATTATATAGAAATGGTTATTCGCATACTAATGCTATATCATTTGTAGTAAGAATAGGCCTACACCGTAAATTTAGTATAAAATAATAATTGGTAAGTGATTAGTGACACTAAATTACATAGGACATGCCTAAAGTATAAAATAACTAAATCGAGAGTGCAAATGACACACATTCTCTCTCACTCTCTCTCTCTCTCTCTCTCTCACTCTTTCTTTCACTCTATCTCAATCATCTACTTCCTTTTTTCTCCATCGCTCAATATTTCTTATTCACCCGATCTCTCTTTCAGTTTTATTATCTTTGTATACCTTTGGTTTTATTATCTTTGGTAAGGAGCAACACGCACGCACGCGCGTAAGAACTATAAATCGTATATATATTTACATGTTGTGCTGCAGCACAATATGCATGCGTTGGCAAGGTATCATGTAATAACTGCTGGCTTGAGTTAACAATAATATTCTATACGAGATGGTTATTCTGCAGTTTACAACTACGTTCAATAAACTGTTTACTAACACCTGCTACCTTCCTGAATATTGAAGTAATGGTAAACTGTACAATTGAATGGAACTGTTACACGCTGTCTGTAACATATACATTTGCTTTATTATATACATGTATATTACATCGAGTACAAAATCTTTTTGAAGGATTTATTACGACCATATACATTACACAAGCGTTTACGATGAGCTAGACGAATGTTATGGGGTAAGAACTGTGTGAAAACGTAACGGTTTAACACACTCGTTTTATTTCTCTTGAAAACGAGATATAAAACCCTAGTAAGATAGTGCAACAAATACCTACTATCTGATTTACAAATTCCTAGGGTAACGCTTGAAATGTAACGTGCCGCTATGCCATCACCTATGTGCCAATATTGATGTTGTAGTTGAACACATCTCGTGACGAAGTAGTGAAAGAAGTTGATTTCTAGGTAACACAATAAAACAGGATCAAATTTGTAGGAAAAAATGTTACTGAACTAAGAATACCTTTGCCTAATATTATTAATAATAATTTCACGAAAAATCTTAACAACTCTTTATTCCACCTTAAAAATAAGTAGGCCTATATATATTCACGATAATTTGACTCATGAAATTTAAAACAATTTAGAAGTGTCTTTCAGTATGAGACTTTACGTTAGAAACATAAGATAGTTATAGTGTTAAGTGTCAGATTACTCTAGGTAACGCTGTCGCCGGTATGATTACGTTTGATTTGTTGACAATAAACTGATTGTATTTTTATCTACATATCAGTGTATGTTATAGGAAACCGATATCAGTTACCATTATTATTGTTTCTGCTGTTACTATAGTAATTGCAAGAAGCGCCAATTAATTACGCCGCCCGTACTGCTGATTGTAATAAACAACAAACTTTATTATACACACGCTCACATAAACTGAATACAAAAGCTTCTGTCAAGAACAGTCAGCACTATTGGATATATATATATATATATATATATATATATATATATATATACACACACACACACATACACATTTGATTATAGCAGGAAATCTGATACAATTAATCTAAACTTTATGATACTAAGCCTTTTGTTACTATCCCCCTGTCGCCGATCCACGTTTTATCAGGCCTCCTTGAATACCTTCATTTGGTACGAGCACTTATTTAGCCATGATAATGTGTGTGCGCGCGCGTGTGTGTGAATGTGTGTGTATGTGTGGGTGATTGTGTTTATTTCTCTCAATATTTGCGGAAATGGCGTGTGTTTAATTCTGATTGCCATTTGTTTCCTGGTTTCTTAAGCGAGAATATATTTGTGCGATTACTTTATGATGGCATTACGGTAGGCCTACTACGCGTATGTTTCAATCTTGCTGGTGATCGAATTAAATAGTGGGTGTCATTTTTATGTCATATAATAACTTTTCTTTAACGGACGCGTTTACATTGCAAATATCTTGCAAAGCATGGTTTTGGACAAAATAAATTGATTTCCTTCTCTCGCGGACGTTGCTATCTTTCAGCATAAATAAAAAGTTTCTCAATTTCATATAAGTAATAGGATTTCAAAATAAAAACATCGTAAAATATTTTATAATTTATTTTACTAATGCCATTTCTTCCTTCAAGTTCACTGTTTGCTTAGGAAATAACTGAACGAGAACTTAAATAAACAGAAAGAGTTTTAGTTCTGTAAGTGCATATACATAAAAATGGTGAATGGCGAACAGGTTTTAAAGAGAACGCAATGCAAATAGTATTACCAGCAATCATTTACATTTTGATTTTCATAAATGTTATTGGTGTATAGCATTTTTATCAGAAACGTGTCCTAAAAGCTCGTACACGGTTCCATATACATACGATTTAAGATACCGTGGTCCCATAATTATATTATTTTTAAAGGCAGTATAAACTGCATGGAAGACAAATGTAGTAAGCACACTCAAACTCAGTAGGAACGCACATTTTTCTGATCTCGGAGAAATGGATGGTTATTTATATAATATTTTATATAATATTAAATTTTAGTATAGATGTGCTTGATGTTATCATAAAATTATTGTGGATCGTAATAAAATATTATTGTGGCCCATGGGGGGATCGAACCCACGAACTTCGCGTTATTAGCACGACGCTCTAACCAACTGAGCTAATGGGCCAAGTTACAGAACTACGTTATTCGCTGTGAAGATTAACTTTCCTAACAGTTACATTTACATTTATTGTATCATAGACATTTGACCAGATATTTTTAGAACTATGAATATATTTTATGTAAATAACTCACTTGCAGTTGGAGATAAATTAATAAAGTATACATGAGTTTGTAATGGAGTTTTCTTCAGTTACCCGCTGACATGAGAGATGTGTCTTATACTCGAGACACACAAACACATTTACATTTTTAAAACACTTTTGCTGTCATAAATACAGAGAACTGAGGTAAAGGAGACAGCTTATTAACTATAGCAGCTCAATACACATTGAAAGTACGTCAACAAAGTAAATAGACTTACACTTATACTAAGAAAATAATTCACGGTATTCCCTTCCTTATTCCTGTCACTTTTTGTATATTTTCAACTTTTTACTTATTTTGGCAAGTGGGTGGATGTGTGCCCTAACTTTCAACAGGAGGTAGAAAATACAGGCAAGCTAGTAACTGGGTAAACATCCTATCACTGTCAATCATCTATGCCGCAAGTTTGAGATTATTTATTCTGTATTCAAAAAGATATTTGTATGAAAACGTAGTTACGTTGGCCTACCTACACTGAAAAGTGTATAGTTATTTTTTAGAATAAAAAGAAAATTAACAATTTTAAAATTACATTGTTTTTAATTACTAAGACAAAATATAGGAGTATTGTCTTAATTATTATCAATAACAACTTATAAACAGGACTGTTGCTCTTCTTACTGTTTAATGTGAGTAAGTTAAATAGTTCTTATATGAACACGACACTGCCATGTTTTAAATTTGTTTACCGCTTTTGTACTTTTGTCTTATTTTATTTTTAAAATAGTCAGTGTGTGTATACAAATGTGTTAATTAGAAAGATTTGTAAGAAGAGGAGATACTTATTTTATAAAAGGTCTGTCGATGTATACATAAAGGAAAAATTTAGCAGCCGCTTTACTAGAGGATTACAGGAATGGCCAATAATGAATGAAACATTGTGTTAATATAAAACCTGACCGCCCACCAGTTTAACTGCTAGTTGAATAGTTATTAATGTTAAATTGTTTTATGGAAATAACTTGTACTGTTACAGGCAATTATTATTGTTGTACATAAATCTATTATGTGTTTGTATCATTAAACTTGTATGTTTTCTTGTCTATTTTTACCAGAGAGAGTATGTATGTGTGTACGCGCGTATATATATTGCAACGATATATATTTTCATAGACGCACACGTAATATTTTAGTTTACGTATAAATCATTACGAAACAGAAAATGTTAAGTTTTTAGTAGTGTAAAGCAAGAGCAGACCTGTTTTTTAACACGCCAATAAAATGCAAATGAGGGGAAATGAGGGGTTACCAATAGCTTCCCAACAACAGTAAAAATTAATGAATAATGAACAATTGTTTTTGAAAAAAGTTTATTCAAAAGTAAAGTGTATAAATACAGCAAAATTAAATACACAAATATGCATAGTGTGAATATTCAAGTTCAAAGAAGTATTAGAGACCGAAGTGTTATAAATGTGGGAAACCCCGATACCAACAACGAGATTTTCGGTTAATAGTTCAGCAGCAGCTAAACCATCAGTAGTCGGTATAACGGAGTGTGTGGTGACTAACTGAAGGAACAAAGACCCTAGACAATAAGCAATTTTTACACTTGAGAAAAACAGCGGGAGATTGTTAGTGAACGGATTCGTTCAAGTAAGGCCGAACTCGATTAAAGTTGAAAAGGGTGCCACCGTTTCCCTTGTGCACCCTGATCTGATAAAAATCTCAAACCAATCTCGTGATCTTTTAGCTGGAAACGTGTTTGGAAGAGTGGAGATATACCTACGCCTCTGTCGACTTGAGTTTGATCACTAAGTGCTTGTTACTGATATTTTGGATAAATAAATTCTTGGTGTGGATATTCTGAGCTCATATGGTTCTATAGTCGACTTCAAAAACAATGTCTTGAGAATCAGAAAAGAAGAGGTAATGCTTTCCAAACAAATACGTCAGAAACGTCAATGGACATAATAAATCAAGTGGCCATAACTATCCCGCCAAACTCTAAAAAATCGTATGGTTAGGACCAAGGTTTCTAGAACCAACCAGTGCTCTATATACGAACCCTAGGATGTTAGCATACGGGGCATACTAATTTCCAGAAGTTTAGTAAAACCAGACGTAACCGGAAATGTACTTATTAGAGTGGCTAATATTTTGGGCCAGGCTGTCAATCTGTAAAGTAATATACATCTAAGTAAAGTTTCTGCTTCAAACACTTCAAAATTACCAAAGAAATTTTAGAAATTGTTAAACGGATCTTTGACAATCTCACAAGTGGTAAGGTGAAAGAACTCGGACAGTTTTTACAAGAATTTGAAGGTGCCAGTCGTTAAGAAGAATCTCTTTTGTACAGCACTGCATCAACACAGGGGATACAACACAGATACGCCTAACTCCTCGAAGACTTCTATTAGCTAAGCGGGAGGAAATGTCTTGGTTAGTACAGGACATGTTGACAAAAGGAATAATCAAACCTTCGTCAGTTTCGTGGTCTACTCTAATAGTGCTGGTAGCGGAGAAGGACGGTGGGTTACGTTTCTCTGTAGACTACGGGAAACTAAACGACGTGATACAGAAAGACTGCTGTCCACTACCTCGCGTTGACGATACACTCGACACGCTGTCTGAAGCTCAGTGTTTTTTCAAATTGGAACTAAAGAGTTGATATTGGCAAGTGGGGCTTCATCAAGAAGACAAGGAAATGACAGTTTTCTCAACACAAAGTGGCTTTGAATTTAAAGTCATGCTATTTGGATTCTGTAATGCATCAGCAACATTTGAAAGACTGATGGATCTGGTCCTCCGAGTCCTGACATGGAAAATGTCCCTGTCTTTTAAACAATGCCACAGTAATGTGGCATGACTTTCAATGACCATTTGGAAGACTTTAAGGAGATTCTAACAAAAATTGACGGTACCCAACTAAAGCTGAGCTCGAAGAAGTGTTCACTATTTCAGAAGGAAGTACAGTAACTGGGCCATTTGGTTTTGGCAGCGAGTGTTAATATGGATACTAATAAAGTAGACACCGTAAGAGACTGACCGAAGAGTAAACACAAAGTTCGAAGTTTTCTGTAGTTATGCTCATATTATTATTGAAAATTTCATTATGTTCGCAGCCAATTCTTGATTTCCTAGGTTCTGAAGGGAAGTACATCGTTGACAAGGATGCAAGCAATACTGGCCCCTGGGCAATTTTGTCTCAATTGGAAACCGGTGAAGAACGAATATTATACTAGCGTATTATATAGAGGCTTTCTAAAGCAAAGAGAACTTATTGCGTTATATGTAGAGAGTTACTGGCTATCGTACGAGCTTCAGAGCACTTCCACTTGCGTTGCTCTTAAGGTTTAGAAATCCGGAAGGGCAGTTGGCCATGTGGCTCGAACGTTTGAAACAGTACAACTTCAAAGCACAACCTCGGCGGGGATGCAGGTGGTTTATCCTAAATGCCGTGGTCGGAAGATTGAGAAAATATTCGCAGGAAAAAAGAACAGAACGCAAATGATAATGTTCAAACCATCACTAAAGATTTCCTGGTAGCAGGTTAGAGAACTCAACATTATCGACAAGAACAGATAACGGACAAAGGTATTAGACTGATCTTGACGGCAAAAGAGAAGGCAAGTCGCCTCAGTTGGAAAGATATCTACAATGGTTCCGTAGTGCTGAAGAGCTACTGGCACAATGGGAATTTCTAACGTTAGAGAACTGGTTAATAAAAAGGTGAGAAAGTGCAAGTGGACGAGACGGGACCATGCAGTTTATAGTTCCCCGAATTAAAATACAGTCTGTTTTGAAGTAGATAAATGAGCGTCTGGAGGTCATCTTAGTGTTAATTCAACAACTGACAAAACACGAAAACGATTCTATTGGCTTCGTCTTCGTCACAATGTAGAGGAATGGGTTCAGACATGTGAAATATGTGCTGCAAGCAAGGACCCACAAACCAGAAGCAGGGGAAAAATAAGACAGTATAACGTTGGACTGCCATTAGAGAGAATTTTCATAGCACCCTTTCTAGTTACAAACGATGGAAACCGGTGCATCATGGCTGTAGGTGACTATTTTACTAAGTGGGTGGAAGCTCATGCAATTCCATATCACGAGGTTACCATTGTGGCAAAGGCTTTTGTTCATAACTTTTGTTCCCATTATGGAGTCTCTAAAGATATCTATACGGATTAGGGAAGGAAACTGGAGTTTGGAGTGTTTAAAGACTTATGTCGTCTACCCGGAATTCAAAAGATTAGTATTACGCCTCTCCGTCCTCAGTCTGACGGAATGGCTAAGAGATTCAATAAGACATTGAGCAGGATCTGTCAAGGTTGTTGACGAGAATTAAACAGATTGGAACCAGCACATACCATTATTTCTAATGGCATATATGTCATCAGTACAGGACACAACCGGCATGACTCCTGCAAAACTGGTGTTTGGCCGGAGATTTGTCTTCCTGGAGACTTGATGTTCCGATCACTCAAGACTCAGTTCAAGGTTCCGCAAAAATATTCCTTGCAATTAGAAAAGCAACTGCGAAAAAATTTACTTGATTATAGGACGGCTGAAGGTAGCCAGTATAAAATGAAAACTCGGTATGACATTCTCAGCAACAGTGTGGGTTTCGAAGAAGGAGACCAAGTTTCGTTGTACAACCTAAAACACCGACCTTTTCGCTTCCCTAAACTTCAAACCAACTGGGAAGGAAAAGAAGTAAGAAGTTAGTTACAGCTAGCGACTTATTTAGTACGAATCAAGTGATTGTTGCTGATTAGGGGAAAGTTATTATTGTGTTAATTAGTGTAAAATTGTAATAACGTGACATTAATTGTTTTCAAAATTAACTTAAATTTCTGTATTAGAAGGACGTCTTGATTCGTCATTGTTGCTTGTAACTAATTAAAGTTAGTAATTAGTGACTTCATAAGAGTCAATTATTCTGTTTCCACTGAAAAACATGACGATCGCTGTGGCCGTCGTAGCATAAAACTAACAAGTTACCAAGGAAATAATGTACAAGATAAAATATAATAAACAGCATACAAAGGAATAATACTAGTAAGAAATAATCAAAAAATAAGCATAGTACAAAGAATACGCACCAGTTAAAGTGTAGTATTATGTACGTTTAAAACACATAAGTTCGAGAAAACCATAATTTCATTTGCAACACAACACTTAAGTTCTGATAATTCGTCTGTGTAACTTGGTGACAAAACGAATCATTCAAGCAGGATAACGTTATTTTGTAGTATTATGAGTGTTGATTTCTAAATAACACAGTAAAAAGAAACAGTATAAACCAAAAATTCACAAAAAAATTAGTTGTAACGTTGTAGTAGTTAGGGTCAGTATTGGCCGGCGGCCATTATGTAAGTATAAGTTTGGTGTTGACAAGCAGGTCCGGCTTCAGGCAGGGGCGAACCGTGCCACCGCCTAGGGCCATAGGCGGATCCAAGGGGGGGCACGGGGGCACGTGCCCCCCCCAGACGGTTCGAAAATACACTGGATAAAATGAATTATGTAGCTAGTGCAATTATGATATTTTCAGTTAGTTAACCCTTTGAAACCCGAATTTTTTACAACAATTATTATATTTTATTTTTTATCGCAATTTTATTTTTATTTTTTCATATATATATATATATATATATATTCGTATACATTATTTATAAGAAGTTTCTATCATTTTAATGGTTTGTTTAACGTTTACTTCATTTGAATTTCGAGCGTATTTTACCGACTCTGTATTTTGACGAGACGGAATGTTCATAGATGTCGCTAATTGCTGTACTCAACTGAACTCAACCGGATCACCTAGTTAGAATAGCAGGAATACAGCCACTTGCGATTTACAGTCATTGTGCGAATCACAGGCTTAATTTAGCTATAAGCAAAGCTTGTTCTGTGGCCTGTATAAGAAATGCTATCGGCGTCATCTCTTCCGTGGCAAACTTCTTTCGAGAGTCGGCTGGGCGACTACGAAAACTTGACGAAGAAATGCATGACAAACTAAAAAATGGAAGACATTCTGTAAAACAAATGTGCGAAACAAGGTGGGTTGAACGTCACGATGCTGTATTAACGTTTTTAAATGCTCTACCTATTCTTCCAATAGTTTTAGATACTATTGCTCAGTCAACTGAAGGAAAGGGAAGTGACGCATTTTCATACCTTCATAGTATACTATCGTCCGAGTTCCTTGTTAGTGTAGTTATATTAGCTGATTTTTTGGGATTAACTCTACCCTTGGCTTGAAAGTTACAAGCGGAATATATGGACGTATTGACAGCCATGGAGTTGGTAAATGCCACAATATCAAGCCTGCTAGCGCATCGGGAAAACAGTATTAGACACTTCAAACAGCTATACAAAAAAATCTGAAGATTTGGCTTGCGAAATGGGAACGGAAGTAAAAAACCCGAGAACAGTAGGATTCCAAAAAAACAGATTCAATATACAAACCCATTCTGTGGAAGAATATTTTCGTATTAGTGTATATCTCCCATTTCTAGATTACCTGATCAATGAACTTTCTTCTAGATTTCCAAAATCGCAAATGATACAAATTGGACAGATTCAAAAACTTTTATCACCAGAATTTTCGGAAGATTGTGAAGAGTCTGTTCTGCAAGGGGCTGAATTGTATAGGGATGATTTACCTTATTTCCCTGCTTTAGAAGGGGAACTTAAAATCTGGAAGCAGATATGGGCAGCAAAATTACAAGAGTTTATCAAATATCCTGCAGACGTCTACACACTCGCGTCAGACTTGCCAAATGTCAGAGTGCTTTTACAAATCATATGCATGCTTCCAGTTACATCAAGCACTGCAGAACGTTCATTTTCGGCCCTGCGTCGACTTAAAACTTACTTAAGGTCTACAATGACTGAAGATCGTTTAAATGGACTTGCGATTCTACAAGTCCATCGTGATATCGCCTACCGTATGTCTCCCAAAGAAGTATTAGAGATTTTTACAAGGAGACACAAACGTAAACTTTCTGTAGCCTTACTTTGAATGCATATGTATTAGATTAAAGGTGCTTTTTTTACCTTAACATAAAAATAATGGATATTTAATTACAGGGCAAAGAATATCGAAAATGAGTAAAATGAGCTCTTTTAATAGCGCATGCAGAAGCTATGTATTATCTTAAACAGGATCCTGCTGCAGCTCATCACTTAAAAGAAGAATTTACGAAACCACAGTCTGAGATTATTCGAACGTTAGTGGTCATACATCAGATTTGAAGAATCTCTTGAATCGTGATGCTCCAATAGTTGTTTTCTTATTTGATGAGCATCTCAAAAGGACATTAAAATAACAATTTTTATATTTTGTTACATGAGCAGTCCAATTAATAATTTTGTAATACTTAATATTAATGTTATTTTAAAGAAGATTTATGTATCTGTTTTATCTACAAAAAAAGGAATTTCTTAAAAAGTGATTGGTTTTCTGGAGGTTAGATGTTTCTAGAATATTGATTAGATATAACAAAAAAAAATACGTTCACACCTAATATTTCTAGATCAGAGTATTGATAATGAATATGTGTATTTTTGTAAATTATAATTCTATATTAGTATTTGTGCTTATTTTTATTTAGATGTTTTACTTTCCTTATTGATAACACTTATTCTTATTGTATCGAGAGTAAGTAATGGTGTAAAAATTAGATTAGTTTTATAAGTGAAATGAAAGTCAAATTTCTGAAGAAAATTTAAATAAGCTTAGATAAAATAAAAAATTCCTGTTATAAGTTTTTACTTTATATTATTTCAAAATTGTGCAAATACATTATACTTTCTAAAATCAAAATCGGTTGTTTTATTATTTTTCAAATAATAATAATAATACAATAATAAATAATGTTAAAAAACTAATGTTTTTGTATTTATATTAATATATGTAATTATTTATTTATTTATATTAATTTTTATATCGTTTGATTCAACAGACACTTTGATAATAAGATTTTTTTCTAACAACACCTTCCCCCCTGGAGAGGAGGGGCCCAAAACTGCCAGAATGTGCCCCCCCCTGAGCAAATTTCTGGATCCGCCCCTGCCTAGGGCGGCAAATTTTAAAGGGCGACAGATTCGGGATGTTAAGTTTTGAAATTGAGGGAAAAATAAAATTAAGGTATATGATATTAGTAAAGTAAGTAAACTAAGGTATATAAACTAAGGTATATGATACATTATTTTTATAATATTTCTATCATAATGAATTTTAGTTAGTATTATAATTTTAAGTCATCACATAAGCGTACATTTTTATTGTCTCACGATTCCTTGTATTTTCTCTACAATTTTTATTGTACCCGTTCGCCGCACCGTAAACGCGAAAAAGTTCTAGTTATTTGATAAACACAACAATGCAAAGATTTCTAGTCGTCATGTAAAGTCAATCGCCGTATCTTTAGAGTAGTTCTATAATATCGTAGTGAATACGATTATTTAATGTATGGTTGCAATAACATGTACGTATTATACTGTGCATTGCCTTAATCATAGTGCACATTAATCTGTTCACCTCGCGTAAAAAATCTTTTATTTTGTGAAATGACGTGAGCCGTGTTACGCAAATTCTAGTTAAGTCCAACTATGGTAATATGAGATCTTACTTAATATTTTGGTATGGATTTAATATCATAATAATTTACTCGAAAAACGTGATAAATAATTACTCTACTATTATATCATGAACTTAATAAATACAGATAATTTGGTATTAAGCAAGCATAAATATTTGCGAATTCTTCATAAATGAAACTGCCTATAAATAGTGAAATATTAATTTATAATTGATAGAAATTTGTAATATTGGACTATAACATTTCGTTTGTTAATTTTTGTTTAGTTAAAGATAAAATTAAATATTTTTGTATTGCAATTTTATATTTAACATTACTTCTAACATTAAACAAAATAAAAACTTACGTTTATAATGGGTGAACTCCGCTTAATGTAGAATCACTATCTTCAGATTCAACTGATTCACTGTCACTCGAACAATTTACAGAAATGATCAAATTTTCTACCTGCTGTTCCACTATACCTTCATTTTTCCAAGCGTCTTCAATAATTGACTTGGTGTGTTCGACTACCTTCTTCCAGTCTTCTCCAGTAATCATTTGCATGGCTTCATTTGTTAATTTTTCTACTTCAGTCATCGTGAATTTTGTATTATTTATGGCAACGTATTTTTTAACCCTGGCCCATATTAGTTCTATGGCGTTAAAGTGACAATGATATGGAGGCAACCGGATGACTTCATGACCGTAACTTTCAGCCAACTCGTCAACAATATACACAGGAAACTTTGGTTTATTAAATAGTACTAATTCCATCAACTCAGCCTTTTTCATATCCTCTGTCAATGGAATGTTTCGGCGTTTTAACCATTCAACCATCTCTTCTTTTTTTGAAGCCATTGTTGGAGCCTTGTCTTTAATCACTGAATGATATGGGGCGTTGTCCATCACGATCACTGAATTGGGAGGAATATTCTTTAACAGGAATTCTTCAAACCATGTTTTTAATTTGTTGTGATTCATTTCTTCGTGATAGTCAGAAGTCTTTTTCGATTTAAATACATAGAGGCAATTGGGAATAAACCCCTGAGAATTTCCGGCGTGGATAATTATAAGTCTTCCACCTTTTCCAATTCGCACTGGCATAGTTCCCGCCGTAGAATCATCCGACCAACACTTTTTTAAAGAATGTCCTGCGTTCACCCATGTTTCGTCAACCCACACGACGTTATTAAAATTTTTATTTATTACACCCCTAAGAAATCTACAGCGAGAAGCTACTACGTGTTGTTGCTCCATTAATACTTTTCTACCCGAAACGGTAGTAAATTTAAATCCCAAATTTTTAATTACGGACCGTAAAGACGAGTGGCTACCAGTGAAAAGCTCTGCATCATGAAGAGTAACGAGTAGCTTTTTTATTGTAGGATACTCTTTACGACTGTAATACTCATATACGTGGCGACGGATCCCATCTTCTGCAAAAGCATCCAGATTAGTAACACGTTTTTCTATCCGTCTTTTTTTACCTGGTGTTTCCAGTTTAGAAGGGCCAGCTTCCTCGCTTTGTTTACACTTCTCCTTACCTATCGTTACGACCGTAGTTTTACTTATAGAGAGTGCAGCTGCTGTTCTATCAACAACTTGACCAACTGAAATCAGAGGCCCACCATGTTCCTTCTCTTTCTCGAAATAATCTCGCAGAGAACAAACGAATTCTCTGGACTGCCCTCTAATTGGTACTCCGCGACCGGAAATACGTGTTTTCTCTTTTACCGGGTGTATTCGCGGTCGACCACGCTTTTTCCCAGTTTCCTCACTTTCAGACATACCTTCTGTTTGAAAGTAAACGCGTATAGGTTAAAGCTGTTACGTATTTTAAAGAATTCAAAATTTAAGAATGTAGATATTTATACAAATTGTTTTAAAATAAAAATCACACGCACAAAGTTCCGTAAAATGAACAAAATAAAGTAAATTTATACTTAGGTAAACATGTAATTTAAACATGCTTATGCTTATTTAGTTAATAATAGATTCACACGTTTTCACTACACTTAGTTAATTAGTCAGAAATTAGTTAAGTAATTAGAAATTAATTAGCAATAAACTTGTATCTGCAACACAACTATTTAAGTATTAAACTAACGTACACCCACGAATAATCAAACAAGTGTAACCGAGAACACAGCACTCTTAACAAACAGACTAACAGTTCACTCTGTGGCGCGACATTCCACACTGGTTTGAATAACAGCACGTGTGGGACGTTATTGGCAACAGTGTGCGTTGCTACGGTTACTGTTTACAGTTTTGAGTACGGCGATTGGTTGAGAGGCACGTAGCAGTCAGTTGTTTAATCAACAGTTCCATCTGTCAATACCAAACAAATTTTAATAATAGTATAGCGTGCGTGAATGTTTTCAGACTTAAAATAGGGAGTGGGCGGCACTCATAAATACTGCACAGAGCGGCAGAAACCCTGGGGCCGGTCCTGTTGACAAGATGGCGCCTCTGTCAATTTAAAACAAACTGAACGTTAATAAATAATTGTTACCGTAAGTTAAAACAAAATTAGGTCTAATCGAATTGTATTAATTGTTTGTTAGTATTTTGTATTATATTTGCTACATGCCTTGAATTTGAGAATCTCTAGGCCTATATGCTTTGAAAAGTAAAAACCTAATTGTAATTGAGCATTTTGTTTGATGTCAGACAGTAGTAGGAGCACTATATATATTGCTATATATAGGTGTTGCATATTTTTACATTACGCCACACTTTCCAAAAACACATCTTTACGAAGCGGGTACTTTTTGGTATAAAATTTCAAAAATTTTATTGGTTGATTGGCAGGAAGTCATATGTCTATGGGTTATTATTGGCAGGTACGAATTGACAGGTAGGTAATTTCATAACCTGTCTGCAAATTTGACATATAATTATGGGGAACAACCGGAAACTTAAACCTAGGAATACCTATATATATATTGTACTGCTGTTAAAATACAACACAGTACATAAGAGGAAAATAATAAATTTTAAAAGAAAAATATACAAATTTAATAGTAATTGGAACATATGTTTAAAATGTAAACAAAAACATTGAGTCGATAGTCCCAACCAACATAGAGGTAGACTCCAATATGAGATAAAACAGTATTAAGATATATGTTTTGAAAAGGATTATATGAAATTTGTAATAAATATTACAATAAGAGGAAATAGTAAGAAAATTATAATATAATAAATACAAACTAGAATTAAGAATATTATAAATAAAATAAAAATATATTTAATAATAAGTAGAAAAGTTATATATGTTTTTAAGAGTTATATGATAGAAAGATGTAACTAAGTTAGGGAGTTATCAATGTGGCAAAATTGTAAATTGTTAGATTTTGTATTGTATAGAAATGAAAGGAAATGTATTAGTCTAAAATTATATTTAATAAGAGTAACATGAAGAGTCTAATGTTATCTTCAATCCTGTAAAGATCAAAGAGAGTGATATGTAAATGAAATCTAAATTAATATTTGGTATTATGTAAATAAGTCAAAATTTATACATCACAAAGTTTAATGTTGTATGTAAAAGGATAAACAGTAAAAAGAGTTTAATTTGTTATACCAGAGTTTGATTGTCAATTTAATAAAGTAATTAATCAGGAGAAGAGATTTAATATTAATATTGAATTTAATAAAATAAAATACAACTCAATAAATAAATAATATTTCGTGAAGTCTAAACATATCTTTAAAAGAACGCCGATCTAAAAGAGAAATCCTGTACTGAAGAATAGTTTGAGTGGCCATAAAATATAATCCAATATTCCGAAGAAATATCTGTTTTGCAGTCGTCGAAGAAAACCACATTCAGCATTAAAACCAATAAGAAATTCGCGTGGATGAACGGATCGCTAAGCCTGATATTACCTTTGAAAATAATAAACATCAACCAGAAGTGAACCCGTGGCAGCTGGGAAGAATTCAGAGTCAGTCTATTTACATTTGTATGGTAGCTATTTTTACATTGTTATTTATCAAAATTTTACATACTAACTTTATTTGGTTTGGTTTAAAGAAAAGAAGATATCATATACAATATTAAATAAGATGAAACAGTTTAATAATTATTAACCCTGAGATAGAGTTTCTTTTCATGTGCAGATAAACAAAAAAACATAACGGTAATTACAATACTTACCTATAAATAAAATTACAGCACATTAATAACTGTCCCAACGTGGATCATATAATAAATATTATACTAGTAAAAAAAAAATTACAGTAAGATATAGGCCTATGCGTGCGCGCGCGCGCGCGCGTGTGTGTGTGTGTGTGTGCGTAAAGATTACAGTTAAGTATGCAAATTTAACAAAAGTGTATAATAAACAAAATGATTGAAATACCCTATAGGCCTATATTTAAAATAAGTATTTCAAACGTTCACTTTGAAAATTTTTGAAAATATATAATATATAATTTTATAATATATAATATTATAATTATAATATTATAATTATAATATATAATATTTTATAATTTATAATTTTATAATATTAATATAGAATATATAATATAATATATAATATATAAAATATATAATATAATTTCGAAATATATAATTTTTGAAATAAAGAGGAATCGGACAAAAAAGTATAAGTAGTTGTGTGTTTGGTGTCAGCAACAAATGTCCTGATGATGACAATAAACATTGTCGAAACGTCGGAACAAGTAAGTAAAAATTGGTGGTATATTTTTGACCGATCCTCACAAACACCTCACTTAAAATATAGACAAATTTTGGTATATACAACATTTACGTGGTAGGATATAATATTACGTTTTCATTAATGTGTGATATTTTTTCCTGGACTCTTACTCAGGAAAAGCGGTCACTATAATTTCAACGTTCGTCATGCTTGTTGTTCTTACAGTTGGAATTTTCAGATTTTCTTTTTAGTTTTTTTAATAATAGTACAACTTATTTTTACACAGCTAATAAACAAATTTTAACTTTTCGTTAACACACGCGATTTACAGTTGTATCAAAGAACATCCAAAACAAAAGCAGTATATAAGTATAAACATTAGTCTGTTTTCTGTTGTAAGCTTTTACAAAACTATATCGGAAAAATATAAAAACAAAAATATTTTGACATGAAAGTAAAATATTAGCGTTTGTAAATTCGTAAATATTTTCATCATATTTACGACACAAAAACTATACATTCTTCATTTGTTATGACGTCATATTCACATTCCAATTTCGGAATAGCTCCAGCTGCATGCTAGAATATATAGAATATATACAAGAAACTAGGCTGAATGTAAATCGCACAGAGACAGATGAACGGTCTTCTATAGAAGTAAACAGGTACAAGTTACAACTATGTTTCTATACAAGTATAAAAGTTACTATTTAAAACTAGGCAAGTAAACAGCTGGCTATAGGTTACAAGTTGTACGAACTCCACGGAAGGACAACTATCAAACACGCTAAATACGCTCTATTGTTCATTAACACTTGTTAATGAGAAGAATGATCCGTCACGTGAGGACCAAAAAATGTTTAGAAGCGGTCCGAGTGGACGCAAAAATGTTAAGTGTGAAGTGTTCGTGATTTACTGTTGTTTTTTATTCGCCAGGATGCAGAAATGATGAAGAGAGAGTGGACTGTAATTCATACATTTATTGAAATTGTTCACATTTACACCATTGAAATTGTTAGGTTTCACCTTTGAATAAGAGATTGGCTAATGAGCGCATCGTAAATACAAATGGTATGTTACATTGAAATTAATTTAATGAAAGGGCCTAAAGGGCCATATATGAAGTCTTGGCCTAAGACCTACATTAATTGTCGCGACAAGAAGAAAAATGTGACAGTATAGCTGCGGGCGCGAGCCGACCGCCGCTAGCGAGCGTATGTGACGAACTGTCCAGATGCACGGACATGAATTGAGCAGATTAAAGTGCAGATTAAAAGCGCAGATTAGCCAACCTATAATGTAAAAATTACCGCGCCACTGTACATAACTGCCCGTCAAAAAATCAGTAGAGTTTTTACTACATTTTAGTAACTTATTATATACATTTTGGTAACTTATTATATAACATACAGAGTTCTTAATAACGAAAGTTAATCTCAATAGGCTGCATTGAACCTTGAGTTGTAATCTTAGATATCAGCTGTACGTTAATTGTTTAGCGATAAGCATGAATAAAGATAAGCCTTAATAAAGATAAGCGTATAGTAGGCCAAGGTTGGCGTGCAAAATGATTTTATGCATGGATGAAAATGTAAGCGCTGGCAATGTATTGGCCACATATATTGTATGTATACAATATTGAACGTTATAAAACATGAAAAATACATAATTTGACAATGTTTAATAATGCATGATCGGAAACTCATCACATGATGGCCCGATAAATTGTAACCCTATGCAAGTCATAGATGGTTACCGTGAAATAGTTGAGGCCAGTGGACCTGTACAGAGTATTGCTTACAATGAACAAATAAATTGTCACAAATTATACATGTTTAGACGTAAATCTAGCATGGCGTCATAAATTTGAACGAGTCATGCTATACCTGAAGTTTCAGGAATTTACAATATGTTGTTGTGTGAGAACAAGCTATAGATAGCTGACTGATTGCAAGCACATATGTAATGACATGTATGTCATAATTAAGTAGGAATGATAATTGTGCAATGCATAATCACAAAATACAAAATACAATATAAAAATAAATCTAGGCGTGGCGTGGTTACATACAGTAGACGCAAAAAACAATATGTTTTACATAAATGCAAGTTATATAATAAATATAATAAACACCAATTTAGTTAATTACAAATATGAATAAGCGCAATAGCATAAGTAACAAATACGACACTGTGGTTACAAATGTAATACATGAGTTGAACAATTAAGAAATACATTCATAGAACAATAAATCACACATATTAACAACTGTGCAAGAAATACATACATGGTTGTATAACTGCAAACCATGCGAATATTATGTAACAAATTTTTATAAAACAATACCACCGAAAACATGACACATACCCAATACATCAAAATGTAAATGTGTAGGACATAGTATGCCACACAAAATATTAACATATAAATACAAAATAGCAAATTTACCACCATGAAAGTATGATGAGTATAGAAACACGCAATGGCGTAAATTGTCATGAAAATGTTGTGATAATACATATCACAATTAAGTTGACCAAATGGTCAAATATAAGAAAGTAATAAAGCCAATGGCTGAGTAAAATAGCATTGTGCTAAATGATCATAATAATCTTGTGTCAAATCTCGTCTCGCGCTGGCAACAGACATAACTTATGTACTGGTCTCCGCAAAACACCAGTAGGCGTGCGTGCGAATGTCTACGACTCTAATTAAGTTATCTGGGCCGGGAAATGTGGCGGCAATTACACCAAATTTCCAGGCTAATGGAGGTAGGTTATCCCCAATAAGTAAAACTAGGTCCACAATGGAAACATTATCCTTAGCGAATTTCCATTTGTGACGTTGTTGTAACTGGTGTAAATAGTCGCGAGACCAAGCCTTCCAAATGACTTGGACAAACTTCTGGAGAAGTTGCCAACGTCCAAGACGAGAGATAGGAATATGAGCTAAGTCTGGGTCCGGTATCGCCGTTAATGGTGCGCAAATCAAAAAATGGCCAGGTGTAAGTGGCACCGGATCATTTACATCCGATGAGATGGCAAATAAAGGGCGAGAGTTTAGACATGCCTCTATCTGAGACAAAACTGTCGTAAACTCCTCGAAGGTGAGTATAGACTTGCCTACCACGCGGCGCAAATGAAACTTCAAACTCTTTATGCCGCTCTCCCAAAGGCCACCAAAATGAGGTGACGAGGGCGGAATAAATGACCATGAAATACCCTGAGAGGCCGTGAATGATTTGATTGATGAGGTGGCATCCTTATTATGCCAAAGATTGTAGAGGTCATGTAAAACATTGCGAGCCTTCCTAAAGTTTGTGCCATTATCAGAGTATAACTGACTGGGTATGCCCCTGCGGGCCATAAAACGACGTAAGGCAGCTATAAACGCAATGGCTGTAAGGTCGGAAACCAATTCCAAGTGAATGGCCCTGGTTGCTAAGCAAATGAACAAAGACACGTATGCCTTAGAGAGAGTTCTGGATTTCTGCCCGCCATGACGAATCATGAAGGGACCACCATAATCAACCGCGCAGAATAGAAACGGCCGTGATGGGGGTGACTAGGAGATGGTAAAATACCAAGCCTCTGAACCTGCTGTTTGGCACTAATCCTGAGACACTTGACATATTTACGAATGATGGAGCGAATAACTAACCTGGCATTAATAATCCACCAACGTTGACGAAGTGAGTGATGCACGAGGTGAGCACCAGCGTGAAGTAGACGAATGTGTTCGCGTTCAATGATAAGGCGAGTAATATGAGCCGATGGATGCAAGACAATAGGATGTTTAGTGTCGTAAGGTAATTGCGACTGCTGTAATCGCCCGCCTACGCGTATCACTCCAGAATCATCAAGAAACGGGTCGAGAGAAGACAACTTACTCCTGCTAGAGACAGAAGACCCATTAGGAAGACAATTAATCTCGGCTGCAAAGTGGATCGACTGAGATTGTTTTATGAAGAAATTAAGAGCATGATGAATTTCGACAGGGGTAAGATCGCCCGTTATTTTGTCAGCACTGGAGAGTCTAATATTTTTGATGAACCGAAAACAGTAAGCGTATACGCGTGTCAGACGATGCAACGAAGAAAAGTCCTTAGAAAGGTCGATAGCCAGGGTAGACATTAGAGAAAGTTTAGGGGTTTGTTTCTCTTCCGCAGTGACTTCAGAAGATGACGGATTGGAAGGTAAAAAGGGTGGAAAAGGAATGGACTCGGAAGATTGAGACAAACAAGCGGGACCGTGCCACCAAAGCGAACAATCGCGCAAAACGTCAGGGTGACACCCCCTAGAGATAATATCAGCAGGATTGTGTCTAGAATTGATGTGATGCCATGTATAGGCTTGCGTAAGACGCTGAATCTCAGCAACACGATTAGCGACGTAGGTTTTCTACTTCGTGAACTGGGCATGAATCCAGTAAAGAGACACCATAGAGTCAGAATATAAATGAACGCCATTAATAAACGAATAAAGCGCAGGAACGACCTTAGATACGAGTCGCGATAACAACAAGCAAGCACAGAGTTCGATGCTAAAGTTTGCGTAATCGCGCGCAAGCTTAGAATCACGCCTGAATCGGCGCTCTAAATTCAAAAATCTTGCTTCAGCATTGGAATAAGATTCCCCTAACTGGAGATGATCGGACTTAAATGGCAGTGAAACAACGAACCTACCCTTTTGATTGCGATGAGTAGAACACATGAAATGCTCCTCACAAGCTGACTCGTTATCAGGTGTGTTATCAGGGATAGTTTCTGCTTCCCAGAATTTTTCGGGAGACTGCAAAATTTGACCGTCGTTGTTCCTAGTTAGGAACGAAACAGCAGGACCCTTGTAGCGGCAGTGTTTGGGCATATTGCCAGCCAAAATGTAGCGTAACTTTGTTTCCTGAATAATGATAAAATGAGGGCCGCTTACGTATTTGTTGGCTAAAATTAAATCCAGGTAAAATTGCGCCCCTAAGAGTATGTCGATTTCGGATGATATGTTGAAATTTGGGTCAGCAAGAAAAATGTTGTCTGGAATGTTGAATTGATTTATGTCAAACGATTGTGCTGGCAGATTGTGGGTTAATTCAGATAAGAGAGCACATTTTGCCTCGAAGCTAAATCTCTGATAACGAGAAATAATGCGTATAGACGCGAGATTAGTGGCATGACACGCGGTATTATTTATACCGGTAATTGGTATGTTGGATTTAGTCAAATTAAGCCGTAATTTCTTGGCAAATAATTTGGTAGAAAAATTGATTTGTGCACCTGCATCCAAATGAACTCTTGCCTTTTGTCTGTTGCCAGCCTGGTCAATGACAAATACAACTGCTGTTGATAAAAGAATATTATTCGTGGATTGTAATTTAAATGAACAATAATTACTGCTACTGGCAGAGATTGGGTTCGGCACATTGTTCATGTGCAACAATGTATGGTGTCGTTTTGAACAGATCTTACATGCCTGCTTAATCTTACAATTAGATACAAAATGATCTGATCTAAGACAATTGGTACGACATTTGTGATTTGATACAAATTGTCCTCGCTCAGCGGTGCTTAGTGCACGAAATTTATCACACATGTAAATTGGATGATTAGATTTACAACACAAACATGAATAATTACTTGACGCTAAGTGATAACTCTTAAATGTAGTACAGCCAGCAGCGTTTCGTGATTTATATTTATCAGATTTATTATTGAATCTTAAACTCAGCTTGTTGAGTTGCTGTCCGGCATCGATAGGCAGTGTATTTTCTAACAGCTGTCTACGTGCGTTTAAAAAATGAGTGAAATCTTGAAAGTTAGAAAGATTATCAGGGTCTATAGACTCCTTCCATAATTTAAAAGTAGTAGGGTCGAGTTTTGTTGATAATAATTGTATAGTGATAAGTTCAAATGAATTCACTGACAATTGCATTGCCGCCAGTGAATTAACGGAAGACGTTATTGTATTTGTGAATTCTGCCAAACTTTGGACAGAGTCTTTAATTGTTGACTTGACTTGAAGTAAATTTTGAATGTAGTACTTTGCTAGTATGAACTTGTTGTCATACCTTGCGGACAGCAAACTCAACGCTATCGAGTAATTTTCATTACAAATAGGTAGTGATTTAATTAAGTCTAACGGTTCATTTTTTAGAGAAGAATGCAAATAATGTAGTTTCTGCACTGGCGTTAGATCGGATCTTGCATGCACCAAGTCCGAAAAAATTGAATAAAAATGCTGCCATTCCAAGATATTGCTGTAAAGCAGGGCAAACGTATCGGTTTTAATTGCATATGGCCCGATAATACAGGAGGTACAGTCTGAACATTAAAGGTATCAATTAATTGTAAAATATTTGCTTCTGTGGAATATAACATTTCTTCGACCTCAACTCGGTCTTCTTGAGCAGCGTTTATGTCTTTGCAAATAAGTTCGATTTCGGACTGTACCTCGTCGTACTTCGTTGCCAAGCTTTTCAAACTTTCAAGTCTTACTGTTAAAAAGTGTTTTGTATTAGAGTTTCTATCAAAGTTACTGACACCTGATTGTATACGCACTATTGCGGACTTTAAGCCGCCTCTCTTTCTGACTAACACTTTGAGGCCTTCTTCAGCCATTGTACGCACCTTGAAATGATGTTAGTGAGGTGATACCTTGTGGGCGATGTCCTGAAACGTCGACGCCGTGGAGAAGATGGCAAACACACAGCTCGGAGAGATGACTGCCTTGACTGACGTACTGAAGCTAGCAGGTGTAAGCTCTTGCAATGATGTCGTCAGGAGGCTCAAAATCGACGAGCGAAATGCTGATCGAATCACGCCACGGTCGTATCAGCGGATATGCTGAGTCGCCCGTGATGGCCAGAAATTGGGGCAGAAAAATAATAAATGTGAATGATGTATCCGGAAATCCGGCCCGGAGGACCAAAAAATGTTAATGAGAAGAATGATCCGTCACGTGAGGACCAAAAAATGTTTAGAAGCGGTCCGAGTGGACGCAAAAATGTTAAGTGTGAAGTGTTCGTGATTTACTGTTGTTTTTTATTCGCCAGGATGCAGAAATGATGAAGAGAGAGTGGACTGTAATTCATACATTTATTGAAATTGTTCACATTTACACCATTGAAATTGTTAGGTTTCACCTTTGAATAAGAGATTGGCTAATGAGCGCATCGTAAATACAAGTGGTATGTTACATTGAAATTAATTTAATGAAAGGGCCTAAAGGGCCATATATGAAGTCTTGGCCTAAGGCCTACATTAATTGTCGCGACAAGAAGAAAAATGTGACAGTATAGCTGCGGGCGCGAGCCGACCGCCGCTAGCGAGCGTATGTGACGAACTGTCCAGATGCACGGACATGAATTGAGCAGATTAAAGTGCAGATTAAAAGCGCAGATTAGCCAACCTATAATGTAAAAATTACCGCGCCACTGTACAACACTTATTACGGTTGGATTAAAATTCGATAATTCCGTAGTCTTTTTTAGACAATTTAGTTGCTCGTACAAGGTTGGAGCTCTCAAAAGCTAAAAATATTCTTGTCTTGTTTTGTAAAATGAGATTTATCTGAGTACAACATGCTATTAATTCTTATTTACTCAAAATCAAATATTATGTATATGTCACGATTTTAACCCTACGACGTCATAATTAGATGTTAATATTTGCTTCAGTCTAATTAGGGAAACCGCTTACTTTAATTTTAACGTTCATCATGTTTGTTATTCTTAGTTGGAATTTCTGGAACTTGTTTGTTTTCAATTTTTGTATGATTCTTCTGTGCATAATCATAGTAACACTAGAAATAGAACATATAGTGAATAAGCCAAATTTACT
Source organism: Magicicada septendecula (assembly GCA_034769895.1). Classification (NCBI taxonomy): domain Eukaryota; kingdom Metazoa; phylum Arthropoda; class Insecta; order Hemiptera; family Cicadidae; genus Magicicada; species Magicicada septendecula. Next base: position 361,485,872 of record CM068369.1, read on the forward strand.
CAGGCATTTCATTAACACAAAAGAAAATAAACTGGCAGACAATCAGTAAGTCACAATTGCGTATACGACACTAATTTATGTGCGTATTTGGTAGAAGGGAATGACATTATAAACTTACTTACACAATTTTAAATAATCCTGGCAGGGTTTCGTCAAATGTAAACTTACTTACAATTTTATTTTATTTTAACCATCTTCCTTCCTGCTTGTAGATGTTGCACCTGTAATTTACTTACCCGCTTAACTTCAGAAGTGCCCAGAGTCGCCAGACTGTTTGAGGATGACACTCAACCCAATTTACGCATCTGACTTTTCAAAATATCCCCCTCAGAAGTTCCACGGATCGTTTATGCGAAACTTCGGAAACAGTGATTAAGAACGCAATAGGCGCGCGCGAGCAAACAAATTGCACAACACCTTTTGGTTATGAAAATTTGGTTTTAATGAACTACTTTTTTCTGAGACATTATTTATCATCTCTTGAATACATTGTTGTTAAGTCACTTTTGACTTAAAATATTACTTCCAAAAATACAACTCTCTCATTCACACTTTAGATTCTCCAGTACTACTTTCATTTTTTCCTTTCACTCACTCACAAATTAAACAATTGTAATTACATTTCTTTTAGCGCTTTATCATCCCGGGGCAAATTTTATATTAATGGTATTGAAAACAAGTACCTGTATACTTTTTCACACACTTAACAAACTGGGCACATGATGGCTGCTTTCACCCACGCCGCGTGTTCATGGAGTCTATTTGTTTTCCATTTTCTAGTCCGAAAAGTGATCCAGCGACGTCTCTGGTGTTCTTACTGGCTCTAGTTGTGATTCTCGGCCAACCTGCTAGTGATTCTAGGGCGAATTTCGATATACTAAAGTTTTCAAAACAAACAACCAGACTCTTGACACGTCTGGTTGCGGCAATGTCCGTGTTTGTAGAGCCCCGAGATGCCGGATACAAGCTCACGGCTGACCAAATATTCGCGGCTCTCGGCTGTTTAAATTTTCTTCGTTGTAACATAGCTGGTTCAAATGTATGCATAAATTACTGTTCTTTATTACGTATCATCCGGTTTTGTGGGTGGTTCACGTCAATGTTGAGTGACGTGCATAAATATAATATGACGTGTTATGACGTATATGGTCACAAAATTATGCGAGCTAGGCGATTGGTTGTTGACATAGTATCATTTAATGTCTTAGAACAAAATAATTATGAATCACCGTTGCTGCAGATCGCCCTTCCATTGGTTATATTCGCTTTTACAACACTTCCTATATTTTCATTATATCTTTGAATAAAATGATACCCACTTAGTATCGCCCCATTACAACATTTCTATTGCTTCAGAAGAACGGAAAAGTAAAATAGTCAGACGATGTGAAAATAAAGATGTCGTAGAGGAGGCATTAGGAGAGATCAATCTTGTCAAAACTGTTTGTCATGGAAAAGTAAACTGGCAGAATATTACTGCTAGAAGGATAGAAGGGATACCAGGGCTTATTAGAACAATTCATCATGAACAGCTATGGAAAGAAGGATCCAAGAATGTATCACGGTAGAACTGGGCCTATTCCGGGATCAGCTTAAATTATTAGTGTACCGGAAGTAGAATCAGAAGTAGGAGAATTTATTTATCTAAAATATCTGGTTTGAAGGAGTCTGTAGCAAATATGAGATACAATGTCAATCATGAATGAATCAATTGCAAATATAAAAGATCACATAGTTACCAAAGTGAAAACATTAATGAAAATATAGCCACTTGTTCCAATAGAAACAGTTGAACTGTCAGTATTAATAATTAAAATAGGAGAAAACACACAAAAAACAGATAAGGAAGGAAACGACTTTCCTTGAATTAAACCAACTTTCCAAAGGACCCAATAAATGTCAGTTCATGCCAGTTGGACAAAAATACTCAGTGGAGGGCTTCTCTTCGGCTATTTACAACCGTTGCGTGCAAAAAGCAGTAGACACAGGATAAAGTAGTAATTTCACTTGTTCTTTACATGAAATCACCTGCCTAGATACTACAAAAAATGTCAACTAACATCTAGAATATCTAGCCAGAAAATTCCATAGTCATGGAATTATAGAACGGTGTTCATCGCGTATTCGATATATACTTTGCTGTACGGTATGCTATCCTCAGATGACATCATATCTAAAAGGCAGATGATGAAGAGATTCCTAAGAAGAGATTGAATACTAAAGTATTCATTACTTATTACTAAGTATTGACATACTGATTAGTCTATCTTTATGACAGAGTTAAATTTGATAATGAATATGAGAAAACTCTGACACTGTTAGTGAAAAAACATTAAATTTGATAGAGGATTTTACCAGTGATTTAAATTTTTTTAAGTTCCAACAAATAAGGCATTCTTGAAATACAAAGATCTGACAGTTGACAACTGTATATCTTTCAAATTTAAGAACTGCAAATGCATGTTATTATTCAGCATAATTTTGATTACTAAATGAAGGTTCAGATGTTTGAATGTTTGACACTTTGTTGTTTGCAGACCATCAGACTATGCGCTGTCGGACTCGGAAAACAGATTGCAGATGGGTATACATTTGTTAAATCAAATCTGCAAAGACTCTGGATTGCAAATATCCACACTTAAGGCGAAGGTGATGGCTTTTCGTGGAACTGATCCCGTATAGGCAAAAATTGTTATAGAGGTACTGTCCTGGAACAAGTTAGCAATTGTTAATACCTGAGCTATAGTGTGTCTTATAAAGCAAGCAACGACGTTGTGAATAAGTTGCATAACTTCAACCTTATGTGCGGGACTATTAGGCGAACCCTTAAGTCAGCAATTAAAGGAACACGCCTAAAATTCTACAAGGTAATGGCCCTTCCCACACTTCTTTATGGGTCTGAAAATTGGACTTTAACGAAAGCCCAGGCTAGCCGCTGAAATGAGATTTCTCAGGCACGTGGCAGGGTATACTCTCCATTATCACAGAAGAAACACAGATATACGGCAAGAACTAAATATTATGAGCATACTCGACAGGAGTGCCCAGTATCGGCTGAATTGGTGGGAACATCTATACCGAATGGATGACTGCCCCTCCCCAAACAACTATGGAACTATGAGCCGAGGCGACGTAGAGGTGTGGGACGTCCGAGGAAGCACTGGATTGACCAAGTCTAATCTTTGCCTCTTTAAGACTGGAAAAACCTTCTTTGGTTTAATCCTCGAAGATGATGATAATGATGATGATAATGACGATGATGATGTTTTAAGATAACTTTTGTTACAAAATAAAAACACAGTTGGTTTGTCTTATAGTTGTCTTGTTTGTTCATCAACTTCTTTCACAGCACTACACTTTATATAATATAGAAACTTTCTCATGTGAAAACTTACTTGTCTTTTTCGTCGAACGCGTTTCGGCATCGTATTCGCCTTCGTCAGCTTAGAAACAAACTGCCAGGGATCCAAATTATTGTTTGTTTTTTGTATATTTTTCGACACTTTTCGACACAATTGTACAAAAAACAAACAATAATTTGGATCCCCGCGCCAATCCCCTTCCTCTACACACCACCCCCACTAAACCTTCCAAGCAGCAACCGTTACTAAGTACTGGCAGTCTGTTTCTAAGCTGACGAAGGCGAATACGACGCCGAAACGCGTTCGACGAAAAAGGCAAGTAAGTTTTTACATGAGAAAGTTTCTATATTACATAAAGAACAGTTGGTTTGTAGAGAAGTGGAAATTTAAAATTACTTATAATGTGGGATTTATAATGTTATTTTGCGTTTATTTCTAAGACCTATACTTTCCCTTTTTTCATATTTCTGATATTTTAAGACATAGATGCATGCATACTTATTGAGATTTCACGTCACATAAATTCAAGTAATAGTGATGATGACGATGGCATTCAGCTTTCAAATTCTGAGCTTGTAAAACTTCATTATCAGTATAATGTCATTTGATAAGTATCATGTTAAGACATAATGCGTCTCGTCAGAGGTCTTCACTGTAGGTATGTTTTCTACCCTTACTGTATAAGACGAGTCGGTGTTTAATCTTTAAAGGCATTTATAATTGTGTCACTAGTCTGGTATTTATATAATTATGTTACAAATCTCACTATTTTGATGTTTTATATACTTTAGTAAAGACTACAAGTACCGACAGTGTTCTATTTTTGACATTTTATAGGATATATATATAAATTGTTGAATATCATATATCCTATTATACATGTTATACAGCGCGTGTTATTTCTGTTCATCCTACTTGTATAGGAACAGACTGTCCTTCAGTCTGGTACATTGTGTAATTATCTGTAACTAAATGAGTAACATCAATACATCTATACACACAGTCCACTAACAGAAACACCCCTATTAATATCGTGCTGGCATTTGTCTTCTTTGTTATGAATCCGGCTTATTTTTCGATTCTCATGGCACCATGTCACCTTTTATACATTTTACAAACAAAGGTTTATTATTTTAATTACTTTGTCCATGACATCTGTATTTGTTCAACTGCAATGCTCCCAGGTATCTCAGCTTTCCCATTTTGTAATATTTTCTAGCAGATCCTTAGTTTATATTTCCACGATATGTCTTTTAGAATACATTCTAGGATCTGTATTATGTTAAAATATTAGTGCTGATTAAATTTAATTTTAAAAACAATTTTACAAAACCGTTACACTGTTATAATAACTACTGATAATGCACTATATATACAAATATAAATATACTATCTGCTATAAGTACAGTAAATATTAATATGATAGAAAGTGAATATAAGGAGTAGAAATATTTATTAACATTGGGTAACTAAAAGTACATATGACACTATTCAAAAGTTGTCAATGTTGAAAATTGTAACAGAAATTATTTAATTTTTAAACGGTTGCTTCAGTCATCAATAAATGGAACTTTATATGTAGTATACATACTTAATCAATTTTTAAATTTGGGATTATAATCCGAATGGTTACATATTGGTTAAGTAGGGAAAACTTTATTTTGATTTTCAATAACACACGGCGACTTTCTTTTACTAAATTGCCTATTTTAATTTTAGGGAAGATTGTTTCTTCATAGCGTTTAAACAACTACGCAGGCATCCGATATGTAGAAAATTCAATATCTAAATTTTTTTTCTTCATTGCATTTATGATAATTTACCAGCTGTCAAGTATTAATTTTCTGATTTACATGTTTACTGATTTTGAAACCAAGAAGATACAACAATTTCAAAATGGGACCTGCAAAAAAATAAAGCTTGTTAAAAACATCCAATTTCTTATAATATTACGTATAGTGGGTGGATTTACTTTTGATGAACCTTAGAAGTTTCAAGCAGCAAACCTCCATTTAAAAAATACAATTTTTAAATTATTTTTGTCAAAAAAATTTCAATTTTCTGTATTGTTAAATCAAAATTAAATTAACTGTTTTATTAATTAACCTTAAACTATACTGTATTTAAACTATTTAGCACATATATTCAAGCACTGATAATAATTTTGAAGAGGATTAAGATTTTTATAATTACAGTATGTCTGATATGTTGCTTTAGGTATAGTAAATATCGAATAATTTTACATGAGCAGCTTGTTAGCGTGTTGTACAAACCAGTACCAGAGGGAGCAGTAACTTTTCTCCTAGGGTTACAATACTTTCGCCGAAAGGCTTCTATTTATGGTCACAGGAGGGTTGACCTCACCCTTCTTTGTTCTGAGAAATCTTTGAAGAAAAAATGAAAATACATGAGTATTAACTAAACCAAAAAAATAAGAGAGTCTGTATATGCAGGAAATTGTGCAGTGTCTTATAGTGGTCTTGACGAAAGATTGAGGGCAAGAAAGACTGGCTATAGATCTGAGTAAAAAATGGGAAAATTTGAAGACTATAATTTTGTGAGTGAAAAAGCGATGAAGGCTAAGTACGAGAAAGGATATGTTATCATAATAGGTCTTTATACTCCAGAAGAAAGAACGGAAGAGAAAACAACATTATTCCATAAAAAAATAATTGATAAATGTGATAAAAATTATAGTGTAATACTTCTTGTTGATTTAACTTCTAGTCTGCAGTAATCCCATTTCAAAATTTATAGGGTCATACGGAGAGCTAATATTAAGTAGAAATAATAAAAAATTAAGGAATTAGTGATTTACAATGAATTAAGGATAACAAATGGACTTTTCATGAGAAAGGATATTCATAAATACTCCTGGTCGGCGAAAGGTTTAGGCCAAATATAGATCATATAAAACAAACTAGCATCGCACGTTGATAATACAAAAGTTTGTCAGGGTTTTGACATTTTTTATGACATTTTTTCTTAGATTAAATGTACAATTACATAAGCGATGGAAAAAGGAAAATTTTTTTTTTTTGACAACAATAACAAATTGAAAATTTTTTAAGGCTTGTGGATTGGAGGACAAAAGTATGAGATTTCATTATCAGAACAAGGTAAATCAGTACACTGCAGTAATAAGTAATACCTGCTAGGGAAGACATTCATTTAGGATGGCATAATGCAAGAAAACAATAAATAATTCAAACAGTTAAAGAAGCAGTAGGTTACAAAAGAAGTATGGCGAAGAAAGGGTCTGTGAATTTGAATTGGAGAAAGATACTGCCATAAAGAAGAAAAATTATGACTTTAGAAGATATTGATTATATGTCACATCTTACAGAAATATCAGGAGAAGTATAAAAAACAATGAGAGATGAAGCAAGGAGACTTGTTAACAAGCCCACCAGGAATCGTGGGAACGCTTCTTAGCCACCATGGAACACGATTAGTATGGTAGACAGACTACGACAAACAAAGTACTGAAAACATTGAAAAAAATCAATTGCTCTGAAGAGAAAAAGTTCAGTTAATATGACTGAGGAAAAAGAATGGACACATTGAAGGCATTTATATTATGGCACAGCAATAGTAAGTGGTGCTGAAAATATATATAGCATAGGATATAAATTCAGGAAGGTTGAGGATAGGAACAATAGGATTCCCGAAACATCTTCCAAATAAGGGAAAAACATCTTGAGTTAAAGAAATTATAAATATTAAATAAATTATATATGCGTCAAGAAACAGACTATAGCAAAAAGTGCTCGAACACACACACACACACACACACACACACACACACACACACACACACACACACACACACACACACACACACACACACACACACACACACACATACCCATGATGGTTTGTACTTTCAAACAAGAAGTGTGTGTGTGTGTGTGTGTGTGTGTGTATATATATATAAACATATATATATACAATTTTTGTTTGAAAGTACAAAGCATCATGGGTACAAGATGGTACCCGAAACATGTTCCAAATAAGGAGAAAATATCTTGAGGTAAAGTGATTATAAATATTAAATATATATATTGTTACAACACAAAAAGCCGCCCCAATACCAGAGAAAAAACTATAATGAATTAACTACATTAAACTAAGGAAAAGACAATGACTATGACGAGACAAATGACTATGACCCAAACCAAGTGATTGACCCAATAAAGGAAATAAAATGAGAAGGTATAAACTCAAATAATGATGAAAAAGGCACAAACAAATAATGAATGTCTAATAACAAGTATTAAAATTAAATAAAATAATCTCAGTTAAAGTACACTAACCAGAGTAATAGATATTATATATTATGAATAACCCTATGATGATAAGAAAATCAATACATAAAATTGTTAACAGACTAACTATCAATTGTGTATAAAACAATAAAAAACCCAAAAGTGAGAGATAGGTAGGAAGTGAAAGTGATTAACAGTGTAAGTATTAGAAGTGAGTAAAAAGAAATAAATATGAGGGAATAACCACTATTAACACTAAAGTACAGTAAAAAGGTACAAAGTGCAAGTGTAACCCAAAATAGACATAAACAACCAGAATTATAAATCAGAACTCATATAGAAGTGAGAGTGAACAAGTAAATATAAAACACAAAATATAGGTAAAGACACCAAAACCAGTGATTAACACTATAGTTTAAGGTTGAAAGGTACCAAAAAATAAGATTAACCATAATATTGTTAATATAGTTAGAAGTGATAGTAGATTAATAGTACGGTTGTATTCAGGATAAAAATCCCATAATGATATTAAGGAGGTTATCATTATGAATGTTTAAATAGTAAAAATATATAGTAAATGTTAAAAGATGGATAGACAACCAATCTAATAATGTTAAATAAGAATAAAATAAATAATATGAGTGCAAAATAAATAAAACATCCTATGTTAATAAAAATGTTCGAAGGGATAATTAGCAAGATGGAATAAATGGTGCTATAATGTTCTTCACCAAGATAGTTATTTATTCAATTAAAAGAGTTAAGTTTGTAAGAAGGAATATGGCTGAAAAGTAAACAGACCATAAACCTAATTTTTGTGTTATGTTTTATAGTAATATTAAATGATAAACAAGTTATAAGAAATGGCAATATATATGAGTAAGGAGATAAAATTTTACAAACATAATAATAATCATTAGAGTAAAGACAGAAAAACAAATAAGAGAATAACAGACAAGCAATGATTTTGTAAATTAATAAGAACATTCAATTATTGTAAAACAGCCCAAATTAATTTTATTTTTACCTTATTCAAAAGGTAAATAAGTCATAAGTGGCACCAAGCAAAACATATGTAAATGAAAAATAATATTTAATTTGTGTAAAATAAGAGGATATAGCCAATTACTACTTAGGCCTATAAAATGCCTAACTGTATAAATCCAAAATAGACAAATTGTTAGAAATTAAATATTGTACTAGAAAATTCAGGGCAAGTAACTCATTAAGTACAATTAGTGAACCATATTAAGATGTCAGAGTTAGATTAAAAACATAAAATAAGAAACAAATGTAATAACATAATATTAACATTTTTGTCAAAACTTTAATACATGAACAAACCCAGCTTTGTGGGATGTCAAAATGATCTTTGAAAGAAAATAGAAACAGTTGTGGTAATATGTAATACATAGATAAGAAGACAGAAGAATAATAGCCATCAGAAAATATTTATTCATTTTGAATTAAAATTCAAATATCATAATAATAGACATAAATATAATCAACCAATGAGAGTATAGACAGTTGCCATAACAACGGAACGTTATTTAATATAATTCCGTTATAAAACATTAGTCCATTATTGACGATCAAGAGATACAGAAGCCAAACCATATTCGACCAATTTTCAATTAAAATGATAATAAATACAGCAAAATTTAAAGAGATGAATAGGCAAGAAGTTTAATAAAGAATTAGTTAACCCAACAGAGATAATAGACCAGATTTTAATATTCAAAATTAATTATTTTATCCAAATTATTTGAAAAAGAAGCCAGATGCAATCCAAAATATAAATGATGGAAGATTGATGATCGTATCGACCCAACCTAACTAAGAACTCAGTGACTCTGCACCAAAATTCAACAAGATTTGTTAAGTATATCTGAACTACCCGAATTTACGAACTAAATTCTAATTAACTTTTCTCACAACACAAATAACTCTCGCTTCGAACTTGGTAACTAAATTTCTTTCAAGGATTGATTGATAATAAATATTAACTTGTATGTGAAAATAATTTTAACCTGTATACGAAGTACGAGATTATAACAAACACTTTTAACACTTAAAAAACGAATTGTATTTAACTCTAATAGTATATAAGTACCATTGATGTAAGGTAGTGTACTTTATTAACTTCATATTAATATTTTTTTCGTAATCAAAAGGACTCGATGATTGAACGAACTGTAGAAAATAAACATTGACGACAGCCATGTCGATTTAGAAACGTTTCAATCAACTTAGCCAACCTGGGAATAGTGTCTATTTATTGCCGGAGCAACATTATTTAATAACAGTATAATTTTGTATCTAACTGAATAAACTACTACTGAGTAGTAATAACCGTCCTTTATTTCATTATAAATTGTATTATAAAGTTTGTGTACTTTAGCGATGAGCGAAATTGTCTGCCAGCGGTAGACGTCGGCAGCACGACGAACTACAAACGAGATTCAAATGCCCGCCAGTTGCGAGGGTAATTTGAATTAGTCATCATCGCATAGAACGACCGCTCAGTTTAACTTTTTTAATTGTTTTCATAAACAATTTGGCGCCACCCGGGTAATAAATTTACTCATTAAAGGACAGGTAAGGATTACACTCGTGAGATATTGGTACTGGTAATTCGTGAGTTCGCGACGGACATCGTCAGCGTGGGGAGTTAGAAAAAGTACGACTGTTAGAAATAAACACAAAGTAACGACTACAACGTGTGGGGCTAACACACATAACACACAATAAAACACACTTTTACAGAGAAGACAAGGTCTTATCGATACAAATTGACGCCAACAACGTGTGACAGAATAATTACCTACAGAGAGTTGCATCGTTACAATATATATATATATATATATATATATATATATATATATATATAGTGTGTGTGTGTGTGTGTGTGTGTGTGTGTGTGTGTGTGTGTGTGTGTGTGTGTGTGTGTGTGTGTGTGTGTGTGTGTGTGTGTGTGTGTGTGTGTGTGTGTGTGTGTGTGTGTGTGTGTGTGTGTGTGTGTGTGTGTGTGTGTGTGTGTGTGTGTGTTAAGTGGAAAAGTTTTAGATAAGTTATAAAGCAGTGAAGCAAGCAACGTGTAGAATGAAAAGAAGAGAGGCACCAGATTACAGAATAAATGCATGAATTAACAAAATACGGTGGCACATTATTGAATTGATGAATTCTACATTTCCTAAATAACATATGGATGGAAAACGAAATTTCAAAAGTTTGGAGACGGGCTAAGGTGATTTTGTTCTATAAAAAATGGACAGAACAAACACAAATTATTAAAGAGGAATAAGATTGCTTGACTTAAAATACAAAATATGTACAAGAATTTTCAATCAGAGATTAACATTTGTTAAGGATGCATTACTTCTTGATGAGCAGATAGGTTTTAGAAAGGGTAGGAAAATTGTAGATTCGTTTTTTTGTATTACGACAGGTCTTGGAATATAAACAAGAAACATATATCGTTTTGTTGATGTGAAATATATTTTGTGATAATATAGACTGTCAAAAATAATGGAACATTATGTACCGGTATAGAATAGGTTATCCACAATATTTAATAAATTCATTAAAGATGCTTTACAAAAGTACATCTATAGTCCTGAATTTGGATGGAATGTTTTTAGTTGGCATTCCAGTTCATAAGGTAATTATGCAGGCTTGCTATATTTCCCAACCTTGTTTGATATCTATGTTGACGACATGTTGAGAGCATGGAAATCTAGAGTAACCTCGGAAATGCGTATTAACAAATCAATTTTTATGGGTTCCCTGCTATATGCAGGTGATGGCATAGTTAACATTCAAGAAAGTGATAATGACTCACAAAGGTCAATCTTTCACGTACAAGAAGTTGCACGTACAAGATTTGCAATTGTTAAGTTTTGCCCCTTCGAAAACGTAAGTATTATTACTTCACCCGGATTTGTCAAGTCTATAGAGCCTTACACTTTCTTGTAAAAAGAACATTTGAAAACTAAAGTAACCGTTTTGTGTGAGGGCCAAGAATTTAGCAGTAACTCAGGGTTTATGTAAATGTACAAATCATATTGAATATGTTTGTTTACTTTTCTTAAAGTAATTCCGAAAATCGCTTCTCTACATTGAAAAGAGTTTATAGATGTCTAAAAAGTACAATGTCACAAGACAGTCTTCCTGCTCAGACAATGTTCAGCATAGGAAAAGTATTTACTGAAACTATTATTAATTTAATAGATAATGCGATCAACAAAATTTCTGGTTTTCCAAAAAAATGAGAGTAAACTTCATGTTTACATAAAATCGTAAAAGAAACAAAACTTTTAAATTTATATTTGAAAATAAATTTTAGTGTTCTTTACATTTCTAAGCGATGGGCGATTTCTTACAGGTAAATCCTCTTCTTGAACTGCTTTCATCGTAATTTTCTCGCTTGACATTTTCATATCTAGAATCTTTAGCTCTGAGAAAGATTCTAGTTGTTAAGTCTTTTAACAGGGTCTTTCAACAACCACTCACAGGTACGAAAGATTTATTTTATTTTACATAATTTTATATTTTAATCTTTGACTTCTGTTCTTATATATTGTTCGTAACGTTTGTAAAATTTATAATTATATGAAACGAGTTTAATCGTAATTATGTGTATATTGTTTAATAACGTTTTATTTTAAATTATTGTATGTTGTTTAGCTTCTGAAGACGATCCAGATTCTAGGGATCGAAAGATCAAGCTAGAAAATAGGACGATGGAAGCAGTCCGAGTAGAGGAGTTACCATTAATGTGATTAGCTATAACGTGTAAATTAAAATAATGTGTAATTTGTTTACAATTAATGTGTACGTATATGTGTAATATGTTACTGCAGCACCAACAGTAGCAATAGCAACACAATAAATTATCGGGTCAATGTCATTGCTTCACCTCCAACGCACTAACTCATTAAGTAGTAGTAGTAGTAGTAGTAGTAGTAGTAGTAGTAGTAGTAGTAGTAGTAGTAGTAGTAGTAGTAGTAGTAGTAGTAGTAGTAGTAGTAGTAGTAGTAGTAGTTGTAGTTGTTGTTGTTGTTGTTGTTGTAAATAAATATTACTAAGACAATGGTAAATGTTGCAAAATCTAGTACAGCACCACCAAACTAAAATCATACTAGCTGCCTCTGAAATACAGATATTCATTAACATATTAGATGAGAATACAAAAGCAGCAATTTGTCAACCTATGGTTAATTAATAATTTAACAATAATTTAGATTAACAATTTACATTTTAGTTCCAATTTCTGCTCTTGATGTTAACAGGGTTTTGTTTGGTTTTCATTATTTCTATGTCTCATGTTTCTAGTATACCTAATATTATAAACCTACTAAAAAATATGTAACAAAAAATCTAAACCGTATTATGCTAAATTGTGAACTTTTGGGTCCGTTAAAATCGAATAAAGTAACAAACCTGTAAAGATTCCTTGTGTACCAGAACCTGTCTGGACCTGCTTGATAATTAATTTCGTAAACTTCTGTACGTGTCTGCAAACAAATGTTTTAAACTTTACTCTCAGCTACTATATTCTATCGGTTATTAGTTAATAATTTAAACAGTCAATAAAGACATGACATCAATGGTCAGATGAAGTAGTCACATATATATAAATTTGGTTCCTATGTACTCGAAAAGTCCTGTTACATATTTTTAGCATTTATGATACGCTTCATTTAGATACTATTTACAAAAAAGAGTAAAAGAGTAAAATAGTAAGAATGATTGTTAGATTATATAGAACAAATTAAAAAATTAATATAAATAAAAATGAATTGTATTTAGGGCTGGAAATGAACAAGCCAAGGTCTGTTTTTAATCTACTTCAAAATTGTGTGAAAATTCTTTTACTAAACATTACTTACACTTTCGACGTGCACCTTCATACGAGTACGTAAAATTTGGGTTGACAACTGTAAAAGAAAAAATAAGATTTTTATTCGCTATTCGCACAAATTAAAATGATCAGTTAAAGAAACTGAACTATATAGTACCAGAAAGAACTTGATATGCACTATATTATATAGGAAAAAAATTTAAAATATTAAAAATTTATTACAAACACATCACGTATATAATGGTATAGGTAATAACATATATAATAATAAACATACAATATACAATGAGGGTAAATAGTTATCCATAATTGCTTTCACTATCCACACTTATCCAAAGCTACAAATTTTATTTCTATAAAAACCGAGACTGTAAAATGATGTCAATGTTTCTAGATAATTATCTATGTTGTGCCACTGACTCACATGCTTCCTTATACCATTAGGAAAACTATCTCTGCCTGAACAATAATTCGCAAAACACGGTTCCCTTTAATTTTTGTTTGAGACACATCTTAAATAAACTAACTGTACGAAAACCAGGTATGCTGTTGATAATCTCATTGGCAGAGTTATACGTCTATATCTCTGCCTGCAGTCATCAATAGTCTTATTATTTGACTCATCAGTAAATAGAAGCATGCCAATGTCATTGTTGCCATCATTTGCAACACTCGATTGAGGATGCAATACTTTCTTCACCTATAACAGCTTAATTTTGTGCAATATTTTTCATTTTTGTCCCAGCTGTTTCGTTAAGTATTGAAATAATATGGTAGATTTTAGCCTCTGTTATACTTTTCACACTATAAAAATAGATCACTTAACATTAAAGGATCGTTTCTGTAAAATTTTCAAGTGCGAAGACATGGTCAATGACTCCCAATCTTCCTTACTGGTATACCTAATTATTTGGAATCATACTGCAAGACAGAACTATCTGCATGACCCTTTCTACGGCCTGAGTTTTATGTGCATAGTATGCCTGAATAGGAGCATTGGTAAAATAAACAAATTTTTATTTGCTATACAACATTAGGAAATTTTGTTACAGAACTGCTTCCAAAGTGGATTCGTAACCTTTTTAGAAAGTTTTCTTGTAGAATCATAGTGGGAATATAAGTCTATTTTATGTTTAACCACCCAGTATTATGAACTATTTTGTTGGAGTAGTAGCAAAATCAGTAGACACTTATTGTGAAAGTCTTGTCCTATGATACATTGTGCTATAGAAATCATCTTTAGTTAGAATAACACGACACTTTATGTAATGGATGGTATCTTGTTCCAAAAAGTCCAAGAATTAACTAGTATCAATTTATTTTGTTTCCACTGTACAAAAGTAAACCATATGACCTTTGTAACATTAGTATCAGAATTGCGTATAGTATCTTCAACAGTACAAACAGAAGACACTTTGTAGAAGAGTCATGGTAATTGATTTACAATAATGGATACCAGTCAGGAGATGGAAAATTTTGAAGCGCTACTTCAGCAGACAGAGGAACCTTCGCCAACAGGAACCAAATAAGGCCAAAAAACGACATGACGAGAAACGCCGATGGGTAGCAGAAGAAGCAGAGAGAGAAAAGACAGAAAGCACTCTTGCTGTAACAGAAACAGTAATTTTGTAATCAGAAAAACTACAAAAAGAAGAAGTAAAGGAAAAGCAGAGAAAACGAAAGCTCTTTTTGAAGGTATGCAAAAACAGATGCAATAGCATACTACTGCAGAGTTGGGTCTCATACATGGTGAATTGGGTGAATTACTAGGAAAACTGAATGGAAAAGTAGAAAAATCTCTCTCAAATATAGAAAATATCTGTATGGAGAACCATACATGACTTCCATGTTCTAAGATTTATATTTAAAATCATTTAAAAATGAAATGTTTCCATAGAAACTACTTCTTTCCAATTATTGCTTCAGCCTTAACCACAGTACTGTCGCCACTAACGTATACCACCACACGTTATCGCACTCGATTTTCACTGATGATGGCAGTCGACCGCACTGCCGAAACGTCTGGTTTTGCAGAAAACATTGGACTACGGCCAAATAGCACGGGAAGGAATTTTAACAACAAACTACTACTTTGTTGCCGATAACGTAGTACACATATTAAAATTATCCCCTCCCCCTCAACTATAATTTTTCATTTATAGAAAATTACCCCCACCCCGTTCAACTAGCCTCTTCATTTATAGATATTTCATCTACGTTTCTACAGTGGATTATTAAGATCTTCTTATCAGGATACTTTATTTATCAAAATTAAGTAATTTATTCTCATTAAAACAAACAATGTTTCAGGTAAACTACCCTATCCCCGTAACCGATCTTCACCAAAATCAAGAGGCATTGAGTCCTCTACAACTCAGGCACATATGTAAAAAATTATTTGATTCTGTTTTAATTTACGGCAGTTATGTTCATCATGAAAAAATTT
This sequence comes from Magicicada septendecula, assembly GCA_034769895.1. Lineage (NCBI taxonomy): Eukaryota > Metazoa > Arthropoda > Insecta > Hemiptera > Cicadidae > Magicicada > Magicicada septendecula. Next base: position 361,501,811 of record CM068369.1, read on the forward strand.
CTGTTGTTACAACATAAAATGTTGCAGGTAAACTACCCCTTTCCCTTAACCGATCTTCACCAAAATCAACAGACCTTGAGTTCTCTACAATGTAGGGAAGTATACAAAATATTATTTGATTATGTTTGAATTTGTGGCAGTTATCGTTCGTCATAGAAAAATTTACCCTTATCACATAAAACGTTGCTGGCAAACTACCCCTTTCCCTTAACCGATATTCGCCAAAAACAATAGGTCTTAAGAACTCTACAATTCAGAGCTGTATGCAAAATATTATTTGATTCTGTTTGAATTTGCGGCTGTTATCGTTTGCCACAGAAAAATATCGTTATGGAGAACCATACATGACTTCCATGTTCTAAGATTTATATTTAAAATCATTTTCGAAATGAAATATTTCCATACTTCTTCCTACTTACTGCTTCAGCCTTAACCACAGTAGTGTGGTCATTAACGTATACCACCTCACGTTATCGCACTCGATTTTCACTGATGATGGAAGTTGATGGTACTGCCGAAACGTCTAGTTTTGCAGAAAACTTTGGTCTACGGCCAAACAGCACGGGAAGGAATTTTAACAACAAACTACTTCTTTGTTGCCGATAACGTAGTACTATATAAAAAATTATCCCCTCCCACTTCAACTATAATTTTCAGTTATAGAAAATTACCCCTACCCCGTACAACTAGCCTTTTCATTTATAGATATTTCATCTACGTTTCTACAGTGGATTGTTAAGATCTTCTTGTCAGGATACTTTATTTATCAAAATTAAGTACTTTAATCTTGTTACAACATACAATGTTTCTGGTAAACTGCCCTTTCCCCGTAACCGATCTTCACCAAAATCAAGAGGCCTTGAGTCCTCTACAACTCAGGCACATATGTAAAAAATTATTTGATTCTGTTTGAATTTACGGCAGTTATCGTTCATCATGAAAAAATTTCTCTTGTTACAACATAAAATGTTGCCGGTAAACTATCCTTTTCTCTTTACCGATCTTCACCTAAATCAACAGGCCTTGAGTTCACTGCAATGTAGGGAAGTATGCAAAACATTATTTGATTATGTTTGAATTTATGGCAGTTATCGTTCGTTATAGAAAAAATTACCCTTGCTAAAACATTAAAAGTGGCTGGTAAACTACCCCTTTCCCTTAACCGATCTTCACCAAAATCAATAGACTTTGAGTCCTCTATAACTCAGGGAAATATGCAAAAAATTATTTGATTCTGTTTGAATTTACGGCAGTTTACGGCAGTTATCATTCTTCATGGAAAACGTTCTCTTGTTACAACATAAAATTTTGTTGGTAAACTACCCCTTTCCCTTAACCGATCTTCAACAAAATCAACAGACCTTGAGTTATCTACAGTTGAGGAAGGTATGCACAAAATTATTTGATTTTGTTTAATAAATGTGCGGCAGTTATCGTTCGTCATAGAAACAATTACTCTTGTTAAAACATAAAATGTGGGAGGTAAACTACCCCTTTCCCATTACCGATCTTCACCAAAATCAACAGGCCTTCAGTCTTTTACAATTGAGGAAAGTATCCAAAAAAAAAAATTGGATTCTGTTTGAATGTGCGGCAGTTATCGTTCGTTATAGAAAAAATTACCATTGTTCAAACATAAAATGTTGCAGGTAAACTACCCCTTTCTCTTAACCGATCTTCACCAAAAACAATAGGTCTAGAAAACTCTACAATTCAGGCTGCGTGCAAAATATTATTTGATTCTGTTTGAATTTTCGGCTGTTATCGTTTGCCATAGAAAATATCGGTATGGAGAACCATACATGACTTCCATATTCTAAGATTTATATTTAAAATCATTTTCGAAATGAAATATTACCTAAATATTCCCTAAAGACGAAAAGTCTGTCTATGAATCGTTCCTCTGTAAACACGTGCAGTTACACTGCCCAGCGATCCAAAGGAAGGAAATCGCTATCCACGCTGGACACTTTTTCGGCTTGCATGCGTTATGTTGGTATGGGTTCGGCACTTTCCATTTAAAAACCGTGCAAATGTAAGAAAATAAACATGAATGAGGCCAAAAATAACGCGAACTGTGTGTGTGTGTGTGTGTGTGTGTGTGTGTGTGTGTGTGTGTGTGTGTGTGTGTGTGTGTGTTCCCTGCCTTTTCATTGCGGTAGTCATAATAATAAAACGGAAACATAAACAGTACATAACTGAGAAAAAAATACATAAATGAAAAAACTATAATTTTATTGCCTGGCAACAAAATTATTTTATTTTTAACAATTACCATTGTTTGAAAAAGTTTAAATGAATTTTCAAGTACTTTACTCTTGTTAAAACGTAAAAGGTTGCCGGTAAACTACCCCTTCCCCGTAACCGATCTTCACCAAAATCAAAATTCCTAGAGTCCTCTACAATTCACTGACGTATGCAAAAAATTATTTGATTATGTTTGAATTTGCGGCTGTTATCGTTTGCCATAGAAAATACGCTTGATAAAAAAACGTTGCAGGTAAACTACCCCTTCCCCTCAACCGATCTTCACCAAAAACAATAAGTCTTCAGTACTCTACAAATCATGGCTGTATGCAGAAAATTATTTGATTCTGTTTGAATTTGCGGCTGTTATCGTTTGCCATAGAAAATACCCTTGTTAAAAAAACGTTGTTGGTAAACTACCCCTTTCCCTTAACCGATCTTCACCAAAAACAGTAGGTCTTGAGAACTCTACAATTTAGGGCCGTATGCATATAATCTTTTGATTCTGTTTGAATTTGCGGCTGTTATCGTTTGCCATAGGAAATACCCTTGTTAAAACATAAAACGTTACAGGTAAACTACCCCTTTCCCTTAACCGATCTTCACCAAAAACAATAGGTCTTGAGAACTCTACAATTCAGGACTGTATGCGAAACATTATTTGATTGTGTTTGAATTTGCGGCTGTTATCGTTTGCCAAAAAAAAATTTCCCTTGATAAAAAAAACCGTTGCAGGTAAACTACCCCTTTCCCTCAACCGATCTTCACCAAAAACAATAGGTCGTGAGTACTCTACAAATCAGCGCTGTATGCAAAAAATTATTTGATTCTGTTTGAATTTGCGGCAGTTATCGTTTGCCATAAAAAAAAATCTACAGACACACAGACACACACACACACAGACAGACACACACACAGACACTTTTCGGAAAACGACTTTTTTTCATGTTTTGAGTGTAGTAGAATCAGAATCTGCAATAATCTCGAACACGATTTTTTTTGCCATCACCATACTTCCATTCCTTAAGGAATATGGAAGTAAAAATCTACAGACAGACACACAGGTAGACAGGCAGACAGACAGACACACAGACACTTTTCGAAAAATGACTTTTTTCATGTTTTGAGGGTAGTACAATCAGAATCTGCAATTAACTCGAACACGATTTTTTTTGCCATCACCATACTTCCATTTCCTTATGGAACATGGAAGTAAAAACAATGTAAATAAAAATGTCTACTGTATAAGATTTAGTTGAAAAAGAAGATAAAAAATTAAAAATGAAGTTGAACAATTTGTAAAAGTACAAACCAGACATTCAGTACCAATGATTTTATTTGTTGTTTTGCCCTAAGGCAGGTCTTCAAATGGTAAAAGCTCTCCAAGCTGTCCTATCGCATGCCGGTCTTTCCCTTTCTTTGTAACACCCTATGATTTTAATGCTATCTATTAACTTCATTCTTCTACGCCCTCCCGAAAGTGGTTTTCCCTTCAGTAGGTGCAGTTCGTGTCAAGGCTCCACCAAAATTATATCCGGGGCTTATTTTAAGCAAATTGTGTGAAATTTAAGTCTACAGTGGGGATTTCATATGCAGGACTATGCAGAATATGCTACTTTACCAATAGTCACTCGTCGTGTGTTTAACGAAACTGTATCAATGTCAGTGTTGCTATCAGTGGTGATGCTGGATAGTAACGGATCGTGTACAATTGTTCGATCTTCTACAACACATTTTATTTTAAATCCAGATGTAAATTAATATACATTCCAATAATTCTGATTATTTTCCCAATCATTGTAGAAAATGTCAAATGGATTTTGGCATCTGATACTGACTTACCTTCAGACCACGATCACTAACCATTAACAGATCACTGTGGTACCAAAAAAAGTGTCCATGGGTAATATTATGACATCCACAGCGAAATAGATAAGCCTACAGTAACGATGTTTCTGTGTACAAATATGACAGTATTGCCAACTCAAAATTTAAAAGTAAATTGTGGAATAAACTACAAATTTTATTAGTTGTTAAATAAATTTATGCTACACTCACTTGTTGCACACACCACTAGTCACTGTGACATCGATTAGCGCTTTCGAACGTTCGAAAGCGCTAATCGGTGTCACAGTGACTAGTGGTGTGTGCAACAAGTGAGTGTAGCATAAATTGTGAAAATTAGTCAATTCACTTTTATTTAATTTCTTTATAATTGTTTAGTTAATTTCGTTTCTAAATGGATAATAGGAAACATTTTATTGTTTTCCAGATAATTTTTAAGTATTATATTTTTAATTATGGTTAGAGGTTATGATAAAAACGACTTAACACAGTCTAGTCATAAATGTTTGCTACAGTAAACTTAAGTACTTATACAAATTATTTTCACTTACTTTTAACAAAAAACTTAGACTCTGTCAAGGTAAATCATATCAATTATATTTGAACCAGATTTGACCCTTGAGTATGATAATGTTTTATATAAAAGTTGGACTCAGACTATTATTAAACGCTAAAAGCAGAAATATCATATTGTGTGTATGGCCTACAACTGAGTTGATACTACATTCAGAAAATCATAATTTGTTTATTATCAGCATACTCTTCCAATTATTATAGTTTCATCAGATCATAGAACATATTTTTACGTTGGTGACTCTATTTATTTGCATACCAAAAATTGTTATTTGTGTGTATACACACATGCGCGCGCATGCGCGCGCGTACACACACACACACACATATCTTCTCCTTCCTGCGCCATTTCGTCTGTGAAGGAAATGACTCTGATTGTAGCCAATTAGACCTCCCAGCTTCATCACAACCCTAAATGACTAGACATTCTTTTCCTGCATCCCCTGTGTCTTACCTGTAACATGTCTTATATAATCCACTGTAACAGTTGACATTTTTCAGAGACATTATATATTAATGCCCCCAATATACACTAATACACTTAGATCAATGCGTATTATTTCTTCATCTGTCGTTAATTAGGAAATTAGTTTACACACAAGACTTTCGATAAGTCCGTTAAGTCCAAAGCTTCCAACTGTTTAGTATGTTGTTTTTAGTAACATCTTCCCTATATTGTAAACATAGAATTAAACCATTCATATGTTTTACTTTTGACTAGTATATCGTATGTAAGAATAATTTTTTGCGTGTGTTAAAAAATCTTATGCAATGTAATGTTACCTACAAAAATTTGTTTACATACACACCTGGTAAGTGTTTCTGCCGTGTTTGTTCTACCGGTGTTCCAGACACCGGTCTGGAATCTGAAGTGTTTGTATAGCATCTGTTAGAACAACAGTATATATGGTTATTACACACAACGTTAGTACCTTATTACAAAAAAATACACTTAATTACAATACGATATGTATAGTTTTGTCAAAGAGAAGGTGACAGTATTGGTAAAACGTGTTGTTCTGCTAAATATCAGAGATATATTTTAAAAAATAGCGTTTCAATTTACTTCCATCTGTTGAATAAACAAACTACCAGACTTAATGACTTACTTTCAACTGACTTAATGGCACATTACGTAAAGATCTAGCACTTAAAATTGCACAAGTAAAAAGTATTACGTGGATTATCTGAAACACGTCAGCAGGAACTTACTTGCCACAAGTGATAATTCCATGAAAAGAAATTGTATGTGAAACTTGTCAAAAATTAATTTTACTACTTCACTCAGCATAATAAAAAATGGGTTACGGACAAGGTGAATAGGTAAGAAGGCAGAGAGTAATATGTACGATGATGGAGGTATCAATATGAAAATACAAAAGAAAATATGAATGATTAAAAAAATAAAATTTATTTAAATTTTGTTTTCACAGTTTTTTAAAGAGACAAATCACGAAATGTAGTCTAAAATTATATAATATTAAATTTTTGATAGAAAGTTTATTCAACGTACATAGTACAAAAAAATTATTATATGAGTGTATGCGAGGTATTGCGTGTAACTTATTGTGAAGTTTGCACGATATAGGAGGTGACAACTGTAAAGACAAAGTGAACAATAAAGTTATGGAACCGGAGGACATTTTAAAACCAATAAAATAGTTCTTCGTATTGTTTAAATTAGCAGCCATCCTTACTATTTCTTTTATGAATTTGCTAACTGCTATAATTTTTTTATTGTTCGACTAAGCTTTTCGTCATTACTGACATCTTCAGGTCTAAATGTTTAACCTGGTTAAACAGGTTGTTTAAGACCTGAAGATGTCAGTAATGACGAAAAGCTTAGTCGAACAATAAAAAATTATAGCAGTTAGCAAATTCATAAAAGAAATAATAAAATAGTTGTTACGTTTTCTGTGCAAATTTTTTGTTAAATATTTGTACTTTTTATATAGCCTATGTTACTTACAATATTTAATTATAATATCAAAATAATTTTGTATAGCCTAATGTTTTATGGTTATGTTGGCTACTCTGCTATTAATAAAGAAACAACAGACGAGGTTAGCAAAATGGCGTTTTATTAAAACCGTGTTAACTCTTCCAGTAATATATAAAACGTTCATCAGGTTATGGGCCCAGTTAAAGCCTTAACCAGTAAAAATCGTAAAACTAAAATCGTGTTAATTGAGGTCGTGTAAAAATGTCTAGTGGCGAAAGTGAAATAAACAATATACAAAAACTTAAAGATGCCGACGCTTGCACAATGTGGGATTTCGAGGTCAAAGTGTTATTCAAAGCCAAAGGACTTATGGATATTGTAAATGGTACAGAAACTTTGGAGCAACAAGGTGAAGATACAGACAAGGTAAAGACATGGAAATAAAAGGACGCTAAAGCCCAACACATTATACTTATGACCATTGAACATCCAGTAAAATTGCACTTAGTCACATGTGAAACATCAAAGGAAATGTCTGAAACATTATCTAACATTTATAAAAGAGACACATCACAACACAAATGCTCTCTTTTACAAGAATTCTACAACTACAAGTTTGACAACCAAAAGGACATGATGTCTATATTCAGAACGTCGCATTCAAGCTCAATCGACTCGACCAGAAAGTAGACGATACAATGATAATCACCAGAATTCTGAGCATTCTTCCAGAATATTACAAACATTTTTCAAGTGCGTGGGACTCGGCGAATTCAACGGACAGAACCTTGGAGAACTTGAAGGCTAGGCTGATACAAGAAGAAGCGAAGTCATCGAGTGATAGTGAGAGTCTAGCTTTTAAAATCAGATCTCAAGGTATGCTTAGAGAAGTAAGATGTTATTCATGTAAAGATACCGGTCATATCCGTCAGAACTGTCCAAATAACAAATCTAAGTTTTGCAATTACTGTAAAAAGTCAAATCATTATGAAAAGGACTGTCTCTTAAAAAATAAATCCTTTAAACCTAAAGTATCATGTAGTATTTGTAAGAAAACTAATCACACTGATAAAGATTGCTATTTCCGTAACAAATCTAAAGCAAAGCCCAATAGGCCTAATGATAGTAAAACTGTCTTTTTAACTAAAACCGTTGAAACTCATTCACCAGTTACAGTAGGCTATAGCAGTGTAAATCAAAATAGCATTATTCCGAGTAAAACTTTTATCGTAGATAGCGGTTGTACTCCAGACCACATGACCAACGACTTATCCATCCTTGAAAATGTAAAATCATGTAATAAAGACATATCTGTTGCAAAGAAAAATCAGAGTTGCAATCACTAGTTGTAGGCTATGTCGACTCAGAACAGTGTACTTTAAAAAATGTCTCATATGTTCCTGAATTAAGTAATAATTTGATGTCTGTGAATGCAATTACTGAAAATGGTGGTAAGGTATTATTTACTAGAAACAAAGTTCAAATATTGAAAGATGATAATGTAATTTTAGAAGGTAGTAAAAACAAAAATTGTTTGTATGTAGTTAACCTAACTGAGAATGAAAGTATTCCAAAAGTAGCTGCTGTAAGTAACACTGAACAAAATAAATGTAGACCTAAGGCTAATATAAATGTCAAACAAACAGATGTACCCGTAAGTGTTGATCAACATAGGGGTAAAACTAAAAGTAGTGAAGCTATGGAATGGCATAGGAAATTAGGTCACATAAGTTTTTGTAATTTAAAAGCTTGTCTAAAATATCTCGAGGTATTTCAGCTAAATTAAATGTATGTGAAGATATTTTTTGTGATATTTGTCTCAAAGCTAAACAAGTGAGATCTTCTTTCAATTCAGTAAGAGACAGAGCTTCTAAACCTTTACAAATAATACACTCTGATCTGTGTGGTCCAATAGAACCTCAGACGCATGATGGTAAAAATATTTCTTGACATGTGTTGATGATAATACTCACTTTTGTAAAGTGTATCTTTTAAAATCTAAAAATGAAGTTTTCACATTTTTAAAAGAGTATGTTAATGAAGCTGACGCTCATTTCAATCTTAAAACTTCTAAAATAAGGTGTGATAATGGGGGTGAATACATTGCCTCTGGTCTTAGACAATGGTGTAAATTAAGAGGAATTGTTATCGATTATACAGTACCCTATTCGCCATAGTTAAATGGCACAGTGGAAAGAATGAATCGAACACTCATGGAAAAAGCTAGAGCAATGCTTTTCGACTCTGAATTACCCAAAGAAATGTAGGGGGAAGCTATCCTAACATCTGCGAATTTACTCAATAGAAGTCCAACTGTCACATTAGATACAACACCTGCTGTGGTGTAATAAGACACCTGACCTATCAAGACTTCAGACATTTGGTTCAGTAGCTTATGCTAAAGTTTTAGGACGGCTTAAGGAATTCGACAGCAGGAGTAAGAAACGTATTTTTGTGGGATACACACTGAATGCATACAGATTGTGGGATCCAGTGAAAAGAAATATTTTTGTATCAAGAGATGTTGTCTTCAAAAGGGAGTCTGTAAAATCAAAAGCAGAAGAAATACCAGAAATAGTACCATGTACTCAAGAAGAAGATATGGAAGAAATCATTGAAGAAGAAAACGTGAATGAAGAAAAAGAGAATAACCCAGTCAAAGAAAATTAAATAGGCCTAGAAGAAATTGGACTAGAAACTGATAGGCCTAATACAAATGAACAACATGAACAAGAACAACGTTACAATTTAAGACCAAGGGTAAATATTAAACGTCCTACTAGATATGAAGAAAATCTTCAAGATGGGCAAGTGATGCTTACTTTCAATGAATGTATGACAGGAAATGATAAAGAAAAATGGAAGTTAGCCATTAAAAATGAAAAAGAATCTTTGAACAAGAATAACACCTGGGAGATAGTCGATGAAAAACAAGTTGCTGAAAAAGAAATACTAACTAGCAGATGGATCTTCAAAATAAAAGGTGACGGCACATATAAAACTCAACTAGTAGTAAGAGTCTGCGAACAAACAAAAGGAAATTTGGATTTTAAAGATACGTTTAGTCCAGTTGTTGAAAGTGCTTCGTTAAGAGTTTTATTTTCCTTAGCTGCTCAAGAAAATCTTGTTATTCAGACTTTTGATGTCAAAACTGCATTCCTGGTCGGAGAACTGGAATATGAAATCTATATGAGAATACCAGAAGGATTTGATGAAGAAGGAAAAATTTGTAGGCTAAACAAAGCCTTATATGGACTAAAACAAGCACCAAATCAATGGAATAAAAGATTCACATCATTTCTTAAAAATGAAGGACTTACACAACTCAAAACAGATAAATGTATATTTAAAGACACCAAGAATGACTTATATTTAGCTATTCATGTTGACGATGGAATCATGATGGGAAAAGATCCTGAAAAACTGAAGAATTTACTAGAAAAACTTTAAGAAAACTTTGAAATGACAAGTAGTGAAAAGCCATCCACTTATCTTGGAATGGAGATAACTAGAAAGAAAGAAGGAATTTACATTACACAAACAAATTATGCAAATCGAGTACTCACTGATTTTAATATGACAAACTGCAAGTCAGTAACAAACCCAATAGTACAAGAAGAAAAGACTACTGTAATTGACAATGAAGGAATACAGTTTCCTTACAGAGAAGCCACTGGAGGTCTCCTCTACATGACAAACAAAACCAGACCTGATATGACATTTGCTGTCAATTACGAAAGTCGTTTTTTGGAAAAACCAGAAAAGCAAGATGTACAAAATGTGAAAAGAACTTTAAGGCACCTAAAAGTAACGCAAAATCTGGGAATATTTTTTCCTGCAATAAAATCAAACAATATAGAAATTTAAACATTTTGTGACTCAGATTATGCAGGAGATGTGAAAGATAGAAAATAGTACTAGTGGATACGTCCTAATGTTAGGAGGCCCACCAATAGTATGGAGTTCTAGAAAACAACCCATAACTGCCTTATCAACAACAGAAGCGGAATATATATCTGCTGCTGAATGCTGCAAAGAAATCAAATACATCAAAACATTCATCCAGGAGTTGACAAACAAAACTGTAAATACTACATTGAATGTTGATAATCAAAGTGCAATAAAACTAATAAAATCTGGACAATTGAGTAGAAAGAGGAAACACATAGATGTCAGATTTCACTATGTGAGTGGACAATTTCATGATGGATTATTTGATATCAAATACTGTTGTTCAGAGAATCAGTTAGCGGATGTGTTTACCAAACCATGATCAAACACCAAGTTTGAAAGATTTAAAAACATTTTGCTTAAAATTATGTAAGCTAGTAAACATTCTTGAAAAAAAAAACAATCGAACTTTGTAAATAGTATTTTTCTAAGATTAAAAAACTGAAAAAAAATTGTCATTAGATAGGCTATGACAGATTATTATGAATTTGTTTAAAAAGAAGGAACACATATATGGTAGCCTTATTGTAAGTTAAATTAAAGTAGGCTATTTTGTTTTATTTGAGTCAATATGCAGTATCATTAAAACTAACAAATTATGCAGTCAATTGCTTTTGTATTTAATTTTAAAACATTTTGATATTAAGGGAGAGTGTTAAATATTTGTACTTTGTATAGGCTATAGCCTATGTTACTTACAATATTTAATTATAATATCAAAATGATTTTGTATAATGTTTTATGGTTATGTTGGCTACTCTGCTATTAATAAAGGAACAAAAGACGAGGTTAGCAAAATGGCGTTTTATTAAAACTACCGGGGACCCGGTAGGGCAAAAATTGAAAAAAAAATTAATTTTGTTTTTAATTTTAAAACATTCTCTGGAATTTTCTCTCTAAAATGATGTATGACACATGATGGTTTGAATTTTCTTTCAAGGTGAAAAACATTTTTTTGTGAAACTCTGCCTAGTATTTTATATCTCTTTGCAACAGCTGTGCCTACACACTCTGTGTAGGGTGAAATAGCTTGGAAACATCAGCTGTTGCTGTCAGATGGTTATATATTGTATTGTTGTGAGTTGTGGCTAATGTCCCAGGTTATAAACATATACTTATTCTATATAAGTAGCTGTTTGTTTGTTTTAGTTGTGAATTCTGACTAATATTGTGACTATAGGTTATAAGTACTCACTTTTTACGTTTTGTACTTGTGTTGTCTTCACGATTTTGTGATAATGCCAAGACCAAATGTACCAAGTGTTTTTAAGAAGAGAAAGAATGTGTGTAAATCCAAAATTGAAGGAAAAGTAACAGTTGATTTACCAGAAAGTGGCGATGGAAGAGCGGAAAGTGCATCTGCAAGGAAATTGAGTGGGTTGAATGAATTGTATGATGAAGTTGATTGTACTGAAAAGTTAGGTTATGAGCTGATTGATTTGAATATACTTTATAATATTTTGAATGTATATGTCGCATGCAAACATTGTAGTCAAGTAGGACTACAACTAAAGACTCAAAATCGTATTGGGTGGCTACTGAAATTATCTTATATTGTGATACTTGTGATTACAGTGTTGCCTTTTTTACTTCAAAAGCTGTAAGTAATAAACATGTTGACCCTGATTCTGAGCATGGACTAAATGAGAAGGGTGTACTATTTGAATGTAATATGCGATTGGCATATGGATTGAGAGCAGTAGGGAAGGGAAGCGCAGCTGCCCAATCATTATCTGGAATTTTGAATTTACCGACTCCTCCTTCTAGATTTACAAAATATAAAATAAAATCATAGCTCAAGCTACAAAAGACATTGGTGAATTAAGTATGAGACGTGCTGTTGAAGAATCTGTAGAAGCAAACGATGGTAGCCGTGATTTACGTGTAGCTTTTGACGGGTCATGGCAGAAGAGAGGCCACACATCTCTAAACGGCATCGTCAGTACGACAAGTGTATATACTGGTAAAATATTAGATATACAAGTCCTTACAAAACATTGCAGGTGCAAAAGTAAAGATAATCATGACGAAATGTGTACTGCTAATTATCAAGGTGTGAGTGGCGGAATGGAGGTGGCAGGTGCTATATCAATCTATCAGCGTTCAGAAGAAAAGTATAATGTGAGATACTTAGAATATTTAGGAGATGGAGATTCTAAAGCCTTTTCTAAAGTAAATGAATTAAAAGTATATGGAAATGATATTGAAACCAGAAAATTAGAGTGCATTGGACATATACAGAAACGGATGGGTACTCGATTGAGGCGTTTGAAAACATCACTAAAAGGCATAAAACTAGCAGACGGAAAGCCATTATCAGGAAAAAACAGATTAACTGATGCCATCATCGACAAAATTCAAAACTATTATGGCTTAGCAATCAGAAGATATTCCAACAATGTAGAAAACATGAAAAGGGCAGTATGGGCAATGTATTTTCACTTGTGCTCAACAGATGATGAACCGCAACATGGTCTGTGCCCACCCGGTGCAAATTCAGAAAAGCTGAAGCTAAAGGTGAGCATTACCATCATAACCATAGTCTCCCTGCAGCTGTTATGATTGCAATCAAACCTGTTATAAGAGATCTTGCTAATACTGAGCTACTGAAAAAATGCACCCACGGAAGGACTCAAAATCCTAATGAGAGCGTGAATAGTGTGGTATGGTCCAGGCTCCCCAAAACAGTTTTTGTTGGATTATCTGCATTTATGGTGAGAGTGTACGATGCAGTTGGATGTTTTAATGAGGGGAACATTACAAGGTGTAGGGTACTGAAACAGTTTGGGATGAGTGTCGGCATCAACACAAAGAAGGCAATGCTGCAGATTGACAGAGAGCGACTTAGGAATGCTGAAAGGAATGTATCCGAGTATGAGATAAAGGGAAGGGAGTCAAGAAGACAAGCTAAGAAGAGACTGGCAGATAGCATGGAAGACCCAGATAACCCAGAGTATGGAGCTGGATTGTTTTAAGGTAGTTTTCAAGACTTTTTTTAAAAATATTTTATTTTTTAACTTTAAATGCATTTTGCCGAAAACATACATTTTGTAATATAAAATGTACCTTTTCTCATCTTCTCGACTAGGTAGAAGCCTGAAATTTGGTATCCATATTACTCAACAATTGCTTCAAACTTTAACACAGCCTTTTTGTAATATTTTAAAAATCATCCGAGTTTTGTTATAAAAACAGCTAGCAAAAAAGGTTTTTTTGTAGACATATTTTTAAAAATTTGTAAAATATTTAAAAATTATTTTTTCAAAAAACCCCTACGTTAAAATGTGTCCAAAGAATAATAATTTGAAATAAAGAAAACATTAACTCTCTAACGTATAGGGTTTTTGAGAAAAGGTACATTACGTTAACATGGGGAAAATAGGCTATACCGGGTCCCCTTAACTCTTCCAGTAATATATGAAAATTCATCATTTTTTCATCTATTTTTGTATCAGCTTTTCTTAAAAATTCATTTCTCCCTTTCATAACGCCCTCTATATTAAAATAAGTACAACAGCACAAAGCGTTTTGAAAATTAAGCAGATATTATATATATATTACGTGTGTCTGTTACATTACAAATTAAAACAGGCTACGTCAGGGGTGTGTGTGTGTGTGTGTACAACAGAGAGAGAGAAGGGACATTGAAAGTCTCTGTTTGTATACACGTATTATATTCAAAGACTAATTGCTTCAGTACATTTTTTGAGACAACAAATAGTAAATATTATACTGGAACATGGTCAAGATGATTTTGCTAATGTGAAATAAGCCTGGAGCATTAACCAGTATGATCATCATCAGTCATGTTGGTTTTCAAAACGGTGAAACATCTGTGCATAGTTGTTGCTGTTGGCTTTTGAGACTGCCCATTTTTAGTAGTGTTGATCTCAGCTGCAGTATAAAAATTTCTATTTCGACTAGTTCCGGTGTATAGTAATTTAAAATTGTGCCACACTAACATTGATTTACATTATTCTATCGTTATTTTATTTAATGTTTTATGTATATAATTGCACAATACACTAATACCGTACAAATAAAACGAGAAAATATCACAACATTAAAAAAACCATAAATTGAATTACTCAAAAAAGTCATTGATCTCATCGGAAGACAATAACACAGTTAAACCACAATGAACAAATCAAAACAAACACGAACAGGGGCGAACAACAGCAACCAACGAGCACACAGATACTTCAAACCAGATAGAACATAAATATATTTGATCAAACTGATTAATCATAAAAACATGTTCAAAGTAAATATCGGTATGGAGAACCATACATGACTTCCATATTCTAAGATTTATATTTAAAATCATTTTCAGCCAAACAGCCAGGCTGTGTCTTACCTGCCTTTTTATTGCTGTATTAAATGAAAAATATTATATTACATTAAAATGAAAAAATTATAATTTTATTGCCTGGCAACAAAATTATTTTATTTTTAACAATTACCATTGTTTCAACAAGTTTAAATAAATTTTCAAGTACTTTACTCTTGTTAAAACGTATAAGGTTGCAGGTAAACTACCCCTTCCCCTTAACCGATCTTCACCAAAATCGAAAGTCATTGAGACCTCTACAATTCAGGGACGTATGCAAAAAATTATTTGATTCTGTTTGAATTTGCGGCTGTTATCGTTTGCCATAGAAAATACGCTTGATAAAAAAACGTTGCAGGTAAACTACCCCTTCCCCTTAACCGATCTTCACCAAAAACAATAGGTCTTGAGTACTCTACAAATCAGGACTGTATGCAAAACATTATTTGATTCTGTTTGAATTTGCGGCTGTTATCGTTTGCCATAGAAAATACCCTTGTTAAAAAAACGTTGCAGGTAAACTACCCCTTTCCCTCAACCGATCTTCACCAAAAACAATAGGTCTTGAGAAATCTACAATTCAGGGCTGTATGCGAAACATTATTTGATTCTGTTTGAATTTGCGGCTATCGTTTGCCAAAAAAAAAAAATTTCCCTTGATAAAAAAAACCGTAGCAGGTAAACTACCCCTTCCCCTCAACCGATCTTCACCAAAAACAATAGGTCGCGAGTACTCTACAAACCAGGGCTGTATGCAAAAAATTATTTGATTCTGTTTGAATTTGCGGCAGTTGTCGTTTGCCATAGAAAATACGCATGATAAAAAACGTTGCTGGTAAACTACCCCTTCCCCTCAACCGATCTTCACCAAAAACAATAGGTCTTGAGTACTCTACAAATCAGGGCTGTATGCAGAAAATTATTTGATTCTGTTTGAATTTGCGGCTGTTATCGTTTGCCATAGAAAATACCCTTGTTAAAAAAACGTTGTAGGTAAACTACCCCTTTCCCTTAACCGATCTTCACCAAAAACAAAAGGTATTGAGAACTCTACAATTTAGGGCTGTATGCAAATAATCTTTTCATTCTGTTTGAATTTGCGGCTGTTATCGTTTGCCATAGGAAATACCCTTGTTAAAACATAAAACGTTACAGGTAAACTACCCCTTTCCCTTAACCGATCTTCACCAAAAACAAAAGGTCTTGAGAACTCTACAATTCAGGGCTGTATGCGAAATATTATTTGATTCTGTTTGAATTTGCGGCTGTTATCGTTTGCCAAACAAACAAAATTACCCTTGCTAAAAAAAAACCGTTGCAGGTAAACTACCCCTTTCCCTCAACCGATCTTCACCAAAAACAATAGGTCGCGAGAACTCTGCAAAACCGGGCTGTATGCAAAAAATTATTTGATTCTGTTTGAATTTGCGGCAGTTATCGTTTGCCATAGAAAAAAAATCTACAGATAGACAGACAGACAGACAGACAGACAGACAGACAGACACACAGACACTTTTCGGAAAACGACTTTTTTTCATGTTTTGAGTGTAGTAGAATAAGAATCTGCAATAATCTCGAACACGATTTTTTTTGCCATCACCATACTTCCATTCCTTAAGGAATATGGAAGTAAAAAAAAATATCTTGAGTATATACTAGTAGACTACAGTATTAAGTAATTAAGTAAGTTGTATGGCTTGTAAAATACAAATATTTCTAGCATTACTGTAAATGTAAACTCTAGTATTCCATTTTGACAGGATTAGATTTCTTATCTCATAAGTATTACCAAAGTCATCAAAAACTTTTAC
This sequence comes from Magicicada septendecula, assembly GCA_034769895.1. Classification (NCBI taxonomy): domain Eukaryota; kingdom Metazoa; phylum Arthropoda; class Insecta; order Hemiptera; family Cicadidae; genus Magicicada; species Magicicada septendecula. Next base: position 361,518,510 of record CM068369.1, read on the forward strand.
TTCCAATTTTACTTCGAGCAAAGCACAAGTTAAAACAAACTGTTATTATCATTTTGTTGTGGGTCACCGTGCCTTCCTCCAGTTCTTACATGCATAATTGCATCGTCTGAAGCTTCAACAACTGCAAATTATGCGTTTATTAAACAAACTGTGATACATACCACTGAGGTTTAAATGGTAAACAAAACAACACTTGTGTGTGTATGTGTGTGTCAGAGAGAGAGAGAGAGAGAGAGAGAGAGAGAGAGAGAGAGAGAGAGAGAGAGTGTGTGTGTGAGTGAGAGCTAGTTGACATAGGCCATTACACAATATAAAGTTGTACATACCATCTCCCATAACTACACTACCAATACTGGCAGCATCATGTTTAGTTTCTTCATCTCCTCCTTCTGGTATTGCAAGTAAAATTGCACCGTCTGGAGCTTCAAAAACTGCAAAGTATGCATATAGTAAATACACCGTGTTATGTACCTATGGTGTTGAAATGTTATACTAAACAACACATGTGTGAGTGTGTGTGTATGACAAAGTGAGAAAGAGAGAGATAGAGAGAAAGCAAGTTAATATAGTTCACATTATAAAGTTGTTATGAGAGAGAGAGAGAGAGAGAGAGAGTGTGTGTGTGAGTGAGAGCTAGTTGACATAGGCCATTACACAATATAAAGTTGTACTTACTATCTCCCATAGCTGCACTATCAACACTGGCAGCATCATGTTTAGTGTCTTCATCTTTTCCGTCGGGTATTGCAAGTAAAATTGCGCCATCAGCAGCTTCAACAACTGCAAAGTATGCATAATGCATATAGTAAATACACCGTGTTGTGTACCTATGGTGTTGAAATGTTAAACTAAACAACACTTGTGTGAGTGTGTGTGTATGACAAAGAGAGAAAGCGAGAGATAGAGAGATAAAGAGAAAGCAAGTTAATATAGTTCACGACACAATATAAAGCTGTACTTACTATCTCCCATAGCTGCACTATCAATACTGGCAGCATCATGATTAGTGTCTTCACCTCCTCCTTCGGGTATTATAAGTAAATTTGCACCGTCTGCAGCTTCAACAACTGCAAAGTATGCATATAGTAAATACACCGTGTTATGTACCTATGGTGTTTAAATGTTATCCTAAACAACACATGTGTGAGTCTGTGTGTGTATGACAAAGAGAGAAAGAGAGTGATAGTGTGATAGTGAGAGAGAAAGAGAGAGATAGAGAGATTGAGAGAAAGCAAGAAGATATAGGCCATTACACAATATAAAGTTGTACATACCATCTCCCATAGCTGCCCTATCAATACTGGCTGCATCATGTTTAGTGTCTTCACCTCCTCCTTCGAGTATTGCAAGAAAAATTCCACCGTCTGCATCTTCAACAACTGCAAAGTATGCATATAGTAAATACACCGTGTTAAGTACGTATGGTGTTGAATTATTATACTAAACAACACTTGTGTGAGTGTGTGTGTATGACAAAGTGAGAAAGAGAGAGATAGAGAGAAACCAAGTTAATATAGTTCACGACACAATATAAAGTTGTACTTACTATCTCCCATAGCTGCACTATCAACACTGGCAGCATCATGTTTAGTGTCTTCATCTTTTCCGTCGGGTATTGCAAGTAAAATTGCGCCATCTGCAGCTTCAACAACTGCAAAGTATGCATATAGTAAATACACCGTGTTATGTATGTATGGTGCTGAAATGTTATACTAAAGAACACTTGTGTGAGTGTGTGTGTATGACAAAGTGAGAAAGAGAGAGATAGAGAGAAAGCAAGTTAATATAGTTCACGACACAATATAAAGTTGTACTTACTATCTCCCATAGCTGCACTATCAATACTGGCAGCATCATGTTTAGTGTCTCCATCTTCTCCTTCGGGTATTATTAGTAAATTTGCACCGTCTGCAGCTTCAACAACTGCTAAGTATGCATATAGTATATACAACGTTTTATGTACGTATGGTGTTGAAATGTTATACTAAACAACACGTGTGAGTGTATGTGTGTATGACATAGAGAGAAAGAGAGAGAGAAAGAGAGAGATAGAGTGATTGAGAGGAAGCAAGTAGATATAGGCCATTACACAATACAAAGTTGTACTTACTATCTCCCATAGCTGCCCTATCAATACTGGGTGAATCATGTTTAGTGTCTTCTCCACCTCCTTCGGGTATTATAAGTAAATTTGCACCATCTGCAGCTTCAACAACTGGAAAGTATGCATATAGTAAATACACTGTTTTATGTACGTATGGTGTTGAAATATTATACTAAACAACACGTGTCTGAGTCTGTGTGTGTATGACATAGGGAGAAAGAGAGAGATAGAGAGAAAGCAAGTAGATATAGGCCATTACACAATATAAAGTTGTACTTACTATCTCCCATAGCTGCCCTATCAATACTGGCTGAATCATGTTTAGTGTCTTCACCTCCTCCTTCGGGTATTATTAGTAAATTTGCACCGTCTGCAGCTTCAACAACTGCAAAGTATGCATATAGTAAATACACCGTTTTATGTACGTATGGTGTTGAAATATTATACTAAACAACACATGTCTGAGTCTGTGTGTGTATGACATAGGGAGAAAGAGAGAGATAGAGAGAGAGAAAGAGAGAGATAGAGAGATTGAATGGAAGCAAGTAGATATAGGCAATTACACAATATAAAGTTGTACTTACTATCTCCCATAGCTGCCCTATCAATACTGGCTGAATCATGTTTAGTGTCTTCACCTCCTCCTTCGGGTATTATAAGTAAATTTGCACCATCTGCAGCTTCAACAACTGGAAAGTATGCATATAGTAAATACACTGTTTTATGTATGTATGGTGTTGAAATATTATACTAAACAACACATGTCTGAGTCTGTGTGTGTATGACATAGGGAGAAAGAGAGAGATAGAGAGAAAGCAAGTTAATATAGGCCATTACACAATATAAATTTGTACTTACTATCTCCCATAGCTGCCCTATCAATACAGGCTGCATCATGTTTTGTGTCTTCACCTCCTCCTTCGGGTATTATAAGTAAATTTGCACCGTCTGCAGCTTCAACAACTGGAAAGTATGCATATAGTAAATACACAGTTTTATGTACGTATGGTGTTGAAATATTATACTAAACAACACATGTGTGAATCTATGTGTGTATGACATAGGGAGAAAGAGAGAGATAGAGAGAGAGAAAGAGAGAGATAGAGTGATTGAGAGTAAGCAAGTAGATATAGGCCATTACACAATATAAAGTAAATATCACTATAATATTGACGACTCGGAACACTAAGTTTTTTATAAGTAAAAACGTAAAGTTTTACCTTACAGCCTAAACTGTCTTTCACCTATAGAAGGCTTCATCAGAGGCTGTCGTTAGTAGCGCTGTTCATCTTGTTGTTGGCGACGAGATAGTGTTTCGAAAGATCGAAGCTGTGTGTGTGTGGTGAGATGTGTTCGAATAATGCGTGTGATTTGAATTGTGTCTGTTCGTTTAGGATGTCGTTTTTATTTGTTTTTGTGTGTTTGTATATTTCTAATTGTTCTAGAGTGCCTAGTTTTCGGCCTTTTGTGTGTACGTGTAGTATGTTCATGTTATTGTCGATGTTTTTATATGTGTGGTTTGCTTCAATGAGGTGGTTTGCGAAGGTAGATTCTGTAGTGGTGTGGAGTGCTTTTGTGTGTTCAATGTATCTCTGTTTGAAGCTACGTCCTGTCTGGCCTATGTAGAATTTATTGCAATTTGAACAATTTAGTTTATATACACCGGGTAGATCGAATTTGTTTTGTGCTTTGGGCATGCGTTTTGATAGTGTGTGTTCTGTTTTGTTAGTAGTTTTGTAAGCGATTCTGTATCCTGCTTTTTTGAATTTGTGGGCATTTTTTTCTGTTTGTTTGTTGATGTATGTTAGTGTTATGAATTTGTTGTTTTCTGTCTTTGTCTGTTGTTTGTTTTGTGTTTTGTGTAGGAGTTTACTGACTATTGTTCTGTCATAACAGTTAGATTCTGCTAGATATTTTATCGTGTTTAGTTCGTCTTTGTAGTCTATTTCATCTAAGGGGATGTTGTTAAGTCTATGTATCATGGTTCTAAAAGCAGCTAGTTTGTGTTGTATTGGGTGATTGGAGGTGTTGTGTATTAGTGTGTCAGTTGTAGTTGGTTTTCTCTATATACTGAATTTGTGCCTGTGTTCTAGTTTTGTGATGGAGAGCTCTAAGAAGTTTATGGTATTGTTGTGTTCATATTTGGCAGTGAAGGCTATGTTTTTATGTATTTTGTTTATGTGCGTTAGTAACTGTTCACATTGTCTTTTGTTTCCTCTGTATAGTATTAGAATGTCATCAACGTATCTGTGCCAATATAGTATTTTATGTGAGTGTCTGTCATTGTTTGTGAGTATTTTTGTTTTTTCTAAGTGTTGGAGGAAGACTTCTGCTAGAATGCTGGATATGGGGGAGCCTATGGGTAGGCCATCGTTCTGTGTGTAGTATTTATTGTTATAAGTAAAGTAGTTTTGTTTTGTGATAATGTTCAGAGTTTCTGTTATTTCATTGATAAGTTCGTTTGGTGTGTTGTTCTGTTTGAGTTTGTTTTGTAGGATGGTGATTGTTTCAGAGATGGGGATGTTTGTGTACAGGTTTTTAATGTCAAAGGAGGCTAATGTGGCGTTATGGGGGATGTGTATGTCTTCTGTTTTGTGATGGAGAGGTCTAAGAAGTTTATGGTATTGTTGTGTTCATATCCGGCAGTGAAGGTTATGTTTTTATGTATTTTGTTTATGTGCGTTAGTAACTGTTCACATTGTCTTTTGTTTCCCCTGTATAGTATTAGAATGTCATCAACGTATCTGTGCCAATATAGTATTTTATGTGAGTGTCTGTCATTGTTTGTGAGTATTTTTGTTTTTTCTAAGTGTTGGAGGAAGACTTCTGCTAGAATGCTGGATATGGGGGAGCCTATGGGTAGGCTATCGTTCTGTGTGTAGTATTTATTGTTATAAGTAAAGTAGTTTTGTTTTGTGATAATGTTCAGAGTTTCTGTTATTTCATTGATAAGTTCGTTTGGTGTGTTGTTCTGTTTGAGTTTGTTTTGTAGGATGGTGATTGTTTCAGAGATGGGGATGTTTGTGTACAGGTTTTTAATGTCAAAGGAGGCTAATGTGGCGTTATGGGGGATGTGTATGTCTTTTATTTTTGTTACTAGGTCAGTGTTGTTTTTTACTGCAATGTTGTTGTCTATTTGTGTGTGTTGTCTAATAATTTTGTCTAGATATTTTGCCAGTTTGTGTGCAGGGGCATTACGGTAGTTGATAATGGGGCGGATCGGAATGTCTTCTTTATGGATTTTGGGAAGCGCTTGGAGTGTAGGTGCTGATGGTCAGATTTGTTTCATGTAGGGCTTTTGTTTATGTGTCATAATGTGTTTGGCTTTGTTGACTATTTGTTTTACTGAGTTTTGGTATCTGTCGGTGGGGTCGTGTTTTAGTTCTGTGATCTTGTTCTGTTCTGCACCTACCATCAACCATCAACCATCAACATCAACCATCAACCTACCATTATCAAGTGTTCCGAGTCGTCAATATTATAGTGATATTTAGTTAAGTAACGGACACGTCATGGACAACGAAATCCAAGAATTCAATATAAAGTTGTACTTACTATCTCCCATAGCTGCCCTATCAATACTGGCTGAATCATGTTTAGTGTCTTCACCTCCTCCTTCGGGTATTATAAATAAATTTGCACCGTCTGCAGCTTCAACAACTGCAAATTATGCATATAGTAAATACACCGTTTTATGTACGTATGGTGTTGAAATATTATACTAAACAACACATGTGTGAGTCTGTGTGTGTATGACATAGGGAGAAAGAGAGAGATAGTGTGCCGAAGCTATGAAAACCGCATCAGTCAAGCAAATTCAAATCCCGCGGCCAGTCATATGTCGCGCCGTTTCCACTGCCTTGTGGCTTCTGCTAGTAGAGTGAGAGAGTTGTGTTGTGCTCGCGTAAGGTATATAGCTTCGGCGACGAAATCGAGTCTGACTGTGGCGACGCGATACAGTTGGTGGCCGTCCGCTGTCTAATAATTTCCAGCTTGTTTGGTTAAAATGTTGGGTTGAATAATACGGCTACTGTGCCTCACTCTCTTTTTCGCCTTTGCACAGAGCTTTTGGTGGGCTGGCGGCTGGGTACCTTTTCTCCTTTAGCTTCGCGGCGTTCTACTATGAGTGGATAACTTCGTAGTGTGTCTCAGGTGAGAGAGGTTAATTCCTACCAATTATAATAATAGGGGTTAGGTTTAAATGTGATAGATTTAATAAAGAATATGAAATAGGTTTTAATGTGTGTGTGTGTGTGTGTCCCACATGTTATTTCGGTGTACCGTTATTTCTCGTATCTGTGAAACACGTGCTGACCTTGCACCAAACTAATTTTACAATTGTAATTGTAAATTCAAAAAGGGGGCATTAAATTTGTATTCAGAGAATTGTCGAAACATTTAGAAAAGAAATTGAAAGTAAATTAAAAGCAAATGGAGATGTAATTGAAATAAAATTTTGAAATGTTACTAATGCTAAGGGACATGCAAGCGTGAATTATCTGGTTCTATTGAGATTAATCACCGAGTTCAGGTGCGAGTGGAAGCGTGATAATTGGGGTAATGATACAGGTGACTGCCTAATTATGAATGATAAACTATTCTTAGGGTTCCCGACTCGTCGGAAGAACGTGGGGTTTCGATGATGTCATGACACCGGACATTATCGGCGGAGACATCAGCTCATCTTCTCCTTGCCCACGCCGTCAGCCGCATGGACTCTCCATAAAAATTACAAGGACCATCCTCTAACAACTCCAACTTCGCTCTTTCCTTCATTGACAGGGACATGTTTCATTGGCCACACTGCAAGTCACCAGGGAATACCTCATGATTCGACATACCAGGTGAAAAACTTCCATTTTCTCTTTCATCACTTAAAACTACACTCCTGTTGCTACAAGTGAAAGCACAAACTCATAGACTGACTTTCTTAAGTATTTATATATTATGAATTCTGTTTTCATGTAATATCTGAGCATTCCCTTAGTTTCAATTTATATGGTTATACACATTATTTTGTTCTTTCAAACCAGTAGAAAATGTTAAGGCTGTTCAAGAAGTCATTAACACAGATGCCTAGTGATGTAAAGGCAATTAAGTTTGTACCAGACTGAAAATATAACTATTAACTGAACATTGTAGGCCTTGTTAGGCATGTCACCTTTAAGAATTTTATATCTAATAATGCAATAGCTATGTTAAAATTTGTATTCATATTTATCAAAATAATGATGTGTCAGAGTCAGAAAAATTTAAAGGTAATTTAAATTGAAAGGCAGCATTTATTGTTCTAATTATTATGTAGAATTATGAAACCAGTTGTTGTGTTCGTTTATAATATTGATCATTCAAACAAAGGGTGTCAGAAATGGCTCTGGATTAACACTGCCTATAATATAATATCAGTCATTAAAACATATGTAAATGCTGTAAGAGTGAAAGACACTTAATAAATGATGACTTGTTGATGTTAAAAGAGAGTTTAATTCCAGATCCTGTCAGTCTGGGTCTAGCACACTTTTGCTTCCATCTAGGTTATTTGCCTAGTCTTAAATTACATGTACCGACTCTACACAAAGAGACAGTACAAATGGTACCGCAGAGCGTGGTTTATAAAGTCTGATACTACAAATGGTAGTATCAGACGTGTTTTTTTCTTTTTTTTGTAATGCAAGACAAATTGTACAAATGTTAGCTAAGAGCGTGTTTTTCTATCTATGTGTGCTGCAGCTGTCAGGACTTGGAATGTTATTTGACAATATACATTTAAACTTATTCGCGGTTGGAGAGGAGAGAGTGAGAGTCAACAGACATTCACTATATACATATAATCAGAATGAATGAATGCAATAAATGAATTAAATTATATAAATCAATGAATTTAAAAATTTTGTGTGGGTGCTTTGCTTAGACAGTGTTAATCTGTATGTTAGTATATTTTGGTGTATGTTTGTTTTGTTAGTATATAAGTGTTATTATTGCATTATGTTGTGTTGAAAATTGTGTATTATTGTTAAAGTTGGTGCAAGGTGGGTCGTTTAGGGTAATAACTGTCCTTTAACATTTTTTTTTTTTTGAAATTTCTATGATATTAAGAGGTGAGCTGGACATACTAGATAATTTAGTGGAGGTACATACACACTGTTGAATCTGATTTAAGTTACTCATGCGGGATGTGAATACCGATTTGTTGAGCTCTTTCGTATGTTGAGGGATTTATTTTGAAAATTTTCTGCCAGCCCAGTTTCTGTCTGACTTTGTTGAGGGTGGTTTTAGCCTGCTCGATCTTGTTGGGAATGGACTTAGATGGTTGAAGTGAACTTTTTATAGAAGGATTTCCTGCTCGGATTAGTTTAGTATGTGATGTTAATTTAAAGGAATTGTAGAGCTATAATACGAGAATTACCCTGGGACACTTATAGTTATATTGAATTTTGTGTGGTATGGTCGGACCAGGTAACCATGTTGGTCGTTGTGACTTATATGATTCTTGCTTTTGAGATTTTAAATTATCGTTATGATGTCTTGTATGACCCTATGAGTTAGTTGTGTTTAGGGTTGGTGTTATACTTGTTCAAGGTTTATGGTATTTATTAGTGTGTTATATTGTGTTGGGTGTTTTAATTTTGGTATCTCTCTTGCTGTGTGTTGTTGCATTGTGGGAGCTTGCTCCGCCGTTTCATCTGCCCCCATTCTTTCGCACCATCAGGGAACCCTGAGGCACCTTGATTGTCAGCTCTTGTTGGATTCAGTCTCTTGTTGGTTGATACTATGGCAGAGCCGGGGCAGAGTAGGAGTCGGCGTGAAGGCCGCGGTCTGGTGCCAGAATACTTCACGAAGGACGAACTCCAGTTCAAGATACGTTTGCGGGGTGGGGTTCCCCAGAAGGATGTGGCGTCCTTGCGGCGTCAACTGCGGGAACTGCTGGTGGGGGACGCTCCCACCCGGAGAGTCGAAATTGAGGATTTGGAGGAGGAGCTGGCCTCGTGTGCGGACAAGTGGACCGAGTTCTCCACCTTGATGGAGGACTCGGAATATATGGGGAGTTCCACCCGTGTTTGGCAGCGGGTGACCCAAAGGATGCACCACTTGTCCGTTCGCCTGAGTAATTTGCTGTTGCAGGATGATCTGGAGGAGGAGGGTAGGCGGACGGCGTCGGCTCTCCAGTCAAAGATTGGTCTACCTGGGGAGGCTCCCGAAAGCCCTAGTAACCTTAAGGAGATGCCCACGCGCCAGACCGTGGCCACTGAGCTGGTGGGTCTACTGGGGGAGGCTTGCAGCACTCTGGTGGAGGAACGTCCGTCTATTTCGGTGGGCAGTCGCCCCCAGGGATTTCAGGGGGAGCATGTGGAAGTCCCTCGAGGGTTGAGTACAGCCCTTGCCAGTGTTAAGTACGAATCGTTGCCGAACCCCATTTATGACCTCCTCCATCGGCTTCCAGTGGTCGACGGTTTGGACCTTGACCAGCTTGTCAAATTCCTTGAAGGGGTTTTCGGCATTTTTGATTTCCCTGGGGTGACCGGCGCTACCCTGTTAAATATGATTTACCCGTATTGTCGGGCGGCCGTGCTTCGGATGCCCGATTTCACAAAGCCTTTCATTGTGCAATCCGACGCCAGCTCTGTGGCGATCAGGGCCGTGCTCTCTCAGGAGGTGGATGGTGCTCGGCAGCCAGTTGCATTTGTATCCAGGACCCTTACCAACCCTGAAAAGAAATCCTCGGTATACGAGTTAGAGTGTTTGGCAGTAGTCTTCGCCCTTGACAAGTTTAGGAGGTATTTGGAACATGCTGAGTTCCTATTAGAGACGGACAATCAGGCTCTCTCGTGGCTTCTGGCGCACCCACGTCAACTGGGTAAACTTGCTCGCTGGGTGGTCAAGATCTCTTCTTTTAAGTTTCGGGCACAACATACAAGGGGGACCCAAAATGTTGTTGCCGACGCTCTGTCCCGTATGTATAACCTACCCAGTGAGGAGCCAATAAATGAACCCTGCGCCGTACTCCTGGAGTTCCCCCTCGCCTTCACGGAATTTATCCCTCATCACCTTGATGATGAGATGTTGGGTCCTATCATCGATAAAATCAAATCAGGCGAGATGAAGGCTCCATATCATCTGTCCAAGGGCGTCCTCTGCTGCCGGGAACGTAGAGGACGGGTCCCTAAGATAGTGCTGCCGAGCAAGTTGGTGCCCATGGTCTTCCAATATTATCATTATTCCCCGGTTGGAGGCCATTTGGGTGTTTCAAAGACCATCGCCGCAATCAGGAAAAACTTCATCTGGAAAGGCATGGACCGGGACATCGCCACCCGGGTGAAGTGTGTCATCTGTGCAGTCTGAGCAAGCCCGCTCAGAACACCAAGTTGGGGTTGCTGTCTTCTGGGGTGGCTGGCAGACCGATGGAGAAGGTTTTCATCGACTACGTGGGTCCTTTCCCGCGTAGCAAGGCCGGGAATTCATTCCTCCTTGTTTGTGTGGACGCCTTCTCCAAGTATGTCTGGCTACTTCCCTTGCGTCAGGCTAGTACTGCCAATACCATCGTAGCCCTTCAGACCAGTATTTTTCAGCATTTCGGGCTTCCCTCCATCATTGTCTCAGACAATGGCCCTCAATCCATCTCGAGGCAATTCCGGAACATGTGTTTCAGGCACGGCATTCGGCATGTAACCACTTCCCCTTACCACCCGCAACCTTCCCACGCAGAGCGATTCAACCGCAATCTGAGATCCGCTCTTATTGCCTATCACGCGGAGCAGCAGAATACGTGGGACCAGAATCTCCAGTGGTTACAGATGGCGTTCAATTCGTCCCTTCATGAAAGCCATCGTGCCGTGCCTTTTGAGGTCATGTTTGGTTTCTCCCCCGCTCATCCCCTTGGTAATTTGTGGAAACTGGAGGATCTTCTCCCGGATTCGCCGAACGAGGGGGTCGTTCACAGGTGGAAAGATGTGAGGAGAGCCCTGCTCCGATCGCACGAGCGCGTGCGGCGTCGCTATAAGACTGGAAGAGTCCCTAACCCTTTTAAGGTGGGCCAGTTGGTTTATTGCAGGAGCCACCCGCTCAGCTCTAAGGTGGAGGGGCGCGCGGCCAAGCTCTGCTATAGATGGTTGGGACCCTTCCGGTTTTCTGAGTTTGTCTCGCCCGTCACTGCCAGCCTGGTGGATCCGGAGGATGGGATGAAGGTGAGGGTGGCCCATGTGTCCCATCTGAAGGCATGTGCGTGGATGGAGCTTCTGTGAGAGGTGAATTGGTTTTGTTTACCCCAGTTAGGAGTAGTTAGGGTCCTCGGTTGGTTTTCGGGGGGCTTCGCTGGAGGGATGGTGTTTTATGTTTTACCTTTTAGCCTTTTATTGTTTTATCGGGATTTTAGCTCCTCTCCTCCTTTCTTCTTTCCTTGCTCTAGGCCGTGGCCGCTCACACTCCCTGTATCTTCTACACTCACATACACCCAACTACACACACACCCACCTTGTCCTTCCTTCTGGTGTCCTTTCGTTTTCAACTTCCGCCTGGTTTTATCTTTTTATGGGTTTTTAGTCAGTCCCCGCTTTTCCTCCAGTGGTGGCAGTCCCAGTGTCGTCCAACCCGTTGTACTCCTTTTGTTGTGGGGGTGTGCCGAAGCTATGAAAACCGCATCAGTCAAGCAAATTCAAATCCCGCAGCCAGTCATTTGTTGCGCCGTTTCGACTGCCTTGTGGCTTCTGCTAGTAGAGTGAGAGAGTTGTGTTGTGCTTGCGTGAGGTATATAGCTTCGGCGACGAAATCAAGTCTGACTGTGGCGACGCGATACAGTTGGTGGCCGTCCGCTGTCTAACAATTTCTAGCTTGTTTGGTTAAAATCTTCTTGGGTTGAATAATACGGCTACTGTGCCTCACTCTCTTTTTCGCCTTTGCACAGAGCTTTTGGTGGGCTGGCAGCTGGGTACCTTTTCTCCTTTGGCTTCGCGGCGTTCTACTATGAGTGGATAACTTCGTAGTGTGTCTCAGGTGAGAGAGGTTAATTCCTACCAATTATAATAATAGGGGTTAGGTTTAAATGTGATAGATTTAATAAAGAATATGAAATAGGTTTTAATGTGTGTGTGTGTGTGTGTGTGTGTGTGTGTCCCACATGTTTTTTCTCGTATCTGTGAAACACGTGCTGACCTTGCACCAAACTAATTATACAGTTGTAATTGTAAATTCAAAAAGGGGGCATTAAATTTGTATTCAGAGAATTGTCGAAACATTTAGAAAAGAAATTGAAAGTAAATTAAAAGCAAATGGAGATGTAATGAAAGAAAATTTTGAAATGTTACTAATGCTAAGGGACATGCAAGCGTGAATTATCTGGTTCTATTGAGATTAATCACTGAGTTCAGGTGCGAGAAGCGTGATAGTTGGGGTAATGATACAGGTGACTGCCTAATTATGAATGATAAACTGTTCTTAGGGTTCCCGACTCGTCGGAAGAACGTGGGGTTTCTATACTATAATATAATATCAGTCATTAAAACATATGTAAATGCTGTAAGAGTGAAAGACACTTAATAAATTATGACTTGTTGATGTTAAAAGAGAGTTTAATTCCAGATCCTGTCAGTCTGGGTCTAGCACACTTTTGCTTCCATCTTGGTTATTTGCCTAGTCTTAAATTACATGTACCGACTCTACACAAAGAGACAGTACAATAGAGAGAGAGAAAGAGAGAGATAGAGAGATTGAGAGGAAGGAAGTAGATATAGGCCATTACACAATATAAAGTTGTACTTACTATCTCCCATAGCTGCCCTATCAATACTGGCTGAATCATGTTTAGTGTCTTCACCTCCTCCTTCGGGTATTATAAGTAAATTTGCACCGTCTGCAGCTTCAACAACTTCAAAGTATGCATATAGTAAATACACCATTTTATGTACGTATGGTGTTGAAATATTATACTAAACAACACATGTGCGACTCTGTGTGTGTATGACATAGGGAGAAAGAGAGAGATAGAGAGGGAGAAAGAGAGAGATAGAGAGATTTAGAGGAAGCAAGTAGATATAGGCCATTACACAATATAAAGTTGTACTTACTATCTCCCATAGCTGCCCTATCAATACTGGCTGAATCATGTTTAGTGTCTTCACCTCCTCCTTCGGGTATTATAAGTAAATTTGCACCGTCTGCAGCTACAACAACTGCAAAGTATGCATATAGTAAATACACCGTTTTATGTACGTATGGTGTTGAAATATTATACTAAACAACACATGTGCGAGTCTGTGTGTGTATGACATAGGGAGAAAGAGAGAGATAGAGAGGGAGAAAGAGAGAGATTTAGAGGAAGCAAGTAGATATAGGCCATTACACAATATAAAGTTGTACTTACTATCTCCCATAGCTGCCCTATCAATACTGGCTGAATCATGTTTAGTGTCTTCACCTCCTCCTTCGGGTATTATAAGTAAATTTGCACCGTCTGCAGCTTCAACAACTGCAAAGTATGCATATAGTAAATACACCGTTTTATGTACGTATGGTGTTGAATTATTATACTAAACAACACGTGTGAGTATGTGTGTGTATGACATAGGGAGAAAGAGAGAGATAGAGAGAGATAGAGAGATTGAGAGGAAGCAAGTAGATTTAGGCCATTTCACAATATAAAGTTGTACTTACTATCTCCCATAGCTGCCCTATCAATACTGGCTGCATCATGTTTAGTGTCTTCACCTCCTCCTTCGGGTATTATAAGTAAATTTGCGCCGTCTGCAGCTTCAACAACTGCAAAGTATGCATATAGTAAATACACCGTTTTATGTACGTATGGTGTGTAATCTTATCCCAATAAACACTTGTGTGAGTGTGGGTGTATGGCAAAGAGAGAAAGAGATTGATAGAGAGATAGTCAGAGAGAAAGAGCGAGATTGAGAGAAAGCAAGAAGATATAGGCCATTTCACAATATAAAGTTGTACTTACTATCTCCCATAGCTGCCCCATCAATACTGGCTTCATCATGTTTAGTGTCTTCACCTCCTCCTTCGGGTATTATAAGTAAATTTGCACCGTCTGCAGCTTCAACAACTGGAAAGTATGCATATAGTAAATACACCGTTTTATGTACGTATGGTGTTGAAATATACTAAACAACACTTGTTTGAGTGTGTGTGTGTGTGTGTGTGTGTGTGTGTGTGCGCGCGCGTGTGTGTGTGTGTGTGACATAGAGAGAAAGAGAGACATAGAGACAGAGTAAGAGAGAGATAGAGTGATTGAGAGGAAGCAAGTAGATATAGGCTATTTCACAATATAAAGTTGTACTTACTATCTCCCATAGCTGCCCTAACAATACTGGCTGCATCATGTTTAGTATCTTCACCTCCTCCTTCGGGTATTATAAGTAAATTTGCACCGTCTGCAGCTTCAACAACTGCAAAGTATGCATATAGTAAATACACCGTTTTATGTATGTATGGTGTTGAAATATTATACTAAACAACACTTGTGTGAGTCTGTGTGTGATTGACATAGGGAGAAAGAGAGAGGTAGAGAGATTGGGAGGAAGCAAGTAGATATAGGCCATTATACAATGTAAAGTTGTACTTACTATCTCCCATAGCTGCCCTAACAATACTGGCTGAATCATGTTTAGTGTCTTCACCTCCTCCTTCGGGTATTATAAGTAAATTTGCACCTTCTGCAGTTTCAACAACTGCAAAGTATGCATATAGTAAATACACCGTTTTATGTACATATGGTGTTGAAATATTATACTAAACAGCACTTGTGTGAGTGTGTGTGTATGACAAAGAGAGAAAGAGAGAGATAGAGAGATTGAGAGGAAGCAAGTAGATTTAGGCCATTTCACAATATAAAGTTGTACTTACTATCTCCCATAGCTGCCCTATCAATACTGGCTGCATCATGTTTAGTGGCTTCTCCTCCTCCTTCGGGTATTATAAGTAAATTTGCACCATCTGCAGCCTCAACAACTGGAAAGTATGAATATAGTAAATGCACCGTTTTATGTACGTATGGTGTTGAAATATTATAGTAAACAACACTTGTGTGAGTGTGTGTGTGTATGACATTGAGAGATAGAGAGAGAGCAAGATAGAGAGAGAGATAGAGAGATTGAGAGGAAGCAAGTTAATATAGTTCACGACACAATATAAAGTTGTACTTACTATCTCCCATAGCTGCCCTATCAATACTGGCTGAATCGTGTTTAGTGTCTTCACCTCCTCCTTCGGGTATTATAAGTAAATTTGCACCGTCTGCAGCTTCAACAACTGCAAAGTATGCATATAGTAAATACACCGTTTTATGTACGTATGTTGTTGAATTATTATACTAAACAACACGTGTGAGTATGTGTGTGTATGACATAGGGAGAAAGAGAGAGATTGAGAGGAAGCAAGTAGATTTAGGCCATTTCACAATATAAAGTTGTACTTACTATCTCCCATAGCTGCCCTATCAATACTGGCTGCATCATGTTTAGTGGCTTCACCTCCTCCTTCGGGTATTATAAGTAAATTTGCACCATCTGCAGCCTCAACAACTGGAAAGTATGAATATAGTAAATGCACCGTTTTATGTACGTATGGTGTTGAAATATTATACTAAACAACACTTGTGTGAGTGTGTGTGTGTATGACATTGAGAGATAGAGAGAGAGCAAGATAGAGAGAGAGATAGAGAGATTGAGAGGAAGCAAGTAGATTTAGGCCATTTCACAATATAAAGTTGTACTTACTATCTCCCATAGCTGCCCTATCAATACTGGCTGCATCATGTTTAGTGTCTTCACCTCCTCCTTTGGGTATTATAAGTAAATTTGCACCGTCTGCAGCTTCAACAACTGGAAAGTATGGATATAGTAAATACACCGTTTTATGTACATATGGTGTTGAAATATTATACTAAACAACACTTGTGTGAGTGTGTGTGTATGACAAAGAGAGAAAGAGAGAGATAGAGTGATTGAGAGAAAGCAAGTTAATATAGTTCACGACACAATATAAAGTTGTACTTACTATCTCCCATAGCTGCCCTATCAATACTGGCTGAATCATGTTTAGTGTCTTCACCTCCTCCTTTGGGTATTATAAGTAAATTTGCACCGTCTGCAGCTTCAACAACTGGAAAGTATGGATATAGTAAATACACCGTTTTATGTACATATGGTGTTGAAATATTATACTAAACAACACTTGTGTGAGTGTGTGTGTATGACAAAGAGAGAAAGAGAGAGATAGAGTGATTGAGAGAAAGCAAGTTAATATAGTTCACGACACAATATAAAGTTGTACTTACTATCTCCCATAGCTGCCCTATCAATACTGGCTGAATCATGTTTAGTGTCTTCACCTCCTCCTTCGGGTATTATAAGTAAATTTGCACCGCCCGCAGCTTCAACAACTGCAAAGTATGCATATAGTAAATACACCGTTATATGTACGTGTGGTGTTGAAATATTATACTAAACAACACTTGTGTGAGTCTGTGTGTGTATGACATAGGGAGAAAGAGAGAGATTGAGAGGAAGCAAGTAGATATAGGCCATTATAGAATATAAAGTTGTACTTACTATCTCCCATAGCTGCCCTATCAATACTGGCTGCATCATGTTTAGTGTCTTCACCTCCTCCTTGTAGCGGGGCATTTTTGGGCATACCTGGGGTAATAACAGAATTTGTATTTTTTTTTTATAAATAATAAATAACTTGTTGAGTGATAGGAAAATTTTGTGACCGAGAGGTAAATTTGTTATGTGGAAGCGATCGCAACGTGGCAGCATTGACTGTGAGAATTGTTTAATAATTGTGTGGACAGTTTAATAACAACTGCAAATGTACCAGAATCAGTTCAAGGACAATGACGAACCCGGAAAACGTAAACACGTTATGTAACAACAAATGACATAATCGTGTCAGGCGATGTGTTGCGTCAGCAAATTATATAACGATGTGTGTCACCAGTTTTGTCAACAAGCCAAAAACAGTCCACTGGCGAACGAATACAAACTGTAAACCCATAAGAATTGAACGAACAACAGCCGCTTCACAAAGTAGCGCCTGTAAATCTTCCCAGTAACATCTCATCACCAATCGCGAGTGGTAGCTATCAAAAGTTTCGGCAGTAAGTGCGGGCCCGCAGAACCACAAAATGTAAAATACAAACAGTTTTTATTGGCCAATAATCATCCATAATTAACGTAATTGCAGTAAATTGACAGTTCGGCCGTAAAAAATCAAAGTGCGACCTATAAACAGCAACTAGTGTACGCCATGAGGAGACACCCAGGTGTCGGACTTCTAGGCATCAAAAGGAAAGTAGACTTTTAAAATATTAATAATAATTAAAATGCCGGCTTTTTCAAAAGATATAATGTAATTCTGGGGTAGTATGTGAGCGAGTGTGGGGGTTTTAGTTTAATTATATTATCAAATATTATGAAGTGCTGGTTTCCGTTTTTTTCAAAACTAATTCTAAGTTTACAATATGGGTTTATTTCTAATCATGCATAATAAATGTTATTGTTTTTTCTATAAGATCGCAAAAGTAGAAGGGAAGGGGAACATTTTTCTATATAACATTTGCAATTAGGTTACGTGCTATATTTTCATGTTTTCTTTTATAAAACCATATTTTAATATGAAAATGAATTAAAATAGTTGTCATGGTAAGTCAATTGTATTTTCTTAAATAACCTGTTCTGCATTTCCTAGTTCGCTTAAACGAACCTTGGTAATTTTCTTATTACAGTTGATAACAAGATGGCGCTCGAAGGAGCTATTTAGTAAATAATTGAATTAAATAACCAAATCCCTTAGGTTTATCAAATATCAGTTTGTTTAATACTGTATCAGTGGCTTCCGAACGTAGGGACGATTTATATAATAATATTATATAAATATAGGCCCACTGGGAAAGCAGAATGGTTGTTTAAGGTAAAATAAATTTTTTTTTGCATACGTAAAATAGACGTATAGAATAAGGTTATGTCATGTTTTGTAGTATGAGTGAGCAGAACATTTTTTTCTTTTCTCAATAATAATTATGTATGACAAAATAATATTTTGCTAAGAAATATATATAACATTTTTAAGAAAAATGGCAGATAATAGTACTGTCAGCTTATCTGACAGTCAGTTTAGTAGCGATTCGGGAGTTCAAACGAGTGATAATAATTTAGAAAGTCAGCTGACCGAATCGAAAATAATGGAAGGTGTGACGAGTCAGTCAACGCCGGCCTTAATTAAGAGAGAAAGTAATAGTGAAATGATGAGTATGATGCAGTTATTGTTGAATAAATTTGACATGAACACTAGTGATTTCAATAACAAATTAGATGAACAAAAAAACGAAATGCTCAATAAATTTGATGTAAAGTTAGACGAACACAAAAACGAGATGCAAGAGTTCAAAAGTAGTATAAATAAGAAATTAGATATACAGAATGAGAAATTTGATGAATTAAAAAGTGAGATACAAGAAATGAGTAAACATTTAGAAAGCACTAACGAAATAATAAGAAACAGTGTAAATAAGTTAGAACAGAAGTTCGAGAAATTAGGTGATAATGTTTTAAGTAAGACAAAATGTAAAAATGACGAAATAGTAGACAATTTTGAGAGTATAGTGGGGGTGAAGAATAAGGTAGAAGCAAATGATGAAAATATAATAACAAAAAGTACTGATGAAGTTTTAGAATGCGATAATGAAATGTTAATGAGTGTTTATGAAATAGAGAGAGAGTGGAAGAATAATGTAGTAATTAAATGGGGACAGAGGGCAAATATTCCCCTTATTGTTTATAATGATGATGATGATTTAATGTTGTTTTTTCAGGGCAAGAGACCCTTATTGTTAAATGAAGTAATGTTGTATAATGTTGTACCCTCTGTCCGTAATAATGGTGAGAATGTGATGTGGTGCTATGAAGAAAGAGAGTTATATATTGAGAATGAAATAGAACTATATAAGTTAGAAAGAGATTATAATGAATTGAGAAAAATACTAGAAGGGGTGATGATGAATCATGTGAAATACGTATCTGTTGAAAGAGAGATAGAGAATAATTTTGATAATATCTTACCTGACTATAATGACTTACCTGACGTAGTAGTTGAGGAATACAAAAATGAGAAAATAATTTACCTGACGTTAACAAATAACACTGATATAGACTGGACAATCCTAACCTATGGTAACAAGATTTATAGTGGTACAATGGATGAAATAGAATTGATGGATTATTATGATAGTAACAATTATAATAATTTGTATGTTGATAAAAATGATGAATGTTACAAATACACTAGATATATATATGACGATGGAGGATGAGCTAAAAGATCAGTGTTGGGACATTTTTAAATATTGTAAATTTTTGGTAATGACCTTGCTGATTTGGACATCTGAAGTGAGATACACTTGAACAGTTTTGACGCATATTTTGTAAATAATATTGAATTCATTTGTGTGTATTGTGAAATGTTAGAAAAGTAATGTGTATATGTTTTAGAAAATGTTGTATTAATAATAATAGTATTATTAATATTTTTGCACTCTAATTAAATAACAAAATAATTATGAAGACAATAGTTAATGATTTGTAGAATGTTGATAATAATTGAGATATGTTATTTTAATAATCAAATGAATATTCAATTTTAGTAATCAATAGAAGTAAATAATTTGAGATCTTTAGATATTGTGATTGAATGTTATGTGTTTGAATCTTATAATGAATGTAAATTGTGTGATGAGATTTTAATTTAATAATCATGAATAAATAAATAAATGTTAACTGGTCTATTTTGTGGAACATAATGATTAAAAATATATGTTAATAATAAATTTAGAAATTTTGAAAATTTGATTGCAACACAGGATAAGTCAATAATGATGATAAATAAAAACAGTTAATGAAAAAATTTTAAATAATAATGTTTATAAAATTTTATATAAATTATTGAGAAGAGACTTGTTTGTTTAATATTTTTTGCTAATAATCCAGGTTGATTGCCATTTGTGTATTGTGTTATGTGATGTATTATAACAGTGTAGTGTGGAACTGCTATGGGGGAAGGTTGTAGATTTTGTATTTAGTATTTTATGTTAATAATGGTTAAGCTTCCATATAAAGTGGGTTGTCATTTAAATATAAATTCTTAAATTTAATATTACGAAAGATATTTTACTTGTGATTCCCCAAATTTTTGGGCGGTCACGGCCTCACCGAACCCTGACCGTGGAATTGGTTTAGCTTTAACAGCTATGGTTGGGGCACATTACGATTACGCGCTGACCATAACTGGCCATAGCTGTTATCGTTGTAAAGGTGTATTTTGAAATTGATGGGGGGTAAAAAAAGGGGAATCACCAAACTATGGAACAGCGGCTGCCACTCTGTTCGGGGAGGAACAGCAGAGCCAGGTGGTAGATCCGTTTAAGGGTGCATGATTATTAACGAGAACATGTTGATGTTCACCAATTTTAAACTTAACAGCGGAAGCAGAGACACGGAGAGGTAAAAAACCTGCTCCAAAATATACAGTCTCTGTGGAAGCGAAAAGGCGCCACAGTCTTACATAATTGAAATAGTGTGTGTGGCTGGGAGGTTATCCAAGGGGATAACGTATTAAAAATTTGATATATTTTAATTAATAATGATGATTTGCTACTCAATAATTTTGTTTGAATTTAAAAATTAGATGCACTAAATACTTCTTATATTGTGTTATTATGTCTTATTGTGTTGATTGCATTTAGTATGTTAGGAATAAGTATTATAAAAATATAATAATATGTTTTCAATGTGTTTACAGATTTTAAAATAAAATGAAAAATAGTTGTAATAAGTAAAATTTTCAATAGGTTGTAAAAGATAGAAATGGGTGATAGTAATTAGTTGAATAAAATGTTTGAGTCAATTCAAGTTGAATTTTGTGGGACATATAGATCTGTTCAAATCGAAGTAAAAGTTAAAGAGAATGAGAGATGGAAATAATGCAATGTTGTTTTGAGTTAGTATATGTTATAGAATTTTGAGAAGTATAAGTGGAGACACAGTAGTTATGGAGATTTTATGTAGAGTTTTGAGCGATATATTGTTTATTTTGTTGATGTTAATTTGTTGTAGTTGTAGTGAAGTTATGAGAGTGAGATTTTTTGGGGATGGCAATTTTGTAGTAGTGGTAGTGTAATGTGGGAGTCCGCAACATAAGGTTGGGACGGGATAGGGACCGATTGGCGCCGGAAAGGGTTACCTAGGGGGAGTCCAGGGACCAACATAAGGGAATGAGTTTTGGGAAGGAAACACGTATCCTATGTACAAAGGGTTAGAGAGTATTTTTTTATATATAAGAGTAGAAGGTGGCGATTGGTGTTAAAGTAGTAAGTAGTTAGAGGTAGAGAAGGGTTAGTAAAATTTTGATAGAAGGGTGTCATACTAGTTAGAGATTTTGTAAGGGAACGTTAGAGTAATAAAAGGGGTAAGATTATGAGTAAATGCCAAGTGGATAAAGTAAATTATAATGAATAACGTAGAATCACCCAAAGTAATGAAATGGAATAATGATGGCCAGAATTAAAAAAAAAAAAAAAAAAAAAAAAAAAATAATTTTTGTAATTTTGAGAAACGAATTAATAAGAGTAAATCAAGTTTAAAAGTAATTTTCTGATTTTATATGCCAACTTAATGTGTGTAACATTTTAAATACCAATTGTTTATTTTAATGTGAATTAGAAGTGTATTATATTTTCTTATGTTATATTGTGTTTGTTAGTTTAAGAGACTTTTATGAAGTTAACTATTTTAAATGCATTTTTAAATTGGGGATGAGAGAAATGTAATATGGTAATGGGAAATGTTAATAAGTCAGTCGTCTGTTTGCTTAAATTCTGATGGGAATCAGGGCAATGATTTTGAATTTTGGGGTAAAGTTGATAAGGGTAAGTAGATGGAATTTTAAGAGGGGTATATATATATTGTTGGTAAATATGTTATGATATATACATGTTAGCGATAAATGAAAAACAAAACCAGTGCTTCTTAGCGCAAACCAGCACCGCTAGGGGGAAACAGATCAGTTGGGGATATGGTGTTGTATAAGGCCACTATTTAATATTTTGATTTGTTGTTTCAGTGTTTGGTGGTGCTGTGGCGGCGGACCTGAGCTGGCCTGCGCGTCAGAGCAGGGGCGTGGAGTATCTGTCTGACTCTACGGTGTTGGGATCTCGAGAGAGAAGTCCAGTATTGTCATGCAGATGCGGTCACAGTCACCGGACCAAGGGTGAGTTGATTATTCTTTTGTGTAAACCATACAGGGGGTTGTGGCGACATATCCTGGCTGATCCCTTTAGCAAGTATGAATGTGTCAATGAGATTTTTTATGCTTCGGCATAAAATATCTCATTGAGGGGGTATTGTAGCGGGGCATTTTTGGGCATACCTGGGGTAATAACAGAATTTGTATTTTTTTTTTATAAATAATAAATAACTTGTTGAGTGATAGGAAAATTTTGTGACCGAGAGGTAAATTTGTTATGTGGAAGCGATCGCAACGTGGCAGCATTGACTGTGAGAATTGTTTAATAATTGTGTGGACAGTTTAATAACAACTGCAAATGTACCAGAATCAGTTCAAGGACAATGACGAACCCGGAAAACGTAAACACGTTATGTAACAACAAATGACATAATCGTGTCAGGCGATGTGTTGCGTCAGCAAATTATATAACGATGTGTGTCACCAGTTTTGTCAACAAGCCAAAAACAGTCCACTGGCGAACGAATACAAACTGTAAACCCATAAGAATTGAACGAACAACAGCCGCTTCACAAAGTAGCGCCTGTAAATCTTCCCAGTAACATCTCATCACCAATCGCGAGTGGTAGCTATCAAAAGTTTCGGCAGTAAGTGCGGGCCCGCAGAACCACAAAATGTAAAATACAAACAGTTTTTATTGGCCAATAATCATCCATAATTAACGTAATTGCAGTAAATTGACAGTTCGGCCGTAAAAAATCAAAGTGCGACCTATAAACAGCAACTAGTGTACGCCATGAGGAGACACCCAGGTGTCGGACTTCTAGGCATCAAAAGGAAAGTAGACTTTTAAAATATTAATAATAATTAAAATGCCGGCTTTTTCAAAAGATATAATGTAATTCTGGGGTAGTATGTGAGCGAGTGTGGGGGTTTTAGTTTAATTATATTATCAAATATTATGAAGTGCTGGTTTCCGTTTTTTTCAAAACTAATTCTAAGTTTACAATATGGGTTTATTTCTAATCATGCATAATAAATGTTATTGTTTTTTCTATAAGATCGCAAAAGTAGAAGGGAAGGGGAACATTTTTCTATATAACATTTGCAATTAGGTTACGTGCTATATTTTCATGTTTTCTTTTATAAAACCATATTTTAATATGAAAATGAATTAAAATAGTTGTCATGGTAAGTCAATTGTATTTTCTTAAATAACCTGTTCTGCATTTCCTAGTTCGCTTAAACGAACCTTGGTAATTTTCTTATTACAGTTGGTAACAAGATGGCGCTCGAAGGAGCTATTTAGTAAATAATTGAATTAAATAACCAAATCCCTTAGGTTTATCAAATATCAGTTTGTTTAATACTGTATCATCCTTCGGGTATTATAAGTAAATTTGCACCGCCTGCAGCTTCAACAACTGCAAAGTATGCATATAGTAAATACACCGTTATATGTACATGTGGTGTTGAAATATTATACTAAACAACACTTGTGTGAGTCTGTGTGTGTATGACATAGGGAGAAAGAGAGAGATAGAGAGATTGAGAGGAAGCAAGTAGATATAGGCCATTATACAATATAAAGTTGTACTTACTATCTCCCATAGCTGCCCTATCAGTACTGGCTGAATCATGTTTAGTGTCCTCACCTCCTCCTTCGGGTATTATAAGTAAATTTGCACCGTCTGCAGCTTCAACAACTGGAAAGTATGCATATAGTAAATACACCGTTTTATGTATGTGTGGTGTTGAAATATTATACTAAACAACACTTGTGTGAGTCTCTGTGTGTATGACAAAGAGAGAAAGAGAGAGATAGAGTGATTGAGAGAAAGCAAGTTAATATAGTTCACGACACAATATAAAGTTGTACTTACTATCTCCCATAGCTGCCCTATCAATACTGGCTGAATCATGTTTAGTGTCTTCACCTCCTCCTTCGGGTATTATAAGTAAATTTGCACCGCCTGCAGCTTCAACAACTGCAAAGTATGCATGTAGTAAATACACCGTTTTATGTACATATGGTGGTGAAATATACTAAACAACACTTGTGTGAGTCTGTGTGTGTATGACATAGGGAGAAAGAGAGAGATTGAGAGGAAGCAAGTAAATATAGGCCATTATACAATATAAAGTTGTACTTACTATCTCCCATAGCTGCCCTATCAATACTGGCTGCATCATGTTTAGTGTCTTCACCTCCTCCTTCGGGTATTATAAGTAAATTTGCACCGCCTGCAGCTTCAACAACTGGAAAGTATGCATATAGTAAATACACCGTTTTATGTACGTGTGGTGTTGAAATATTATACTAAACAACACTTGTGTGAGTCTGTGTGTGTATGACAAAGAGAGAAAGAGAGAGATAGAGTGACTGAGAGAAAGCAAGTTAATATAGTTCACGACACAATATAAAGTTGTACTTACTATCTCCCATAGCTGCCCTATCAATACTGGCTGAATCATGTTTAGTGTCTTCACCTCCTCCTTCGGGTATTATAAGTAAATTTGCACCGCCTGCAGCTTCAACAACTGCAAAGTATGCATATAGTAAATACACCGTTTTATGTACATATGGTGGTGAAATATACTAAACAACACTTGTGTGAGTCTGTGTGTGTATGACATAGGGAGAAAGAGAGAGATTGAGAGGAAGCAAGTAAATATAGGCGATTATACAATATAAAGTTGTACTTACTATCTCCCATAGCTGCCCTATCAATACTGGCTGCATCATGTTTAGTGTCTTCACCTCCTCCTTCGGGTATTATAAGTAAATTTGCACCGCCTGCAGCTTCAACAACTGCAAAGTATGCATATAGTAAATACACCGTTATATGTACGTGTGGTGTTGAAATATTATACTAAACAACACTTGTGTGAGTCTGTGTGTGTATGACATAGGGAGAAAGAGAGAGATAGAGAGATTGAGAGGAAGCAAGTAGATATAGGCCATTATACAATATAAAGTTGTACTTACTATCTCCCATAGCTGCCCTATCAATACTGGCTGCATCATGTTTAGTGTCCTCACCTCCTCCTTCGGGTATTATAAGTAAATTTGCACCGCCTGCAGCTTCAACAACTGCAAAGTATGCATATAGTAAATACACCGTTTTATGTACGTGTGGTGTTGAAATATACTAAACAACACTTGTGTGAGTCTGTGTGTGTATGACATAGGGAGAAAGAGAGAGATAGAGTGATTGAGAGGAAGCAAGTAGATATAGGCCATTATACAATATAAAGTTGTACTTACTATCTCCCATAGCTGCCCTATCAATACTGGCTGCATCATGTTTAGTGTCGTCACCTCCTCCTTCGGGTATTATAAGTAAATTTGCACCGCCTGCAGCTTCAACAACTGCAAAGTATGCATATAGTAAATACACCGATTTATGTACGTGTGGTGTGGAAATATTATACTAAACAACACTTGTGTGAGTCTGTGTGTGTATGACAAAGAGAGAAAGAGAGAGATAGAGTGATTGAGAGAAAGCAAGTTAATATAGTTCACGACACAATATAAAGTTGTACTTACTATCTCCCATAGCTGCCCTATCAATACTGGCTGAATCATGTTTAGTGTCTTCACCTCCTCCTTTGGGTATTATAAGTAAATTTGCACCGCCTGCAGCTTCAACAACTGCAAAGTATGCATATAGTAAATACACCGTTTTATGTACGTGTGGTGTAGAAATATTATACTAAACAACACTTGTGTGAGTCTGTGTGTGTATGACATAGGGAGAAAGAGAGAGATGGAGTGATTGAGAGGAAGCAAGTAGATATAGGCCATTATACAATATAAAGTTGTACTTACTATCTCCCATAGCTGCCCTATCAATACTGGCTGCATCATGTTTAGTGTCCTCACCTCCTCCTTCGGGTATTATAAGTAAATTTGCACCGTCTGCAGCTTCAGCAACTGGAAAGTATGCATATAGTATTACACCGTTTTATGTACTATGGTGTTGAAATATTATACTAAACAATACTTGTGTGAGTGTGTGTGTGTGTGTGTGTGTGTGTGTGTGTGTGTGTGTGTGTGTGACATAGAGAGAAAGAGAGAGATAGAGACAGAGAAAGAGAGAGATAGAGTGATTGAGGGGAAGCAAGTAGATATAGGCCATTTCACAATATAAATTAATTTTAAAATAACGTGAACGCAAGGGTCAGTTAGACCGACGAGATTTGGACGGCACCGTTGAAGCGGCGCGCGCATTCTATGGGCCAGTGGGGTTTTTGTTGCAGCGTAACTGCTGATTTCAGTCACATACCGGCACTAAGAGAAACAACAGACTCCTGATCCGAACAGATTGTACTACGCAGTTGTTTCTTCCACTCTAATGGCAGGCTAAATTTACGAGACTTCCCGGTAAGTGATCTTATTGTATGCGTCAAAAATAATTAAATTTAATTAACGAAATGTATGCAGCCGTATGAGAAAGACGAATGCATGTGGTGCGACCCGGCAGTGTGTATATTAAAAGATTATTTAATGTTCAGTATATACAGCTCATATTCTTTTTATGATTATTGTATTGTAAGAGTCACTGTAATCGTTTCATAGAATGTTATATAAATTATAAGCTAAAGTCAGTGCGTAGGCATGGAGTTGAATTGTGCACGTGCATGCAACAGATTGCACGCGTGTTCTCTTTAATTAATTATGGCAGTAAAAATAACTTGTGAGACCACCCTTAGAGGAAACACTATTAATATTTTAGTTGTGTGCAACTGTGAGTGCCTTGAATGTGATCATTTTTTGGCAAATTGCAATAATTGTGCCACCACGTGGCAATCTAACCTGTTGGATTCTGTCGGCACGTGTTAAGAGCTCGTGCAAGTGACTTTTACTCTACGCCTTTTAATAATATCTTTTATTTTTTGAATTAATCATCCCATGGTAGACTTTATTACTCTTTAAGCAATTTGCAAAGAAATAATAACCGAAACTTTGTGCATTTATCTTGAGTTGGTTGAAGGCCCGTTCTGAGGTTATTTACCTGGGAACTTGGGTGGACATTTTTTTATGAACAGCATTTCTAATTTTTATGAATTCCCAGGGTTCTCGCCTAAAGCCGGAGATGCTGGTCTTGCTGCTATAACTCCATCTTCATCAGCCATGAACCATCATACATACACCTGTTCGGAGGAGGGAGTCTGGTGAACACACTCAAGATGAAGCACATTCTCATAATTAAGGTGATATGAACTCTTTTATTTTTTGTTGGCCAGGCCTGCCGTGCTCCTGATTTACAATTTAAATTTCTTTTGAAACCATGTGCCCACGCGGACAGTCTGCTCTGGGGTGTGTCAGCTGAACATTCATTCTGAACATCATGTGACTTTAATAATTTAACTTCATAAAACTAAGTACGATGTTTGTAATTGTGTGCTGCACTGGGGGAGCGTGCTAGAGATTTTTTACACTTAAATATTTTCATATATAGCCAATAGTCATTACCATGCTTACTACAAAATTTATGTCACATGTTAGGGGTTCTGTTCCGGCTGGTTCAGAACGGGGTTTATATTTTAATTTCATTTTGGTTTAACATGTAAGGGCTGGGGGGGGGGTTTCATTTTCTTTTTTTAGGCTGTTTTCGGGGGATAAAAGGGGACATAGTTTTTGCCAGGCACATGTTCATGCAGTTTAAGGCAGGTTTGATTCCTGTCACACATGGTTAAGTACAGGCTGGCGCGCTCCCACATCTGCTAGGATACAACAGTCAGTTATTATAAACTCATTTATATACAGCCATCTGGCTTTAACAGAAAGAACTTTCATATTTTTCTGGGCATATACTGATTAATTTTTTGACCTTGTAAAAGCATATACTGATTAATTTTTTTGACCTTGTAAAAGCAAATACTGATTAATTTTTTTTTGACATTGTAAAAGCATATACTGATACATGTATCCATCTGGATTTGTGAAACAAAATTTAACATTATATAAACGCATAACAATTGCTTAAAATCAGGTGATGAGGATTTTTCTCATTTATGTGATGTCTAAGAAACTTAAAGAATCTCATATGCTCATGGTGGGCCAATTATCAGATGCTATCTGTACATATGGGCGGTCCGGTCTCTGTTATGGTTTATGAGTGATTATCATCCTTTCGGGGGTTTTTCTTATTTATTTAAATTAATTGGAAATTGATGAATGACGGTGACTGAAGGGCGAACACTTATGATTGCCGGTTTTAGGGCTTGGTAGAAACACTGGCTGTTGAGCATGCGTATTCCAAGGGTATTAGGTGTTTATAATATGTGTCTATAATTATGAGTGTATGTGTCTTTATGTTTCTGTACGTGTTGTCTATGTTAAGTGTTAGTAACAAAAGGGGGGGGGGGGAAGTTACCTAATTACAGAATGTTACCTGATATATATATATATATATATATATATATATATATATATGTGTGTGTGTGTGTGTTTATAGGGATAGGAAGCTATTGTCTTTGGCACGACTAAGGATGTAGTAATTATTTATTTATTATGTATTTTGAGGGCTATTGCCCCTGGACATGTGATAACGATGTGATTTGCAGGATATATATATATATATATATATATATATGTAACGAATTATGGGGGCAAAATAAAAGTTGTTATTGTTAAATTACAGCCGAGTTTCATTGCAAGTCCCGTCATACTGGACACAGCACATTTTTGGCTTCTCTAGGCGCCGGCCTAGTTTTAAATAACTTGTGGCTTCTCTTTCAAAAAAAAAAACTAAATAAAAGGAAATATAAAAAGAAATAAAAAAAAAAGGAAGTTTGTTTTATACATATAAAAGGCATAAAAGGGAAGAGGGGTTACAATACTAAACAACACTTGTGTGAGTGTGTGTGTATGTCAAAGAGAGAAAGAGAGAGTATTATTGCATCTCTGTCTTGACGCTTATTGATATTATATCTTCTTGTTTCTTGTGCTTATCAAGAATCATTCTTATATCCTTATAATGCATAAGAGTTGTCCTTTTTACAAAATTACAAAAAGTCGTAATACCTATGAATTTTATTATTTATATATGTGGTACCGATTATAACAGTATAGCATTTATATTATGTTAACCTTGTTCATTGTTTGAATGATTAAAAAATGTATTACCATCATCACGAGCTCTAGATGGTACAATTTATAAAAACTTTGTTATAATACAACTAAAATCAGTGTTTCTTAATGTATGTTGTCTTGTCGTATATGCTAATGTACTTCTTAAATTAAGTTACAGGAACAACAATAATAAATGTCTGACATTAATTTCACGTTAAGTTATAAGATTAATTTTACATAGGAATTATTACTCAATGTATGAATAATTTTAAAACTATGTTGCTTCTACGTTCTAATGATGATAGTAAAGATTTACCAGTACAGTGACACAAATGTTTCAAGTCTTTGGTGTAGTTAATGACAGACCCTCCTAACATCTTTCGGCACTATAATTTATCACAGAATTGTTGTGTGAAACATCGAATAATATGTTCTTTATTTTATTTACTACGAGTTTAATATTGCATAGAAAGACAACTTACTCTTTGCCTTCTTCACTTTCTTGAGGCACTGAAGGCTGCAACAGCTAAGGAATCCTGAAATGAATGCATACAATTAGTGGTTTACAAACGTTTAACATCTGACTGGAGGTGACACAGAGAAAAGCCCGCACTGATTAAGTGATAGATTAGGTCATTCTGTCACAGGGCATAATAATAATTCAAATTCTTATGCAATAACTTTGTTTACCACCATTATTACCACCTGTCCTCCAATGCCTATAAGTAGCTTACCGTTTTTCTGGAGCCCATCTCTTACAGTCATTCATTTTCTAATTTAAGATAACATTATCTTGTGTATTTCTTGAAAAAGCACATCTTACCAATGCATTTCCTCTTCTCCGTTGTTACAGATGTTCCATATTTTACTGCGTACATTGGTCAGATGTTGGATTCAGGAAAACAGATGCTTTTTGGAAGAAAGTTTATGCACGAGTCTTTTCCATTTTAGATTTTAAGCTTTTATTAATAATTCCACTGCCGTTTCTACACTTACTAAATAATTAAGCATGTCAATGTCGATTTTGTGCATTAAATCACATTTCAGGTAATTGAACTAATTACCTGACCTGTTGCAAGATGTTATTTTCCTCACTACTTTTATATGAACAGGATGTTTACCTTTAACTACGATTTTTATTTATTTTTAGCAGAAATCTTACCTCCATAAACCTGTAGCATCCTTTTAGAGTATAAGAAAAAATTATTTTAAAATTGTAAAAGAAAAGGACAACAAAGAAATTTTCATTAGGTTTATTCTGTTATCGGAGACAATAGGTGAAATTTGAAAAACTCATTAATAAATCCGAAGCATTCAACTATATGATACAACTGACTACTTATTCTATGTGACCTTGTACAGCGCTATATATATGTGTGTGTGTGTGTGTGTGTGTGTGTGTGTGTGTGTGTGTGTGTGTGTGTGTGTGTATTGTTATGACATTACAGAACAATCTACGTGTTTATCGAATGTTCCAGTGGAATCCGGTTGTAATGTCTTTGCTTACGTGATTCTCAACGCATTATCTAGACTGTGCTAGACCCCTCGCGAACTGTGTCAAGGCCTCAATGAATTACGCTCTAATGTTTTCCTTTATTGTTAATGCGCAGTATGCAATATTCTGGTATTTTGGTGGGGTATAAATACAAGTACTCAGTGACGTTCAGTTCAGTTTGAGTTGCGGTTTATTGGATAGCGGTTCGTAGTATTTTAGTTAGTTATTATCGGGCGATTACACAGTGAATTTGAGTTGGAAATAATTACAGTGCGGTTCGACGTATTGTAGTGGAGTGTTATGTGTTTATAATTGTGCTGGACAATTGTAATACAATTATGTTTTATATTAGTAGACATTTTATTGTGTGTGAACAATTTTTATTTGATTCTTTGTAAGAGACTCTCTTACTGATTACAAACTGTTTAATTGTGATAATTAAAGCTGGTGATTAGTGACGTAAGTGGTGTCTTGTATTTTGTTTTCCACTGTACCATACGACGATCAAGTAGACTATCGTAACATGGTGTCAGAAGTGGGTCAGAACCATTAACAGTGGAAACAGTGGACAACTAAAGGACTAGTGTAATTCGTAATTAATCTGTAAACATGGATGCCAGTCAGATGATGAAAGCTTTCCAAGCGCTGCTGTAGCAGACACAGGAAGAAGCAGAAATACGACAAAAAAAGAACGAAGACAAGAAAGAAAAGAAGCAGAAAAATGACAGGATGAGAAAGTGGAAGAAAGACAGAAAACTCTACTGCTGGAAACAGAAGAAAGACAAAAACCCCTTTGGCTAGAGTTGGAAGGACGAGAGGCAGAGGAACGGAAACGCGAAACAGAAGATGAAAGTGTTAATACAGGAGCAAAAGCAGATGCAAGAACAAACCGCTGCAGAGTTGGATCTATTATGAGGTGTGCTTAATAATCAAATTATGACAATATCTGTCGTAGAAGAATTCATGTCAAATAAAATAGCTGAAGTCGAAAAATCTGTCACGAGTGTGGAAAAAGCTGTGCCAACAAAAATAGGAGACTCAATTACAAATATAAAAGAGCAGATTAAAAATTAAGTCGAGCAATTCATGAAGACACAACCAAAACAAATTTCTGAACAGACTGTACAAATTATAAAGACAGAAAAAACACAGAAAACAAGAGAATAGAGAAAGTCACTTTCCCTGCAGTAGGAACAGTTCATGTCAAGGCTCCAACCTTTGATGGAAGTAGTCACTAGACGATGTACATCCGCCAATTTGAAGCTGCTGGATGCACAAATAATTGGACAAAGAAAGACAAGGCAGTTTCACTCGTTCTCGCATCAATAGGACCTGCGACTGAACTACTACAACGTATTGTAGTGGAGTGTTATGTGTGTTTATAATTGTGCTGGACAATTTTAATACAATTGTGTTTTTTATTGGTAGACATTTTTATTGCGTGTGAACAATTTTTATTTGATTTGTTGTAAGAGACTCTGCCGTTGCAAATTTAGATAGTAAATTTTCCCGGCCATATTTCGTTTCGGCAATGCCGACCGAATGTCAGTAACAAAGGTTACGCGCGGGCTAGGCAAGAACACAGCTATATAGCTCGGCCTTGACCGTTATATCGTGATAGCTTGGTGCAACGTAATCAAGTCCGCGGCGACACATCAGCTGTTTTGTACAAGTTTTCGATACTCGTGGTCGGCCGGCAGGAACTCCTTCTCATTTTAATTTTTGACCTCTCTGACGCGACGCTTGGTCTGGCAGCGTGGCACATTGTGGTCCATCTTTACGAAATGAGTTCGTAATATTTTTTAAGTGCTTCAGGTGAGCCAAAAGTATTGTATTAATGTTAATTTATTAAGGGCTTGTGTGGGTATTACGTTTATATGTATATATGTGTGTGTGTGCGACTTAAATTTTACGTCTGGGGTAGCTGAGAGCATGTGGCCTTTGCTTGCTTGAAAATTAAAAATGAGATGTCCTTGGAAATTCTATTCACATTTAAAGTAATAATTTCATGTAACGAATATTTAAAGGTAAATGTAATTTGAAATCTGAAATTTAATAATTTGAAATTGTGAGGATTACTATTTCTATTACCACTTAGTTGTCGGTACAAAATTGTGACAGTGTGTCTGTGATCTGGGTTTACGGGGGCGAGAAAGAATTACGCTAAAGTATTTTCTTGACGGCTATCTACAAATTAAATTTTTTCCAGGGTTCCCGCATAGTCGGGAGAAGAAAGGGTTGCGAGGATGGAGACAGGCCATCAGTTTACATCTGCAGAGCATCGCAATAAGCTCCCCAACGCCGTCAGACCCGGAGAAATCCCAACTACACCAACCTGAACAACTGCCCAGAAAATGAAGCATATACTATTCGGAGCTCAAACTCACCAGTTGTCTCAACATAGTCATCATCATCTCTAATTCCGGATAACATGTAATCTTCCAAGTACAGGTGGGAGTATTCCTTATATTAAACCACAAACACAGCATTTCATTGGATTTAACGTATAAAACGAAAGTTATCTTCATAAACAGTAAATGCAGATATTCAATGATTAAAATTCTGTTATAGCATGCCCTGGAGATATGTTGTGAATTGTGTGATTAACTGTATTAAAGAATGTTCCTTTTAATATATGTCCATTGCCATACTGTATTATATAAAACACTAATTGTCTTTTGCTGTGTGTAATTGGCAAAGAAAAATTTAAAACTGTTAGTTGGTCAGTTTTATTATGCAGTTTCTGGTGAATGTAAAATGTCAGTAACAACGTTATGCATAACGTAATGGTAAATTATTATTGGCTAGCTTTTCTAAATTTTCTTTGTGAGAAACAGTACATTATCATGATCTATTATAAAACTTACGTAAGAATAAGTTTTGATGTATCAGAACTTTATGGGACAATTTTTTTCTGAGCAACTGGTGCATATAAGAATATTATGGTAGTGTCAGTATATATATATATATATATATATATATATATATATATATATTGTTACATGCCATTTTGCCATGCTATTTTAACATAAATATGCTTTAATACTCTTACCCCAAAAGTACCAAGAAACATAATAGTTTTGTTTCAAGAAATACTTAATTAAATATTGTTTATTTTATTGTTTAATTCATGTTAACTAAGATTAATAATTGTGTTTATTACAGTTAAAATAATGTTAATAAGGATAAGTAAGGAGGACAATGTTTAGGAACTTACTTATAATATTTTGTTTTATTTATAAAAACTGTATTGTATACAGTAAATTAAGAGGAATTGTTATCTATTACTAAGAGTTATTGGTAATTAGTTTGGGTCATAGTGATTAATATTATATGTGATAATATTATTAACACTAATGCTTATATTAACTGGAAAGTACCGAAATAATAGTAATAGATTTTTGTAAAACTAGGCATGTTAAGCTTAGACAGTTATGGTATTTTGAATAAGAATTTCTATTAAAATGATAATAAACAATGTCAGGTTAAGTTATATGATTACTAAATATGTCAAATAGTTTTAATAAAGAGAAAAGTACAAGAAGAACTAATAATAAATAATTTTCGAACAAATAAATTAAAAGTGTAAATGGGTAACTCAAGAAATATGTAACAGAAGATAATCAAAAGTGGTGTCAAAATAATAAGTGTTTCATCAGAAGATCAAAGAAACTAATAAAGTGAAGATCAAAGATCTTATAAAAAGTTATAACAGTTTAAAGAAAATGCAAGATAAAATAGTAAAAGTTTGTTTAAGTTGATGCAATAATATCACCAGGGTGACATAAAATGTTACATTAGAAACCAATAAAAAGCTGAGATAGGCCTTAGCAACTAAAACGTTATAATAAAATGAAATAAGAATTATATTATTGGATCTGAACGAGAAACGTTGAATTAAACACCAGATAGTGACTAACTTAAATTATTATACATTTCATATCAGTGTACCTAAAATAAATAGGTAAATTATCATCCTCAACCAGACTAAATAGAAGAACGAAGTGCTAAATTACTATAAAGAAATAAACCAAGGAATCTCTGAAGAAATACAATCAACTTACACAGGAAGAGTAGTATTTTTTGATATATAATTAAACTGAACTATTCCATGCTATGCCTAGGCCATAGGTTTCAAAGACACTGATTACACTTTTAATAAAAATATTTTGGAACTTTCACTGAGACCAATATCAATGAATAATCTTACCATCAGTATGAAAAACTATTAATGTAGAGTATTACTTTAATATAAAGTGAACTAGGTCTAAAAAACATTTAACTCAACATAACCTAAGCACTGAACATTGTTAAACTATTAATATAATCCTGTTAAGGCACTTTGTAATTATTTATAATCCCATGTATATTGGTACTTTTCCTATAATAACTGTTGTTTATATCGTAGTCAAAAGGACCTAACGTAACACAATCTATTTGTATTTTAATTAATAAATATAAATATGGGCCTTGAGATATAAGAATTATTAATGCTACTGCTGCCATACTGAGCATATGTAAAAAAACAGCCGGTTAGATTTTTGTTAATGATTATATTTATTATTTAAAAACAATTTAAAGAAAATAATAAAAGGATTTGAGTGTAATAAATACAGATAAAATGTTTATTCGTTTCTTTATTTAATGAATACAAAATGTGTATGATATTATAAACACTATATCAGGGACTGTGAATTGGCTTCATCAACTAGATTAAGTTGGCAACACTCTTCATTTTAAAATATGGCAGACTATTCGAATCTGCTTTGATGAGCTTTAGTTATCACATTCATCTCTTAAAAAAAGATTAAAAGAGATTTAATTATAGCTGATGTAGGAACCTTTATATTATTTTAACGAAAATCATAATTAATATTTTACAAATAAATTTTATTTGCAACCTGTGATTGCAAATTGGCGCTCAACAAATATTACCCTGACCAGAAAATCATCCTTATAAATTATTAACAAGGTATACACATAAAATAACCTGAATATAATAAAGGTAAGGAACATATACGTTACAGAATTGACGCCAACAACGTGTGGCATAAAGAACCCGTAGAGTCAAATACGTTACAGAATTGGCGATCCCAACAGTGAGGTATAAGATATATATAACGGGAGGGATTCTTGTAGTGTTACAATATATATATATTGTAGCATGACAGATAATCCACATAAATAAATTACTCAATGATCATTAATAAAGCTCTAATATATGGAATATCCAGATGAGAATCAATTAAAAGGCACTATTAATTAATATACTCACAAAAAAAAGTAAAAATAAAGGAAAAATCTGCAAATAATATATATACTACAAATTTAAAAAAACCCAGAAAACTAAAAATGTGAATAACAAAATTACCCAGGTAAGATAGAAGCAGGCAATTAAGATACCCCGACAAAGAAACCAGACCAGAAGAAACAAAGGCATACACAGCGAAATGGTACTGAAGAAAGAAGAAAGAAGAATTATAGAATGACCAAAAATACTGAAGAAAGAAGAAAGAAGAATGACCAAAAATACTGAAGAATAAGAAACCTGAGATGATCCACTAGAAAAAAGGAAGTGAGACGACCCATATAAAATAGAAACCCCATAGGGAGAGAACCCAAAAACCCCAAAAATAAATGAATGTCCAAAGACAAAGTATAACACCCCAAAAAACCATATCACAATGTAAAACTGACAAAAACCAAAAGTGTTAATAGTATTAAATAACAGTGCACCCAAAAAAGTTATTGTTTAGTTTGTATGAACAAATCTTCACAGTCCCCCCATGGTTGAATATTTCATGTTGTAAAGCTAGAAAAGGACTAGTAATAATATTAATAAATCACCATGGACAAGTGTAAGTTATTGAATTATAACTGATAAACTTTAAAAAGGTGCATGAGTTGCCGTACAAAGTTATAAACTTCAAGTGTTTTGTGAACAGTATCTTATTTGATATGAAATAATAATATTACTAATGAAATGCTACTGAATCTATAAGAACATTCCATAGAATGAAATAAGAAACAGATAGCTAGTGTTATACTTAGAGAGGGGGAATAAATCTTTAAAATTGGGAAATACA
Organism: Magicicada septendecula; assembly: GCA_034769895.1. Lineage (NCBI taxonomy): Eukaryota > Metazoa > Arthropoda > Insecta > Hemiptera > Cicadidae > Magicicada > Magicicada septendecula. The sequence continues at coordinate 361,555,520 of CM068369.1, forward strand.
GAGCAGACTGTCAATAATTAGTTTTAAGAAGTATTAACCATTATATGGAACCAATGTGTTATATTCCTGTTCCATATAATAACTAGACAAATAAGAATTATTAGTAAGAGATATTATTGTTATAAGCTGTTATTTTGTTGTCAATTTAAATTTGGAATACCCTATCTAAAAGTAGATATCATTCCCCATGTTATAAAATATTGTTTAATTATGTTACTAGGTAATCAATACACATAAAAGGTATTATTCAAGGTACCAGTTTTGATAGAGATAGGTGTTATATTTTAATTGTACAATCAATAATCACTGTTATACCAGTCAAAGAACTAATTGTTAATAAAGTATATAAGGATAAGAAGTCAGAGAAGGGTATAAAATAACTACATTGGTAAAAATTTTGCAAATAGCAACACATCAAATCTAGGCCATATAATGAATTTAAACTGCAGAATAATTAATAAATCTAGTCTTATAAGCCAGTTAAACTGACAATATTTATGCAAAATAAACCCAACATATAGTGTACCATGTAAATAAAACTTTCTAAAGATATGGTCAGTAGATAAGTAAAATTACTTATTTATCTAATAAAATTACCAATAAAAATGGAATGGACTAACTGACATTATCATAGGAGGAGTCATAGACAAATGAATTGTATTTAAAAACAATCATTAATAAACTAAATTGCAAGAAATTAAGTAAGAATAGACAATTATATCAATTTCAGATTTAATAGAATAATAATTATATTAGGGAAAATGGCTATTATTTGCTTAGACTACAGGAAGTATAATTTTAGGCCTACCTTCCAAAAATGTAATAAATATAATTTTCTAATGAAACTTTGTAACACTATATTAATTACTAGCAAAATAAGCAGAATAGAATAATGAAACCGAATATGTATTTAATATTTCGTACAGTTAATTAATAACGAAATTATTTTCTGAGTATAGTGTATCAAAATAAAATGTATCGGAAGCTAAGATAATTTGAAACAATGTATAAGATATATTAAATAGGCTAAGATTTTCAGGAGACGAAGGAAATGAGTACAGTTCATTATTGTACGTTGACGAGTGCACTTAACGTGATTATTTGCTAGAAATAACCTAATGGCGGTTACGTTATAAACCGAGTTCGGTGAAAATTTGTATAAACTTATTTTGAACTATTTTGTTTATTGTGAACCGGTGAAGTTAACATATGAACAGTGTAACACCAATAAACTGAACCACCTAAGACTAATTAATCGAAATAACACTAATATCACACCATATATAAACGAAAATTCGAGGTTAAAACCGACACACATAGACACAATGAGATATATCCAATAACAACATTTTACACCAAGTGAACTATTCCACCATACACCAGTGACATTCAAATATATCCAGGACTATCATATACAATTGCTGAGACCATTTACACGAAGAAAGGACATTTTTATTTCAACAAATACTTCGTCAAAGTTAGAGGCTTCATCGCGCAGGCGCCAGTCGGACATTTTGATTCGTGCTGTTCTCACTTCTGCTGTAGAAAAACGACATTTGGCTGCTATTGGTTTGAATAAAAATCATATATAAACTTTTATTATTTTTAATTGTCATTGTATTGTTTAATATTAAGTCATTTTATAATTGTAAGTGTTATACTTTCCTGCCCATAACCTTCTCTGGCTATATCTTAAATAACCGTTTAAAGAACCATATTCTTATAATACTAATGTAAACTTTTTATATCGACCGGCCCTGAGTGAGTTGATACTACCTTGTAACATCGATTCTAATCGAACAAATTGATTATTTTTATTAATAAACGTTCTGTTTTTGTAATTTGGATTTGATTTTTCTTATAAAAAGGCTTAACAGGTAAATTAATCAAGAAACCCAACTAACCGAAAGGCGGTATATACGAAACAACGAATGTTTCAAGAAGAAGAAGAAGAAGAAGAGAGCAGTCTTTCGCCTAGATTTGGAGTTAACCAGATTGTCTTTTAACAAATTTACTGAAAGTGACACTATTACCAAAATAAATATAATACCACTTCATTTCTAATTACAAACAATAAACACGATTAGTTCCTAAATATTAGGATTAAAATTTACATAAAAAATATTTTTCCAGGAAATTTTTTTTTTTTTTGAAATAAAATTTAAAATTTTTATTTCAAATTATTACAACAGCAATTCATACAGATCATAATATTTTGTTTTATTACAAAATTGGCTAGCCCAACAGTGAGGGCTTAACGAAGACACACTGAACGTTACAAATTTGGCGTTTCATAAGGTGGAACATTACTACACCTTCTTACATACATACATTAATCTAATATTTTGTTTTATTACAATATATATGTGTGTGTGTGTATGTATGTATATTTTTCTTTAAATGCAAAATTTTTTAAATTTCATTTATCAGATATAAACCGACATACTATGTTTCTTGTCAGTGATGATGTATCATTGTGTGAGCATAAATTGAATTAATAAGGTACCTATAGAATTGTTAGTTAGCAACTTTAGTTAAACTGTGATTTAGAAAATGTCATTTGAATAAATGTTAAAATATAGAAATGTCGGCTTATGTTGCAACAGTTTACTTAAATGTGTTGAATAATTTGTTGTTTGTTAATAATATTGCCAATTGTGATTAATACTACTTGATAGACACCTGTCTATGAAATGAACATTGAGAATTCAATTGTGTACACTGGATTAAAAATGTTATCATGATAATATGAACACTAATAAAACGCTGTTATCGTTATGCAAGTGTTTTATTGCAAGTCCTGTCACGATGGGCTCGCCACAATTTTTCTTCCGTCTAGATCACGGGTCTAGTTTTAAGAATTATGTAACGACCCCTGATAAAAAACAAACAACAATTTTATAAAAATTCAGGGTGACGTTTCAAGACTCTCTTGTTGATTACAAACTGTTTAATTGTGATAATTAAAGCTGGTGATTAGTGATGTAACTGGTATCTTGTATTTTGTTTTCCACCGTACCATACTCCGATCAAGTAGACTGTCATAACAATATGAATGAAAATTTTGCCACCTTTATATCATTTGAACATGGAGAGTAGTCAGAAGCAGACTACCACATTCTTTGGCAGCATAACCTGTCACCATTCATGTGGTAGGCTATGTCACTTTAGAACTCACAGTATGATTAAACGTATTTTGTTCCTTTATTCTTTCATCAAAAAAGAAACTGAGACTGGTGAAGAAAGGGCGTGTTAAAGACTACTTTTGGGCTACTTCCTCTTTCAGAGAAATTACTAAAAAATACCCTGCATCCATTTTGCACCCATTTAGAGGCAAGCCATTGCCCTGGAAATAAGTATAAATTACTATAAGTGAGATAACTTTAGCTCTACAAATGATAGAATCTCATGTTATGAACAATATGTATTATAACTTTCAAAAACAGCAAGAGGCCAGAAAAAAAAAACAATTCAGATTAGTCAAAGTTAACGTAAAGTTAATTATTTTGATTGTGCAGAAATTATTGGCATCCATAAGAAAGTAATATACATATTTTATCTTAAGTGTCGAATCCTTTTATTAAACTGATCATTAATTTAATTCAATTTATCTTTGCTATCAACATACTGGAGGAAATGCAAGAAACAAAGCAGAAAAAAGAAGCATGGTCATTACTATTAGGAAAAATCATGATCCTTAATATTTTTTATCTGACAGTGCAGGACGAGCATTTTGTGATTCCTTGCAGCACTATATTATACCCTTGTAAAGTAGCTGCTATACAGTTTCACAAATACAGTAAGGTGTAAACAACTGTGGGGCACGGCCTAACAGCCCTCATGATAGAAGTAACTTCAACAATGTTGAAACCGGTTGTAAAAGCCTAAGAATCTTGCATAATGCACAAAACGTTCCGGAGTTATTCACCAGAAAGTTAGAACAGGAGCTCCACAAAAATATACCTGTCAACGTTCACGTTCTAAGGATGACGATGTTCGAGTTCAGCAGTAAACGTCATCAGCGCTTACGGTTTCTGCTGCTGCTGCTGCTGCTGCTGCTACTACTACTACTACTACTACTACTACTACTACTACTACTACTACTACTACTACTACACTAAACATATATTCTTTGAATGTATAGACAAATTTCAGCACTCTGTGCTTCTATTAAATATGTACAAGAAATCTGTGAAATGTGAAATGCATTTTCTATTAACCGTATTTCACCACTTACTTCATTATCTAATGGTTAAAATCATGCCGTCAAGAAATTTCTTGTTTTTAAATTTGAATAGGGCTTTCAAATACCCATTATATTCTTTATGAATAGTTTCAATAAATTAGTTGAATTACACACATGTGCGCACACGCACGCACATACATACACACACACATGAAGACAAGTTTAGCTACAAACAGGGCAATCTGGAGCTGGTTGATTACGTATTACACATTACTTTTGACCTCAATTTAAGTCATTTCTTGTGTTCTTGGCATTCTTGTGTTCAAGGTCACTTTCCTCGTTCTAGCTGCGCCTACTTATAACAACGACCTCTACAGCTGTCTGTCCTCCCTCCGTATGAAAGGGCACAAATTATAAAAAAATAAACTGTTTTATAGTTAGTGTAGCTGTGGAATAAGCAGTTCAGTGTAGTTACTTACAGTAGTTTTGCTTATAACGTTAAATTCTTCTCTTTTATTTTAACGATCAATTTTGTAAGATGAAAGAAATTGAAAGTATGCCTACACCTAAAAGATTCTGTCAGAAGAGCCCAGGTTTAAGAATTGCGTTTAACAAAATTACACACAGTGACCATACCGCGGGAAAACATTTTCGGATTGTGAAATATCACTTTCATGCATTTACATTTACACTTATAAAAACGCCCCAAAATCTTATTCCAGAAAATTTAACGTATACCAGTTTCACTAGTTCAATTAGACGAGAGTGACTATCGTTACGATTTCATTACCGTAAGGCGAATGAAGGAAGAGATTTTTATTTGAAAGGAATATTGTTCTTCTAAGAACTGAAATCCTTAGAGAAATGCATTATTTAAGAAACGTCAACAGACCTATAGTTTGTTAGGATGAAACGTGGATTAACGAGAACAACTTAGCAGGAATCGGACAGAAGTGGCGGGTTAAAAGTTTCATTAGGTGAAGGAAGAAGGTTAATTGCAACGCATGCATGTAATAAAATGTACAGATATTTTCCAGGAGCGAAGTTGATATTTCAATAAGGACAGTATATACAGACTATCATCACAAAATGAATGACAAAAGTTTCAATTTTTTTTAATGCTTCCCAAAAATACTTCAATTATTATAATCATCACTTCAGTTGTATAATCGTCACTGGGTAATTAAAGTTACCTTTCGGTTCTAACCAAAAAAGTGCCTTCATCTAATTAACAAAAAAGTGAAATCATATCTTAAAAACTTAAAGACTAAAATCATAAATTTTAATCCAAATTATACAGTTGCAAATTTAATAAATATATTAAATGAACAAAAACGTAAATGTAAAATATATGTTGAAGAGCAAATAGCTGCAAATATGGGCTATGAAGTTGATTGCCATCTTATCACTCCAGAAATAACCCAATTTAACTTGTCTGGACTCAGGTAAATAGATTTGTTGCAGAGAAAAAACATTTAAACTGCAAGCAGTAGAAAACATAGTATGTGACGCAACTGCTAAAGTTGGTCTATAGTGCTAAAGAAGAAGGAGAAGCAGGATTAATGAAGTGACATTAGGCAACTGGGTAAAATGTGCATGTCCTGTGTATATGTTGAAAGAAGAGGATTTTATAAAGTTTGGTTACGAGATAGTATCTCGAAACGTTTTACTGTAAAGTTGGCTGAAAGTAGCTTCAGTGAATCGGGTAGGGAAGATGAAAATTTGTGATTGGATACCATGTTTGACGATGTTTAATCAAAATAAATAACAAATTTGTGAATATGTGGAGCGAAGTGGTGTTAAAGTATTTAATAATAATAGTAATTTATCAATTTGTACAATTATTGATGTAATATTTCGAGTGCCAGTATTCATGAATGTTATATGGTATGACATGGTGTTTTAATTTTAACGAGATTTTAATAATGCGAGTTTGCCAAAGAAAGCGAGGCTGTCGCAGGAATGTTGGGGGCCTAAATGTGAGTAGCTAACTGTTTAGTTACTTGTCTCAGTTATAAATAGCACAACAGATGTTTGTGTTTTTGTAGGAGAAGCCTCTACAGCTTTTTCTGTGACCTTAAACGCTAAGTATCATTAATCAGTAGTATAGTAGCTACATTTTAAAATGTTATCTGAATTTATATAAAAAAAAAACAAGTAACATTAACTTACGCTTCTTGAGCCTCTTGAAGAAGCCCATTTTCCAGTGGGTTGTCCACCCCACGAATTTGATGAATTTTGCCCACTCCCAGACGAATTGGTCACTTTCCACCAACAGTCAAACGAAACTGAAAACGAATCATATATTAATATGGTGTATCAGTTCTGATGAACTCTGTTATCATATTATCTATTTGGCTGAATTATACTTATACAATTGAAATATATTTAATGACATTTATATAACGGTACGTAATTGTGTTTTGCATTAGGTTAGGGTATTAGTTCAGACGTTAGATATTATGCTGAATGCAATTGTTCATATGTAACACAACATTTACGATCCTCAATACTTACTTACTTACTTAATCCTTAGCTTTTCTACCTTTCGATGTAAAGGTATGTTGGAGTTGAGTCCTCTGAGGTCGTCTTTTTCCACATATCCCTCCATTTCTTTCTATCTCCTGTGAGCTCCTTTATTTCCTCCCACTTTACTCCTCTTGTTTCTGCAGCTGTGAGGGCTTCACCCTTCCAGAGCTTTCTCAATCATCCTCTGTTTCGTTTACATGTTTCTCTGGATTCAAACACTTGCTTTACCAGTCTTTCCTCCCCCATCCTCATTACATATCCCAGCCATCTAAGTTGTGCTTGTTCTACTGTTATCGCTACAGGAACAATATCTAACATTTTCCTAAATATTTCATTCCGAATTCTATCTTTTTTTGTCTTCCCTTCTATTTTTCGAAGAAACCTCATTTCAATACTAGTTAGTTTTCTTTTTAATCTCTCATTTGTTGTACATTTTTCGCTTCCGTAAGTTAATACTGGCTTCATGATTTTTCTGACTATTTCTGTTTTTATCCTAGTGGGTATTTCTTTTTTACCCAGGAAACTTGATTTAATACTATTGAATAATCTTCCTGTTTCCGCTACTCTTTCATTTATTTCTTCCTCCAAATTCCCTTTTGCTGTTAATCACTACTCCCAGATATTTATAACTTTTTACTTTTTATAAATATTTACCATCAAGTTCTATACTGTGTTTCTCTTCTGAATTTCCTATTACCATAGTTTTAGTCTTCTGTATATTAATCTTCATGTTTTTCTTTCTAAGTTCTTCATTAAATACCTTTATGTTATTCTGTAACTACTTTTCTGTTTCTCCTACAATTATTAAATTGTCTGCGTAGCATAATTCTGTTATTGTTATTATCTTCATATTCCAGTATCCTATTGTATATTTACTCATATATTCTTTAGATTTTTTGACAACATCATCCAACACCAGGTTGAATAGCAGGGGGCTTAAAATACACCCCTGCCTTAAACCTATTTTACTGGTGAAAGTTTTTGATGCCTCGTTTCTTACTTTTACGTAATTAACGATGTTTTCATATAGGCTTTTTATGCCCTCAATAAGCATTGTTCTACTCCCTTCCTCTTCAATATGTTCCATACATCCTTCCTTCATATACTATCGAACGCCTTCTCCATGTCCACGAAACATGCATGCATTTGTCTTCCCACTTTGGCAGGCTTTCTCACGTAACTGTCTTACTATGAAGATTTGGTCCACTGTTCCTCTCTATTTTCTGAACCCACTTTGTCTTTCTTCCAAGGTGTGCTCTCCTTTTTTTCTTAACCTGCTTTCTAGAATCCTACTGTACAGTTTTCCTACCGTGCTCCCTAAAGTAATGCCTCTATAATTAGAACATTCTTTACTGTCTTTCTTTTTGTATATAGGCGCGATAATTCCTATTTGCCAGTCAAGTGGGACCTTCCTTTCTTTCAATGCTTGGTTAAAAATGTTTAGGAGTTCCTCCTTTCTTTCCATGTTTGCATATTTAATAATTTCTGTTGTTTATTCATCATGTCCTGGTGCCTTCCCTAATTTCATTTTCTGCATTGGCTCACTGAATTCTTCTCTTGTTATTTCCTCTTCTTGTAATTGATTCTCTTCTTGTTCCATGTTTTCAGTATCTTCTCTTTTTTCTTCTTCCTCTTCAACGTTATCTTCATTTTCGTTTTCCTCTAATAAATCTTTAAAATATTCTCTCCATCTTTCCATAATACTTGTCTCTTCCATTACGATATTTCCATTTTCTTCCTTTAAATTTTGTAGCATATTCCTTTTTGGGTTTTCTCATTTGTTGCAATGTGTTGTAGAATAATTTCTGGTTTTCATTATATATTTCTGTAAGTTTATTCCCGAAGTCTCCATGTTTTTTTCGTTGCTTGTTTTTACTTGGCTTTTAACTTTTATCCTTGCTGTCTTATATTTGTAATAGTTATCTTGTGTCTTATTGTTCAGATACGTTTTCCACGCTATTTTCTTTCCCTTTACTGCTTTTTTATATCTTTTGTCCACCATGCTGTCCTCTTTGTAGCCCCATTTCCTATTTTTGCTACCCCACAACTAACTTTTGCTGCTTCTTTGAGGCTTGATTATTCTCCCATCTTTCATCCAAATTTTGGCATACTGTTTTCTTCTGGAATTTTTCTAGTTTTTTATGATAATTTTCCCTTGTTACGCATTCTTTAAGTTTATACACTTCAATTTTTTCTTTATCTTTTATTTCTTCTTGCATAACCTTATATATCATTTTGACTAGATAGTGGTCACTCCCTATTTCTGCACTTCTCTTAACCTTTATGTCCTTTACATAATTCCATATTTCCCTATGTGTTAGATAATAATCTATGATGGATCGTTTTTTTCTATTTCTTTCTTCCCTCGTAAATTTGTGTATGTCCTTGTGTGTAAATTTTGTGTTTCTAATAACTAAATCATTTTCCATACACAAATCATTTATTCTTCTTCCATTATTATTTTTCATGTTTTTCCCCTCTCTTCTTAGTAAATTTTCTATTCCCGTGCTATCATTTCCCATTCTGCCATTTAGACCCCCCATGGCCATTATATTATTATTTTCTGCTGCATCTATTTCTTTTTGAACCTCTTCAAAATATTTTGTTTTTTACTCTCCTGATGTGTTGTCGTTTGGTGGATATACTACTATTATATGATATTTTTGTTTATCCATTATTAATACTAAGGTAAATATCCTATTGTATACTAATCGTATACTTCTTTCATCTCTACAATTTTTTTCATATATTCTGGGTTTACTATTATTGCCACGCCAGCTTGTGCTACTGCTGTATATTTTACTCCTGACCAAAATATATGAATCCTTCTATGATTTGCTCCATACCTCTAGCCTTCTTTTTGGTTTCAGTAACTGCTAATATATCTAGTTTTATTCTTCGTATTGTTTAAAAAAAGAAGTATTCATAAAAGAAATATCTAGTTTTAGTTTTTTTCATTTCCTTCACTAGCTCTACTTCTTTTCCCTTTAGTCCTCTAACATTCCATATGCCCCAGTTCATAGTTTCCCTCTTTCGTCCTTTTTCTGTTTTTCCATCATTTACTTTATTTATATTTCTTGTGTCCTTCCTTATCTCTATTTTCTTCTTCTCCTTTTTTGTCTCCTTTCTCATGTCCTTATTTTTTGCCTGGGTCGTTGTCTTTATTCTGTCCTTATTTTGCTTTATCAGTTTTTTGGGTTGACTGTTTTTAATTTGTTTTCTATTAGTTCTTCCTGCTCCCTGTTCCATTTCCATTCTGTTCTGTCAATCATCACTTTTTGAAACCCTTTTTTTATTTATTTAATCTATATTTGATATCTTTTAAGGCACCGCGATAAAAACCTCCTCCAGGTCAACCCCTCAGAGAGTCACTTTTTCTCAGTGCATTCAGGATTATTTAAACTTATAATCTAGTCCTACCTTGATTTTTGATGTCTTCTTTTTAACTATTTACTCTGTTCACTTGCTTAATTGTATTTTTCCTGCACTAATTTTTTTTTCTTTTTAATAAATAAATTTCACAAAATTATAGTTAAAAGATTTATACATTAAATATATTTTTCATTAAATATATCGAAATCAAACCATACCCACTATTATTGCCACACCGGCTTATGCCATTATAAACCAACACAAATTGCTTATCTGTGTTTGCTGAGATAAGACCCGTCTAACGAGTTATTTATCGTCCGCTCCCACAGACAACCGTTCGTGTTGCCGTCCCAAACTCAAACGATCGTCAATACAAAATATCAAAAGGATTGAAAAGAATTCAAAAGGCAAATGACAACAATTTATAAGAATAATATTTTTAAATATTTTAAAAATTGTAATAGGGTTAGGTAAGGAAAGGAATTCCATTTTCAGGAATTGAAAAGGTAGATACTAGAAATGGATTAATAAAGGACTACATTAACAACGATGTAAAATTGTACAGTATATTACTAAAAATGAAACCTTGATAATCCGGTGAGCTCGTGTCTCTGAAATTGTCTGATAGTGAGTAAAGCCAACAGTAAATTAACAAGAAGAAAATGCATCAGGCAGAGACGAAAGATGTATAGATACTTTAGAAGAACAATACTGGTACGGAACAAGCCAATATCCAAAGAAGAAGAGAAAAATGAACTTTTATCATTACTTTTGTATCACATATGCAGAGATTATTAAAGTCCATCGTGTAGTTTTAAAAGGTGCTAGTAATACAGCCTATCATTTAAGCTGCAGATTACAAAAATAAAAAATTAATAGTATATTTTTATAAGTAATCATCATAATTTGTATTAATAGTTTATTATATTATTTACCTTCTTTATATAAATGTATGCTTTTGTAATGACGTTTTTATCATTATCAGACATAAGGTTAAACCAAATACAGATATCAAAATAAAAAATACTCTAATTAAGGCATGAGATAAAATGGGATCTCCAGGGCTATAATCTGTTTATAGATGCAATAAATAAAAGTTAATGAAATAAAAGTAAAAGAATTTTATGTATGTTTAACAGGAAAGTCTACAAACTAATAACCTAATAACGTAATAATCTATATACCTTTAACGTTATATTCTATATACGTTACAGTATGAAAAAATGATGTAATAAATAAAAAAATCACAAACTACATTAGCGATGTGTAGCTTGAAATTTGAAAATGTTAATAGAATACGCAAGGCAAGATAGCATCAACATTCAATGCGGAAAAGAATTTACTATAATCAAATTATAAACAAAATGCAGCACTTTACGAAGCCAGTGCATGGTGTGGTATGATTCATGAATACAAATATATAATAAACAAAATCAAAAGTCAGTGAGGGAATATAAAGTACTATGTGGTGAAGAGTAAATATAATTTACCTTAAATTTAATATTCTATATTGTGCAATTCACTAGAATTTTATATTTTGTATATTATTTTCCTTATTTGTGGACATAAGCAGTTACATAAATAAAATTATTTGAGTAAAAAAATTTCATATGTTATCATAGAAACAAATTTTTATTGTTGTTTGATTGAATTTCTATTGTTGTTGATTGAAGTACATTAAACTATTTTTTTATAGTCTATATAAATTTAAGAAGTACTTGTGTCTGCTTTTTCTTCATCTAAAAGAGCTTACCCCTTTTGTCTGTTTTACCGCCTTCTTTTAAAAGATATTTTTTAGCTCTCCACTCTATAAAACTGTTTCATTAATTTGAATAACAACAAAAATTGTGAATGCGAAAACAATTTTTATTTTGAAGTCAATTTTAAATTAAACAACTAGAAAATATCAAAAGATTTTTATTAAAATGAAATAATAACAATATGATTTCATATAACACACAGAATAATAGGAGTTGTTCACTCTACAATTATTCATTAACACGAATAAAATAAATAAAATGAAATACAATCAATAATAAGATGGATGACACTGACGTTGTTCTCCCAACTTGTCTTTGTGTGTTTGTCAGCTGTGTACTGGAATCCCCGTGGTCAGCTGTTTGCTGATGTTTCCTTTTTTACTCAAAAGAATTGTGACACCACTAAATCCACGTTAATAGAATGATGCCGATTCAGAAACATTTTTCTCACCAAAGTACGCCCCCGTAAAAGACTATTTACGTTGATACCTACGTTTGAAACTGGAACTTTAGGCCCAAGCTTTTAAATTAAAATTTTAATTCTGTTATCTCAATAACTGAACAAATTACTCTTATAATTGCAATGTTGACTGTGGTTCGTCACTTGTGGAATGGTCCAAAACACAGCTGGTACCTTCCCTGAAGAGTACATTTAAATTGATTCATTAGAGGTCATTGACAATAAATGTAAGTCCTGATATTGACAGAGAATCAGAATATCGTCACCCAGATTTTTCACTAAGAAAAGTTTTTCAATTTTGTAAATTTCGTATATGGTAAACTGTATTTTTACAAGACTAATTTTGATACAACTAGCACTAAAAAGGTTTCTATTTACTAAATGTACAGCGTTATTAGTGTAGTGAGTTTGCTGATACTATTTATACAAGTATGTATATATTATTTGAGCTTATGGAAGCAGATAGCCAAGACAGGTCAACGATTTTCGTTTTTAGCCGCGTATTTCGTTAGGAAGACAAATAACGCTTATACAGTCATATGAATATGGTACATTTCTAAATTTGCTGTTATATGTTATGTAACTAAAAGACTTCAGGTGACCAAACTGTTTAGTGTCTTTTTATTGCCCACTTGACCTGTGGGGGCCGTAGCAACCATCTCAGGTCCCATCAACACTCAGAGGCTAAAAATGGCAGAAATGTACACTTCGGGGCACACTGGTCTAAAGGAAAGGCGTTAATGTTTACAATTTTTCTAATGCATCATATTCTTAAGCTCCCTCTGTCAAGTTGGCACCTTCACCAACCTCTCTCTGCCTTCTTTTCAAAAACGTTTGTTTTAATATATAGACGAAATTTAAAAAAAGTCATTTATGTCTGGACACGTAGCATACCTATTTTATCCGTCTTTTTATCATAAGTTTTGGAAGTTTTATTCGTTTCTTTTACCATTGTATTTTCTCCTCTCAACTTGGGATAATCCATTTTTATTTAAATATTTTTATTGCCTCCATGCGGGACTTCTCGTTGCATCCATCGATTAGAATACCTCAAGCAAAGTAGAGATACACAAATACATATTAGCCAAGCAACTTAGTGTCGCATGATAAGCAACGTATCGTAACCCTGTTTTTTAAAATATCATTGTAGCCTCTAAGTCACTTGGGTAGTTAAGAACATGTAAAAATCGGTTTCATAAGAAACATAAATGATTAATTACAACGTGTCAAATTTAATTGCGGTATTGAATTACTTTATACATTAGGTCTACGAAGCTATACAGAAGTGATGTCATTTTAAGGGCTCCCAAATTCTGTTAGAAAAAAATCAAATAAATTAGAGGCATTCAAAGATTTACTCGACCATCATTTATCTAGACTCGCGGGTTTTCCAATTTGTGGATTTATCGTGGGAGATCACAACGACACAAAAATGCAGGGGAATGTAGTAGGCTAATTAATACTGGTATGAATAGAATAAAATGTTGAAGCCATATAAGAAAATGAGATCCGTTGTCTTCGGATTGTCACATATAAAAGATCTATTGTATATTCAGGGTTTGATCGAGTACCGGAAAGTTGCATTAATAATTATAGTTAACTCCATGTTTTTATGAAGTATGTAATCACATTAAAAATAGGCTTTCGTCTCGCAAAGAACAGAAATTCTCTTTAAAACAGTTTCGTCCGTTTATACTAACTTTTACTGACATCAGTTTAACTCTGTACTTCACTACGCATACGTTTTGAAGGTAAAATTGTTTTGTGTGCTACCATGCACTAATAGGAACATAAAGGCGCTCAATCATGTTAACAAAAGGTAGGGCCTACCGTTAAATATAAATTTTATTCCTACTGTCATTATTGTATCATTTTGTTCAACGCGTTTTAATGCATTTGCTATATTTATTTAGAAACTGAAATTTCTTTGGAAATGTGAATTTTATGAAGTCTGATATTGATGGTGAGGTGAACTCTTTTTAGCTACATGAGTGTTTCTTTCTGCTTGAAACCGCTGAAAGATTACAATACATTTTAAAGTTTGATGACTGGGCTTAAAGTGCTTTTACCATACAAGCCTACCGTACTAATGTCATATTTCAAAACACATTAATAACAGCGTATTGCAACCATATTAGAATCGTATTACATAATGCAATGCGACGCTTTATTCTCAGCTGTCGACAGCTACAGGAACGTTTTATATCAAGCATTGTTCGCCCATTCGATAACTCATTCGTAATTATAGTTAAAGTGTTTACGTTAACTGTAATTACGTATTTTAATTTTGATTACGTCTACAATTGCACAGTACATTAAGAGATTCATCAATATATTTTTTATAGTAAGTTACAAGTAAACATTGTTGTAGCTTTACTTTATACAATTGCTTTCACATTTTACAGT